>CM077506.1:27450623-28106028 GCA_039654745.1 Houttuynia cordata
GATGGTGAACTCTTCATCCTAAAAGATGAGAGTTTGGAGGGGACAGAGCATTTTCCTTTACATTTTTCTACAGCCATACTATTTATGTGGATCATGTTATAATAATTTTTACTGTTAGTGTCTTAAGGATAATATCTGTGTACCTTTTGCAAAGATGATAATAAAGTAGAAGAGTTTATGATCAAATCAAGCGAAATACTTTGTCCTTAAGACAGAATTCGCCGCAATGCTTTCACAGAAGGAAAGAGGAGGAAGAAGATGAAGTGCAGGAAAAATCCGTACAGAAAAATCCGTTTTTCAAAACTTTATAGAAATCCCGTTAAAGGCCCGTTGAAAACACCCTTTCCCGTTAAATAGACGCGTCCGTCCGTTAAGGTCATAAGAAAATAAACCGGACCCATTTTGGTTGAACCAAAATAAATTAGAAAACCAAACCAATTGAATTGTCCCAAAATAATATTATCTTGTTGACCCAACCCAACCCGGCCCGGCCGGCCGCGCCTGCGAACCGAGCCGAGCCGGATGGACGGCGGCGGTGCGCGTGTGGGTTAGCCCACTTACGTGCATGGGTCTAACATCTCTCTCCCCCACAAAAGTGGGGTGGCCCTTGGGCTTAACTTCAAAGGCCTAACTTGGACCTTATATACCATCAACAACATCTCCTTTGTGTAGATGTGGGACTAGTCATTCCTTCACCCAATTCACTCATTCATATCAAAAGTAAGTGGGTTTTAATATGGGTTATTATACCCACTTCTAACAATCCCCCACATGAATGAGAATTGGCTGGATAACTATGCAAAACAATGCAGAAAACTTGTGAAAGCAAATATTGAGAAGATCATGCATGGGGGAGAGATAGCTTTCTGCTTTGAACCTTCCCTTGTGAAAACTCTCGGGTTTACTGGCTAATCAGTGAATGTGATGTCTTGAACTGTTCAGCCGTTTGTGTAAACCAAGACAATAGAATTCACACAATCACTTCTCAGACACACTGTGGTTTTCATGACTTTTGTTCATTTTGGCCCCAAACAAACCTGGTTTTCATGAGTGCTCTAGAAGATTTAGCCTTAAAATCCTCATAGAAGTGGCTCCTTCACACTCATATAGGTGATTCTCATTAGGAGCATCCTGCAATACCCCACTCGAACTAAGTCAAGCTATGAGAACCATTAAAAGTAAAGCTTATCCTGATTCATTCAGCAGGCATCACTATCTCATCATAGGAATGGGAATGAGATTTTATCTCCATAGTGATTCCCCTTGAATCCCCCACAATTCGGTTGTCCCTTTGAACCTAGATCTTGGGATCTCCAGTCAACTAGGTTGGGTTGCCATTATGGTGATTCTTAAAGTATAGGCTTCAAGCCCATTCCCCTCGATGAATTGCTCACTTGTTCTTTGGTCAAACCCTTTGTAAACGGATCCGTAATATTTTCGTTTGACCGAACATACTCAATGGAAATGATTCCACTAGAGAGCAATTATCTTATGGTATTATGCCTCCGATGTATATGTCGAGACTTACCATTATACAAGTTACTTTGTGCTCTTCCTATAGCAGATTGACTATCACAATAGATACATATAGGTGGCACAGAATATCTTCTAAAAAATGACGAAGCCACTCAGCCTCTTCGCCTACTTTATCAAGTGCAATGAATTCTGATTCCATTGTGGATCTCGCTATGCACATTTGTTTAGAAGATTTTCAAGACACTGATGCACCTCCAAGAGTAAAGACATATCCACTTGTGGATTTGGAGTCTCTTGTATCAGATATCAAATTTGCATCACAGTACCCCTCTAGTACTGCTGGATACCTTGTATAGTGCAGTCCATAATTCAAGGTATATCTTAGATATCTAAGAACCCTGACTAGAGCCTTCCAGTGGTCTTTCCCTGGGTTGCTATTATATCTACTCAGTTTATTTAATGAGTATGCAATGTCCGGTCTCGTACAATTCATGAGGTACATGAGACTTCTAATAATTTGAAAATATTAGAGTTGTAATATGCTCTCACCTATATTTTTGCTTAAATGCAATGTCACATTGATCGTTTAAATATAAACCCTTGCAAGCGCACAAGGCAATTGTATACTTCAGTGAGTATTAAAAGGGTTTTCGAACCTCAGGGACGGATGAATAATTTACCAAATTCAATTGAAAGAAAGTTTGTTTTAATTAATCTAGATAAAGCAATAAAATTTAACTACTTTAAAATGGATTTTAATTAATATGGACAAGTGCCAAGGCAGCGAATCCACCACTAAATATGCAATTACTACTCTCAATTATTATTAAGCATAAGTTAACATGATATGGTAATTCGTGTTCTTGATCGGACACACGAATTACTAATGAATTCACTAACGTTCTTGATCAGACACGAAAGTTCATCCACTATTGTGTAATCAATCCTATCCTTGATCGGGCATAGAATCAATCACAACTCTATTATAATGTAATTAATCTTATCCTTGATCGGGCATAAAATCAATCACAATACCTAAATCCATTCATAATCAATCAAGTCTATGGTCAAGCACCCAAAAGAATACTCATGAAATCGCATTAAGCATAATCATATCAATTATATTAAATGAAACAATCAAGAGTAATAACACAAATCTAGGGATTCATCTACGCCTTTGATGCGAATTTAGCCAGCCATCGGACGAGGAGAATGCTGTTGATTTGATGGAGTCATTATGCACTATTCATCAAAAATTACTGCTCAAAATCACTGTAGCACCACTGTAGCAAATTATTGTTCATGCGCAGGGGCACTATTCATCATCTTCTCCAACAAGCAGGGGTACTGTAGCAAATGACCGATTACTGTAGATCCGCCCAAAACGCCTCCTTTCTACCTAAAGTCTCTCCTCCGGCCACCTTCTCCTTCTTCCCCCTCGTATTCCGGCGAAGCACCACCGGAATCCAGCCAAAAACCACACCGAAAAGCTCTGTTTTCCGGCGGAAATTACCTCTCTGTTCTTCCCAGCCGGGGCGTTCTCTTCTCGACCAAAAGCTCGGTTTTTATAGGCGATTGAAACTTCAAATCCAACTCTTAGTTGATTCCCAGTCCAAGTTGGATTCGAATCGAGATCAAATCCGGCAATTTCCAATTTAACACGTCTGTATTTTTTTCCGAATGGTTTCCTGATTGAGCACGACTTTGTTCCGCCGCTCGTCGATCCCGCTGTCCATTGCCACCGGTCCACGCCGTTCGAGCCCAGCCGATCATCGTCGCCGTCGCCCCACGGAGCTCAGCCCAGCCTCGCCGGAGCCTCACACCGGAGTCTCACCCCAGCGCTCGAGCAGAGCTTGAGCGCTGCTCTGTTCTGGACGGCCCGAGCTTCGGCTCAGGTCATTCTGTTTTTCTTTTTTTTTTCTTTAACCGAACCGAACCGGAACCTTTTTCTTTTCTTTTTTTTTCTTTATTAAATAAAAACCCGTTGTATCGATCTCATCCATCCAATCTCATCTTTACGGTCATTCTCTTTAATCATGTATCTTTCGCGTGCTATATTTCCAATGATTATAACTTTTTGCTCAGAACTCCGAATTGCGAACAGTCAGTGGCGTTGGAAAGCTGACTTTTTGTACTTTAACATGAAGCTTAAATCAGTCCCATCAGAGATATACAATCAAAGTAATGAATATTCAATCATTAGAGTCACGTTTCACCCCATTTTTGCGTCTTGCTCTTGTTTCCTACAAAAACCAAAAATTATATTAAAGTAGTAGTTATTCTAATCAAATACTAGCAGAAACTTAAGTTTAGGAGATAATAAAATGCATAATTCATGTATAGATCATACATCCACATGTGTTCTCGCTGGACATTCTCATTAAATTTGTCTAGGATTTTTGTAATGTAATGAGATTGAGATAACACATATCCATCGATGTTTTAATGATTTTCATCCCTAGTATAACATCTCCAACATCCATATCCTTCATGTCAAACTGTTTGTTTAATATCATCTTAGTAGCTGTAATGATATTATCATTGCTACCAATAATGAGCATATCATCCACATATAGGCATACAAGAACATAGCCATCAGGTCTTTCTTTGACATAAACATATTTGTCACATTCATTGATTTTGAATCCATTTGACATCATCATTTTGTCAAATTTTTCATGCCATTTCTCCACATGCACCTAGCATAAGGTTCATCATGGCAATGACATGTGTCTTACACGTGCCAATTGTACACAACAATACGTGTCCCTTCAGCTAGTTCCAAAGAACAAAACGGGTTCTTCTTCAAGTGAACCCGGTCTCTTTCAACCAATTGGAATTTGGCTGAACCATATCTCAAATCTTGAACCAACTGGTTCAAGTATACTAAACCCTTTTGTATGGACTCATTTATGTCCAAACCGGTTTTTTTTTTCCTGAACCAGACACTAATGGTCTTACCCAGCCCATCGTCTTCTCCCCTTTGAAATGGGTTTCTGAAACAATGCACAGAGGGGTGCATCCCCCTCTCGAGCTCAATTGGCCCACCCATGGCCGCCGTGCATGTCGCCCCCTCACCGCTCCTGCGACAAGTGACGACGATGACGAGGAGAGCACCAGCCGCAGCGTTGGCCGCGGAGGACAGCTCGCGGTGGATTTGCTCCGCTCGCTGAAATCCCCGTTCAGCAGCGGCGACTCGGCCACTTTCTGGAGGCGCAGATCATGGAGGCGATTGGCGTAGCGGTTGGGCTGCGACTCCGATGGCTTTGATCCCGTCGGCGGTGGTGGCCTTGACAGGGTCCCCATGGCCCTGTCATCCTCTTTCTGAAAACAGAGGAGCCTCTGCTCTGTTTCAAAGCCAAAACCACAAAATTATTCATTTGGGATATGCTTCTTGTGATTCCACCAATGGCGGCAACGAGACGACCACCATCTCACACATGCACTTAGGCATCGGTGGGTCGGCGAAGACATGGCCGGAGCGCCGGCGATACTATGAGCTCTGGTGGGAGCAGGGGACGGAGCGTGGGTTCGTCTGGTTCGACGATTCGCCCGGGTCTGATGTGGCCGAGACTGGGTTGGGGCTCGGGCGATGCGGAAGATTCCCTCGACGGCATTCATTTTCTCCGCCCCGGGCAACCACCCGATTGCTCTAAAGATGTCCTTCTGTAAAAGGTTCTGGCTTCAGGATCTCTGGCGTCACCATGTTCGACCCCCTCGAACTTAAAGCAGCCACCACCTTTTCCTGTTCGGCTCGATCTCCACGTGCAGCACTTTCGTCATGTCGGCCGTGGTCTGTTTCCAGTATCTTCATCCACCAGTAGTAGTCGGCCTGCGGGACGGTGGAGCCATATTGGTCGGTCTTGCAGAATTGCTGCGCCGCGCTCAATGGGTCATCTTCCATCGCCACTTCGAATCGAAATTGTTGGAGTCTCACTGTCATTCCTTTGCACAGATTTCTTCCCTCGGTTCCTCATTGTAAACAACACCACAGAAATCACAGTAGGCAAACATTACAGTACAGTAAGTACAAGATAACAGTAACAAATTCTGTCTTAAGATTGTTATAATAATTCCTACTGTTAGTGTCTTAAGGATAATATTTGTGTACCTTTTGCAAAGATGATAATAAAGTAGAAGAGTTTATGATCGAATCAAGTGAAATACTTTGTCCTTAAGACAGAATTCGCCGCAATGCTTTCACAGAAGGAAAGAGCAGGAAGAAGATGAAGTGCAGGAAAAATCCGTACAGAAAAATCCATTTTTCAAGACTTTATAGAAATCCTGTTAAAGGCCCATTGAAAACACCCTTTCCCGTTAAATGGACGCGTCTATCTGTTAACGGTCATAAGAAAATAAACCGGACCCATTTTGGTTGAACCAAAATAAATTAAAAAACTAAACCAATTGAATTTGTCCCAAAATAATATTATCTTGTTGACCCAACCCAACCCGGCCCGGCCGGCCGCACTTGCAAACCCTATGAATTGCTCACTTGTTCTTTGGTCAAACCCTTTGTAATACTGAATCCGTGCACTTTTAGTGCAGCTAGCTGTTTAACAGCAACATTAACATTGCTGTCGACGTCACGTGGATTCCTTTGCGTTAGGATAACCTTAGGGCTTTTGGTACTAACCTTCTTTTGTCTTGCAGCCAGGCGTTTCATTCCTCAAGCAAAGATGACTGACGGCGCAGGTACCAGCTCCGCCCCACTTGCCGGGGAGTTGAACGAAGAGCAGAGGTTTGAAGTCTGTATTGAAGCCATCCGAGATTGCCGCATCCCACTGCCAGCCTGTACTCTTGATGACCTTATGGCCATCAACGTTCCAGTCCGTGAGCTCGATACCGCCATCAAAGTGTTGAAGGGCATTGCAGACGCCCAGATTATGAAGGACCTGCTCATCCAAGCTAGTAGAGCGGGTGTCATGAGAGATGCCTTCTTCCCCAACCTCGCCGACATTATGCGCTTGTGCCGTTGGGTGCGTGAGCGTCAGGGGCAGAAGGTCGTGAATGACCTACAGAAGACTGCCAAGCTCAGGAAGCAAGGTGGAGGCCAGCTGACGGCCTTCGAAGTTGGTTTGTTGAACGCTCTGGAGCAGGAGATGGCCCTCCTGAGTAATGATCAGGGCCGCAAGAGGAAGAAGGCGGAGAGGAAGTTGGCTGAGCTGCGTAGCCAGATCCGCCAAACTGAAGCGGAGCTTGAGGCTGGATTAGAGCGCTCCAGGCAGAAGTATCCGAGCGCATCGAGCTGGAAGAAACCCAAGGACGCCGACCTCTATTCTAGATGTTGGGAGATCTTCAGGCGAGAGGAGTTTAAGAAGAGAGGCATCGCGCCTGTTAAAACCAGCATCACGCTGGAGGAAGCCAAAGACCTTCACCTGAGTGAAGTCATTCAGCAATCCAAGCTTGAGCATTGTACACTATGGTTCGCTGCTCGTGCTGTTTAGAGTGCTCCTACAGTGCGCGGTTGATCGTCTTATCCTGGGAGGCAGACGCCCAAGAGTCCTAAGCATCGTAAGGAGAGCGAATTCTGTCTTAAAATTGTTATAATAATTTTTACTGTTAGTGTCTTAAGGATAATATCTGTGTACCTTTTGCAAAGATGATAATGAAGTAGTAGAATTTATGATCGAATCAAGCGAAATACTTTGTCCTTAAGACAGAATTCGCCGCAATGCTTTCATAGAAGGAAAGAGGAGGAAGAAGATGACAGAAAAATCCATTTTTCAAGACTTTATAGAAATCCCGTTAAAGGCCTGTTGAAAACACCCTTTTCCGTTAAACGGACTCGTCCGTCCGTTAACGGTCATAAAAAAATAAACCGGACCTATTTTGGTTGAACCAAAATAAATTAGAAAACCAAACCAATTGAATTTGTCCCAAAATAATATTATCTTGTTGACCCAACCCAACCCAACTCAACCCGGCCCGGCCGACCGCGCGTGTGAACCGAGCCGGCCGGATGGCGGCGGCGCGCGTGTGGGTTAGCCCACTTAGGTGCATGGGTCTAACATATCTCTCCCCCACAAAAGTGGGATGGCCCTTGGGCTTAACTTCAAAGGCCTAACTTGGACCTCCTTTGCGTAGATGTGAGACTATTCATTCCTTCACCCAATTCATTCATTCATATCAAAAGTAAGTGGGTTTTAATATAAGTTATTATACCCACTTCTAACAGATCCTACCTCCTGTCCTTATGGATGCTGAAAAACATGATCGATGAACCGAAATCTGGGTTTTGTCTTCGATATATGGATTGGTACTCATGTCCCTCATTTGAAGCTCCCTGCAACAGATGATCCCCGCCTATTCAAGCATTCATGCAAATTGGTCATGTCACCTATCATGTTACTGATTGTAGCTATATATAACGAGCACCGTCAAATGGATCGATCCTCCCTATTGGTATCCCGATCCAGTTGATTGCATGGTGCTTCTTGATTTTTGTGTGGAGCTAAAGACCACCAAGACAGTGAACTCCTTAAGGCTTGACTTTCCGCGAGACATGACGTTGCTTTGTTATCTGAAAATTAAAATTGCATACGCTTCAAGATCCCCATTGAGCACCAAGTCTTAGTACACAAGCAGATGCTCATGCATGAATCCTCGGTGACACTTTTCGTGTATGACATTCACAATAAATCAAAGATTGTGGTTTACAGAAATTAAGTTCAGTAGCGGAGACAATATCCGTATTCTTGTGCAGTGGTAATATATGTATTACACTGAGCTGTTGCTCAATGGCAAAGACACAATCCTGGAACTTAAGAAAGAGTTCGAGTGGGAATAAGCCTCATTCCAGGAAGGCAATCCTTGTCGACAATGAGGGTGGGCATGGTGGATGAACATATGAGGGTGGGCATGGTGGATGAACATAATTTGATTTTTCTTTTACCCTAAAACTAAGGTCGGCAGGGAAGGACATAATAAATACAAAAAGTGTGTCTATAATGAATTATTTAAAAATTTACCCTTTGTAGCTAGTGTCATAAAATACCCTTCCATGCACCTAACTCTCTCACAAAGTCTCCGAACTTTTGCCCAATATTCTTCATATTCTCTATATCGAAACTCAAAAGAACAGTCGCTAAGCCAAAAAAAAAACTCAAATGAATAGTTGCCCAATGAATTTTACAAAATTTACACATTTTGTCCAAAATAGTTTGCTGTTATATAAATGACAAAAAATCATATTCACAAAAATTGTACCCCAATCAATTTTCTCAAAAAAATATACTACCTCCGTCCAAAAAAATTGTCTGCATTTGAAAAAATTACGAATCTAAAATTAGGTAACTAGTTTTCACCTAGGGGAAACAGATCCTAATGAACTTGTATGTGCAGGGGTTCCCGGCTTGAAAAGCTGTAGGCCCTACAGGATAATAAATTAATTAATCTCAAATGCAAAGGAGGGAGTATAAAAAAGAAAGAGAGATTTTTTTTTTCAACAGAAAAAAAAAAGAATTTTGCCACACAAATAAAAACGACGACAAGATGGAGAGAGCACCGGCCTTCCCATCACTCAGATTTTTGGAGAAATTATTAGGTGAGCGTAGTGTAGGGAACTCATGCTCACCACCAAAGGGGGATGATTGACACGACCTCTCTGATTAACCTGTGGGCCCAAATTAGATTTCGTGTCAATCATCCATTGGTGTGAGCATGAAATCCAGGAACGCGACGCGTACCCAATAACTCCAACCAAGACCACCCTCCTCCCGAGTCGCCACGCCAAAGAATGCCGGCTCAGAAGCGCTCCGCCCACAGCATGGACAACGAGGAGGCCGAGGCCGAGGCTCAGGTCTCGAGCTCTCCCTCTCCTCCTCAGCCCCAGCCCCAGCCCCAGCATCAGCCAAGCCACCACGAGCACAAGACCAACAACGGTAAGAAAGCAGCGATTTTCTCCCATTCCTTCCAGCCTAGCTCATACATCGTCTTCCTCTTTGACTTTCAAATTCCGCTCGTCCGAATCATGCCTGCTCTCCTTGTGCTTTCCAGATTCTGAAGGCAGCCCAGCTTCCAGCGTCGACAAAGACGAGTATGTTCGCTTCCTTCTTATATATGGTCGTTTTTGTAACCAGCGTATCATGACAATTAATGGGTCGTCGAGGTCTTTTGTAGTAGTAGTGTAGTACCAGTAACCCAGATGGAGACCAGAGCTTGTTTTTGTGTTTGCTTCTCTGTTTCTGCTAGCTGTTGCGGGTTTTTGTCGGTTCATGTGTGTGGGGGGGGATTCTCGTTATCGACCCTCTTCAGCCTGGGATCTGTGTCCAGTGCATACATGATTGGACGTCCAAACCTCTGGCTTTGGATTTGTGTCCTGCTTTTGAGGTGCTGGGTTGTGCTCTTTCTTCTGGGTTCCGGGGCATGCGATATTCATGAATTAATTAAGTTTAACGGCTTTTTGCAACGTTAGTTGGTTCGACATTGATACGATTAGTTGGCATCCTCATGCAAATTTGATTGATCGTATTGTTCTTTTGTCTGGAGAGTCTTTCTGTTGGGGAGTGAGGTACTAACGAGTGGACTTTTGTGATTTAGTGCATCTATGCACGATAGATCTGCATGTAATTGTTGCACTGTTTGAACATGTTCTGTTCAGATGGTTTTTTAAGCTAAATCTAGTTGTAGAGACGTTTACAGTGAACTCAATTGTTCATTCACTCTTAAAATTCCACTAACACCGTGGAAGTCGTTTTTAGTCAACTTTACTTTTTGACATTTTCCTTAAATTTTTAGTGTTAGCATAGTCTTTCATTCATATTGTGGTGAACATAGAAGTTTCATGTTAGGTTTTAATTAGGTACTACAAATTTGTCAATGCTCAGCTCAATTTGAGCCCTACCTGTTTTTTCTATCATGTAACATTTAATTTTGAATTTATAAAATTCACCAATGGAAAACACAATATAACAAGAGCACACAGCAACTGATACTGTTTTGGGGTCTTGTCCCAAAGTGTAAGAATTAGCTATATATTATGTGATCTTTTATTTTGCATGTTACTACATTAGGATCCATGCGTTCATCTTTTCTTAATCTGCAAGCTATATTAGTACACTAAGGATCTCCGATGTTTAGTTTATTTTCAACAGGACCGGAGATCACCTAGGAAAAACGCGATGGCAAAGATTGAATGATTGATCAAAGTGTGAGCTTTTGGTTTATCATGTATTGGTTGCATAACCAACTTAGCTCATCCATTTAAAGACAAAAGTTAGAAAATCAGCTTTTGATTACTCTAATTCTGCCCAACATTTTAAGTAGTTGTTCTTAGGTGAGCTTATCTGATAGAGTTGGGAATAATTTATTGTGTATTTATCTGGTATAGAAGCAAATGAGACAATGTCGTTGCCTGCCTTGGAATGTGATTTCTTGATTAGTTTTATCATCCTTTCTTAGGGCCTTTACTGATGGGAAGGTATTGACAAATTACCTTGCTTTGTGCTTAGGTTACAATTCTCATGGTTAGACTGTTAGGGTCGAAACAGATAGGTTCATAGTTGCCTTGACCCTGCAGGACTACCAAACATGGCAATGATCTGGATCCATTTATCTGTCCCTTTTCCCTCATCTTGAACTTTTCTGCTTTTCTCTAATTGCCTATCTGGTGACCTAAGTTCTTTACCTGCATTTCTGATGATGACACTTCTTCTATCATACTTGTGAGTCCGTGACAAGTAAATTACCTGAAAAAGCGAAGCAAGGTCTGAGCCGTCTATTTTTACATTTTCTTGATGGAAGTGAATACTGTTTTTTTGTTAAGGAAGTAACTAATGTTCATATAATAAATTATCTTTCTTCAAGATTGTTTTGGCCCCCAGGTTGTTCTGTCATAATTATTTGGCCGGAATACTTGCTGGTTTGGGTAATTTTGTATTGTTCCGCATGCCAAAAGGTCTACCTACCCGCTCATGATTGGTTTCTTCCTTTCATCATGTTACCCCCAGGAGACGTCCTTACCATGTATGTCTTCCGAAGAAAAAATTCAGCCATCAGTTTGCACTTTTAGCTGCGTGAAACTTTTTCTTCCTAAAACAATCAGTTTTTTCTAGTCTGTATTGTATTTCTAGTTTGGATAATTTCCTCGCTTTCATTCAGAGTTAGTTTTTTTTTCTTTCAAAAATCAGAGTTGTCAATTTTTTTTGTCTCTCTTCTCTGTTCTGTATCTGTGCCTAATGTGCTAATTGATAAGGCAAAGAATAAACTACATGTATGCTTTGGGAAATCAAAATCTCTGTGCTCTCTGTAAAATGTGCTATACCCTTGTTATTCTTTTGTTGTAAACTATGAATCGACCAAATGTGCCAACAGTGATTACTTATTCAATTGTCGATTAGCCTTCAGAGTTGTGTCATATGTGCAGTTATGATTTCTTACCAACGTAGTATATGATACTTTATCACCTTTGTTTGCAGATTTGTTCTTGTAAAATTGTCAGATATACGCAAAGAAGTACAGTGCCCCATTTGCCTAGGTATATTTAGTTCTTCTAGTTTTTAAATTACAGGTGGAATGGTTGTCATTGGTGATGATACAATTGTGTAAGTTGCATTGAAGAACTGTAGTCGCACTTGTGCAACTGTATGGAATTAGTCAAGTTCTAAGATCTCCCGGAATATGAGAAGCACTCTTACCAATCTAAAAGCGCATATGAAGAGATGGTTTAGACTAATTCGAAAGTCTAATTTTAATCTCATAAAGTGAATAGAAATTACGTATTATGATATTTAAGTAAAGGCTTTTTATAAATGTTAGTTTGTTTCTTGCCAGGTATCATTCGGAAGACGAGAACTGTAATGGAATGTCTGCATCGATTTTGCAGGGAATGCATTGACAAATCAATGCGACTAGGGTACATTTACCACACCTTTTCTTAAATAATTGAAAAGAAATAAATATGAAAATGAGGCAAACTCGCAAGTTGACTGAAAACTGACTTTTCTGCAGAAACAATGAGTGTCCAGCATGCCGAACACACTGTGCAAGTCGTCGATCTTTAAGAGATGACCCGAATTATGATACCCTGATAGCAATTTTATATCCAGATATTGATAAGTATGAAGAGGAGGTATGTTCTTGCCTGATGGTTCCATTGGTATTATTCCATTTCTCTTGTCATAAAGTAGGTTATAATGGTCATCATTCTTCTTGAGCTCATTAGTTATCTGGCTGTGGGGTTCAGGAATTAGCTTTTCACGAAGAGGAAAAAAATCGCAACAAGCAGGTGATTTACACTTACTACTTAATTTAATGCTCCCTCCCTCCGTCCCATATTAAGTAATCCTATTTGGTTTTTGATAATAAGCTAATTTCAGTTCTTGAAAAACCAATTAGGACACTTATTGTGGGCCGGAAGGAGTGATACATTACATACTGGAAAATAAGAGAGACTAGCCTCTGTCTCTTTTGGTCCATTCCAGAGTGTCTCATGCTAATATGGCTATCATGCATATGTTTTAACTTGTACCCAGTATCCACCTTCTGCAACCTAAACGGGCACCTGTGGAGGTGCCATGCAATCTAGCCAAAGAAATAGCAAATCCAAGACAATTGTGACTAATTTGTGTAGTTTGACTGAATAAGCAGTTACTTGTTATAATAGATGGTGTGAATATGGTAGTTTTTTGACAAAATGAAGCTGGTACCAATTACTTTTATCTTGGTTTGTTGGACAGATTCAAGCATCTATTGCTCAAACTTTACAGAGACAATCTGAAGCACTTGGTCGAAGACGTATAACAGCCACAGTTCCCGTTTTTGTTAGGAGATCACAGGGAAGTTACCGAAATTTGCATGGTCATAACGGTTATTTGAGAGGGAGGAATCGCATTCGACGAGATAGTGGAGCTCGGTCAGATGATGATGTTGATGATGCAAATGGTAATGACGGTGGGCAAGATTCATCTTCTGCTGATGAACCCTCGCTAGAAGTCAAACAAAGAAGACGCAGAAGATGCTCCTCACGTCGGTTTTCATCATCCACATCTGCAGATGGAGGCCATGATGAGAATGACGATGCAGGAATAGTGAGAGATAGCGTGACTGCATCTCCATTGATAGCAGGAACCTCAGAAGTGCTTGCTTGGGGCAGAGGAGGCACACGTAGTCATACACGATATGGAAGTTTAAGTGGTTCAAATGGAAAGAATTCAAGGAATAGTAGGCTAGCGAAGCTACTTGATCACCTCCGTAACTCAGATGAGAATGAAAATGAAGTGGGCTTAACAGATTCCACATCTTTTTCAGTTTTTTTTTTTGTTTCTTTTGGAGTCCACAATTTTGAATATATTTGTCTGACTGATATTTTTTTTTTCTAAATTTGGGATCAGACTGATGTGCATCTCACACTTCTCCCCTTAGACAAACAAGAGATTCCAAGCTTGGAGAGGCCCTATCTATGCTGCCGACCATCCTTGTCAATAAGACATCTGTGCCAAGTGAAAATCCATTTTTTCCTTTGACAATTAGTTTGGCGTGTTTACAATATACTGTGTAGTTTGGAGATGACATTCTCATGTGTCTTCTGAACATGCAGCTCATATCTCTTCAAATACCTATGCAAGCAGATGACCTTGAAATATTAGCAAAAAATCCCAAATGCCCAGATGCAGGGACAGCTCAGGGCCATGCAACTTCAGATGACAATACTGCTGCACAATCAAAACATGAAGTTGTACAGGACGATGCTGAAATGCACATACTAAGCGGAGAAGAAACTCTTGCACTGTTGCGTGCTAGTGCTTCATCAAGTCAGGGCGAACTAGTATGACCTCTCTTATAACTTTGAATATTAGTACAGTAACATAGGATTGTTAGGTTGTTGAATTGCTTTTGTTTTTCAGGTATTGGTGTATCGGCCCAAGTTGCCTAGTTAATTCTTATGGAAGGAGCATTCCATATTTCTTCTTGAGTACATAGGCAAAATCTCTAATCTGCTTTTCTCTGGATTACATTGAGAAATCTCCATTCTGGAAAGAAGAAGACATAAGGGCCAGGTAGTTGAAACGGAGAATGTTGCATTAACACACTCCTGTAGCATTGTTTACACTCAAATTTTTGTATAGAATTAATGATGGCTGTGAAAAAGAGTTCAAATTTTAAGAGTGTGGTGTTAGAGTGGAGTGTAAGTTCCACGTTGCTGACCTCAAATTGTTGGTAGAAAAGGATCTTTTTAATTGTGCTTTTGAATGGTAATGACATGTCAAATTTAAATACCTCAAGAGTGTAAGGTATAATAAGGACCAAAATTTTGCCGTTGCTTTGTCAAAATTTGAATCAAACAGGAACGTAAAGTGGCATTTCTTTGGACGCTCGAAGAAGCCAATGGTTGATTTTGGTGTGCGGATGGGTGAAATTGGTGAAATGAAGAACTCCTATGACTGTAGTTCCCTTGCTTTTTTTTAAAAAAAACTTTTTAGCTATCAGTGTACTTGAATCCAATGATTGGTTATGGTATGCGGATAGGTGAGATTAGTGAATTGAAGAACTCCTATGAGTGTACCTTTTTTTAAAAACAAAAACATTCAATGTTACCTATCAGTTATCACTGTACTTGGCCCAACCAGACTTGATTTGTTCCAAGCTTTGTAAGCTACTGTCTATGACATCGGGATAGTGTTAAAGAAATGTTCATATGGATGATCATCTGGAAACATTCAATGTTACCTATCAGTTATCACTGTACTTGGCCCAACCAGACTTGATTTGTTCCAAGCTTTGTAAGCTACTGTCTATGACATCGGGATAGTGTTAAAGAAATGTTCATATGGATGATCATCTGGAAAAATTAAAGAGCCATGTTCATGGTTGTCATCTGGTGAACAATGCCGACGGTGACGTTTGTGGTCGGGGAAAGGCCAAGGTGATGGAGCTTGGGCTCTCTAGCTGGATCTGCAAGGCGCCGATGGAGCAGCAACTCGCCGGTGGTTGTTTGAAGGCTTTCTCGCCAATAAAGGTTACGAGGGCAAACCCAACGTTGTATATACGCAAATACCGAGTCCAAGTGGGTGCCATTGTCAACAACACCAGAGATTGGGATTGGGAGAGGCTTGGGAGTCATGCCGGCTTATTACTGGAAAGATCATTACATGGGATCTAAATCTCCTACAATTAAAGAAGTCCTCGAATGGAAATTAGTTAAATGTACCTAGACCTGAGTCGCATCTTCGACCAACTACTTCACCAACCCATTTTGGACCTCAACAAGTTATTTTGTTTAGATAAACCATTTTTCAAGCATTCTATAAACTTACCATTTTTTTGTGAATGAACGTGAGGCCCACCGGTGTCTAGTTCGTCTAGCCTGACCAATTTTCATTAACAGCACCACGTTACCACCGGGGAAGAGGAAGAAGTGGCTAAATAAAAAAAATTATAACTTTACCTGAGTATTCAGGGTCACCCCCTCCACGTGCCGCTTGGTCCTGCTTACTGGTCACATAATGTTGGTCAGGAAAATGTTTTTCCGCGGGCGAGCTAGGCGTGGGCTCTGGTGGCATCCTCACGTGTATCACGATCTACTTATTATTGACCATTATTATCAGCAAGAAAGATAGTAATAATCCTAAATACACCCTCTGTGAAGTCTGAACCGACGGCTCCGTCTTTCTAACGAGGACTTGACGCCGTTCCTACCAACCATAACGCTGCACTGACGATATTTCTGGTGGTCCATCTCGCCCTCACCAAATAGTAGTGCGTAACAAATCAAAATATCTCCTCCTTTACTTGAGCCAAAAATTCAGATCTACCAATTTAAAGGTCACATAAGCGGGTCCCACTTACCAACCCCCATCCCATGCCCCCATCATCGGTTCGGTCTTGTGCACCACCAACACCGCCGCCGCATCCACGCCCTCCACTCGAATCGGAGAAAACACGACGTGCTCCCATCCCCACCCTCCATTCCACCCTAAACCTGTTTATAAAACCCCCGCCCCTCACTCCCCACTCTCTGCTCCATCACCTCTTCCTCCCATTTCGCCGTCTCTTTCTTCCTCCGGCGTCGGCAGAATCAGCTATGGCTTTGCTGGTGGAGAAGACCTCGTCCGGGCGGGAGTACAAGGTCAAGGACATGTCACAGGCCGACTTCGGGCGCTTGGAGATCGACCTCGCCGAGGTCGAGATGCCCGGCCTCATGTCCTGCCGCACCGAGTTCGGCCCCCAGCAGCCCTTCAAAGGCGCCCGCATCACCGGATCTCTCCACATGACCATCCAGACCGCCGTCCTCATCGAGACCCTCACTGCCCTTGGCGCTGAGGTACGCTGGTGCTCCTGCAATATTTTCTCCACCCAGGACCATGCCGCCGCTGCCATCGCCCGCGACTCGGCTGCGGTCTTTGCCTGGAAAGGTGAGACCCTCCAGGAGTACTGGTGGTGCACCGAGCGCGCCCTTGACTGGGGCCCCGGCGGGGGACCTGACCTCATCGTTGATGACGGTGGTGACGCGACGCTGCTCATCCATGAAGGAGTCAAGGCCGAGATCGAGTTCGAGAAGACCGGCAAGGTCCCCGACCCTGCCTCCACCGACAACGCCGAGTTCCAGATCGTCCTCAGCATAATCCGCGATGGCCTCAAGACCGATCCCAAGCGCTTTCACAAGATGAATGACCGCCTTGTGGGTGTCTCTGAGGAGACCACCACCGGCGTTAAGCGCCTCTACCAGATGCAGGCTACCGGCGCCCTCCTCTTCCCGGCCATCAACGTCAACGACTCCGTCACCAAGAGCAAGGTATCACATATGTCAGTCACTCGCAGACTCACATTTCTAATCATTCATTTGATGCATCTCTGAATCATAATTGATAGATCTAGGTTTTGTTGCAGTAGCTGCTTTAGATCTACTCTTTCTTGTATTGTTGGATCTAATCAATTGTGACCAGATCTGATTATTATGCACTTTTCTGCTAATCTGACGTTTTAGATCTGAAATGTAGAACTACTGTTCAAATCCAAATAGCTAGCGTTCTTCATTTCACAGTGGATTTGAGACTAATGTGTGGATTTATTGAAACAGTTTGACAACCTCTATGGTTGCCGTCACTCGCTCCCTGATGGTCTCATGAGGGCCACTGACATCATGATTGCCGGCAAGGTTGCCGTTGTCTGTGGATACGGAGATGTTGGCAAGGGCTGTGCCGCTGCTCTCAAGCAGGCTGGAGCCCGTGTGATTGTTACTGAAATCGATCCCATCTGTGCCCTCCAGGCCTTGATGGAAGGGCTCCAGGTCCTTACCTTGGAGGATGTTGTGAGCGAGGCTGACATCTTCGTCACCACCACCGGCAACAAGGACATCATTATGGTGTCTGACATGAAGAAGATGAAGAACAATGCCATTGTCTGCAACATTGGCCACTTTGACAATGAGATCGACATGCAGGGTCTTGAGACCTACCCTGGCGTGAAGCGCATTACCATCAAGCCTCAGACTGACCGTTGGATCTTCCCTGAGACCAACTCCGGCGTCATTATCCTTGCCGAGGGGCGGCTGATGAACCTTGGATGTGCCACCGGGCACCCCAGCTTCGTCATGTCATGCTCCTTCACCAACCAGGTATATAACGATTTTAGAATGGTTTCTTCGTGCTTACACTTGTTCAGATCAGATGGATCTATTGGTGATGATCATGGGAAAAGTTGTGATGGCCGTTTTCATTTGCTCGCAGGTGATTGCCCAGCTTGAGCTGTGGAAGGAAAAAGCATCCGGCAAGTACGAGAAGAAGGTGTATGTCTTGCCCAAGCACTTGGATGAGAAGGTGGCGGCTCTCCACCTCGGAAAGCTTGGTGCTAAGCTGACCAAGCTCTCACCGGACCAGGCTGAGTACATCAGTGTCCCTATTGAGGGTCCATACAAGCCTGCTCACTACAGGTACTGAGGGGATGAGATTCTGCAGACTCGGAACAGAAGGGAGAACGTTTTTTGTTTGCAATTGCTTTTTTGTCATTTTGCAAGTGTGGTAGTCTTCGGCCTGTTCGATGATGGTTCTTCGAATTATAAGCTGATTAAAAATAATCGAATTGCTCAGATTTGAGCTGACATATAGATGATGAGACGATCTGTTCTTTTTGAAACGTAATAATAAGCGAAAATGCCGACCATCTTCGATTTAGCTGTATCTTTTTTGTTGCCTCTATCGCATTAATGCCAATTGTGATGTACACACAGAATAGGCATTGAATGAATATGAATACTTGAGATACTGAAATTCATGACTTCGTTATTATGAGAGCAATTCAGTAAATGAAGTACTGAATGTGAATGCAGTCATGCCTTTGTTATCTTCTAGGCAATTTGAGATCCATATTGAAACCATTCACAGCATAGCCCGCGATACAGAGTGGGTGACAATTTATTCAACGTACCTACCTGACCGGCACAATATATGTAATGCAGAGTCTCACCGAAAAAAAATTTGTACAGCAGATATCTATCTGCTTCCATGGCACAAACAAACCAGAAAATTGGGCAATGCACATTGGAAAAATTGTATACTTGTATGAATGAATTGCAATAACCACCTGCCCTGGGTAGCAATCGTCCAGAGGTATCACTAATGACAAACTTGGTGAAGGTATATCTGCCAAACAACCTTCAGTAAGAACATTGAAGTGCTAACCCAAACGAAGTAGCTATCACGAATGGTAGTAATAGCTTTATCTATCCATTTTCTGCCAAAACTTCAAGGGCATGACACTTGAATTTATAACTTCCAAGTGAAAGATTAAAATCGACGACAGAATGAGCTTTCAGCTCCTTTCCTGGACATTTGTGCTCCACTATTTTCCTCTCCTGCAAGAACAAGAGAAACGATATGGTGCTGCTACTTTGTCATGAAGACTACAACATCTTTTTGCTGTATTTGGAATTTGAGTGGGCTTCACCCTGTCCTCTCCAGCGGCAACACATTTTAAGCTTGAGTCAAATATAATGTCACCAAAAATCTTGACAAGAACAATTACCACCATCCTTAAAATGGTGAAAACGATTTGCATCTCGCACAACAATCTCACTTCCTGCAATGCTGCTAATCAGCTTCAACACCATTTGACAGTCTCCACATACCCTAAGGTTCTTCACCACTCTTATCACTGTCCCATGAACAGACTTGAGCAGCCCAAGAGCAACAGCCAGTCGTTCACTGTGGAGAAACAGCTGCTCCTCATGCTCTTCCAAATCATGCAAAACAGAGCCAGTATCTGGAACATAGTCTCTTTTCTTAATCTCCCCATCCAATTCAACCAAAACTCCCATGATCTCATCTTTCATGGGGTGGGTGCAAAATTTCCCCTGCACAGAACATATAGCTCTCCTTTCCAAACTCCACCCAACTATAACCAGGCACCTTCCTGACTGCCATTGACACCATCAACCTTCGTACCTTCGTCACTTGTTCCCACATGACTGCACGAGCATAAGTATTCGATAAGAGCACAAAGGTTGATGGATCTTGCAGGTCCAAGCTAAGAACATGATCAGCAATTCTTACACCCATCTGGGCACCTCCCTGCCGTTTACAAGCACTCAATAGTGCTGCCCAAGTAGCTTCATCTGGCTCAAATGGCATTTTCCTAACTACATCCTCAGCCTCCACCACAAGTCCTGATCGACAGAGAAGATCCCATAAGCATGTATAATACTGCAGAGACGGACTAATCCCGTAGAGTTTCACAATTGCATCAAAGAGTTGTCGGCCCTTGTCGATCAAACCAGCATGACTGCAAGCATAAATCAAGCCTACAAAAGTTACTTCGTTCGGTTTTAACCTTTCCTCAAGCATGCCAGAGAACAAATCCAATGCCTCTTTAACATGACCATGCTGGACAAAAGCCACAATCATAGCAGTCCGTGAGACTACATCTTTGTTACAAATTGCATAAAAAACCTGCTTTGCAGCGGCAAGATCACTGCTTTTCGCATGCATATCCACAAGCGCATTACCAACAAAAATGTTGGATTCGACCTAGACAAATCAGTAAACAGTGTAGCTACTGCCCCAAAGCCAGGCCTGCCAAATTGGCCGAAGCTCCGACAACGGTAGCGATCACAAAAGGGTCCTCAATCAGAACTGACTCATCTCATTGAACAGCTTCAACGCAACAGCAGCATTCCCGCTTTGTAATACCCCAGAAATAAGAGCTGTCCAAGAAAGCAAGTCTCTGCTAGGCATTTTCTCAAACAGCTCAAAAGCTTCCGCGCACTTCCCATTTCGCACATACGTAGACACCATTGTGGTCCAGCAAACGTTATTCTTCTGAGCAATTCCGTCGAACACTTTACGAGCATCCCCCGGAAAATGGCATTTCGCGCACATATCAACAAGAGCGGATTTCACGACATCGTCGTCGGGTTACGGGGAGGTGAGAAATCTTGCATGAACCCGTTTGCCCAGCTTGAGGGCAGCCAAGGAGCCTCAGGCATGGAGAAGAGTGGCAAATGTTGTCGCGGGAGGAGGAGGAAGAGAAGAGGGTAAGAGGGAGGACCAGGTGGCGTCTCGGCGAGATATAAGGTCGAACAGGTGGAGGGCGTTGGGGAGGGAGGACAGTCTTGGAAACCAGATTTGATGATGTGGGCATGAAGTTGTTTGGTTATATAAGAGCTATTTAAAAGAAAGAAGCTGCTGATTACTATTCCTTGTTATTTAATTACAACCATGAACAAGAAGCTTATGCTGAAGTGAACAATTGCATTTATGATTTATCTACAAGAAGTGCCATGGAAAGAGATTGCCATAAAAAAGAACAGACTATACGCGGATTAGCTCTTGGGACTTCTGTGGTGGGGTGGCCATGGAGTTTGACGTGCTTGTTATGACTTTATTTGCCTGCATCAAGATAGTCACTAGTCATCGTTTTCAAGTTCATGAACACAAAATTATGAAAGCAAAGTGAAAAGGAAATTTACCATGTCGGCAACAGTGTTCTTCCAGACCCTGTCAAGCTCCACGAAGACCACCTCCATGGTGGGGCGGCCTTTGCTAGACTTGGCGACGCACAGCACTGCCAGCTCCAAAATGGTCCTGAAATCATCGGCGTTAAAGTTTCCCTGGAGCTTCGAGTCCTCGAAATCGGACAGCGGTCGCCTCCCCATCTTTACATCCGTTGCCTAACACATAACAAACAACCTTTTAATTTTGGTCCCTAACCATTTCCCATGTCATGTTATAAAATTAAACCAAAAAAAAAACCATTTCGGATGTAAAGGCTTAGGCCTGTTTGAGAGCAACTACATACTTGGATTTTAGATGAATCAAGCTTTTCCATAAAAATCTCATCCAAAAGAATTAATTTTTTACTTCATTGACTTTTCTCAATGATATTTTTTTATAATTTTATAAATAAAATAAGGGCACATAATAAGAAAAAACATGTGTTTTATAATTAAAAATATATTTTTTCTTATTATATGCTCCTATTTTTTATACTTATTTATAAAACATACCATTTGATCCTAAATTCTTCTCTAAAAGTTACTTCTTCCAAACTAAACACTATGGTTCTTTCCCTTTGCTTCTTTCTTAAAATTTAGCTTTCTCACTCCATAAATCCTCTGCCAAATAGACCCTTAGTAGCTTCAGACTAATTTTTTTCAGACTGGCCTAGCATAACCTTCATCACTTTGTTACCGAGTAATGTATTGTTCACCGAGTGCTATATACTATCAAAAGAAAAATAAGTGTTATACACACACTTTGCTTAGTGACATACACTATGTTTCAGGGTGTATGACAATATGACATAGACTCTACCTAGAGTAATTTTCGGGGCATATGACATTGACTCTATAGCTACAATTTCCATAAACTTTAGTCAATAGAGTCCCTTTTATACACAGGCACCGCAGAGGCGTAGACCATTGGATTTTGATCTGTCAACGCACGTTAACACATGGGGCATGCAGGTCTGATCACCCCCCTTGCCCCTTGATTAACACGCGCCATCTGATGGAAATTCGACGTGCAAGAGTCAGACGCATATTAACCATTTCCAAATTTATAAAAGGAAAGAAATGTGTTATGATATACATGCACATAGTGGCCATAACGTGTGCAGGGTCCTGTGTGTGTGGGCTCACAATTTTTGTCAATGAGTCGCGTGCATTGAGGTCGAGGGCGATGACACGCCTTCCAGACAGAATCTGGAGGGCGACAACCCCGAAGCTATAGACGTCGCTGGCAATGGTGAGCTTGCCGTTCACCATGTACTCTGGGTCCATGTATCCTATGGTCCCCTTGACGGCCGTGAACACCCTCGTCTCATCCATCTCCACTATCCTTGCCAGCCCAAAATCTGCCAGCTTTGGGTTCATGTTCTCCGTCAGCAGTATGTTGGTCAGCTGCATGTCAATCCCATATTGCTCAATCATATATGTATATTTTTAAACTAATCTAGATGTGAATGATGATCTTTCAGTTTCTTGCCTTTATATCTCTGTGGATGACCGGACCATCAGGATGGAAATGGAGGTACCTCAGCGCCAGAGCACAGTATCTCAAGATCTTCACTCTCTGGTCCCATGAAAGGATGCTGTCACTCCCTGCATGCAGCCATGCAAAGCTCAGACATATATACAAAAACAAACTAAACTTCAAAATCGATTGCATCATTGTATATTACTTAGTAAATGCTGGGCCAGGTTGCCATAGGGACAGTATTCGTAGACCAAGTATCTCTCCATGCCTTCACGACAATAACCCACGAGAGAGACAAGATTTGGGTGTTTGTATTTCATGAAGCCCTCCACTTCCCTAGTGAAAGAGTCTCCTATACTGCTCTTGTATATGTGCTTAATGGCGACAACCTGGCCACTGGGAAGAACACCCTTGTATACCCTGCCGGCACTTCCTGACCCTAAGGCCACCCTCTGGCTTCCGTTGTTTATCGCGTTTTCAATCTCGCCCATGGAAAATCTATACGTGCCTGACCATTTCTTGACCATGTCTTTACCTGTTTGAATCATGTACATATTCCAGAATAAGCTTCAAGTCATAATGTTTGAGTGATAGAATTTCTGCGAGACAGAACTTGTGAGATAGCATATGTCTATATAACCTTCAGGGATTTCGACTGGTTTTTTCCTGTTCACATACTTTATAAGCAGGACGATCAACAAGCCCCCCATCATTGCAAAGAGGACAGCTAGTATTGCTTTAGCCAAAGAAGCTGTGACAAAAAAAGGACACATGTTATCAGGTCAACCATGCTGCACTCATGCAGCTCTTAGGAGCAAAAGATGGATTTTTAGATTCTGAATTTGTTATTGTTGTGGAAAGCATTCAATTAAGCTAGACTTACTCTTGATCCTGATGTAGTCCCCTGCAACTGCGCATCAAAGACATTGCATAAAACAATCATCACCACGCACTAAAACAAAAAGTACATATACATTAGAAGGCAATATGAGCAAATAAAATTTGAATATTGGCTCTTACTCTGTGTGTCCATGGCAGGCAAACACCTGTAGAAGTCATCAAGAAGAGAAGCATTTCCAACCATCCCAGCAGAGACCGCGATTATCACCGAGACTACACATAAGTGAGCCTCATCATCATTGCCCGCCACATTAAGTCGTTTCAAAAGAGCATCCCTCACACCCAAGATGGAGCTGGTGCAGGTAGTGCAACCTTCATAGAAGGAAGGGTTGTGGAACTGAGAGCAGTTGCTCAACAGCTGCTGATACACAGTAACACTGAATTCCGTTCTGATGAAGTCCAAAGAGATAAGAGTGCACTCGCCGTTTCCATTGTAGAGATTGCTGAAGTCACAGCCATCAATGAAGGAGGCATCTTGTTGGGCCACAGCCACGGGGAGTCTACAGCTGTCCCACTGGCTTTTCCCAAGGTAGAGCGAGTCCGAGTGGTTGGACAGCGCACGCAAGGCAAGACCCTGGGCTAAGGTGTTGAGGGCGCTCCTGCAGCAGCGGGTGGATGGGATTACACCCCAATCTCTGAGTTCCTCCGAGTCACTGATGCACTCTCCAACCGGTTTGTAGGGGTAGTTGGTGAAGTTGAGAGCACAGCTAGTTGAATTTTGTGCCCAAATTATGGCAGGTTCAGCAAGGGAGATGATCAAGAGGAGGATCCATAGTGTTCTAGGGAACATAATACTTGTGGTCATCCTCAAACACTCAGTTGTAGTGAGAAGCAAGGAAATTACAAAGTAATTACAAGCTATCACTAAACATGAGAGAGAGACACGGATAGATGACTTTATAAATTTAGATTGCCGTTGCAATCGAGGGCATGGAGCTGTCCTTAGCTGTGCATCACACGAGGATATGTTTGTCTAGTGGATAAAATGAGACGGCAATTGATGAAGCACTGGTTGTTGATCATATGACTGCGCCTTGCGATCGACGCAAATATGCCAAATTGTTTTAAAATATTTGGATTGGACAGCGTGTAGTTTGTTCAGTTTTGCATGTTTGAAATTCCCAAGACAAGAGTATAATGCCTGATGCTTCCCAGCGTACTTTTACCTTCCATTTTCTTTTCGCTATTAAAAAGTAGAATACAAGGTTGGACAGATAATCACGCAAACATCGTCATTTAAGACGATGTACCCTGTGTGCAAGGGAAGGGCACTTGATGAGTGCTGACCTGAGAATTTGTGAGCGACGATAGCAAAGAAGAGAGTAAAAGAAATATAAAGATGTCTTTACGAGTATGTCCCCAATCTATGGGCTTAAAATTACAGGAGCAACGTGCAACAAGATTTTGATATTCACCTATTACTTGACAGAAATAGACAAATTCTAAACTTCAGCGTCAGTAACTTTCTCACAACTCAGCTTCCAGAAGCTGCGGGATGAAAGCTATAAACGACAATTATCGATCACATTATTGTCAAGTTTATCCTAGTTGTTCTAGGTAGACCACACTCAGGCTGATTCTGGTTGTTAAAGATGAAAAGGTGAGAGATAAACATTTCAAACTCAAAGAAATAGAGTACTACAACACAACTCCCGGAAAGACATGTTTGAGCACACAAATTAGATAGCTGAAGAAATTACAGAAGACATGCAAGTTAGAATCTAATATCGCTGTTATTGGGAAAAAAAACTACTATCATTGTTTAAATACTATTTCAAATATGGAACAATGACACAGCTTATTACCTGGACACTGTCTATAGAGACCCAAATAGCTTGTGAACCACAAAGATATAAAAAAGAATGTAGGAATCAACCAATTGCGCTGCTGGTATGATGGCAAGTGGAGGTCCTGAATTTGAAGCCCCACTCTGTTAGACCACCCAGTTGGAATTATATCCCGATTTACCTGGTGCATATAATGGTGGGCCTTGAATGTACCTGGAGGGATTGGCGGCGAGATACGATGCTCAAAGAAGTCGGTTGCCCTGCCCCTTCTAGTCCGGACCTAAGGACTCAGACACCCCTTGTTACCAAAAATATAAAATAATAAAAAAAAAATCTAGGAGTCAATATTATTACAGTTACAAAGCACAAAAAATTTAAACAATGGACAACTGAAAAAGTTTTTGTCCCCTTTCTAAACTCAAGACATACAAAGAAGCTCCTCAAAGCCTTCTGCAAAGTACAGATCAAAATCGACTTCGCAGGCATCTGAAGCGTTTCTCATTAACCCAATGCAGCTGCCCAAGTTGGGTATACAAAAATATCTATGTATAACACAACCTATACCAAGCCATGGGAACTATATATTAATCACAAACAATACAAAATCTAGGTGCCAGCCAACTAAAGTCCCAAGTGATCATATTTTTGTTTCAGCTTTCAAGCCACCTGGCTCTTTCCATCCATGAGGTGATGACATGGATACTTTGCCATAAGAGGTAAATTTAAATCTGACCGGTGATTCAAGGCTCATTCAATTTCCACAAACCACTTCAGCCAAGCAAGTCCCTGAAAAGATTTGGGTTCCTGCCCGACGGTGTGACGCCAACCTGTCTTGCAGCAGCATCCTTCGCAAGAGAATTTTTTGGATTAGGACCCTTCTTGTCCATCCCTGTGTTCCCTCCTTGGTGTGAGTTACCCCTTGCAAAGGTGGCTAATTCAGATTTAAGAGCTGTACCATCCAAATCAGCTAACATTGTACTTGATAGATTGCCTATCAAATCTGTAGAATGTGTATCCAAGATCCCCATGGGGTCAAGCGATTTTGTAGCATCTGCCACATCCGAACTAGAAGAAGAGATTTGTGCTGATCCTAGAAGTCCTTCCAACTGCTGAAATGGATCCAAAGTTGGGACACTGCTAGAAGCTGGTTCCCCTAAATCTAGCAGGTCCGGAGGAGACTGAAGGGAAGGTGATTTGTCCACTGCAGGTTGACTTGGTTGTGGGGCAGGTGACTTCTCCAAATTTGCAGGGCTACCCTTTGAGGCTTTATGGCTTACAACTGGCCTTTTTTCAGTTTTCGATGAGCTTCCACCAAATAAAGAAGCAGCCAGTTTTTGTTTCTCAGCTGAGATTTTAACTGGTTGCTTTTGTGAATTGTAAGAGGAATCACGCACCAGTGAACTTGTTCTTTCCGACCCATCAGGATGTGTAACCCCATTCTCAGTTTTCCGGACACTAGAATCAGAAGAGAGTGCAGGAGAAGAATAGGTGGGTCTTCCCCATTTCTTTTGAACGCCATCCAATCTAAGTTTAAGCCCAAGATCTGCAGGCACAGAATCAGATGGATCCTTTGAACGTTGCTGGATTACTAGAGGATAACTTGGTGAAGGTATGGGTACAAGATCATTTGAAGGCACAAGTGATTCAGTAGGCCTTGTTGGAATAGATGGTTTTGGAAGCTCATATGCCTCAAATCTGAGAGAATGGGTAGATGGCTCAAGTGGATCATGGTTCCTGAAGTTGGTCACATCTATCACACCAGATCTTTCATTCTCAGGTATATAGGGCCGAGCACCTTTATCGAGTGATTTCTGCACAAAGCCATTAAGAAATGACAGGCTTTTGTCGACCTGCATATTAAAAAGAAAAACACTAGTTAACAGTCAAGGATAAATGTAGACAAAGTGTGAGTATGAATCAAATTTGCTTTTTTCAATTTAAAGATATAATTAGGTTCTAACTTAGATTAATAATTTACATATGTAGTTCTAATATTCTAGTCGACTCAAGCATAAAAATCTGCACCAGTATATAAATTCGTTTCTATAATTATAATTCTCCACCTATTACATACACTTCAAAGAACAGTCACGTCTTTGTAAGTGACAAACATTTGGGCACACGTATGCATTCAGTTACCTCTTTGAACTTCAATCTTCACTTGCAGAAAAATGTTGAGGTGAATGAGGGAATTTTTTTAAGGTAAAAGTAAACATCATGCCTAGAATCTAAAATCATTTCTAAAACAATACATAAAAAGAAGTAAGTGTTCTCAAACAAGATAAACTGTTATTTACCAGAAAAACAATGTTATCTCTGTTATTTACCAGAAAAACAAGGTTATCTCTGTTATTTACCAGAAAAACAAGGTTATCTTTCACAATCCTGTTAGATATATTTGGCTCAGTCATGTCTTCAGTAAGTATGCAAAGTAAGTTTTCATCATATAAACATCCTCCTAGAAGTTAGTGTAAGTGACACGACATTTTACTTCATGTAAATATTGGCTAAGCTTTCTTAGGAAGAAAACAGCTACCAGCCAGAGTAGGTTTAAGCCATATTCCTTTTAGCCTTATTGGAATTTTTGCTCAGACTCCAAGAGTATTGAAGATTATTGAACCAACATTTTTTGAGAGAGATCTCAAAATCCAGCTCCAGAACAGCAAAAAAAATAAGGCAAACGCACACACATGTTTCCTAAGGGAGGCTAAGGGGAGAAGACAAAGCCACTACATATTGCCCTATCCTAATCGGAGCTGGATTATATGCGAGAGTGTGGATTGGAGCCCCTCCCATTTCCAGCATAAAGTTTGGTTCTATCCTTGATTGTACCCCCCCCCCCCCCCCCATTTAGTGGTTTCACTTATCCGTATGATTTGACTTCACTTCTAAAATTCTCAGGTCTAAAATGCCATGTGCCTTGCCCATCACCCTGCTCATCCATCACCTGCGTGCAGTCACATGGGCCCTTGAAACTGGCCACTGGTCTATGCCCACCTGCAGGCCCCATATGCCAAATTGGACAACATATGGGTGGTGAGAAGGCCAATGGGCAAGTATATGTAGCATTTCCATCTGCACACACACACACAGAGAGAAAAGTTTAAATGAGATCGTTCATATAGTTTGCATGAGCCGGAGTAATCTTGAGCCGTCAAATCAAGAGAGGTGACGATTCACACTTACCTATCCAGTGATTTGACACCCGCTGTAAGATCATGATTTGATGGATGGGGATGGCTTGGCTCATGCAAGCTACATGAGAACGCTCTTATGTAAACAATGGTCTCATATATATATATATATATATATATATATATATATATATATATATATATATATATATATATATATATATAGAGAGAGAGAGAGAGAGAGAGAGAGAGAGAGAGAGAGAGAGAAATACTACAATGAGCAGCCCATTTTGGTGAGCACAATGAGCAGCTCACTGTAGGACCATTGATGGAAGATCTCAGGTCCTACAATGAGCTGCCCATTTTGATATTTTTAATTTTTTTTATAAATACCTATCCTACCCCTCCCCCTCTCCCTCTCCCTCTGGCAGTACATCACTCCCTCCCCGGCGACACCGTCCCCCCCGCCGCCCCGCCGCGCCGCCGGCGACCTCCCTCCCCGGCGACCCCGCCGCCACGGTACCCCCCTCCCTCTCCTCTCCCTCTCCCTCTCCCCCTCCTCTCCCTCTCCCTCCCTCCCTCCCCGGCGACACGTCGCCCCGCCGCGCCGCAGCCCCGCCCTCCCGGCGACCCCGTCGCCCCGCCAAAGGGAAGGGGTGGCGGGGCCCGCCCCCCTTCCCTCTCCTCTGGTTCGACGGGGCCCCGTCGCCCCCCTTCCACCTCTGGTTCGAAAGGGCGCCCCTTTCGAACCAGAGGAGATGGAGGGGGTGGCGGGGCGGCCGCCGCCCCCCTTCCCTCTCCCCCCTCTGGTTCGACGGGGCCCCGTCGCCCCCCTTCCCTCTCCCCCCTCTGGTTCGAAAGAGAGGGAAGGGGGGCGGCGGCCGCCCGCCACCCCCTCCCTCTGGCGGGGCGACGTGTCGCCGGGGAGGGAGGGAGGCAGAGGGAGAGGGAGAGAGGGAGAGGGAGAGGAGGGGGAGAGGGAGAGGAGAGGGAGGGGGGTACCGTGGCGGCGGGGTCGCGGGGGAGGGAGGTCGCCGGCGGCGCGGCGGGGGGACGGTTTCGCCGGGGAGGGAGTGATGTACTGCCAGAGGGAGAGGGAGAGGGGGAGGGGTAGGGGTAGGATAGGTATTTATAAAAAAAATTAAAAATATCAAAATGGGCAGCTCATTGTAGGACGTGAGATCTTCCATCAATGGTCCTACAGTGAGATGCTCATTGTGCTCACCAAAATGGGCTACTCATTGTAGCATTTCTCTCTCTCTCTCTCTCTCTATATATATATACATATATATATATATATACTAGTCTCACACAGTGAGCCCGAGTAACCTCAAGCCATCGGATCTTGATCTGACGGTTCCAGGGGCCCATTGATTTGGCACCCGCCATCGGGTTGAAATCTGACGGTTCTAGATGACTTGGCTCATGCAAGCTTCATTAGACCTGTCTCATGCCAACCGGAATCTCTCTCTCTCTCTCTACATATATATATATATATATATATATAGAGAGAGAGAGAGAGAGAGATGAGTTTACATGAGATCGTTCTCATATAAGGAGCATGAGGCCAATCTTTATTGCCGTTAGATTCCGATCGGAGGGTGGATATCAAATCAGTAGGTTGGTGAGTGTGTCACATCAAGGAGTGGGTGAGATCATTATGGATATTTATAGCCATCAGATCAAGATCCAATGGCTAAAATTCAAAGTGGCCTCATATAAGCAATATGAGAGCGATCTCATTTAAACTTTTCCCATATATATATATATATGGTTACAAGCCGATAAGAACATGCCAAAGTCCAAGAAGAGATTCGGATGAAATTTGGGAGAACTGGTAGAGAAGTGAAGACAATATATAGAGAGAATATAAGTTGCTTGTTGACCTCAATGTCTTCACAGCTAGCATCAATTGGCATTACATTTTCCACAGCTTGGGGATTGAGATGCAACAATGCCTGCAATTCATAAGCACGCTGCTGCAAGTCTGTTGAATGAGAAGCTGATAATTCATCAATCAAGGACTGGCACTGCAGCAAGTAAAGCTATCAGTAATTTATTGAACAACCACCACGAATTTACAAGAAATAATATTATATGATTAATGTATACACCTCTCACATATCGTGTAACTTCAAAACTGACAAGAAACTTTATCTGGATTCAAATAATAACACGGACCAAAAACTATAACTAGTTAGATAGGCAATTGACACTCATAACCAAGTTTCCACTGTAATACACATAGGGGTGCCCAGGTCCTTAAGTCGCGATTAGAAATGGGCTTGCAACTGACCTTTTAGAGCACAGTATTGTTCCTAATCCGCTCGGCCACATACAATGCCCATACATAACATGCAACTGATAAGGAGGGATATAAATTCTCAGGACCTCTGCTTCCTGAGGTATGAACCTGGTCATCCCACCTACATTCCACTGATTTTTGTCCGTTTATATTTACTAATAGATTATGCCATGCTCCCATGTAAAAGCAGACTGGTTTTCATTGTTACCAGCTTTGTGATGGAAGATGGCTATATTAATATTTCATATGCAACCATCATGTAATGAAGCCAATCCACATATTTGGAAAGATGTATGATGAATATAATGACGTTGAATCTTCTTATCATCATCCCCTCTTCAAAGGGTTGTGTCAGGAAGGGCATCCGGCATAAAAACTTGCCACTATGTTTCTTTGTATGGATTTTGTACCTATTTTTGTTTCCAATAAGAGTCAAACATGGTATATAATCTATGCTGCCGACCCAGATAGCTGGGATAAGGCGTATGATGATGATATTTTCTAATTGATTCTTCCAAATATATTTTGAATATTGAAAAGAACATGGATATGTTCCATTAATAAAGTCAAAGAAAAATAGGGAAAAGTTAACAAAAGCATTGAAAGAATGTTGCAGGAGGAGTATTAATAGCCATGGCCTTTAGAAAGGATTACTTACATATGTCCCAACACTTAAAGTCTTAAACTAATGCAAAAACAAAGATTCGTTTCAACAGGGAAACACAGTTAAGCCAATATAAACCATGTCTTTCATTTCTTATAAACTATCCATTGTACAATTAAAGTTTAATATTTCATTGATGATTCTAATCTCTTTTCAAAACGCATAAGCTCTGTTTCACAGATAGTACCTTAAGCCTCAAACATTTCGTTTCAAGCAACAGGGTTTCAACCTGCCAGATCTAAAACTAAAAATTAACTTGTATTTCTGATTAACAAACTTTAAATTAGCAAACCTCCTGCAATAATTCCAATTTCCTTCCTGCAGCAACTTCAAAAGCGCATATTTTCATAATTGCAGTTATTGCATATGCCTGCAACGAAATCCCAACAATAAAAAGAATCAATAATTAGAAGTAATAGTGAGCATATCAGTCATACAATCATCATGTATAAACATACTCCCTCCGTCTGGAATTATTACCACCATAAGGTTTTTTGAAATGAACTAACTGGGAGTATCAATAATGATGTTAGTTAGGAGACATTGTTATAAATTAACTAGGACTATGAGTCAGTGTGATTTTCTCTCAGGTGGTCATCGGTTATTCAGTTGAATTAACTTCAATACCAAAAACGAGTTCCATTTCTTTTTCCTCTTTATCAACTCCATCGTCTTCTACCAGCTTATCATGTGTTGATTTGTATCGCTGCTCTGAGTCTCTTTCTTGCCTTCTACCTCCTCTTGTCTCCTCTCTTTTCGATTAGATCCTTTTCTTCAGTGCAAATCCTATGCTACCTGGCTTCTATCTTCAACTCTTTCATCTAAATTCTTTCTGCAACTGTTTTCTCTCTGCAGTTGTTTCAGATACTTAAAGACCTAAATGAAGTCCTATACACCATGTAAATCCCAAGTCCATCCATCACTTTGCAGATGCAAACCAGCCTAGAAAGTTTGCATTGGATTCAGCCCTCAAACGATCTTTGTTAGGTAGTTGACAACTGATATGGAGTAAAAACCCAAGCGTCGACTCAAAAACCCTTTCATTAGTCCACTGCAGAAAACCCAAATGTCTAACCCAACATTACGCTGCCACGGCCAAACCTTCCTGTCCATCGATTCCCCATTAAGAATCATTATTGTTTTGCTCGTAAACTTGCTTAATCTATCAATTCCGTTCTCCCAAACCATCTTCACCTAGATCCCTATAATCACCATCACATCACTAAAACTTAGATTCTTCCCATGCGTCCCAGCCCAAAAAAATCCTCAAGCCCGCAACAGAGCCAACAGACATAAGCCTACCATCAAACCAACCCTATTCCTAGAGCCAGAGCTATTTTTATAAAAGTCCCGAGATACTCTTGTTCTTAGTTTACTAAAAAATTCCATATTACAGTCAACAAACCAGGCCCCTATCACCAATGCATCTGATTCTGCCGGTCCCTCATCAGCCAAAGCTTCCTCAACCCATCCATTAAGCCCCATATCATTCCTGCTCTTAAGTTGTTTGATACCCATCAAATCCCACTAGTAAAACCATTCCAAACGCAACTTTAACCCCACCAGCGCAGACCAAAACATACTCCAGACTAACTGTAGTAGTGTAGTTCCCTAAAAAATAATAGCAGTTTTACCTTACTACCATGCCAACATAGCATGCAACCTTTGGAAGCATGTATAACTGTTCATCCCTCTAGAGAACCTGCCACCTTCAGAGATCGCCAAGGTTTCAATGTGAATCACAACTGCCCCTCCTCAACATAAACTATTTTCTTGGAATTTAATTCTTGATGTATGTTATTTTTTATCCCTTTAACTTCACAGCATCTCTAGCTGCTCGTACTTTGATCCTAGGTTTGTGCCTTTTTATTTTTCTCTTTTCATTTTGTAAAAAACAACGGTAGATATTCCTCAAGAAGGAAATGAGTCTACCTTGACAGTGTCATCGCTTAAGTGGGCCTCTGCAACATCACATAATTTCCCCATTAAATAGGAGGCAGAAAATTTTCCGTCGGCTGTTCCATATTCCCCTAGCACCCAGCATATGACCTGCATTAAGAGAACATATAAATAGGAGAATGCACTAGGTATGATTAGCATCATATTTGAAACGAAAAAAAGATGACAAGGATGAAACCTAACAAGGAGAAACAATGTACTTGTAGAAACAAAGACGGTAACTTTGGCTCCCCAATAATCTTCAAATACGATTCAACCTGGATGTGGACATGAAATATATTGAATAAAACTCAAGGAAAACATTGATCATTTAGTGTGAATGAATCTAAATGGTGAATAGAAAGTAGTGAACTATTTCATCAAAACAAAGATGGGAAAAATATTGTTGGAAAGTACAAATAGCATAATATATAGTGCTAAGAGGAAACCATAACTTGCTTAATAAATTAAACCATTGTGTAATAAGACGAGAAGATTTGTGTATAAGTAGGAAATTTAGATGTTCAACTATTAGGAAGGCACAATCCAAATCAGCATCATATTGAATGTTGAAATTGTTAAAAATAAACAAACAAGCAGTTCAATAGCAATCAGCTCCACAAGACTCAATTGCTCAGGCATATTGAAAATATTACTCTTATATACTCTCGCCCCAATTGATCCATTGATACAATCAGGGTTATGGCCCAAGCTTAATGATCCTAAAAAAAAAGCAGTTACCTAGTCTTTAATTTCTGGAAGCCCACCTCACCCACACACTGATAGAGACACCACATCAGGCACAGTGGGAAAGTGCTGCCGTATATGGTGGTAAGTAAATCATTTTTATCCTCAAAGAGAGATGTAATCATGCAGTCTATTTTGACTAAAAGAAGAAGTTACATAAATGTAATACAAATCGTGTTTATGACAGCAATTTGTTTGGTTAACTGGGCAATTTCCACAGTTTACAGGTGGAGAGAAGTGCCTGTTCAACATCTATATGGCCACAACAGCGATGCAGATAATTCAATTGCCCAGCATCCTAGTTTCACATGGAGCTACAGGGGGCTACAGAGAATCCCTTGAAGTCAGCTCAGACATCCTTTTTAATCATTTTCACAGCTCTCCTTTCATATTTTCCACAAAGTTCATAATTCTAATACTTCCATCAGAGAGGTATTATTTGTCATGCCCATCCAGTGCAAGTTGCACTGGTTGGATCTCTCCCTTGAGGGAGGAATCAAAGGAACCCTGTGGCGCATAGTGAAGATTGCATGTTTATTAACCATCAGGAAAGAAAACAGGCATTATCATTTAAAAAAAATTACAAGCAACAGGATAATTTTGAAAAGGAAAAAGGAAAAACTATTAGCTCTTGCTGTCTATACAATTAAACAAGTGAGATTTTTCATCACAAGAAGTAGGTGGATCCATGCAAGAGCCAACCGCAAATTAAGGTAAAATCGTCAGGAAGGCAAACGAGGTCAGAGGTTTAAAGAGTACTCACCTTAGTAAAGTAAAACAGGATAACACTAAAGCATAATCAAGTTTAGGTAAGAAAAAAAAGACATACAGCAGAAGCTCTGAGTTGGCTGTCCGCATTCTCATCCTCTTCTCCAAATCCTTCTGCAATGAGGCGCATCAGATTATGTGCCACTTTAGCGTTGACAATGTCACCTGCATGCTCAAAGACCTTGTTCATGGTCTGAAAAAAAAGGGAATCAGGATAAAGTTTGGTAGAAATGCAAGTCAAAATAATGCCTTATTTAAACAATATCATGAATCAAGAAAGTAAAAGACTTTTACCTGGATAAACCAGTGATTACTCGGTGCAAATTGCTCAGCAAGCTCTATACATCGAGAAGCAATCTCAGTTTTATAATGACTATCACTAATAGTTATCATATAATCAATCATGCGATCTACTATGACTTCTACATTAGTAGATTTTGTCATCTTATAGAGCAATTCAAAGGTCTTCCTCTTCAGAGTGTCATCTGGATCCTGAGGAAATATACATGAATGAGATAAATTAAGAACAATAATCAAGTCTCAACAGTAGTCAAGAACACTAAGGTGCCGCAGATAAATTTGTTACTAAGAAGGACAACAGGTAACATACAATCACCTCCCCCCCCCCTCCCCAGCCCAGCCAAAACACACACACACACACACACACAAAAGAAAAATTTAAAGACTAGACACCATATTGTACACGATGGGGTAAAATGCCACCACGGAATTTATATTTCTTGTCACATAACACAACAAAGAAGATAATGACGGTGATGATGACAAAATACTAACGCTACAACAAAAACAACAACTCCGACATGGTTACATTACTAGTGAGGTCAACCTACTGACTAGTGCAGAAAGAGAATACCATCATAATTCTCCTCTCATATTTTAAGTCATATTAACGAGCACAAATGGGTAGAAAACGCGAGAACTAACAAGTAAAGCACCATATTTATAAACAATAATAGTAAATAGAAAAGACCCAATGAAGCAAGGCAGTATGACAAAATGACCAAAAATTGATTCAAGAAAAATAGAAAGCACCAGAGCACAAATCCAAACAACATGAGGTGCAAACATAAAACCAAAAATTACACTATAAGCCAATAACATAAAAATAAGAAAAGGGACCATTCATTTTTGCCCTATGCAACTGAAAGAGGAAAACAAAACAATTCGCATATGCCAGACTTAGATTCTAACATAGCTTGTGCACTTCATGCAATAATGCTCGTCATTAGTGTTCAACAACTGCCTAGAGGAATTAACGACAGCCATGGATCATAGATTCATAGCATTTAGCTTACTAAGGTTCAGAGCATTACGCACTTAATTTTGTAAAACAGGAATAAATATGCCAAGCTTTCCTTTCAGCTCGCAGATATAGTGTCATAAATCTGGAAGCAGGCTCACCTCCAAACAATCAATTACAGCCAACTGGTGCTCCTCTGCAATATCTGGGTTTATTTTAATTAGCCTTCCAAGAGCATCAATTCCCATATACTTAAGGTTATGGCTGTCACTCTGGTCATAGATAACGTAATTAATGCATCAGTAACTCCAGTGAAAGAAAATGATAGACAAAAAACTGAGAGATTTTGAAACGTAAAGAACTAAATATTTCCTATTGCTGGAAGTAATTAGAGATTGCATATAACAAATAATCATCAATTCAAGACTATATTGTTTATGGAACTAAAATTTTCACATAATGATTTTAGTAAAATTGATCAAACTAAAAACAATTTCAATGTTCAATAATTAAATGAAAAAGCAAGACAGTACCTTGAGGAACTTGGAAGTAATTTCAGCAGCAGAGACTAGCAACCTGGGATTAGGATATATGGCAGAGATACAACAAATACATTCATAGAGAACAGCATTGCCTATGTTGCTCGTCGAGTCAGATTTTTTAAAGATATCACCGAGAACTGTATACATGTGTTCACTAGCTTGCTTATCACTAGTACCCAGCAACGCTAAAATTTTGAGTAACCGGATCTGCCCAGAAAATGATAAAGAGCATAAACAACAGAATATAGTAACACAACCAAGCGCCGATCCAGTACTGGATTACATCCAAACGATAGAGGAATACCATATAAATGCATTAAAGAAAATGAAAACACAAAAAAAAACTAAGAAAGCAACTTCATTTCTTACAAATGGTTTCGACATACATACTTTGCTTAATCTTAAGAAAACATTGCATAAGATTTATATTTGTAAATGGTTGGAAAGCACAAAGCATTGATAAAGCACATGCAACAAGTCTTTGCCTGCCAAACAGCCCCACCAATTGTCAGATATTCTGCTGCTAAGGGTTATGCCCACTACAGCCCTTAAGGCCTAAGTTCATTTATTTCCCTGCTTTAATTGATAACGGTAAAATTATTTGCTTGATGATGTTGTAGATGGATCTAAGTAGATGGTCTTAGGGCCAGGACCCCTTTTGTCCCCCATTGATCAGAACCTCCGTGCAGGTCGAAGGGTTAACTTCCTCCCCTCATTTGGCCCTTCCTAACCCCTAGGTAGAGATATCTCATGACTCTCCATGCATCACCTCCCACTAAAATGTTTCGACAGATATCTCACCATATTCCCACAGAAATTTCCAGTGTGATAAACATGATCCGGTATAAGTTGTTAACATTATGTGTCCAGTAGAAGTATTACATGTTGCAGCAAAACCAACCTGAATGAATGGGGCAGGCATTTGATGGTAATCGTAACTCTTTGGTAACCTCCGTTCTGCAACTTGTTTAAGGATGCTGACAAAGCTTACAACCAAGTCTTTATAAGGGCTTACATCTGCAGTAATGAGGTCAAAAAGAGGGCAAAGTGTTGCTCCCATGACTCCAGGATCATTATCACAAAGTCTCTACAAGTAGGGATAAATAAGACAACTATTAATGTCTAGAAACTAACGCAAACATAATAAGCAAATTCAGGCATTGGTAATTTAAGTGTACATGTTCTATATTTTTTTACTATTGAAACAAATGTATAGCTGAAATGCATGCAATATAGGAAATGTATAGCTGAAATGCATGCAATATAGGAAAGCAACTAAGCAACTCGACTTGTGCAGTTGTCAGCACGTGGTGAAAATAATCATGCTTAAGCAATCATGAAGTCTGTTATCTACTTTTACGGCTTATCATTATTCCTCCACAGATAAAGTTGGCCATAAGTGGCAAGAAAGAATGCATGAATGATATGACATTTGTGAGTAGACAGCAGCCAATGCTTAGAGAAAGCATTCAGACAATCACCAATATTTAAGAAATTATTTGGAAAGTTCAAGCGAAGAGACCCCTGTTTGGTCCATAAGGGGAGCAAAAGGTACTGCTGTTGTGTGTTTCAGTTTGATCCTAGATTATATTGGTAAATCTTTGCACCAAATGTTGGTGTCAATTTGTTCATGTTGGGTTGCAGCTAGTTAAGCAGATAGCTTTGTTTCACCTTTAAGAAGATGATGATCTAAAATTACAAACCAGCAAGTTAATAGACCCAATGCATTGGTCAAGGTATGAATTTAACGTATATGACAAGCCTAAGTCAGTTGCACGAAATAAATTTTCTATTTTATCCCACGCTATAAACATGTATTCCAGTAAGAGGCTAAGGGGCCGTTTGGTTAGTGAATTTTAATGAATCTGAAGCTTAATTAAAAGAGAATTTATTCAGTCTGAATTGGTGTAAAATGGGAATGCCGTTTAGTTTCTGAAGTGAAAATTCACAATTCAGTCTGAATTTGATGAATCTCTACATGAGAAGATTCACAAATTAAGCCTGAGTTGGGGGAGAATCCCTTTCAGGCTGAATTTTAAATTTAGCTCAAATTCATGAACCAAACAGGATTCAGTTAGTTATCTCCAAATTCAGGCTGAATTTGCTGCCAAATTGATGAACCAAACAGCCCCTAAGAGCTTTTACTGCAGTCTAAAGCAAGTTTTGAGTCCCTTGAATAAATTGCACATTAGACAGATAATTTTGTTGCCATATTGTACTTCAAAAATTTTCTCGTTATCTTAAAAATCCTAAGGCATCAATTACTTCATAAATTCCGATTGCTTTCTACCTAGCTCTATCATTTTTCTATTGGTGCTCTCCACCAAATTCTATCAAATCCAAGATCAAGTATCAGATAAATAAGCCAACAATTGAAGCACTATAAATGGCTATGCATGTGTTGTTTTTGTTTTTTGGTTTTGCCTCTCAAATCATCATTGTTATTATACAGGAGTTACAGCAATTTCAACTGTTTCTAGTAATCCATGGTTGTTTACGTGAGTAACTTATTCACAGTGGCAAGTACAAGCAATCGACTAAGAAAAGAAAAGCGCAATTTAGTAACATACTTTCCGGAAATTGGACAGCAAATGTGTAACTGAACTAGGAGCCCGCTGATAAAACCGATGCAACGCCATGATGGCCTTCTTCCGAACAGCCTCCTTAGGGTGGGCCAGCAACTCCACGACCTGCGGCAGAACAGCCGGAATCGTCTCCTCGTTGATCAACTTGCAAACAGCAGCGAGGGCCGCGCAGACCACCAAGTAATTGTCCGACTTGAGGTCCTTCTGGATGGTATTGACAATGAGGATGATAAGGTCGTGGTCCTCGTTGAGGAAGAGGGTGACGGCAAGGTATCCAGTGCGCTTGAGAAGGAGGGAGTCGTCGTGGGTCATCTTCACGGCGTGGATGTAGCCGAAGGATGCATCGTGGCCGAGCATCTCGACGTAGACGAGGCGGATGATGTACTCCTTCATCTTGCGCTTGGGGACGTCGGGATCGGCGATCCGGCGCTTGAGCGTCTCGATCTCGCGGAGGACGATGCGGTCCTCCTCGGCCTTGGAGCGGGCCTCGCCGATGGATTTGACGAGGTCGAGGAACTCCTTGGACTGGCCCCATCCGCCCTGGGATCCCATCGCCAGCTCCCGCCCTATCGTCTTCAGCTGCTCCATATTCGCAACTGCAACTAGGGCTGCGATGGAGACGGAGATGGCATCGAGGGGTGGCCGATGATCGGGAGAGAATTGGAGATCTGGATCTTGGAATTCAACGGCGGCGAGATCGGTGGAGAGGGGCGGTGAGCGGCAACGAATGTCGGAAATGCTCTGTGGTTAGGCCCGACCCAGCGGCAGGTGCATGGATTTGCCTCCTGGGCCTCTGTCGTTCGTCTTTGGTTTATCGTTTCGGGAGAAGGGGCCTAACCAAACCGGGGTCGCATAACTCCAAAGTGTCTCATTTATATTATCTTGATTTGATTCATTTGTGGTAAAAGATAAGTGAAAATGATAGCAAAGTGACAAAGATTGGGTAAAATAAGTGACAAATTGCAAAGTAAGGGAGAAAACTCATAAACATGTATGGTAATACGCATTTAGTGCGAGTAAAACGAGTACTACTTAAATATACTCTCTCAGTCTAAAATTATTATCACCATAAGGATTTTTAAAATAAATTAAATATACGAGTATTTAGGATGCATTAAAAATGATTAGGGTAAAATATATAGATTATGCACATATAAAATGTGTTACATATGCATAGTTTATCACATTTATTGGGGCAGGTTGAAGCATATGCTTTTTTTAATGTGGAAGAATTGAGGTAACTTTTGAAAAAAATTCTGTACTTAGAACATTTGTATCTATCAAATAAAAGTTAGAGCAAAGATTAATATATTAGGGGAAAATTTTAAATGAGACTCGTCTCATGCTGTTTGCATGAGCCTAAGTAATCTTGAGTCGTTAGATCTTGATCGAACAACTCTAGGGGCTGATGATTCACATTTACTTATCCACTGATTTGATACCTGTCGTCGGATCAAAATTTATCAGCTTAAAATGACTTGACTCATGCAAGCTATGCAGCTATTCGTGTAGTCGTGTTAACTGCGGAGCCTAAGTTAACCTTGGACCCAAAACTGCTTAGCTTATGGGCTTTTCATGTAGGGATAGAATAAAACCTTAAAATGATACCACCGTGATTTGAAAGGGTGGGCTCTAGATAACTATGCTAATAGCTTATGCCGTTTGTCCAACTCGTAAAAAAGCCGTCGTCAGTGTAGCATAGTTTTTTTGTGGTAAATGAACATCGAGACAAGGATAAAAATGATGTCTACTTGTAAGATGTGCATCATTTGGCTTCTCTTAGCCGTTGAAATTGTTGCAAGCTCTAAATATACGTTTCTAGTTGTTCAATGAAAAGTTTATAATAAAAAAAATGTACTATCCAGTTGTTCGAATATAACACAATTAAAAGAAATTCCCCTTTACTAACATCTCGAGCTTTGGGAAAACATTGTTTGAATATGAAATACAAATCAATAAAATCCCCCTTTCTTAACAAATTGACTGATATGAAATGTCTTATTACATCAATGACTGATTAGAGGGGCAGACCCAATGCCATCATGCTTTGTAGAATGTAAAATTTGTGAATGAAATTGCACCCAAAAAATTGTGAACGAAACTTGAAGAGAATGTGGAGGACACTTTTTGCTACAAATCAGAAATATAATCATAGACCAAGCATCAGTATGAGAGTTTAGAGGAACCAAGTATATGGAATTCTGATGAAACTCCTGTAAACTTAGAAGCTCCTCTTACAGGCATAAAATGGTCCTATGGCTCATCCTTTGTCGCGAGGGATAGCGGCTTGGACTCGGTACTCCCGGTCAAGTCAACTTCGTAGACTTCCGTTCCATTGGGATACAGTAGCCCCCAGTTCCGTTCCGTTCCCGGTCCGGGCTTCTGGTTCTCGTTGTACAGCGCGAATATATCCGCCCGGATCGCAGAACCCGGTCGAGCGGGCGTCCCGACCCGGCCGGTGATTTTCCGCACAAGGTTCCGGTTGTATGTGGCAGCGTTTTGAATAGTGGCCCCGGTCTGGTCGACGTCTCCAGCGCTGGGCCAGCCGGTCTCGGCGATCCAGATACGCATGTCCGGGTAACCCAGCCGGCCCATGGCGAAGGCCAGCGCGTCAAGCTGCTGGTCCAGCAGGTTGTTGTAGGTCAACCCGGAGACCGGGTCAGTGTAGGTCCGATTCGTGAGCTGGAGGAGGGAATACTGGAGGTCGATGCTGCCCGGGTTGGCGGCCCAGGCGAAGTACGTGTAGACGTCGATGAAGAAGAAGGACCGGGTCCGGTTCAGGAATTGCAGTAGCGGTTTGATAACCGGTTCGGCAATGTCGGCCCGGAAAGTGCCGTTGGAAGGAGGGAAGGACGATTCGAGCGAGTCCATGGCGAGGGGAGTGCCCACCTTGATGTGCTCGGCGCCGTACGTTTTCAGGGAGCGGCGCAGGCGGCGCATGGCCGGGACGAGATCGAACCAGGTCTGACGTTCGCCGGGGAAGGAGAGGATCTCGTTGCCGACGAAGAGGACGCGGATGTTGGTGTTGGGGATGAAGGGGAGGAGGTTAGTCTGGACCCAAGAGTCGGCTTGAGACTGGGAGGAGGAGATGTTGGAGATTAGCTGGTTGGGGACCATGATGGAGACTTGGAGGCCGGTGACGGAGAGGGCACGGAGGATCTCCGGGTTGGCGCCGTAGATTTTTACGCGGCCGGCCTTGAGGGACTGGATGAGGGCGACGGAGCGGGCGGGGGTGGGGAGGTCGTTCCCCAGCTCGCCGTAGTTGATTCCGATCAACCTTGATGTTCCTTGTGCGTCTGGTAGATGGAAAGAGAAAACAAAGAATATGGATCAGATGTAGAGACATTCGTTTAACTGTTCATCAAATCAAAATGTAAGGGAACATCAGATGTTTCTATGCCATGCATGCAATATATGCATGGGGAATCAATGGAAAGAGATCAAGGACCAGAACAAGGTTTCTTAATTGTTGATTAAAGAAGGAAAGAAGAGGAACAAAAGGGTGAAGATGATGATACGTAGCCATATAGTTGTCCATGCATGTATGATTTACACATTAACCTACCAGTGGAGACAGCCAAGAAGGAGAGGAGAAGCAGAGGAAGAAGACCCATCATTGCAAATAAGCTCGCTCTTCCTCTGGTGCAAGTTTGTATTGAAGTGTGGTGGTTGAGACTCCTTTAGTGCAAATATTTCTCCGGTAGATTGGTGAATTGATGAGGTATATAAAGCGGGAAAGAGAGCGGTTCAAGTGGTCTCTGACTTTTCGTGAAGAGTTAATTGATTGAGGCAGCGTTGAACTACTCTGGCCGACCTGGGCTCTAGAATCGCCGTCGTCAATGCTCAATTGTCAACATTTTTTAGGCGGTGTACAACAATGTTATGGTCTTGAGTGGAGATGAAGTCATGCGTATATGGGTAGTTTTAAGTTCAAAGGAGGTTTGAGAGCAAAACAAGGCAAAACAGGCATCTTTGATGGCGATGGATAAAGAATTCTTCAGGGTTCTTTAGTGTTATCTAGATAAATATCTTTTCATACAAATTAAAAGAAAAAATTCTTTGAAGAGCAAATACTTGAGAGTAGAAACAAGGAGAAAGAACAAATGAGGAGAAAGAATAGAAGGAAATGATAGAGGAGAGGGAATCGTGTAGCCGGACGTCTTTGGCTTACTTCTTTTGAAGCCTTGTTAATGCAAAAAGAGATGCAACTGGGACCTATGGTTGCCATCATGCAACGAAAGGTACCTACTTTCGTGTGTTTCACCATGAATCTTAGGAATCCGTATCAGCGTGAGGGAAGCAAAAAGAGATGTGACCACAAGATCCTATAGGTTTAGACTCCATAAAGTTGGAACCATGGAAATTTATACTGAGGTAGTGATGCTGATAACAATTCCATATTATTTGGTGTCTATCGTAGATGTTTGAATTTATATACACATCCGTACGAAATTATTATAAAGAAAAAAGTAAAATGAGCATAGCAGATCTCATGAGCAAGCTGCATGGGCAAGTTATTCACTAAGATGAGGCCACTTCTAATTATCATCCGAAAAAAAAGGATGAGACCACTTATTTTATGAAACTAGCCACAAATGTAATTGAGGGGCCGACTCGAGAGTTTGGCCCCGTGTGGTGATGCATTATTGAATGATGCATCACGTCAGCCCCGCTGAACTTTTTATCTAGAATTGCCGTTGAATCTTTCCATGGTAAAAGATCCCTCAGAGATCTCCATATTCTATATTTCTTACAAAAAGGAAAAAGTTTAAATGAGATAGTCCTCGTATAACTTGTATGAGTCCGAGTAATATTGAACCATCAGATCAAGATCAGATGGCAATGATGATTTACACGGACCTACCAACTATTTGACACCTGCCGTCAGATCTTGATCCAATAGATAGAAATGGTTTGGGTCATACAAGCTACATGAGAATAATATCATGTAAACCAAATATTGGTGATAATACCTCCATCAAGAATCCAGGACAGGTCAAGGACATCGGCTATCAACAACTATAACCCCCAGGGTCTCAGTTGGCCTTGAGACTTTTGGGGGGGCGGCCAGCTCCAATTGTGAAAGATGTCCAGTATTTCCCATGGTTTCCAGCGAGTTTTAAGACACATGGATTAATGATATAAGTCGGAATTTAACGAATTTTGTATAGGAGTTGAATTGGGAGCTAGTGAGTACTGAGATGAGAAGAGGCAAACAACAGCTTCGTTCTTGTAGAGGTTTTTGTCGGTCTGCTTGGTTCTGAGCCGAACTTAAATGGTGCATCAGTTGGCTAACCAGGTGAGGACGACATGAGACGAATGTGAAACCATTTCTAGTACATATATGTGATCGTGTCCCTCCCGAAATTAGCCGTTAGTTTGTGATGGGAATTAATGCTATTACCTGTTCTACTTAAATGATCACTCTGAAGGTCTTTACCATACATCTTTTTTCTAGATCCAGGTTTGACTTCCGTATAAACTTTTGCTTGCCCAGCGATAAGATTGAAAACAGTTCAACTCTCATCGTATCAATGAGATAACTGGAAAGACACATTCTGTTCATTTTTTTTCGTAATATTGAATTATCAATTTGGCAGAGCTTACAATACAATTTGAATGCGTCAATGCCTTGAGTGGGCACCAACTAGAAACTCAAGTTAGCGGAATTGGTATGAATAATGGGCAAAGTGCAGACCTGTCTTCCCAACTGTCTAATAAATCAAATTCACAGCCTTGATTATAGCCAACTTTTGATATTGCACTTGAATTTGCACTCTGGATTCTTTTTGTATCTGAACCTTTGAAACACCAATTTACTTTTCCGATTTCAAATTCTTATGTGCTGAATTGTAATGTGTAAATCTTGTACATTTGAAGGGGAACCTCAACATAACTCCTGTTCGAAGGAAAACCCGTTTTATTTTTGTTTTCATAAAACCAGATAGTAAACACCTTAAAGCTGATAAAAAAAATATCAAAAGGCGACAAAATAAATAGAGACAATAAAAAGCTAAATGCTAATAAAGACCATGCACAGCTGATAAAAAAGAAACAATACATTGCGAATCTCATAACGACAATTGTTAAATCTAGACTCGGAGATGAATGAGGACAATCTCGCAGAGAGCAGATTCAAGGAAGCCTGACAACTTTTCGCCTAAGTTACTTCAAATGTTTAAGCTCGCTCATCTGGCAACCTATTTAGTCAAGACGATTTGTTTGTTAATAAACATGAAAGCCACAACGTGGCCCACGACGTTTGTCTAATAATTATTGATCCTTTATCTAAACCAAAGAAAGGAAGTGACTACTTTTAAACACCTCCCATGTGAACTGTTCTCAACTGCCAGCCACGTTAGGATTGCTTTCCACCTTCAACTGTCGAAAAGGCCATGGCTTTCCACTTCTTTTGCAGCCAATTCCGGCCGGCATCGTAAGTCATAGGTGGACTCCCATCCCAAGTGCGGCTGTTCCACAAAAAACCTGTAGGAGAAGTCACTTGAATAAAATCTTTTTTTTTTCCTGATACAAAGTGACTGGAATAAAATTGGCACAAGAAGAAGTAAATAGACCACTCAGATTGCAGGTTCCAACCTGTCACCTTCTGTTTCTATCAAAAGAATGATAAAATCATGTGTTACTACTACAATTGAAAACTGAAAGAACTTCAGATCTACCAACCGATTGAAGTCTATTGTATAAGATACACTATAAAAAAACAAATAAATCAATATTCTTTGAAGAGTTCCTCTTATGTCATCAAGACTCCTCCTAGTGACTTCTAACTCTTCCATCTTCAAATCAAATGGTTAGTTTTGAGTCAAAAGAATGGAATCCAATTATCCTTTGCCATTGAATTTCATAAGGTCAGACCGATGAGAATAGAGTTGAACATGTGGATTGCTCATCTTTGTCTTACAAATTCGTGTTGAAAAGCTCAAACTCACTTGCATAATGGCTGGAAAACCCTTGTTACCATCTCATTTCCAAGTTCCCAACTTCTCCTAGCGAGCATTATTTGGAGTAAATGTGCGAGGAAATGCAGATGGCTCAATAGAGGTTTGGGTGTTCCCTGTACTTCCAAATTGGCTATATAGCATGTCGCTTGTCATTGAAGTGCCGGCTTGCCACCGCTCAACGGCTTGTGTAAGACTCATCGGGAAATTCACATTGAACCCATCATCTTCATCAGGACTGGCAGGTTTCCATTGTTCAACTAAAGGGGACAAAACATTGACTGCGTGGCCCATGTCTGGTCTCTGGAAAGGATCACGAGCAGTGCAATGGCCGGCTAGCTCTGCCACTTTGCATATATCGTTGAAAGTGTCATCATCTGGATTGAGTGTTGGGTCTAGGGCCTTCATCATGTTATCCTTGCTGATCATTACTCTTCTGAACCAGGTGACTAAATGAGTTCTCTCCTCAGTTTGGGAGTCATCTAGTGCTCTTCTGCCAGCAATCAGTTCCATGAGAATCACACCAAATGAGTAAACATCAGCCTTCGTTGTCACCCTTCCCGTGGCTGCAATACACATTAACAATAAAATTTTAAGTCTGTCACCGAATTTAGATATGTAATTCAAATCGCAAAGATCAGTTGTCAACTTAAGTAAACTAGAGATATCATCAATCACACATCATTTTCCTCCGGATACAAAGCATATCCATGAACAGTTAAGGCTAAAATCGAAGCATTGCATTGTTGATGCATTTAACTGCAATTAATGAGGTTCATCAAAACCAGCAAAAACTAAAAAAAGACATGCAACTGCCACATTCCGTAAATACATTCATTTCACACCTGCAACGATGCACTCATTTTGCAACTCCATGGTGCCAAGAATATAGAGTTCAAGAACTAAGAAAGCGAAGAGTAAAGAAGCAGCCATACATCTTAAAGTAATCAGTTGACAGTTTTGGATACCATTTTTATCTACTATCACGTTTCAGTACGATTGCACAAAGATCAGGCACTCGGAAACAAGAGAAGTTAGTAGCCAGATAAAAGATGGTCACAGCACACATGACAAAATATTTGAATTGTTAATGAACTTAGTGAATTTCAGGTAACTTATCAAACTATCAAACGATTCTCAATCAGAGCAACTATTAGATGATTAGAAAAAAGGTGCTAGACACAATGGGATACATTTCCATATAAAGGGAGAACTATAACTGCTCATGCCCAAGAAGTAAAAATCATAATTAGACGCTACAAGTGGTGTGAAACTTTCTGTGTATGCTAAATGTGCTGAAAAAATAGATGGGTTGAAACTGATGAACTATGAAATAACACTTACCACAATATTCAGGAGCAAGATAACCAAATGTTCCTGCCAACCTTGTCTCAACAGAGTACTTTCCATCCGGGGCGAGCTTAACCAGCCCAAAATCTGAAACTTTAGCTCTCATATCATCCCCCAAAAGTATGTTAGAAGGCTTCAGATCCCTATGTATGAAGCTCTTCTGCGCCAAACTATGCAAGTACTCCACGCCTCTGGACACATCCAAAGCAATTGTGAGCCTCTGCTTCCAAGAGAGGGGCTCATATCCATGTTCTCTCCACTCAAAGAGATGTTCACCCAGAGTCCCCTGAGGCATATATTCATAAACCAAGAGCCTCTCATTGTCTTCGATGCAATATCCCAACAAAGCTACCAAATGCCGGTGCCTCACCTTTGTTAGCACTGCAATCTCAGCCTTGAATTCATTCATACCCTTCGAACTCACGACTGCTGATTCCATCCTCTTCACAGCAATCTGGGTACCATCTTGAAGCTCTCCTCTGTAAACTACACCGAAACCTCCCCTACCTACAACGTAATTGTCGTCAAAATTGTTGGTAACCTGCCTCAATACATGTATGGAAAGAGTCATGCTGCTTCCACCTTCCAGCGCTTGCATTTCACTATGACCACTGCTCCCATGGCTGGTGGGTTCGCTTATAAGTCTTCCTCCATTACCAATTGGGCTTACAGCTTTGCCCTTTCTAGGATCAGAGGTAGAAAGAGGAAGATGCCCTGTCTTAGGCGTCTTCCTGGATTTCTTGATCCAGATGAACACGATAATGCAAACAATCGAAACAACTACCACAATCACTACAGCAATAATGACACTAACTGAAATTGATGAGGATTTCTTCCCACTCGAATTCCCATTAGTACCAGAAGGAGATGCAGGACTACCTGGAGGAGGTGGCGATACATCAATTCCAAGCAGAGGATTTCCAGACATATTAAATGCCACATTTTTACCAAATGCAGGTATCTTGCCGTTTAGATTATTGTTGGAGACATCTAATACTTGCAATTGGGTCAAACTAGTCAAGCTCTCTGGAATTCTTCCGGTGAGATTGTTGTTGCTCAAGATCAAGGTCCTGAGGGAAGTGAGGTTGGCAATGTCCTGCGAGATGGTTCCCACCAGGCCCTGGTTGGCCAGGCTCAGAACAGTCACGTTCTTCCTCTGCGTGTCGCAGGAGACGAAAGACCACCCATTGCATGGATCGTTCCCCGTCCATGAATCCGCCAGCTTCACTGGGTACCCAAACCCTTCTTCTACGGATAGCAAAATGCTGACCCTGGCGTCGCAAGGCCCCGGCTTTGTGTCACAGAAGTTGTTCTGGCCGATATTCTTGTCAACCTGCACGCTGGATTGGAAGCTCGGGAAAGGACCTTGAAGCATGTTGTTGCCAATGGAGACATTGACCAATTTCGGCAGCGAGAAGAGGGACTGAGGGAGGACACCGGTGAGCTGGTTGTCGCGGAGCTGGAGGTCGAAGAGCTCGGTGCAATTGGAGAGATCCGGCACTGGACCGGTGAATGAGTTGCCGTGGAGCCATACCTGGGCAAGAGAGTTCATGGAGGAGAGAACATTAAGCCCGCCAGCGAGCTTCTCCGGGGACTGTTGGTTGTTCAACCAGAGGTTCTGGATGCCGGAACCGACGAAGGAGCTCGGTAACGGTCCGGAGAGATTGTTGTACGAGAGACGGAGGGCCTGGAGGTTGGGGAGCTGGCCGAGCGAGGCGGGGATGGATCCGGTGACACCCGCACTGCTGGCATAGAAGGTGGCGAGGCTGGTGCACTTGCCCAGGTCTTCGGAAGGGAGCTCCCACGGGTCGAGGCTGTTGCCGTTAAGGCTGACAAACTGGAGGCTAGTAAGGCCGGAGAAGAAATCCAAAGGGATGGAAGAGAAGTTGTTGCCGTCGAGGAAAACCTGCTGGAGATTAGCCATACCGGCGAGGGAAGGGAGCGGGCCGGTGATGGCATTGTTCTGGAGGGCCAAGGTGATGAGTTGGGAGAGCTTGTTGAGGTCAGACGGCAGAGACCCACTCAGACTCTTGGACGCCATGTTGATCTCGACAACGCGGCCACCGGCGCAGTTGACGCCGGGCCACTTATCAGCGCACGGATCCCCGGTGGCGGACCAGCCGGCGGGGCGGAGGAGGGTGGCGAGCTTCTGCATGACAGAGGCATCGTCGGCGAGGGTGGTGGTGGCGGCGGCGGAGAAGAGGAGGAGCAAGAGGAAGGCAAGGAAGGGAGTTCTCCAACGGCGTCTTCTTTGGTCGTGTCCCATGGCCGGGAAACGGAAAAAGGAAAGGAGAGGAGAGCAGGCGCAGAGGAAGGGGACTGGTTTCTGGTTTGTGAGGAAATGGAAAGGGAAAAGACTTGGGTTAGTGTGCGGTTGAGGTGGACAGCAGAGCAGAAAGGATTAGGTCTTAAGCTTTCTGTTTGAATCATCTTTATCTAATGATTGCTTTAAACTTGTGCTGTTTTCATTGATTTGGCTTCATTTAAGTTTCCACTGGGTCTTTGATCAACGTGGACTGGACGAGCTGGAATGTGGTTGGTTGGTCACTTTAAGTCACGTTGTTAAGCACATAACAATGTAAATAACGTACTTCGTTATCTCATATGGCATGCTTAGTGCATGTAAGTTTAGTTTTAACCATGGGCACTAGATTGGTTTTGCTACTGATTAGAGGAGGATCATGATAGTTAACATGAAGTATTTTTGCCTGGGGTAGTGTGGGGGTGGGACCCGCACTAAGTTCGGTCTGAACTCGGAAGTGATCCAGCTAAGGTTACGCGGTTTCATCTGAGGCAGAAGAAGGTGGGACTGCAAATGTCTCTTTAATGACAGCTATTGTAAATGTGGGACTCAATTACGGCCGGGAAAAGTGGGGAATCTAACTTAAGTTTGGCATTTTTTATTTTTTATTTGATTTAAAGTTTAGCATTTTTTAACATAGAACAAAATATACTTCAAACTGGTAGCATATTTATTAGTTAGATTACACATTTATAATTGACTAATTACATGGTAATTTTGGTAATTTAAGGCATATTTAGTTTCCTTTGTTAATCGTGATCCAATTGGGTACCATTCCCTTTGATTTAAGCTTTTTTTCCTTTTTAGTGAAACTTCCTTTTTTCTTTCCACATCCTTTCTTTTCTTGAAAAGCAAGAAATCAGATCCAAACAAAAAAAAGTTAGCAAAAAGAGAGGCCATGTGATTGATTAGGTTAACCAAACCATCCACTTGGAACGTGCGCCAGGCTGCAGCCTATAGTTTTTGGTTTCGGCAATAGTCCGCTGATCTGAATACTACCGAAGACAACCAACGGGGGGTTTTATTTGGCGTCAACCAACAAGGTGATGACCATGGTGCTGCCATGAAGCAGATGTCTTAAATTCAACTTCCACCCCCACCCCGATGTCCACCCACAAGGGTTACATTCCAATTTAATCGGTGTATATGCCTCCGCAGTCCGTGTATGTACCTCCCCGTTGTCCACCCACATAGATTATATCCCAACTTAATCGGTGTATATTGTTGTTGTTTTAATTAATCTTCTTAATTTTACTCGCAAGTATACGAATCGTGTTTGGAGTATAGTCGCACAATTCTTACGAGGTCGAACCTATATGGACTTGTGTTTTTGGAATTCTAATTCGAAGATCAAATTATTACCCTTGTTGAAGAATTAAATTGATTTGATTCACTACAACTACGACTAATCGAAGACTCAATGCAATTTAACAACTTTAACTAACAAATTAATCTAAAAGCAATTAAGTAATCTATGAAAAAAAACTAATTGGCAAATAAAAATTGGAACTTTAATCAGGAATTTAAAACACTAGGGCATAAGAATCAGCACATGACAATCATAGGAATAATTATTTAAAATCAGCAATTGTTCTCACGATTATCTCGTAGAGAATTGGAATTCAATCTATTCTCCTACGGAAGATTTCAGCATGAAAGCATATAGATTTTTAAATGGAATTTTGTATTCTATTGCATATCAATAGATGAGATTTAAATCATTATATGTATCCATCATTCGATAAATCACAAGTAATATCCAAATAGCATATTAAACATATAACTCAATACAATTTAAATTGAGAATAACAATCATTAAAGCACATTAATTTAGGCATAGCAATTGCATCACATGAATAATATTCCTACGACTAATCACGGCTTCATCTCAGCCCTAGACAGAAAATTAGCTACTCATGCTATGAAAATTAACTACAAAAATAATGAACTTCATTTGAATTAAAGATCAAAATAACTTACAGAAATTGTGGAATAATAGAAAATTAAGAAAAAGGGTACTGTTCCTCTTCCCTTCTCAATCGACTCCTAACAGCGACAGTCCGAGCAATTGGTACAACTCCAAATCCAAGCAGCAGCAATTCGGAATGAAAAATCCAAAAGGAAAACGAGAACAAATAACAAAAATCAAAATTTGAAACTGATAAAATAAAATCTCTGGTTGTCTTCTCAGTCGGACCTCCCTCTTTATGGCTCTGTTTTCTGTTTATATCGACTGCAGGACTGTCTTCTGTTCTTCTAAAATTAGAAACTTTTCCAAAATTAATCTCGTGTAGAAAGTAAAATTTCCAATTGCTGCCATTAAGTCTTCTAATATGGCCAGTTTTCCATTCGAATTTCGTCCAAATTTGTAAGAAAAATCCGATCTTTCCTCTTTAAAACAGGGCCGAAATCACCCAAATGTTATTCTTTCCAATTCAAAGCCAAAATCGCCCTCTTTGAAATCGTTGATTGAACTGAAAATGGGAGCTTACCGTTCTGATCCAAATCTGAAGCTTGTCTTTCCCCATTCGGCTCCCCCGCACGCAACTTACCAAATTGAGATTTTTTTTCTTTTGCTGTTTTGTTCCTCCTCGTCGCCGTGACCGTCGTCGGCTTCGACCTCCACCGTCGAGCTCTACCCATGGCCGCCATTGAGCTCAATCTCAGGCCGCCAGAACCCAGAGCCTCGCCCATCGCACCCATGGCCGCCATCGGCCTGATTTCACCATGAACTCCTCTGCCGTGCTCGAACTCCGCCGTCATGCTATGCCGCCGCGAAACCATCAACCGATCTCGAGCCCCAGCCGCCGACCTTGCCGTGTAGCTGTCTTCGAGTGACCGCCGTCGGACCCTCATTGCCGGAACCCAGGGCCCATAGCCGCCGACCTTCGCCTCGAGCAAAAGCTCAAGGCTCTACTTTGCTTCAGAAAGAGAACACCCGAGCTATCGCTCGGGTTTCATTTTTTTTTCTTTTTTTTCATTAACCCGACCCAACGAACCGGCTTTTCTTTCTTTTCTTTTTTTTTTCTTTTACTTGATTAAAACCCGATGTAGCAATGTCGTCCACTTGATCGAATCTGAATGGCTCTTTATCTTAACTCAGCGCCCGTCTTCTCTTAAGTGACTCATCAACGGTTCAGATCTTCAATGCGCGTGATATCAGCTCTTGGGTTACTTTGGCATTTCAAAACCCGTCTAATGGCTTCACTTTTGGACGTTCCGCAGTTCGAGTAATTGAACCTATACAAAATAAAATATGTCCCATATTAAATGCACCAAATAATTCATAAAATTACGGAACATAGTTAAATTGAGTCATTTAGAGCACATTACTTATTCTATTCCACATTACTCAACTAATTATTAAAATTCACTTTATTCCTTATTTTAACTAGAAATTAAAACTAACAAATAGGTAAAAAGGCATATAAAAATATATATTTTTCATGCATAACATATATGTTGTATGAGCTGTGTATGTACATGAGGGAATTGATAGGGTTTGTGTTGCTTGAAGCTAAGCTGGCGCTGTCCATGATCCTGCAACGTTTTATATTTGAGCTCTTCCCTTCATATATCCATGCTCCATACACTAGTATAGCTCTTCAACTGCAATGTGGTGCTGAAATAGTCCTGAATAGGCTCGAATAAAACTGAGAAGGAAGGTCCCATACTGTTGCAACGCTTTACATGTAAAGTATAAGTTTGCTAGTCTATCGAGTAAATGTAAGTAAATAAGTTTTCTCCGTTAGCAACAATCATGAGACAGGCAATGAGGCCACAGTTGTGCGGGTTGGATCTCTACCGTGTTGGAAGAGATATCCCATTGGCGCATCCTATTGGCGTGGAGTAAATGAGTCTAAGATAAAGACCATGAAAGTAATGTCTTTGAGAATTTTAGAGAGCCATCTTTTAATCATATCAAGACATTTATTGGGCTTTTACTCCAAAGCTGTATGATATCCAACCCTGCACATGATGATTACTAAACCGACTAGAAATATGTTCCTTCGTAAAGTCCTTATTGCTCGACTCAGGCTCACTTGCCTAAGATATAATGGAAAACAAGTTAGCATGTGTGTTAGATGTTGCGTGAATCTTTGATAATTGAATCATATATTGATGCTAAATTAATTTCAAGTGAGTTGTTTTCACTATTTCAAGAAAAATCTGATTCCATTACAATCCCAGTTGCATTCCAATCCATACGCATTGGGCCCAGGCGTCTGATTAAATTGCCAGACTAAGTCCAACAGTCCATACGCATTGGGCCAGGGTCCAAGTTCATCAGCAGAACTCTTGCCATCCTCTCCATTTGGGCTCCTCTTATTGGGCCTGATGTTTCACATCGCCTAACATTTCATCTTGTGTCAATTTTATTTTTCTCGTAGTGAAGCCCCATTGGCCATTAGGCATTAGCCCGGCTAGGGAATGAGCGTCTACTGTTTTGTTTGCTGAAAGATGAAAAATCGTCAAGGTGAAGGAAGTACAAAAACTTTTAGTTTGAAAATTTTTAAGACTTGAAACGTACTTTTAGGGTGCATTTATTTTAAATTATCCAAACATATTTCAGTGTTTACAAAGTTTTTGTACTCCTTTCACCTTGACGATTTTTTATTTTTCAGCAAACAAACACACCCGATTTCATGTCAATCTATGGTACTCCTCCCTCCTCAAAAAGAACCTAACTGCATTTAGAAAATTACGGATCCAAAAGTAAATGACTTGATTTGCCCTGCAGGCCAATAGGTCCTCATGAACGTGCATGTTCATGCATGTGCGGGTCTAAGTGAAGGTTTGAAATATTGTGGGCCTTACAAGGCCAATAGTAATTAATTTTTAAATGCTGACAGGTTTTTTTGGACCGAGGGATCGTATGTTATTGGCTTATTGCTCCTTTTTCTATGGGTTTGTTTTACAGTCACTCCATTCTCTTTTGGTTGATGTGAGAGTTGAGAGAACGCCCTTGTTTCTTGACTATTAGATGCTATTGCTCCTTTTTTTCTAAGCCCTATTAGTATGCCATTAACCTTTTCTTATCCAAAATAACGTCATCAACCTTATTATAAAAAAAGTCATCAACCTTTTTCTCGTCGCATTGATAAGCAAACGAAGTCATAAAGCCTCTCATCACCAAGTATTAAATCAATTCGACCCTCCTTGGAAGTCATTGTTGTTGTTTTAATTAGTCTCCTAATTTTACTCGCAAGTGTACGAATCGGATTTGCAGTATAATCGCACAATTTTTACGAGGTCGAACCCACAGGGACTTGTGTAGCGGAAATCTAATCGAACCCTAACTAAACCCTTGACTAAACTATGAAACTTGTAGAAATTGATTAACTAACTAACTAATAATTAAAATCAATCAACGGAATAAAAATCTGAACTTTATCAAATTAACAAAATGCTAAGGCTTTGGAATCGGCATGCAATAAATTATAGAGAACCCTAACCCTTCAATCATTTATCATTCTCCAAATACTCGTAACAATCTAGAATCCTATTCACGTTGTTACGGAAGATTTTACTTTAATGCACAAATACTCATACAAAAATCACGTCCTTCATGCTATTTAAATTAACAGCTCAAATTACTAGATGTACCCACTTACGAGTAAATCACAACTAGTATCCGATTTGTTATTTAATCAATTAAAATAAGCATGCATTGACAATAGTAATTCCAAATCATAGCAAAAACATGATTAATGCTATATCCGAAACTAACTATGCAATTAACACAGGAACGCATGAACAATTAACGCATAGTTCTATAATAAAAATATCAACTTTCATGAATATGGGAATCCCTACAATTACTGCAGCCTCATCCTAGCCTTAGCAACTGACTTAGCCACACATATTAACTATAACACTTGCAAAATTCATAATTAAACTCATTGGAATAAAAGAAAATAAAATTGAACTTACCGGTTTTTTTTTTTTTTTTGAGTTAAGAAAATAAAAGAACTCGACGCACTGATTCCTTCCAGCAATTCTTCGACAGAAGCTTGTTACAGGTTCAACGCAGTAGCACCGGGATCAAACAGAAACAGAGAAAGAAAGAAAAACGAAAACTTGAACTGTAATCTAAACTTGCTCTCGGTCCTTTGTTCTGAGCACTAATTCAGTACAAATTGATACCAATCCCAATCTACTAACAGAAGCTAAGATGAAACAAAAATGAAGAAAAAAATCAAAACTTTAGGAACTGAAATATGCTTCGGTCGTCTCTCTCTCGAACTGCCGGCCGCCTCGAATGAGGCTCTGCTCTCTGATTATATAGAGCCCTCAAAAATCCCAGCTTTCCCCATTGAAGATGAGTCCGAATCGAGTAAGAATTTGTATCGCCGTGGCCCATCCTTCCCATCTTTCCAAATCGAGGACGCCTTCTCAAATCCGGAATCAAACCGCAGACTTTCCTAATCGAGCACTCTTTCTGTTGCTGCTCTGATCGCGCTGCCTCGCGGTCGCCGGAAACTTCGCCGTCATCAGCCTTGCCGCCGTGAATCGCCTCTGCCGTCGTCGATCTTCTTCTTCTTTTTCCGCTTGTCGAGACCCGCCGCCATCTCCTTCGCCGTCGTCCAGTCCTTGCTCCAGCCTCGCCGCCGTGATGCTGTCCGCCGTCGAGCCCAGCCACCTCAGGCCGCCGTCATCACTTCATCGCCGCCGTCGGCCGCTCGAGCACCTCCTCTATCAGGAAGACACCCGAGCCCCGACTGAACAGAACACCCGAGCCCCGCTCGGGTTTTGTTTTTTTATTTTTTTCTTTCATTAAACCGGACCATTGAACCGGTCCAGATTTTCTTTTTTTTCTTTTTTTTTCTTTTCTTCCAATTAAACCCGTCGAAGCAATCTCGTCCGCTGGATAGAATCTGAATGACTCTTTATTTCATTATGCGCCCGTCTTCTTCATCAGTGAACATCAATGGCTTAGATCATCTCCGCGCGTGATCTGAGATCTTGGGTTGCTTTGGCATTTCAAAACCCGTCTAACGGCTTCACTTTTGGCTGTTCAACAGTACGAGCATGCGAACCTATACAAAATAAAACATGTCCCACATTAGATATACCAAATAATTCATAAAGTTGTAGAACATATTGAAATTTGAGCCATTTAGAGAGCCTTATTTGTTTAATTCCTAATTACTAAACAAATGACTAAAATTCACTTTATTCCTCATTTTAATTAGAAAACACAACTAACAAATAGGTAAAAAGGCATATAAAAATGTGTATTTTTCATGCTTAACAAATACCCCCAAACCTAGATTTTGCTAGTCCTCAAGCAAAACACAAAAGAAAAATAATAAAACTACTCAAAAATAAATGCCACTGTCGTAGGGAATCACGATTGCATTTAGCATATGCAACAAGCCTTTTAAACCCCCAGGTGTCCCTGGCTGGACGAGTGAAGTCTCGTGAGGGTTTGCAGCCATGCTACCCACAAACATGTATTTATAAAATTAACCTTATTCTTTATCTAAATGAGAAATAAGTCAACTAAACACTTCAAAACACAAAACCTATTATCCCTTCAAATACACACTGCAATACTTAAGAAAACTAACCACACGTACTTGCATTTATAATCAACTGGAATATAGAAGCGCTCAAGTAAGTGGTTTTATTCTACACCTTCATCTTGGAAATTTCTGCTCAATATGATATAGCATGATACTTTAAATAATAGAAAGTGTATAACATTGTAGCAATACACTCTAAATCTCTGTTTCACACAGATCCAGTGTTACCCATTAACCAAAGAACATCAGAATCTACATGGCCATCGTAATCTTTAGGTTCATGATAGCACAGATGCTTGCGCGCCTCCTTCGGGTCCAACATTCTAGATTTGAGAGGATAATGCACCATAGACTTTTTTTCTTTTTTTTTCTTTTTTTTAGGACTGTGTAAGGCCTGACTTCAAGATGCTTAGGTGTAGCAATGACTCAGGCCAATGACTCCCAGCCAGTTGGCTTAGGGCATTAGGTTTTAAGATGGACCGCTTCGGACCTGAGCATCAGCCTAAGTTAATCCTATAATAGTCAAGCAGCCCCTTTTCTTTATTTTCGTTTCCATTCATTTTTTTTTCATTTTCAGCATATATATTTTCAAGCACATTATTCTGTCCAGGCTGTATTATACTCTCAACCTATTTCCGGTTCCAAGCCCTTGCCATAGCCAAGTAAATGGTCTATCATGATCGTTTAAGCTCAACAGATAACCACACATCATCCAATGACTCTGACTAAAGATATCCCACTGAAGATTAGTATTCAACAAATCTCTAGAAGGTATTACTTTATGTAACTGGTGTGTGTGAGTGAGTTTTATTAGCTCAAGCACTTGATCCAAGAGGATTGTAACAGAATGCTATTTCTCAGTTAAGTGTCTCTATCCTCCAGTATACTTACTCACACTTCCAATGTAAATTAATCTCTTAAAAATTGAAGTATGCATCACGAAGGGATAAACTACCAAAACCTATATAAATACTAACAAACAGCCTAAAAACTAAAAAAAAAAAAATTTTTAAAATTTTTTTAACTGAAAAATTCAAAACAAACAAGAAAATAACTAAGATATCCTAAACAAATATCTTCCTATACCCCCAAACCTGCATGAAACATTGTCCTCAATGTAAAAAGATATAAAATAAATACTGAGGAAAATAAATATACGAGGGGAGGAAAGATAGTACCTGTACTCCACTGAAACGCTATAGTATCTATCAAAATGAAAAGAACAAGTGAAGCACAAGAATAACATAAGAAAAAAAAAAGCACAAAAATAAAAATTCTAAAAACTTGGGTTGCCTCCCAGTAGCGCTAAGTTTTACGTCTTCAGCCAGACACAGCTATTACTTTTTGCAAGGCAACTGGGACACTACAAGTAATTGTTCATCAGGAAAAGATTCAGTTATGGGCAATGATTCATCAGTAAAATCAACTATCAACCTAGATAAGTGGTCGGCTACAACATTTTCGGAACCTTTCTTATCCCGAATTTCAATATCAAATTCTTGTAGCAACAATATCCATCGGAGAAGACGAGGTTTAGCATCTTTTTTAGATAAAAGATACTTCAATGCAGCATGATCCGAATAGATATAGACCTTTGATCCCAATAAGTAAGACCGAAACTTATCTAGAGCAAAGACTACTGCCAGCAACTCTTTTTCAGTTGTAGAATAATTAAGTTGAGCATCATTCAATGTTTTACTGGCATAGTAAATCACATGGGGAAGTTTATTAATTCGCTGCCCCAACACAGCACCAATAGCATAATCAGAGGCATCGCACATTATCTCAAAAGGTAGGTTCCAATCAGGTGGCCGAATAATAGGTGCAGATGTTAACTCTGATTTGAGTTTCTGAAAGGCATTATTGCAAGCATCATCAAAGACAAATGGTGTATCTTTTGCAAGAAGATTACACAAAGGTCTTGAAATTTTACTAAAGTCTTTAATGAATCTTCTGTAAAATCCAGCATGGCCTAAAAATGATCTGATTTCTTTCACAGTTCGTGGTGGTGGAAGATGTGAAATCAAATCAACTTTAGCTTTATCAACTTCAATGCCTTTATTAGATATAATGTGCCCAAGAACAATTCCTTTTTGAACCATAAAATGACATTTCTCCCAGTTAAGTACCAGATTCTTCTCTTTACACCTCACTAACACTAAAGATAGATGGTGCAGACATTCATCAAAAGTAGACCCAAAGACAGAAAAATCGTCCATGAATACCTCTAAAAATCGCTCTACTATATCAGAGAAAATGCTCAACATGCACCTTTGAAAGGTAGCAGGTGCATTGCATAGGCCAAAGGGCATGCGACGGTAGGCAAAGGTACCAAAAGGACACGTGAAAGTGGTCTTTTCTTGGTCTTCAGGGGCTATGGGAATTTGGTTATAACCAGAATAATTATCAAGGAAGCAATAATATTCATGTCCCGCTAACCTTTCCAACATTTGGTCAATGAAAGGAAGGGGAAAATGATCTTTTCTTGTCAAAGCATTCAACTTTCTATAATCAATACAGACACGCCAACCCGTTTGAACTCGAGTTGGCACTAACTCATCAGCATCGTTTTTCACAGCAGTTATGCCAGACTTTTTCGGTACAACTTGAACAGGACTTACCCATTTACTATCAGAAATTGGGTAGATAACTCCTACATCTAAAAGCTTAAGGATTTCAGCTCGAACAACTTCTTGCATTACAGGGTTAAGACGCCTTTGGGATTCACGAGAAGGCTTGGCATCATCCTCCAAATGAATTCTATGCATAACAACAGAGGGACTGATGCCTTTAATATCTGCAATGGTCCACCCTATGGCTTCTTTGTGCTTTACAAGAACATCAAGTAGTTTACGCTCTTGAGCCACATCTAGGTCAGATGAAATAATGACAGGTAAGGACTCAGCAGGACCTAAATAAGGATATTTCAAAGTATCAGGCAATGGTTTCAGGTCTAATTTAGGTGGCTCAACACTAGATGGAACTACTGGTGATGATGATAAGGCAAGAGGCTCCACTTTTGGTTGCCACCGTTCAGTACTCATCAGAGGTACAGACTCAAGCAATGAGTTTACTTGTTCAATAGACTGATCGATATCAAATTCACAACCAAAATGTGTTAAGCATGCCTCTAAAGGATCTTGGGAATGTGTTTGAAGAAATGTTTCATGGACAAGTGTTTCAATCAGGTTTATTTCATTCACATCATCCATGTCAGGTGGTTGTTTACTGATGTCAAAAATGTTCAATTCCACCTTCATATTCCCAAAAGAAATTTGCATCACTCCATTTCTGCAATTAATGATAGCATTAGATGTAGCTAGAAATGGAAGACCCAAAATGACAGGTATTTGCCCACTTATGTTCGGAACAGGTTGAGTATCAAGGACAACAAAGTCCACTGGGAAATAAAATGTATCAACCTTAATCAGAACATCCTCAACAACACCTCGAGGAATTTTAACCGAACGGTCAGCTAATTGAAGTGTCATTGACGTGGGTTTTAGCTCTCCCAGACCTAATTGCACATACACAGAGTAGGGCAATAAATTCACACTTGCCCCCAGATCTAACAAGGCTCGCTCAATCTGATGTTTCCCTATCATGCATGAAATTGTGGGACAACCAGGGTCCTTATATTTGATAGGAAATTTACATTGAATGACAGAGCTGACTTGTTCTGCTAGAAATGCCTTTTTAGGAACATTATTTTTCTTTTTGACTGAGACTAGATCTTTCAAAAATTTTGCATATGAAGGCACTTGTTGGATTGCATCTAGAAAATGAATGTTTATTTGCACTTGTTTAAACACTTCTAGAATATCTCCATATTGTGCACCTTTTTTAGGATTGACTAGTCTTTGCGGATATGGTGCCCTAGGTACAAAATTCCTAGGTGGAGAATCACTGTCGACAGTTGGAGAAGAATTAATTTCTTTAGTCTCTATTTCAGTCTTAGTGTTCTCACTTTCTTCTTTTTCAGGAGTTTCAATTTTATTATCAATTTGCTTTCCAGATCTAAGGGTAATAACTGATTGAACATGTTCCTCATTCTGTGAAGAATTAGAGCTACTACCAATGGAAAATTGGCCCTTCTGGTTAGGCACATGTTGACTAGGGAATATTCCTCTCTCTCTTTCTGCTAATTGAGTAGCCAATTGACCAACTTGAGTCTCTAACTTAGCAATTGTTTGAGTATTCATATGTGTAGAGTTTTTCATATCAAGCATAGCTTGGTTAGTTGACTGGATAACTTGGCTTGTGGATTGGATGAAAGATTTGAGAGTGTCCTCTAACGAGGATTGTTTTTGAGTAAGGGATGGAGATTGAGTGACAGGTTGTTGATATTGGGTAGGAGGTTGAGACAAGGCTGGATAAGGTGGGTTGCTCTGCCTAAACTGATTATGCATGGGTTGCATAGGCTGCCCACCTACATTCATAGGTGGTTGACCTTGTCTCCAGGAGAAATTTGGATGATTTCTCCAACTTGAATTGTAGGTTTCAGAGAAAGGATTGCATGTCGGCTTCCCATAATTATTCAGGACATTGACTTGTTCTGCATAACTCTCTGGATAAGTATTCATTGAAGGACAGTTCAGAGATGTATGCATCGGACTAGCACACACAGAGCATGCTTCATTCATGTTGAGGGCATTGATGCTCCGGTTCAAACTCAGGGCATCTATTTTCTTGGTTAACGCATCGAGTTTGACCTTAACATCTACGTCATCTTTAATCTCGTAGAGACCTCCCTTCTTGGGAGCTTGATGTTGTCTCTCCCTATGACCTGCAAAATCCCACTGTTGGGACCTTTCAGCTAATCGCTCTAAGAAGTTATAAGCTGCTTCACCTCCCAAATCTAAGAACGCACCACCGTTCATTGATTCAATCATGTTGCGGTGTGTTTGAGTTAAACAATTGTAAAAGTGTTGTATTAACCTCCATGTTTCAAACCCATGATGTGGACATTTTAGTAAAAGGTCTTTAAATCTTTCCCAACTCTCATAAAATTTTTCATTTTCATCTTCCATAAAGTCAGTGATTTCTCTCTTTAATTCGTTGGTTTTGGCCATTGGGAAGAATTTGGACAAGAATTTGCTCACCAACATATCCCACGTTGTGACAGAGTCAGCGGGAAGAGAATTTAACCATGCCTTGGCCTTGTCCTTCAAAGAGAAGGGGAAAAGGCGCAGACGAACAGACTCATCAGAGAAGTCTGTGAACCTAAAAGTTGCACAAATTTCTAGAAAATCCTTTACATGCATGTAAGGATCCTCTCTGTTAAGACCATGATAATTGGGCAACAGTTGAATTATTTGAGGTTTTAGTTCAAAATGCTTTGCAGAGGTTGCAGGCAACACTATGCAAGATGGAGGGTTGATTGTGATCGGAGAAAATAACTCCCTAAGAGATTTCTCAGGTTGATCTTCCATTTTGAATGAAAGATCAATTTTTGTTTCACTATTCTCTAAAGGATTAGAATTGTTGCTAACCAGACGCAGTGTGTGATCACGTGTCCACGTGGTCATCCACCGTCAATCAACTCTCACGTGTTTAAATTTTTTAATTTTTACTTTTTTTTTGATTTTTTTTGACCTAAAATTAACTGCAAGGGTAAAATTAGTCTTAGAATTTGATTTCCTACAAGTCCCCGGCAACGGCGGCAAAAACTTGTTGTTGTTTTAATTAGTCTCCTAATTTTACTCGCAAGTGTACGAATCGGATTTGCAGTATAATCGCACAATTTTTACGAGGTCGAACCCACAGGGACTTGTGTAGCGGAAATCTAATCGAACCCTAACTAAACCCTTGACTAAACTATGAAACTTGTAGAAATTGATTAATTAACTAACTAATAATTAAAATCAATTAACGGAATAAAAATCTGAACTTTATCAAATTAACAAAATGCTAAGGCTTTGGAATCGGCATGCAATAAATTATAGAGAACCCTAACCCTTCAATCATTTATTATTCTCCAAATACTCGTAACAATCTAGAATCCTATTCACGTTGTTACGGAAGATTTTACTTTAATGCACAAATACTCATACAAAAATCACGTCCTTCATGCTATTTAAATTAACAGCTCAAATTACTAGATGTATCTACTTACGAGTAAATCACAACTAGTATCCGATTTGTTATTTAATCAATTAAAATAAGCATGCATTGACAATAGTAATTCCAAATCATAGCAAAAACATGATTAATGCTATATCCGAAACTAACTATGCAATTAACACAGGAACGCATGAACAATTAACGCATAGTTCTATAATAAAAATATCAACTTTCATGAATATGGGAATCCCTACAATTACTGCAGCCTCATCCTAGCCTTAGCAACTGACTTAGCCACACATATTAACTATAACACTTGCAAAATTCATAATTAAACTCATTGGAATAAAAGAAAATAAAATTGAACTTACCGGTTTTTTTTTTTTTTTTTGAGTTAAGAAAATAAAAGAACTCGACGCACTGATTCCTTCCAGCAATTCTTCGACAGAAGCTTGTTACAGGTTCAACGCAGTAGCACCGGGATCAAACAGAAACATAGAAAGAAAGAAAAACGAAAACTTGAACTGTAATCTAAACTTGCTCTCGGTCCTTTGTTCCGAGCACTAATTGAGTACAAATTGATACCAATCCCAATCTACTAACAGAAGCTAAGATGAAACAAAAATGAAGAAAAAAATCAAAACTTTAGGAACTGAAATATGCTTCGGTCGTCTCTCTCTCGAACTGCCGGCCGCCTCGAATGAGGCTCTGCTCTCTGATTATATAGAGCCCTCAAAAATCCCAGCTTTCCCCATTGAAGATGAGTCCGAATCGAGTAAGAATTTGTATCGCCGTGGCCCATCCTTCCCATCTTTCCAAATCGAGGACGCCTTCTCAAATCCGGAATCAAACCGCAGACTTTCCTAATCGAGCACTCTTTCTGTTGCTGCTCTGATCGCGCTGCCTCGCGGTCGCCGGAAACTTCGCCGTCATCAGCCTTGCCGCCGTGAATCGCCTCTGCCGTCGTCGATCTTCTTCTTCTTTTTCCGCTTGTCGAGACCCGCCGCCATCTCCTTCGCCGTCGTCCAGTCCTTGCTCCAGCCTCGCCGTCGTGATGCTGTCCGCCGTCGAGCCCAGCCACCTCAGGCCGCCGTCATTACTTCATCGCCGCCGTCGGCCGCTCGAGCACCTCCTCTATCAGGAAGACACCCGAGCCCCGACTGAACAGAACACCCGAGCCCCGCTCGGGTTTTGTTTTTTTATTTTTTTAATTTTTTTCTTTCATTAAACCGGACCATTGAACCGGTCCGGATTTTCTTTTTTTTCTTTTTCTTTTCTTTTCTTCCAATTAAACCCGTCGAAGCAATCTCGTCCGCTGGATAGAATCTGAATGACTCTTTATTTCATTATGCGCCCGTCTTCTTCATCAGTGAACATCAACGGCTTAGATCATCTCCGCGCGTGATCTGAGATCTTGGGTTGCTTTGGCATTTCAAAACCCGTCTAATGGCTTCACTTTTGGCTGTTCAACAGTACGAGCATGCGAACCTATACAAAATAAAATATGTCCCACATTAGATATACCAAATAATTCATAAAGTTGTAGAACATATTGAAATTTGAGCCATTTAGAGAGCCTTATTTGTTTAATTCCTAATTACTAAACAAATGACTAAAATTCACTTTATTCCTCATTTTAATTAGAAAACACAACTAACAAATAGGTAAAAAGGCATATAAAAATGTGTATTTTTCATGCTTAACAGTCATCCATCCCGGTGAATTGCCCAGAGGTGAGTTGCAAGCTGCCAGTGTCAACCAGCAAGAAGCAAAAGATGGGGCATTTGATAATCATTCCCCTGTTAGCAATCAGTGGGTTTCTCTTGTCGTGCATCTTGGGCTTGCTCTATTCAGCCGTCCAGAGGCCCCTGAAGCTGGAGAGGCACCTCAAGCAGCAGGGCATCACCAGCCCTCGTTACAAGCTAGTGTCTGGAAACTTGAAGGAGAAGGCCACTGCATTGAAGGAAGCACGAGTGAGGCCCATGAATCTTTCCCACCACATTGTCCCACGTTGCTCCTACCAACGATACGTTATTAACAAATACGGTAAAATCAGAGCTTCTTGGTTTATTCAGTTTCATGTTCTCAACTACTCCGCCTGTCCAAAAATATATGACCTCTTAGAAAACCAAACTGAACTTATTTTAGTTCATTTCTGCTTTTTAATAAGGACACATATTTTTAGACGGATGGAATATTTTTTTTTGCAGATAACTAGATTCTAATAAAAATATATTGTATCTTCAAGAGATCATCTTGTCAGTCCTTATTCACATTCAGAACTCAGAAGTTGCTGAAAATTGGAAAACACAGGTAAAATGTTAGTACATCCGAGAGTGAACATCATGGACCCGGACCTCATCAAGGAAATTCTATCGAACAAATTTGGGAACATTGGGAGGCCAAAGTTGAACCCCCTTGCAAAGTTGTTGGCAACAGGACTAGCAACCTACGATGGAGAGAAATGAGCAAAACACAGGAGAATTATTAGCCCAGCATTCCATTTTGAGAAGCTCAAGGTGAATTTAATACGAACTATACATTTCAGCTACTTAATCTTCTTCTTGTTTCATCACTTAAAAAGTCTGGTGGAAGAATGCTCTTGAAACAGGGGATGCTGCCAGCGATTTCAACGAGCTGCAGCAAAATGATTAGCAAATGGGCTGTGGCCTGAACTCCAAAATATGACAGCAGACGTAATCTCTCGAACAGCTTTTGGTAGCAACTTCGAAGAAGGGAACAAGATATTTAGGCTCCAGACGGAGCAAGCTGCTCTCCAGGCCGAACTCTCTGTGTACATACCGGGTCTTCGGTACATTTCTCATGAACGTGTCTCTTGTTTTGTTTTGTTTTGCTGTTAACATTAGCTTCATTGCTAAGGAAAACAATACGTGATTAATACTGATTTTATGATAAGCAGTACAGCCCAACATGAACTCTCCTGTTATCATCATCTTGCATTTGGTTGAAAATATATAAAATTAAGAAAATTTCTTCGAGCATAACTATGCTAAAAGCAAAATAATAGCATGCTCAGCTGTGGAGACTCACATGTACAACCTCTTCTGCTCATATTCACAGTTTTTTATCCTACAAAGAAGAACCTCAGGAGGAAGGAAATCATCAGAGAGGTGCGATCGATACTCAAGGGCATGATCCAAAAGAGGGAGAACGCGATGAAGTTGGGAGAAGCACCATCAAATGACTTGTTGGGATTGTTTATCGAGTCCAATTTAAAAGATGCAGAAGACCTTGGGAATGAGAAGAATCCTGCAATGACTATGGATGATATTATAGAAGAGTGCAAGCTATTTTACTTTGCTGGACAGGAAACAACGTCCGTTTTATTGACATGGACAATGATTATCCTCAGCAGTTACCCAGAGTGGCAAGCTCGCGCAAGGGAAGAGGTTCTCCAAATATTCGGGACAAACAAGCCGGACTTTGATGGACTAGGACACTTAAAGATTGTGTCTAATTTTACTTGACTCATTCTTTGAGTAATAATTTGTTAATCCGCATTAATACTTTTGCTAATATGTGTTGCAGATGACTATGATTTTCTATGAGGTTCTCCCACTATATCCAGCGGTACTCAACCTTCTCCGGGTCACTTATGAAGAAACAAAACTGGGAGATGTTACCCTCCCACCTGGTGTGCAACTCACTCTTGCCATGCTTTTTATCCACCGCGATACTGAACTCTGGGGCCGTGACGCAGAAGAATTCAAACCAGACAGATTTTCAGGCGGAATTTCAAAGGCAACAAAAAATCCAGCTGCATTCTTCCCCTTCGGTGGTGGTCCGCGGATATGCATCGGACAGAACTTTGCACTGGTTGAAGCTAAGCTTGCCCTCTCTATGATCCTACAACATTTTTCATTTGAATTCTCATATGCTCATGCTCCATTCAGTATGTTGACTCTTCAACCACAATGTGGTGCTCAAGTGATCCTGCGTAGGCTCGAAGCAAACTGAAAAAGTGTTATTGTCCTCATGTTAAAAGTATGCCTGTTAGGCCAGCAACTCTCATAGGACAACCGCTCTATCCTATCGTGTAAGAGCTTCCAGGGGCAAATCCTATAGGCGAGCATGAGCTTTATAACCTGTTTAGCAGCCAGATCTTTCGATTTTTTCTGTCAAGCATTCTCGTTCCCAAAATACAATGTACTTAAAACATTTGTCCCAATTACTGAAATTGCTACCTATAATGTAGCAAAAAGAAGAAGAACAAATTGCCACCTATTATGATGGTTGCGAAAAAGTATATGCGCCGTAGCTCACCTGTTTGATGGCCAAACTGTTTGAAGTACATGCGGATGTCATTAGTAACCACCTGGTTGATTATCTCAAGTTGCTCAATATCGAGGTTCAAAGAGTCTCAAAAGTAGCTGTTTCCCTGATTAATAAAACTGAATTAACAGGGCCATGGTACACTAGAGATTATATACAGCACATAAAGAACTATTGAAACAAACATCAGCATACAACCTTCTTTCAAGTCTATAGGGAGCAGAACCAAGTTGCGGACATACTTGAAAATTTTGGTGCTACAGAGTACTGTCTACTGGTTTAGAAATCCACCGCAGGAGATTACAAATGCTTTACATCTAGATAGTGTAGGAGTAATTTTCTCACGTTCTTGTAAGGAACTTTGTATTTTTTTATTGGTTTTCAGTTTGCATTATAGTAAAAAAAGCTCGATTCACCATACACCAAATTTAATTATGTAAAGCTACCAGTACTAACTATTAAGCTATGGTAGGGTGGGAGGGGAAGCAAAAGCGAGAAGCTCTTCATCTCGTTCAAATTTGTCCATGATATCCTCCGCATAAAAATTTGTCCAAACTTCTATTCCGTCTCTCCCTCTCCTATCCATCATAATACTACTATTCTTGATTGCAATTGGAGCAGGACTAAACCATATTGGCTCCCCCCACCCGAAATCAGCCACTTGGTACACTGGAAACCTGCACCAGCTCGATATAGGGTAAAACTCAATCTCCTTGCCTGCATGTTTTTCCATCGAGGACATCAAAGGCTCCAAGGCCTTTGCATACCCGTTTGGCCCCTGCAATTGTCTTACAAATACGTCATCAATTTTCTTAACTGCAGTGCGCAGCTGCACCTCTAGACAACCGTCCATGTCCTCATACAAATCTTTCTCCGCCATGCCGGACGTGGGTGCGAGGAGCCAGAAATTTCCAAAGGTGTTTCCCGGCAGTGGTGGGTCCATCCTTTTGCGCAAATTCACAGCATGCGCCATAATTATGACTCTCTCCCCGTTGGCCTCCACCTTCTTGGTAGCCCTTGCTAAACACCTGCAGACGAGAGCCGAAATGGCCTGCACCCGTGTAGGAAGCCCGTCACCAGCTAGGCCGCTGCTGCGCTTCTGCCTGAGTGCCATGATGTTCGACTCGCTGAACACGAATCTCCTCGTGGCAAGAGTAGGCTTTAAGGTGAACTCGATCCTTTTGGACCCGGGTCTCTGCAGGAAGAGAGGGGTGTGGCTGATGAGGGGGAGAGGAACTTGGCTGGTGGGGGGCTCGCGGGCAATGGAGGCCCAACTCTTGATAAAGGTGACGAATGAAGACATGTCGGCAACTACGTGGGAGATGTTCACGCCCAGGGCCAGACCCCCACAGTCAAAGAAGTTGGCCTGGATGGCCAAGAGGACGTCTTTTCGGCCTGACTTGGTTCGACTGTAGTGGCAAGGTACGAGCTTGCTCAAAGCCTGTCCGTCGAGCTGTACAGTATGGAGAAGGTCCTGCAGCTGGGAGTGGACTCTAGACTCGTGAAACTCAGCTCCTTGGTCGTTGCACTCGATCCAACTGTCATTTGCAAGCCTTCCAGCCAAGGGGTAGAACTGGACCAATGTTTGGGAGAGAGATGTTTTTAGCCGGCGAGATATCTCGGCCGTTGGCATTGTGCCCATGTTGTGACTGAAGAAGTAGTAGATGTAGGGGACATAAATTTGAGGGGCCAGCTGGTCTAGTAATGAGTAATTGAAGGTACGAAGGTGAGGAGGGGTGGGAGAAGCGGGTTTGATGATCTCTGTCCCAGTGACATTTAGCTCGAACATCTTTGCTATTTCAAGATATTATGGGGCTATCTTGAAAACAAAAGAAACTTGAGATCTGTCGTGAAGTACTCTAGCTCTCTAACGCTGTATGGGTGTGCGAAGGTACAATACAACAGGTTATGGCTATTTATACCACTTCTATAGAAACCTACTTCCCTAACCTACCTCTTATTATTTTATCTGTACATATATATACTGACCACCTCTTATTGACCATGCATTAATTCGGAGAACCTTCTTTTAAAGTTTTTTTTTGGAGAACCTTCTCTATCAATGGAAAAAAGTTGTAAGAAATGGATGTGGCGCATTGGACGCCATGTTGAGGACAAGAGGTAACTGAATACTTAACAAAGACAGGGCATATTGCTGGACGTAAATGCTTAAGTGCGTGGTGCATGTGTTGTTTTTAATTTATTTGGTTAAAAGAATATGGACACTTATGACAAAAAGAAGAACATAGCCAGCCAGCTGCTGACTGTCCACCTGGCTTAACGTGGTGCACGAGGTGAAAAAACGTGAGTTGTGCACAAGTGTGACATTCTACTAATTGGGGACGGCTAATTGCAAGCAAGATTGTAAATTCATCGGTACTTTTCCCTCGTGTGAACAGTAATAGACTAATTATTCTAAGTTCAATTAACAAACATTGGCTTAACTTCCTCTTTTTAAGTTCGACTACAACAAATAAACGGCATTACAAACTGTTGTTATTAACCTTAAAGCAGAAAGGTCAATTCAACAATACACGGCATATTGGTTCAAACGGCCTCCTGAACACATCCTCCATTCTCTTCGTGTGGATAGTTTAGGACATCTATTTTCTCGTTTATGTAAATCAGTGTAACTATTTCAGTTCTCTTGTATATAAAAAAAGAATGGTCAATTCAACAATATGCAGGTGAGGCGTATGCAGGAGGAGACACTATGTTGCAAGTGGAATACGGTGCCTGTTCAATATAGACCACCTGGGATAAGAGTCGGGCAATACTACTGCACTACTAATGTCTATGACCATAGTGAAGCAACCATAAAAAATAAGTCCTCCTTTTCAGGTCTGTTTGAAAGAGGGCACATTATGAGACTAGGTTGAAGTTACTGTCTGTTTGGACTAGTTTTGTGAAGGCATTGATGGACGTGCACCATACTTCATAATTGGTTACTCAGGCTAAAGGGTGACCCATCGTGCAAATCAACCTCAGATCCCTTTTAGTTGTCATGTGAGGCCTTTAACATATTGCTTACTTGTTTTGTTAAGGGCTTAATGGCAACCTAGTTCAGAAAGCGCATGGAAATTATTTGCTGTTATTGACAGCTTCTAGTGAATATTTATAGCTGGATTGCGTCAATTCTTAATCTTCTTGCACTGGTGAGATAATTTCCTTGAATTTTTTTGAAACGAGGGTTGTTTGAGTTCTTAGGACCCGACAAAGAAATGGCTGGGCCACCGTCCTCTTAGAGCACTGTATCTAACCGCCAATCCTCTTAGGCACATAGAAGGCCCTCCCATCATATGTGTAAGATAATCAAGCCCCCCTGCAAAACACCCTTTGAGAACATGGGTGCCCCTAGAAAAAGAAAAAAACACTGATTTTTTTATGACTACTAAAGATAGACAAGAATTTGGGGGCCATACAAAATAGGCAGATGGCAGGATAGGCGGCCCATTTTTTGTATCTACCGTCCGTATTTTTCGGGTGTGGGGTGGTGCTAATCCATGGTATTACTATATGCTATTGCTCCTTTTTCTGTGCGTCTGTTTTGGAATCTCGTCTTTCCATTTCAGCTAACGTAAGCATTAATGGATTCTGATATGCCTAGTATGAACACTTGTGTGCATATCTTGCCAAAACAAAAAACAAATTCTAGAAAATCTGATTAACCCCAATCTTCTGCCCGATACACATGCAACGTGGATAATGGAGATAAAGAGGAGTGAGACCTATATGTGAGAGAGGCGCCACAGCTGAAGTAAAACATGCAATATTGTAACAAAATAGAAAAAGCAAGACATGCAGTAATTTGGACGCAGGTGGCCAAATAGTTAACAAATGGAAGAGCTGTTTCTTCTGGAGAGAAATGTGTCACTCTAGACTGCCACAGTCCAATGGAAGGAGACGTCGATGATCAAATTCATACAGCTCCGGATCACCAAGTATTTATTCGATTGGATCCCTCAGGGAAGAATCCATCCTCGTGAAGACAAGGAATCGAGTTGCAAGCTGCCAGTGTCAGCCAGTGAGAAGCAAAAAAGATGGGGTACTTGCTAATCGTTCCTCTGTTAGCATTCAGTGGAATGCTCCTCTCATGGATCTTGAGCTTGCTCTATTCAACTCTCTGGAGACCACTGAAGCTGGAGAGGTGCCTCAAGCAGCAGGGCATCACCGGCCCTCGTTACAAGCTACTAACCGGAAACTTGAAGGAGAATGCCTCTGCTTTGAAGCAAGCACAAGCGAGCCCCATGGATCTTTCCCACCACATTGTCCCACGAGTTGCTCCCTTCCTACGTGACATTATTAACAAATATGGTACCTTAAATACAAGCTTCTTTGTTTCAAAATAATAATAATATTCAAAGCTTCTTAGTTTATTCAGTTTCATGTTTTCGCTTGTTTTATCATAGATGACTAGATTTTAATAAAATTCATTATACTTCCATTTATTTATTTTACCTTGAAGACATAATATCATTACATTTTCATGGGAGCATTCTGAAGTTGCTAGATATTGGAAAACACAGGTAAAATGTCGGTGTTTTGGTTTGGAGTACATCCGAGAGTGATCATCATGGACCCAGACCTCATCAAGGAAGTTCTTTCCAACAAATTATGGCATTTTGAGAAGATAAAGATGAATCCCCCTATGAAGTTGTTGATAACAGGGCTGCTGAGCTACAATGGAGATCAGTGGGTCAAACATAGGAGAATCGTAAACCCAGCATTCCATGTTGAGAAGCTCAAGGTAACCAATCATACATTTCAGGTACTTGACAATCTTCTTCTTGTTTCACCAGTTAAAATGTCTTGTTGAAGAAATGCTCTTTTAAACAGGAGATGCTACCATCGTTTTTGACGAGTTGCGACGACATGATTCGAAAGTGGGAGGAGATGGTTGCTCCTGAAGGTTCATGTGAAGTGGATGTGTGGCGTGAACTCAACCATGTGACAGCAGATGTGATCTCTCGGACAGCGTTTGGGAGCAACTACAAAGAAGGGAACAAGATATTTAGCCTTCAGATGGAACAAGCCGAACTTATGCTCCAGGCCATTCTCTCCGTCTACCTCCCCGGTCTCCGGTACATTTCTCATGAAATCTCTCTAGTTATCATCATCTTGTGAGGTAGAGAAAGAACTTAAAGTAATTAGTAAATTACATCTGTACTATCAATGCTTAAAATTTACTTATTTGCATGTTTACAGGTTTTGCCCACTTTGAAGAATCTGAGGAGGACGGCAATCAACAGAGAAGTACGATCAATACTCAAGGGCATGATCCAAAAGAGGGAGAAGGCAATGAAGTTTGGAGAAGCACCATCTAATGACTTGTTGGGGTTGCTTATCGAGTCCAATTTAAGAGATGCACAAGAGCATGGGAATGGACAAGATGCTTCAATCACATTGGATGAAGTTATCGAGGAGTGCAAGGTATTCCACTTTGCTGGACAAGAAACAACCTCTGATTTGTTAACATGGACAATGGTTGTACTCAGCATGCACCCAGAGTGGCAAACTCGCGCAAGGGAAGAGGTTCTCCAAATCTTCGGGGCAAACAAGCCAGATTTTGATGGATTAGGACACTTAAAGACTGTGAGTAATTTTACTTGACTCTCAATCTCAGATTAATTCTTTGTTAATTAGCACTAATTCTCTTGCTAATTTATATTTCAGATGACTATGATCTTCTACGAGGTTCTTCGACTATATCCACCGGCAACCATCCTTTTCCGAGCCACTTCGAGGAAACGAAACTAGGAGATTTTACCTTCCCACCTGGTGTGCAGCTCGCTCTGCCCATACTCTTTGTCCACCGCGATCCTGAACTGTGGGGCAGTGATGCAGAAGAATTTAAACCAGAAAGATTTGCAGGCGGGATTTCAAAGGCAGCAAAAAATCCGGCTGCATTCTTACCATTTGGTGGTGGCCAGCGGATTTGCATTGGACAAAATTTTGCGTTTGTTGAAGTTAAGCTGACTATGTCTATGATCCTGCAACGTTTTTCATTTGAGCTCTCCCCTTACTATGCTCATGCTCCATTCTCTGTGGCAACTCTTCAACCACAATATGGTGCTCAAGTAATCCTGCATAGGCTCAAAGCAAAATGAAAATGGCTAGACCCATAATGTTATTGCGCTTTTTATGCAAAAGGTTGTTAAAATAGCAACTGTTATAGAATAGCCAAAAAGGCTTCAGTTGCGCTGGTTGAATCTCGACACAAGGACGGTGTGCAGTGCATGAGTCTTATATAACCCTATTTGGAAACATTATCCTGACACCCGGCGTTTTTGCAGCCCCCCCATTTGGGAAGGGGAAAACGCACAACATTATTATCCTGGCACCGATATTAAATACTTAAATCGCCCTTATACTCGTTTCTTAATCCTCACATAAAATTTGTTGGCAACTGGGAGCCACCGTCATCCTTTTTTTAACTAGCCTATGCCATGAAAGGCTCCAATTTCCAGAAGCCCCAATGATCACCCTCTCCTGCCAAGTCCCAACTCCCAACACCATACTCTTTTGCTTCTTTTTTTTTACGTATTTTCAAACCAAACTCATGGCTTTCATAATCTCCAACGATAGAAGTGAAATTGAAAATAAGAGATTTAATAGATCTTTTAACATTTTCTTCCTTGTAATGATTTTTAGTGTTTCTTATATTAGGAGGCGTTATTTTAATCAATAATTAACTTACCTTTCTATCCTCCTTTCCTTTTTATTCATGGGTGCCCCATGGGATTGCAGGAAAAAGTTATTTTGCATTGGGGGACCCTGCAAAATACCACCTAAAAAAGGCCGATTTTTTTGAAAATGGGGGCCCCGGTATCTTTCATGTTCATTTCCGTGGAGCCTGCCAGATGGGCATTCAAATTTATAGTTCCTGGAAGTTCATAAGCTGTCTAGCATTATCAGACTTTTCAGTTGAACATCTTTCATATCACCACACTCTTCAGTACATACCGAGGAAGTCATGCACTCTTTTATAAATTTCTAAACTGCCGAATGAGCTGCTATAGCAAACACCAGTTATAGCAAAGAGAACTGCTCCTGCAGTCTTCTCATCATGCTTCACTTGATCAATCAGCAAGTCACCAAAAGATCTATCCAGAAACAACTCTATCGCTTCTTCATTTAGCTGATTTCGGAGACAGCCCTCATTTAACGAGTTCCAACTTCCAAGCAACCACGTTCCTCTTCAATATTTTCTCAAACACCTTCCGCTTATCGCTTACCATTTCACATGCATATCAACCGTACTATTAGACAAATATACACAATAACCAAAAACTTTCTCAATGCAAAGCAGCCCCTAGTCAGGAAAATGGATGGAACCCGGTCAGGCTTGACATGTCTCCGATGGATAGCCATTACTCTTTTTCTAGACCGTTTGTTTTGCAAACTCCGTCATTCGGTTTCAAGAGGAAAAAACAAAACAATCGGCCAACTTACCAAGAAATCCCCGTTATGAAAACCTATATGAATCCTGTGAATTGTTTGAATATTTCATCTGCCGATCATTCCTTAAAGAAATGCAAAACATTTTTTGCATGTGACAACGGCTGAATTCGCATCTCTGTGCAAGTCCTTCCAGCTAGAATAGTCCAAAGAGTCATTTTCTTCTTTTTGAGAGAACAAAACATACTCCAAAGTCATCGAACTTACTTAATTGTCCACATCGAGCAGTCAATCTGCCAGCTCCAGAGATGACGCTAGTTTGTGTTTCCACAGCAAGTATTAATTGAATGCGAGCCATTGGTACTTATTAACTCTGTAGCCCAGGAGGCCTGTGCATTGACAAGAAGCAAATGATGGGGTATCTATTAATGGTTCCCCTCTTAGCATGCAGTTGTTTATTCCTCTCATGGATCTTGGGCTTGCTCTATTCAGCTGTCTGGATACCTTTGAAGCTGGAGAGGTACCTGAAGCAGCAGAACATCGCCGGCCCTCGTTACAAGATACTGTCTGGGAACCTGAAGGAGAACGCTGCTGCTTTGAAGGAAGCACGAGCGAGGCCCATGAATCTTTCCCACCGAATTGTTCCACGTGTTGTTCCCTTCCTACATGACGTTATTAACAAATATGGTACATTAATCAAACCCTTTTAATCCTATTAAAATTGCATGATTTCATTTATCAACAAATATGGTACCATAGTCAAAGCCTTTCCATGTAGTTGATTTTGATAAAAATCATTGGGAGCTTTCTGATCAAAGTTGCTGGAAACTGGAAAACACAGGTAAAATGTCAGTGTTATGGTTCGGAGTACATCCGAGAGTGAACATCATGGACCCGGACCTCATCAGGGAAATTCTGTCCAATAAATTTGGTACCTATGGGAGGGCAAGGTCGAATCCCATTATGAAGTTGTTGGTAACAGGGCTAGTGAGCTACGATGGAGAGCAGTGGGCCAAACACAGGAGAATCCTTAACCCGGCATTCCATTTTGAGAAGCTCAAGGTGAGTTTACTACTAGTTGATTGAGATAACTTTTTAAACATAAATGAACAAGGTGCGAGGGAAAAGCTTTGAATGGCTAACTTTAGTTTGATCACTCAAGCCTTTTGAAATAAATGCCCTTGGATACAGAGGATGTTGCCAGCATTTTCAACGAGTTGTGGTGAACTGATCAACAGATGGGGGGAGATGGTTGCTCTCGAAAGTTCATGTGAAGTGGACGTATGGCCCGAGCTCCAAAATTTGACAGCAGACGTGATCTCCCGGACAGCGTTTGGAAGCAACTACAAGGAAGGAAATAGGATATTTAAACTACAGATGGAACAAGCCGAGCTTGTGATACAGGCCACTCTCTCTGTTTACATCCCGGGTCTTCAGTATATTTCTAAACTCCTTTCTTGTTATCATCTTCTGCATTATGAGGAGTAATTAAGAAGAATGATCTATAATGTATTGTGTGAAATATCAAGCTCATGCAACCTTGCCAATGCATTTGCACAGGTTTTTGCCTACAAAAAACAACTGTAGGAGGAAGGTAATATACAGAGAGGTGCGATCCCTACTACAACACATGATCCAAAAGAGGGAGAAGGCAATGAAGTTGGGAGAAGCACCATCAGACGACCTGTTGGGATTGCTTATGGAGTCCAACTTGAGAGATTCACAAGAGCAAGGGAGTGCAAAGATTGCCGCAATGACAATCGACGAAGTTATAGAGGAGTGCAAGCTCTTCTACTTTGCTGGACAAGAAACAACCTCTGTTTTACTGACATGGACTATGATTGTACTCGGCATGCACCCAGAGTGGCAAACACGCGCAAGGGAAGAAGTTCTCCAAATCTTTGGGAGCAACAAGCCAGACTTTGATGGATTAGGCCACTTAAAGACTGTGAGTAGTTCTAGTCATTGTATCTATCTATAATAAAAATCAAGTTTTAAATAGGCTGTTGGAGAAAGGTAGTTCAAATATGAAGTGTACATATGATTATCTAATTCTTAACTTAAGATTTTAATTAAAAAAGATAATAAGTTATTTGACATGGTACAAGAACAGATTCATAGATGTTTGGGAGAGGGATTGTTAGGAACACAAAGTAAATACATTGGTAATTCCTCTCTCAATAGTTTAAGCTATTAAGAAACTAACAGTAAATGCAGTTCCTCCCTCTTTGATGTTCGTAGATGCTTGCATTGTGGAGGAGTGTATATTTATACTGTACATGTTTCTTAACAGCTTAAGCAATAGGGGACATTATTTCTCACTAATTGGGTCATAGCTCCCATCAATTATGTTCTCAGTTTCATGCTTTGGTGATCATCTATAATAGTATATAAAAAAAGATCATCTTTACTAAACCAATTTATGTTGCAGATGACCATGATTCTTTATGAAGTTTTGCGACTATATCCACCGGTAATCATGCTTATTCGATCCACTTCCGAGGAAACAAAACTAGGAGATATTACCTTCCCACCTGGCGTGCGTCTTGCTCTTCCCGTATTATTTGTCCACCGTGATCCAGAGCTGTGGGGCAGTGACGCAGAGGAGTTCAAACCAGAAAGATTTTCAGGTGGGATTTCAAAGGCAACAAAAAATCCAGCTGCATTCTTCCCATTTGGTGGTGGTCCTCGGATATGCATAGGGCAGAACTTTGCATTGGTTGAAGCTAAGCTGGCGCTGTCCATGATCCTGCAACGTTTTTCATTTGAGCTATCGCCTTCGTATGCTCATGCTCCAGTCACTGTGGCAACCCTTCAGCCGCAGCATGGTGCTCAGATAATCCTGCAAAGGCTAGAAGAAAACTAAAGTGGCCAGACAATCAACATTATTGAGCTTTCTATGTCAAAATAAGTTTTAGTAGAGGACTTGACACAAAACATAGTCAATCCAGCCTTATATTTCTGTTGGTTGGATTCCATCAAATTGAGGGAGAGATCCTAGTGCCGAATCCAAATGTTTTTATTGTGTAAACCATACCTATAAAGAAACAATATGTAATGGGAGGTCCAGTGTCCTCAATTAGGAACCCTTATATATGAAATCTCATCTTAAATCCACATACAAAAGCGGTTTTAGGTTAACGTACACCGTTGGAACTCAAATCCGCTGCTAAAGCTTCACCGTAAAAGTTGCTGGTGGAATGGTAAAATACATGGGTTCTGCATTGAGAATGTTTTTCGTGCATGGTAAAATACATGGATAGCGTTGTGTGTGTGTTTTTGTACTGAAATACACCAAAAACTTTCTCAATGCAAAACAGCCCCTAGTCAGGAAAATGGATGGAACCCGGTCAGGCTTGACATGTCTCCGAGAGATAGCCATTCCTTTTTTTTTAGACCGTTTGCTTTGCAAACTCTGTCATTCGGCTTCAAGAGGAAAAAACAATACAATCGGCTAAGTTACCGAGTAATCCCCGTTATGAAAACCTATATAAATCCTGTGGCTTGTTTGAACACTTCCCCTGCCGATCATTCCTTAAAGAAATACAAAACATTTTTTGCGTGTGACTACGGCTGAATTCGCATGTCTCTGTGCAAGTTCTTCCAGCTAGAGTAGTCCAAAGAGTCATTTTCTTCCTCTTGAAAGAACAAAACAAACTCCAAAGTCATCGAACTTACTTAATTGTCCACATAGAGCGATCAATCTGCCAGCTTCAGAGATGACGCTAGTTTGTGTTTCCACGGCAAGTATTAATTGAATGCGAGCCACTGGTACTTATCAACTCTGTAGCCCAGGAGAGCTGTGCATTGACAAGAAGCAAATGATGGGGTATCTATTAATGGTTCCCCTCTTAGCATGCAGTTGTTTATTCCTCTCATGGATCTTGGGCTTGCTCTATTCAGCTGTCTGGATACCTTTGAAGCTGGAGAGGTACCTGAAGCAGCAGAACATCGCCGGCCCTCGTTACAAGATACTGTCTGGGAACCTGAAGGAGAACGCTGCTGCTTTGAAGGAAGCACGAGCGAGGCCCATGAATCTTTTCCACAAAATTGTCCCACGTGTTGTTTCCTTCCTACATGACGTTATTAACAAATATGGTACATTAATCAAACCCTTTTAATTCTATTCAACAGCATGATTTTATTTCTCAACAAATATGGTACCATAGTCAAAGCCTTTCCATGTAGTTGATTTTGATAAAAATCATTGGGAGCTTTCTGATCAAAGTTGCTGGAAACTGAAAACGCAGGTAAAATGTCAGTGCTATGGTTCGGAGTACATCCCAGAGTGAACATCATGGACCCGGACCTCATCAGGGAAATTCTGTCCAATAAATTTGGTACCTATGGGAAGACAAGGTCGAATCCCATTATGAAATTGTTGGTAACAAGGCTGGTGAGCTACGATGGAGAGCAGTGGGCCATACACAGGAGAATCGTTAACCCGGCATTCCATTTGAGAAGCTCAAGGTGAGTTTACAACTAATTGATTGATATAATATTTTGAATGTAAATGAACAAGGTGCAAGGGAAAAGCTTATAAATGGCTTAACTCAAGTTTGATCCCTTAAGCCTTTTGAAAAAAATGCTCTTTGATACAGAGGATGATGCCAGCATTTTCAACGAGTTGTGGTGAACTAATCCATAGATAGGAGGAGATGGTTTCTCCTGAAAGTTCATGTGAAGTGGACGTATGGCCTTAGCTCCAAAATTTGACAGCAGACGTGATCTCCCGGACAGCTTTTGGAAGATGGAACAAGCCGACCTTGTGATACAGGCCACTCTCTCTGTTTACATTCCGGGTTTTCAGTATATTTCTAAACTCCTTTCTTGTTTGCATAGTGAGGAGTTATTAAGAATATTCTATGCTGTATTATGTGCAATATCAAACTCATTCACCCTTGCCTATTCACTTGCACAGGTTTTTGGCCACACAAAGGAAGGTAATGCCTTGGAGTTGCGATCCCTACTCCAAGGCATGATCCAAAAGAGGGATAAGGCCATGAAGTTGGGAGAAGCACCATCAGATGACCTGTTGGAATTGCTTACGGAGTCCAACTTGAGAGATTCACAGGAACAAGGGAGTACAAAGAATGCTGCAATGACGATTGACGAAGTTATAGAGGAGTGCAAGCTCTTCTACTTTGCTGGACAGGAAACAACCTCTGTTTTATTGACATGGACTATGATTGTCACCCAGAGTGGCAAAAACGCGAAGGGAAGAAGTTCTCCAAATCTTCGGGAACAACAAGCCAGACTTTGATGGATTAGGCTGCTTAAAGACCGTGAGTAGTTCTAGTCGTTGTATCTATATTAAAATCAAGTTTTAAAGAGGCTGTTGGAGTAAGGCGGCTCCAATATGAAGTGTACATATAGTAGTCTATTTCTCCACTTAAGCTATTAAAAACAACGTTATTCAACATGGTGCAAGATCGGATGTCATGGATGCTTGTGAAGGGGAGTGTTTAAACACAAAGTAAATACATTGGTAATTCCTCTGTCAATAGTTTAAGGTATTAATAAGAAACTAAAAGTAAATGTAATTCCTCCCTCATTGATGTTCGTAGATGCTTGCATTGTGGAGGAGTGTATATTAGCGAACAACATTATGTTTCTTAACAGCTTAAGCTATTAGCGAACAACATTATTTCTCACTAATTAAATCATTGGTCTCCTCAATTATTTCTCAGTTTCATGCTTCGTTGATCATCTTTAGTAGTATATATAAAGAAAAAAGTTCAATTCTAATACTTAACCAATTTATGTTGCAGCTGACCATGTTTTCTATGAAGTTTTGCGGCTATATACACCGGCAATCAACCTTCTCCGAGTCACTTGAAAAGAAACAGAACTGGGAGATGTTACCTTCCCACCTGGTGTGTAGCTCTCTCTTCTCCTACTCTTTGTGCACCGCCATCCTGAACCTGAAGAGTTTAAACCAGACAAAATTTTAGGTGGGATTTCAAAGGCAACAAAAAATCCAGCTGCATTCTTCCCCATTTGGTGGTGGTTCTCGAATATGCATAGGGCAGAACTTTGCATTAGTTGAAGCTAAGCTGGCGCTGTCCATGATCCTGCAACGTTTCTCATTTGAGCTATCTCCCTCATATGCTCATGCTCCCCTCACTGTGGCAACTCTTCAGCCGCAACATGGTGCTCAGATAATCCTGCATAGGCTCGAAGCAAAGTAAGGTGGCCAGACAATCAAAATAATTGCTCTTTATATGTCAAAATGAGTTTTAGTAGAGGAATTGACACAAAACATAGTCAATTCAGCCTCGTATTTATGTCGGTTGGATTCTATCAAATACTGGGAGAGATCCCAGTGCCGAATCCCAATGTTTTTAGCGTTCAAATCATACCTATACCTATACCTATAATGGGAGGTACTGTATTATGAGACACTGAATTCATTACCTCTATGGTGGCTTGGTGCATGATAGGATCTTATTGTAATACTAAAATTGACGTATCATGAGTTTCTATTGAATGAAATGGATGTATCTTGAGTTTCTATTATTGTAATACTGAAGATTGATGTATCATGAGTTTCTATCGAATGAAATAGATGTATCTTGTGAATGAAATGGATGTATTTTGACAGATCCAATCCTGCATCACATAATGACCATTTATCATCCATACCCCCGTCACTTTTCACCCTAAAAGAAGAGTCAATGCACAACCACTCCTCGTAACTGTAATGACCATTTAATTCTTAAAGATCATTATCAATTTTGACAGATCCAATCCTGCATCACATAACCACTCCTCATAACTGTAATGACCATTTATCATCCATACGCCCGTCACCTCCCACACTAAAAGAAGAGTCCAATGCACTTATTAGGTGGGATACAGCCCATGGAAGTATCATGCAGAACAGCAATAGCTCAGGGACACACCTCACAAAGACGACTGTACGTGTCATTGAGCGGTTCATGTTCTGCCCTATAATTGCGTGGGCTACATCCGACCTTATAATTTCTCCCCAAGAAAGGCCCAGATCCACAATGGTCCCCGGTGGCCCATTCGTAAACGTGGGCCCTGGTAACCGACCGTACTGTGACAATAAAGTAAAGAGGGATTGAAGATCAGGTTGGGTTCTGACATGAAATTGCAAAGATAGATTCTATCCGATTGACAACTTTGAATTTTATAATATTATATAATAATGTAGAGTCGATTTTATGATATCGTAATATTATTAGAGAAAGGTTTACATGAGATGGTTCTCATATAAGGAGCATGAGGCCAATCTTTATAGCCGGCGGATTCCGATCGGAGGATGGATATTAAATTAGTGGGTAGGTGAGTGTGTCACATCAAGGAGTGGGTGAGATCATTATGACTATTTATAGCCGTTAGATCAAGATCCAAAGGCTACGATTTAAAATGGCCTCATATAAGCTATATGAGAGCGATCTCATTTAAACTTTTTCCATATTATTATGAGACTGTACTATCTAAAAAGTAATATTTTTTGTATTCTCAACTTTATTTAGATGTTTCTCACTCTCTCTGCCTTGGTACCCAAATGCCCCTAAAGTAATTAAAAAGTAAGATGGGTCTTAGAGATACCTCTTTTCGGGGGCCAAATTAAGCTCTGTGAAATCGAAGAATGTTCCGAATTTCATTTGATATCTTCTATAGTATTGGCATATGCCATCCTCTTTTTATGAGAGTGTTTTGCAGGCACTGCATGATGTTCTTTCCTTAATGTAAGAGACAAAAGAACAGAACAAAACGGCAGACAATGTTCCCAAGTAATCAACGTGAATAGAACCTTAAAGACAAACACTATACGCATCCTACTATGCCATGATAATACTTATGTGCCTCTTTGATTAAACTTGTCAAAACATCTATTATTTAATTGGCTCTTTTAAAAAGACGTCCTGTTATAGAACTTCCATGGAATTCCTCACAGATAAGAAGTTAGACATTGCCATTATAAACTTGGCACAATGTATGGAAGAAAAGGAGGAAAGAGACCAAACATTTTTTTTTATACAAGAGAGAGACCAAAACGCCGTCAGGCCCGTCACTATGGATTGTTGACCAAGTTTGTTTCAGTTTTCCCTAGATGGGCGTCATGGCTGAAGTAAGACAACTTGGAGGCAGGTGTCTTTGTGCAAGTAAAGTCCAGCTAGAGTAATTCAAAGAGTCATTTTCTTCTGGAGACAACATTCATGATCAAGGTGTCCCCGTCCAATATCGTTTGACTTTACACGGTCGTCGACATCGCATGCAGCCAATCTTTGAAGCTTCACAGAAGACGCTTGAGTGCGTTTCACCAGCAAGTATTTAATGAATTCATGGGTGCCCCCCTTGGTCCTTATCTAGCCAGCCAGTGCTGACATACAGGCAAGAAGCAAAGATGGGTTACTTGATCATGGTTCCCCTGCTAACGTTCACTTACTTGCTCCTCTCATGGATCTTGGGCTTGCTCTATTCAGCAGTCTGGAGACCCCTGAAGCTGGAGAGGTATTTGAAGCAGCAGGGCATCACTGGTCCTCGTTACAAGCTACTGACTGGAAACCTCAAGGAGAACGCCACCGCTTTGAAGCAAGCACGAGCCAAACCCATGGATCTTTCCCACCAAATTGTCCCACGTGTTTCTCCCTATCAACATGACATAATCCACAAATATGGTACCTTACAAATCAGAGCTCCTTATTTTTATTCAGAAACACGTTTCTATTCATTTTATTGTAGATCCTAATAGAATCATGAAGACAGAAAGGTAGAAGATACATATTCCATTTTTTCACCTTCATATGTGGGCATTGAAGTTGCTAGATACTGAGTCACAGACTGGAAAATGCAGGTAAAATGTCCATGTTTTGGTTCGGTGTACATCCAAGAGTGAACATCATGGACCCAGACCTCATCAGGGAAATACTGGCAAACAAATTATGGCACTTTGGAAAGACGAGGCCGAATCCCATTGTAAACTTGTTGGTAACAGGGCTGGTGAGCTATGACGGAGAGCAATGGGCTAAACATAGGAGAATCATTAACCCAGCATTCCACTTTGAGAAGCTCAAGGTAAATTCCATAAGAACTTGTTAAAATACTTAAACTTCTTCTTTTCTTCCAATGAACAAGGTGGAATTAGAAAAATTTATAAATGTTCTTGGGTACAGAGGATGCTGCCAGCATTTTCCGCGAGTTGTGTTGAAATGATCAGCCGATGGGAGGAGATGGTTGCTCCTCAAAGTTCATGTGAAGTGGATGTGTGGCCTGAACTCCACAATTTGACAGCAGATGTGATCTCTCGAACAGCTTTTGGAAGCAACTACAAAGAAGGGAACAAGATATTTAGGCTCCAGGCAGAACAAGCCGAGCTTGTGATCCAGGCCGCTCTCTCTGTTTACATCCCGGGTCTTCGGTACAACTGTGAACTCCTTTTTTGTTATCATATTATACGTTAGAGCATGTATTAGAGTATCTGGAATTTATGCCGAAAAAGAACAGGAATATGTGGAATTAATAGAAATTTTTTTATTCTGTGATAGCCTGATAGCTATGCTAAAAAGCATAGAATTAGCAAGCTCATCTGCTATGGCTCCTACAACCTTGTTTATGTATGCGTACAGGTTCTTGCCCACTAAGAAGAATCTCAGGAGGAAGGAAATCAACAAAGAGGTGCGATCCCTACTCAAGGGCATCATCCAAAAGAGAGAGAAGGCAATGAAGTTGGGAGAAGCACCATCAGATGATTTGTTGGGGTTGCTAATGGAGTCCAATATGAGAGATTCACAAGAACGTGGAAGTGCAAAGAATGCTGCATTGACTCTTGATGAAGTCATAGAGGAGTGCAAGCTATTCTACTTTGCTGGACAAGAAACAACCTCTGTTTTATTAGTATGGACTATGATTGCACTTGGCATGCACCCAGAGTGGCAAAGTCGTGTAAGGGAAGAGGTTCTCCAAATCTTCGGTAGAAACAAGCCAGATTTTGATGGATTAGGCCACTTAAAGACTGTGAGTAATTAACTTGACTTGTTGCCCTCTAAAATCCCCATCTCAAATTCATGCTTTGATAAGCAGCATTAATACCGACTGATTTATGTTGCAGATGACTATGATCTTCTATGAGGTTCTTCGGCTATATCCACCAGTAATCCAACTCATACGAGCCACTTACGAGGAAACGAAACTGGGAGACATTGCCTTCCCACCTGGCGTGCACCTCTCTCTGCCCATACTTTTTGTCCACCGTGACCCCGAACTGTGGGGCAGTGATGCAGAAGAATTCAAACCGGAAAGATTTGCAGGTGGAATTTCGAAGGCAACTAAAAATCCAGCTGCATTCTTCCCCTTTGGTGGTGGTCCGCGGGTATGCATCGGCCAGAACTTTGCGTTGGTTGAAGCTAAGATGGCGTTGATCATGATCCTGCAACGTTTTTCATTTGAGCTCTCTCCTACATATGCTCATGCTCCATCGCCTGTGACAACTCTTCAACCACAATATGGTGCTCAAATAATCTTGCATAGGCTCTAAGCAAACTGAGATGGCCACATAGTTAATTTGTAGCACTTTATCTGTATGATGAATAAGTTTGAAAATGCTATATATGGTGGCACACAGGTTTGCTCGCGGCTATGTCATAACGGTGAGCATGCTGCAAGCAGTCCTGGATACCAAGATGCCAAAGATATTAAGAAGGGTTGGACTCCCTCCGACATAGGAACAGCTAGCATAATTCTCAGTTTGTTTTTGTTCCGTTTGTTCCAATCATCAGTTCACTACTTTGTGTTCATTCTTCCTTAAAGAAACTTCGATACGATCATTTTTTAAGTACAGAAAGAAGAGAGAGTATTATAAATGAGTCGTTAGATGAGATGCCCGCACCAAAAATAGGAGGTGTATACAAGTGCAGGCGTGCAGGTAATAAAGTAATAAAATGCTCAATCTTACATATGTCGATTCAGAAGGATTGCTTATGGTGGAAATATGAGGATAACTGACTACTCTTAAATAAAACGAAACCAGATTTCTCAACTTTCAGAGTGAAAAGATAGGGATCTAGATTAAACAGGATCAGATGAATCCACTTTAGTACGAGATGTCAGACAGGAGCTCAACCGCCCTTTTCTTATTAGCATCAAGTAAAAAAAAACTTAGCTTTTCCCTTGATTCCTGTTATTCAATATAAACATTAGCCAAATTGAAGTTTAACTGGTGAAAAAATATATTTTTAAAATTGATTTTTTAATCTGGAAGCACGAAAAATATTTTCATTCTTTTTGCAATGTTGTTAATGGAGCAATGAAAACGGAAGTAGAGAGTGAAGCGATATAATCCCTCCTGTCACTTTTAATAGAGACAATTAGCAGAAAATGTGTAACAAAATTAGATGATACCGTTCTCTCCACTCGGGCTCTAAATTTACAATCTTCACAGTCAAGCATCACCACCACCGGGAACTTTATGGAGATGATTCTCATAAAGCCTACCAATAAGGCTTTTACATCTCAATAAAAATGACAATTGTGTGACGGTAACCAAAAGGCGAAAGGCGAGGATAGGTCATTGCCTGAACCAACATAAGATAAATTAGAGTGGAAAATGAAAAGGAAAACAAGGAAATAAAAAAACTCGTGGTGAAAAAGGATATATATATACAATGACCTATAAAAAAACTCACATGAAGGAATGGCTAAAGTAATTTAGTAGTAATAATACGTGTAAGGTAACCAGTTGGTTCACCAACAGCATTTTGCTGGGAATCCTACACTAACCACCATCATATATATAATCATAATCAAGTAGCGCATTTTTCTAACTATTTGGGGTCAGCGACATAGATCTTACTGCTCTATTCCAGCATATTTTGTGCCAACTCTTTTGTAAGTTATAGTAAAATTTTTGTAACTATTTGGGGTTGACAATATAGATCTTACTAACCATCATCATATATATAGTCATATTTTTTATTAACTTCATCCAAGTTTTCTTATGCATCTCTCTCCCTCTTTTGGCATCATTTACATGCATCTTTTCTAATTTTCTCACAATGACATATATTGGTCTTCTTTGTATATGCACATGCCAATGCAACCTACATTCCCTCAATTTCTCCACTTAATGAGCCACCTCTAAACTCTCCCGAGTATATTCATTTTTAATCCTATCTCTCATAGTTATCCATTCATCCACCTTAACATTTTCATTTAAGTTACATTCAACTTATCTATATGACTTATCTCTGGTGCACAACACTCCACTCCATTGAGTATTGCAAGCCTAGTTCTATATGCTATAAAACTTTCCTTTACACCTTTTTGGAACATGCACATCACATAAAACTCCTGAGGTTGCCCTCTACTTTACCCACCCCGCATTTATCCTATGCACCACATCACTATCAATATCACATTATTTATTGATAATGGATCATAACAGAATTAATCACATCTTGATATTTCTTACTCATCTATTTCAACTAAGATTCTACTTATAACTCTACCTTCCTTAATTAAATTCAATGCATTCTACCTTAGTCTTATATATTTTGAAACTTTTTTATTCTAAAACCCCTCTCCATAATTCTAGTTTAGCATTTAAACCTACTTTACTTTCATCAATTAAAACTACATCATCTATATATAGAGAGAGAGAGATAGAGAGATAATGAGTGACTGAGAGAGAACGATTTACATGAGATCATTCTCATATAAGGAGCACGAGGCCAATCTTTTGGGTCGTTGGATTTCGATTTGAGGGTGAGTATCAAATCAGTGGGTAGGATTGCTTTCATATAGTCTATATGAGGCTAATTTCATTTATCTAATGGCTACAAATAGCTGCAAGGAATTCACCTACCAACTAATTTGACATACTCACTTACCCACTGATTTGATACTTACCCTTATATCAAAATCCAACGACCCAAAAGATTGGCCTCATGCTCCTTATATGAGAACGATCTCATGTAAATCATCCTCTATATGGGAAAAGTTTAAATGAGATTGCTCTCATATAGCTTATATGAGGCCAATTCCATTTGTAGACATTGGATCTTGATCTGACGGCTACAAAAAGCTACAATGAACTCACCTATTCACTGATTTGATACCCACCATCGGATCGAAATCTAACGACCCAAAAGATTAGCCTTATTCTCCTTATATGAGAACGATCTCATGTAAACCGATTTCTCTCTCTCTCTCTCTATATATATATATAGAGAGAGAGAGAGAGAGAGTATATATATATATATATATTTATATAGAGAGAGAGAGATCGCTCTCATTTGGCTTATATGAGGCTAATTCTATTTGTAGCCGTTAGATTTTGATCTGACGGCTACAAACAGTTATATGTAACTCACCTACTTCTTGATGTGACGCACTCACTTACCCATTGATTTGATATCCACTTTTGGATTGGAATCCAATGGCCTAAAAGATTGGTCTCATGCTTCTTATACGAGAGCGATCTTATATAAACAGTCCTTATATATATATATATATATATATATTATATATAGGTCCTAGGAGCAATATACCAAACAAAACAAAAGCTTCGTGAAAAAATTCTACCCTATTCCAGTCTGAATAGCAGAATAGTTAAAATGGTATCACTGCAAGGTCCGGTTCTCATGCATGGCATCTCATGCCCCTTTGGTGGCCAAACTAATAAGAAGTCGTTCTTCCTTACAAGACGTCATGGCTGAACTAAGATAATTTGGATGCATCTTGTTAAATCCTTTTTTTTTTGCTTTTTGATAAGATGCATGTGGTTAAATAGACATTCCTGTCTGCCAGGTCCAGCCAGAAGTTTGACAAAAAACAACGAGTCCAGCCATATCCCAAAAAAGAAGTTAATCCAGAATAGCTTTAAATCCTATGCTTCTATAATTTTAAGTAGCTTTCCTCTATAGAAGAAAATGATACCAAGCTTTCTTCAGTAATATCAGAAAACTTACATGGTCGTCGACCTCTAACGTGGTCTACTTGGCAGCTTCCCGATTGCTTGTTATCAGCTACCATTGACTCTTAAATGAAAGCCGCTGGTACTTATCCAGCCCCATCGAGAGAACTGTGGCAAGAAGCAGGTTGAAGGCTGCCAGTGTCAACTGGCAAGAAGCAAAAGATGGGTTACTTGCTAATGGTTCTCCTACAGTTGGTTGCTCCTCTCATGGATCTTGGGCTTGCTATATTCAGCTGTCTGGAGACCCCTGAAGCTGGAGAGGTACCTCAAGAAGCATGGCATCACAGGCCCTCGTTACAAGCTACTGTCTGGAAACTTGAAGGAGAACGCCGCTGCTTCGAAGGAAGCACGATCCAGGCCCATGGATCTTTCCCACCACATTGTCCCACGTGTTGCTCCTTATCTACACCACATTATCAACAAATATGGTAACTCAATCAAAGCCTCTTAAGCTTGTTCAGTTCCATTATCGATCTGTTCGTAGTACATCTCCATAGAAATTATAAGATACATACCTACATGTCCTTCCTTTTTTATGGGTGTTTTGAAGAAGCTAGATTTGGAAAATGCAGGTAAAATGTCAGTGTTTTGGGTTGGAGTACATCCGAGAGTGCACATTATGGACCCAGACCTCATCAGGGAAATTCTGTCCAACAAATTTGGGCATGTTGAGAAGACAAAGCCGAACCCCGTCGTGAAATTGTTGGCAATGGGGCTGGCCAGCTACAATGGTGAGAAGTGGGCCAAACACAGGAGAATCATTAACCCGGCATTCCATGCTGAGAAGCTCAAAGTAATTTCACTAATTTTTGTTAAGACAATCTTCTTTTGCTTGCCTGCTTGTGTCACCAACAAAAGTGGAAAGGGCAAAGCTGATTGTGAATGGATTTTTTTGGGCCATGATTATAAATGACATATCTCTAGCTTAGGCACTTAAAGACTTATGGCTGAATAAATGCTCTTGGATACAGAGGATGCTGCCAGCATTTTCAACGAGTTGTGGTGTACTGATCGACAAATGGGAGGAGATGGTTGCACCTGAAAGTTCATGTGAAGTGGATGTGTGGCCTGAACTCCAAAATTTTACAGCAGACGTGATCTCTCGGACAGCATTTGGAAGCAACTATAAAGAAGGGAACAGGATATTTAGGCTTCAGATGGAACAAGCAGAGCTTGTCGTCCAGGCCGCTTTCTCTGTTTACATCCCAGGTCTTCGGTACATTTCTGAACTCCATTCTGCCATTACCTTGTGCATCAGAGTACGAAAAAGAACTGTCAAAACACAATCAAATAACTCCATCAAAATTGAAATGTCTTGGCCCTGAAGTCTTGTTACGATTACATGAAGTAATGAGAAATATTTGTATATACTGAATTCTGTCATAATAGCAAGCTTCGCTTTTCCAACTTCAGTAAACTCGTCTATGCATGTGCACAGGTTTTTGCCCACAAAAAAGAATCGGAGGAGAAAGGAAATTTACACAGAGGTGCAATCTCTACTCCAGGGCATGATCCAAAAGAGGGAGAAGGCAATGAAGTTGGGAGAAGCACCATCAGATGACTTGTTGGGATTGCTTATCGAGTCCAATTTGAGAGATTCACAGGAACATGGTAGTGCAAATGATGTCGCAATGACGATTGACGATGTCATAGAGGAGTGCAAGCTATTTTACTTTGCTGGACAGGAAACAACTTCTGTTCTATTAACCTGGACTATGATTGCACTCAGCATGCACTTAGAGTGGCAAACTCGTGCTAGGGAAGAGGTTCTCCAAATCTTTGGAAAAAACAAGCCAGACTTCGATGGATTAAGCCACTTAAAGACTGTGAGTAATATCATGACCTCCTAAATCCCCATCTCAACATCATTCTCTGTTGATAATCAATTTTCTTTTGGTAAATAGAAAAAAGCAAAACATTAGAAAAAAGGCTAGAAGCAAACACATGAAAGCCTCATAATAAAAAGCAGAACTCAGTATAAAAATGGCATCAAAGGACAAGAGGTTTCGATTTTGTCTTCTAAGTTTGAAGCAATTAGCATCTTCTGTTGATCACCTATTGACACTTGCTATTTTATGTCCAGATGACAATGATCTTCTATGAGGTTCTTAGACTATACCCATCAATAATCAACCTTGTTCGAGCCACTTACAAGGAAATGAAAGTTGGAGATGTTACCTTTCCACCTGGAGTACATTTATCTCTTCCCATAATTTTTGTCCACCGTGATCCGGAACTCTGGGGCAGTGATGCAGAAGAATTCAACCCAGAAAGGTTTGCAGGTGGAATTTCAAAGGCAACAAAAAATCCTGCTGCATTTTTCCCTTTTGGTGGTGGCCCAAGGATATGCATTGGGCAGAACTTTGCCTTACTTGAAGCTAAGCTGGCACTGTCCATGATCCTGCAACGCTTTTCATTTGAGCTCTCCCCATCATATGCTCATGCCCCCTATACTGTGATAACTCTTCAACCGCAGTATGGTGCTCAAATTATCCTGCATAGGCTCAAAGAAACCTGAGCCCACTTGACAAAATTCTTCACTTACACACTTGTACCTTCATCTAGTAATCTATAAGGACAAAGATTTCTCTTTTCCATTGTTTATATGCCATCCCATCTGCTAATTCTACCATCTTACTTCCTAAAAATATAGATATACAGGGTGAAGGAAATAGTTAATACGCAGAGGATCACATTAGCTCCGGCATGTGTGTACCCCGACTGTAGCATTCAGATAAACAGTAACAAATAATTAAAAGCAATTACAAATGCCATCTACTGACTAGAAAAGGAAATTCTGGGAAGGATTTTTGCTAGAAGATGACCATTAGAGCTAACATAACTACGAACTTCTGATTCACGTCTCTTGAATAGAAGTATTTTGTGACAGGCCTCATTGCGGAAGCTTGAATGCCTTTGTTGAAAAACGAACAATTAATGCAACTTAAAATTTGTGAAAGGTAAGCATGACCTTTTGTGAGGAAATCTCTTGCTGAAGACATTTCCTCACAAAGGCATTTTAGACCATGTTTTAGCACAGATCAAGATTCCAAAGGAGCCTCATTTTGCCTCTGTGGGAAAGGGTCTTATGAGCTGTTGCCAAACCACTGGGAAAGGCCGTTTTCCTTCACCAGGAAATGGGTGGTCAAAAGGTGCATCGCGACCACTTTTCCCACCAATGGCCCCCTTTCCTTCACAGGCAAAGTTACCAGAATCCAACTGTTCTCTCCAAAGCTTCAAACTTAAGCGAATCAGAAATAGGTTATATGTCCTCTTTCATTTTCAGTCATTAACTTTATTCAAATAGTTTTAAACCTGAATAATTGAAATAAGATGAACATTACTGGTGATAACTTTACCCCTATGAAAGCTTATACATTGTCAAAATCCTGCAATGGTAATAATAAATAGAAGAAGGTAAATCTTTCTCCGTCAGGCTTTGTGCGAGGTACGCAATATAGGACTTGCCTTAGCTATAGCCAGGTCAAAAACAAGGGTTCTGAAATTCTCATAACTGGCTATACATATATTCAGTGTCAGAGCTCTGTAAAATAACTCCACCCAACAATTTATTCTTCTAAATACGGATTCATGACCTTGAAACTCTCCTCGGCCTATTCTTTATATGTTTATCCACCAAAATTTTCTTGTCTGCTAAAATCAGGCAAGGCATCGTAGCTATGGTGGTTGCACTTATATACTCCATCCATCCGGAGCCAATTGAACATTTGGTTTTGGGTTTTAGTTCATTTTCAAAAACCAAATGTTCTATTAATTCCAGATGGAGGGAGTACTTACATAGTGGCACATGAAAACTAATACATGTAAGATAATTGGTTGGTTTACCAGCGCGATTTTCTAGGAATTCTTCAACAATCACCAGCATATATACCGGGCTAAATTCCCTTCCTAGTCTGGATGGAAGAGCTGTGAAAATGCTTACACTGACAAGGAGTCATCTAGAGCTGTCAAAATGCTTACATTGACGAAGTGGGGACATCATGCATGGCACCTAATCAACAGTGGGAACATTGAAATTATAAAAAAAAATAGTGGGAACATGGATCAATGGCCCAAATGACTTCGGTTTTCAACACGCCCAGTGTGGTGTAACAATGAGAGGATCTTCTTACAAGGTGTCATGGCTGAAGTCAGATAACTTTGGATGCATGTGGTTTTTCAATTCAAAATCCAGCTGCACAGGAAAAAATAAATTGACATTGAGGTTTCTCCAGTATTATCAGGACACTTACTTGGTCCTCGACATCGACCGCGGTCAATTTGGCAGCTTCAGAGAAGACGCCTGATTGCAATCTAAGCTAAGCGTTGGCCGTTGAGTATTAAATGAGAGCCACTGGTACATATCCAGCCCCGTTGCAAGAAGCAAGTTGCGCTGTTGCAAGCTGCCTGTGTCAACTGGAAAGAAGCAAACATGGGCTATTTGCTGATCATTCCCCTGTTAATATGCAGTTGGTTGCTCCTCTCATGGATCTTGGGCTTGCTCTATTCAGCTGTCTGGAGGCCCCTGAAACTGGAGAGATGCTTGAAGCAGCAAGGCATCACCGGCCCTCGTTACAAGCTACTGTCTGGAAACTTGAAGGAGAACGCTGCTGCTTTGAAGCAAGCACGCGCGAGGCCCATGGATCTTTCCCACCATACTGTCCCACGTGTTGCTCCCTATCAACACGACGTTATTAACAAATATGGTACCTCAAAGTTTCTTAAGTCATTTCAGTTCCATGATTTCAGTTATTTCATTGTATTTAGCCCCCAAAAATTGCTACATCATTTTTACGTGCGTTTTGAAATTGCTGTAATTGGAAAATATAGGTAAAATGTCTATGATCTGGTTTGGATCACATCCAAGGGTAAACATCATGGACGCAGACCTCATCCGGGAAATTCTGTCCAACAAATTTGGGCACTTCGGAAAGACAAGATCGAACCCACTTGTGAGGTTATTGGTAACAGGGCTGGTGAGCTACGAAGGGGAGAAGTGGGCCAAACACAGGAGAATCATTAACCCAGCCTTCCATGTAGAGAAGCTCAAGGTAAGTTCAACACTAACTGGTAAATAATCTTCTTTATTTGTTTTTTGCTGAACAAATGTGGAAAGGGATAAATAATTATAATTAGCACATCTCATAACTTGGATCTTACCTACGAAGTGCTCTTGGATACAGAGGATGCTGCCAGCGTTTTCAACAAGTTGCTTCAATCTGATCAGCAGATGGGAGGAGATGGTTGCTCTCGAAAGTTCATGTGAAGTGGATGTTTGGCCTGAACTCCAAAATTTGACAGCAGACGTGATCTCTAGGACTGCTTTTGGAAGCAACTACAAGGAAGGAAACAGAATATTTAGGCTCCAGACGGAACAAGCTGAGCTTACTATGCAGGCTTTTCTTTCTGTTTACATCCCGGGACTTTGGTACATTTCTGAACTCCTACCTGCTCATTATCTTGTGCATTAGAGTAGGAGATGGAACGTTAATATACTAATTTCATAAAATGAACAATCTGTCCACTTAGTCTTGTCATGACCAGAGAGTTATTCGGAGAAAAATGTCTATGATGCATAATGTGCTACTAGCAATCTCAGCTGTCCTGACTTCAGCAACCTGGTCTATGTATGTGCACAGGTTTTTTCCTACAAAGAATAACCGTAGGAGGAAGGAAATCTACAGAGAGGTGCGATCTCTATTCAAGGACATGATTCAAAAGAGGGAGAAAGCAATGAAGTTGGGAGAAGCTCCATCAGATGACTTGCTGGGATTGCTTATTGAGTCTAATCTGAGAGACTCACATGAAGATGGGAGTGGGAAGAATGTTGCAATGACAATTGATGATGTCATAGAGGAGTGCAAGCTATTTTATTTTGCTGGCCAGGAAACAACCTCTGTTTTATTAACATGGACTATGATTGTTCTGAGTATGCACCCAGAGTGGCAAACTCGCGCCAGGGAAGAGGTTCTCCAAATCTTTGGGAAAAACAAGCCAGACTTCGATAGTCTAGGCCACTTAAAGACTGTGAGTATTTTTACTTGACTCATTAGCCTATTGAGTCCTCTCAGATTCATGCTTTGTTAAGAAACATGATAATTGCTAATTTATATTGCAGATGACTATGGTTTTCTATGAAGTACTACGACTATATCCACCAGTAATCAGCCTTCTTCGAGCCACTTATAAGGAAATGAAACTAGGAGATGTTACCTTCCCACCTGGCGTGCATTTATCGCTACCCATACTTTTTATTCACCGTGACGCCGAACTATGGGGCAGTGATGCAGAAGAATTCAAACCTGAAAGGTTTGCAGGAGGAATATCAAAGGCAACAAAAAATCCTGCTGCATTCTTTCCTTTTGGTGGTGGCCCACGGATATGCATCGGGCAGAACTTTGCTTTGGTTGAAGCTAAACTGGCTCTATCTATGATCCTGCAACGTTTTTCATTTGAGCTCTCCCCTTCATATGCTCATGCTCCATGCACTGTGATAACTCTTCAACCACAGTATGGTGCTCAAATAGTCCTGCATAGGCTCGAAGCAAAATGAGATGGAAGGACCACAATATTGCAGGCTTTATATGTATAATTAAGTTTGGTCGTATAGTATTTGTCAAAAAACGAAAAATGGTCGCATAATAATTGACGCAGGAGACACTCTTAAAACTTTATGGCAGTCCTATTTAAGAAACAAAATTTATAGGAATGACGACAAGGAATGTATAAAAGATACTCCCTTCATTCCACATTTATTATCTAATTTGGTTTCTCGAAATGAACTAAATTACGAATTATTTGGAACGGAGGGAATAAAGCTCCACCAGAAACTGTGCATGTGATAAGTTTTAGTCACGTGGTATAAGACTTGTCTATGGTATGGCAGACTCTATACAAGGTTCTCAACTTCTAATAAACAGGCATGCATGACTTCGATGTCCTGTTATCCTTGACACCAGAACCAATATTTCCTTGTCCGATCTGTTTATAGAAAGAGTATCATAGAAAGTGTATCCATGAGAATTCCCTATTTGTATCTACCAACAGGCCCGATAATGTGCTCGTTCTTGTTATCGATCTCTTTGACGAGCAACGTAGCTATAAGAACATTTCTTCCTTCTTTTACAGCTCTGAAATAATTTCCGTGGAATTAGAAGACTAATAAAAATATTATGATCGAGAACCCTTGCTCAGCCTCTTACACTTTCAAGGTCCTCAAGACGATTGTCAAGATCTGTAGAAAAAATCGTTGGATGTATGAGGTAATTATCTCTCAAATAAAATAGCCGAACATATCAACTGCCTAGTGGCATGATTGTTACCATTCCAAAAACAAGCAGCAGTTCCATCTCTTAATGCCTTTTCTGCATTATTATTTCCTTTACTTGCGTAATTTCTTGTTTTTTTAATGGATAAGGGACTGTAAAGTTGACCCCTTTCCGGGCATCATGCGTATTCATTAATGAGCCAACGCATGGTTGAGCAAATCTAGGATATGATTTTTTTTTGCTTGAAAGGAATTGGCAGCGCTCAATTATATGCAATGCCCCATAGATGCTCCATATACGTGGTTGTCATAGCAGAGTTCAACATCAGAAAGCAAGTTCAGGCGGCCACCTTTGTTGCCAGGGACCGAGACTAAAACATCAAACAGATCAAGTACTATGGGCTCTAAATGCATTGTGTCCATCAACAATGTTTACATGACTGAGTGTTACCGCATATCCCTTCTCTGAAATCCGTAAATCCTATATAAATCTGCCAATAGTCACCACTGGTACAGGTGCCATATATGAAACCGACTTGAATCATTAACAATAATCTCACGGACTACTATTTTTTATATAAGCTTTATTACAGAATGGCAGTCACCACAGACCCTAAGATTCTTCATCAGTGTCATTGTGCTCCCATCCACAGTAGTACTAATAAGTCCATAAGCAATGGCAAGCCGTTCACTGTGGTAGGACAAGATCACTTCCTCTGTTCATCCTCCACGTCATGTAAAACAAAGCTTTTATCAGAAACATACCCCAGCTCATTTATTTGGCCACCCAAATATTCCAACTTCTTGTACATCTCCTTGCTCAGTGGATGAGACCTATTCCCACATGAAAACCTGTGCTGCGATCCCTTTAGTGTAATCCAACTACAGCCAGGGATCTTTACAACTCCTCTACATTTCATCACCATTCTAACATTGGACACATTATCCCATCTACCACAAGAAGCATAAGAGTTTGATAGCAAAATATAAGCTCCGGCATTATGCGGTTTGAGATCAATAACCTTCATAGCAGTTCTTCTTGCTACTTCTAGATGAGAATGAACCCTACAAGCACTAATTAGCCACACCAAGGGAGTTGCTTCAATTGGCATGTTTGCAATAAATTCCTCTGCCTCGTCTATCTTTCTAGATCTTCCTAAGATATCGACCACACATACGTAGTGCTCAAGCTTTGTCTCAAGGGATTGATCTTTTACCAACATCTGAAAAAGTATAATTCCCTGATCTAAATTACTTGAATGGCTGCTTGCAGTAAGCAATTCAACATACGTAATCTCATCCGGCTGTACTCAACAATGAGGCATTTGCACATAAAACTGAAGTGCCCACTGGCCACACTCATGTTGAGCACAGCCGATTATAATAGAATTCCAAGATACAAGGTTCCTTTCACTCATGTTGTTAAAGATGTCTATGCCATCATCAATATTACCCAACTTGGTGTACAAGAAGATCAGCGAATTAGCAATAAACGGGTCCAGATCCAATCCCAATTTGATAGCTAATGTATGACTTCCTTTCCCACAATCAAGGGCCTCTAGCCCACAACACGAGTTTAATGTACTGGTAAATGTGGATTGATTAGGTTCAATCCCATTAACAAATTGCAAAACATGCTTAACGCATGTTGATGGTTTCCATTAGATCCATAGCCAACTATTAGAGCTGTGCATAAAGCAACATCTTTGTGCATGCTTTCTAGGAAAAACTTGTGCGCATTATTAGTCTTCCCGCAGTTTGAATACAGTGTAACTAATGATGTACCAATAAAGCTGCCCACTACATTACCTGATTTTAGGAGATGGGCATGAAGTTGAACACCTTTATTCAGGTCTAGCACAGGCTGTTAGTAGATAAGTAAAAGTGCTCGAAGTAGGCAGCACCCTGGAAATCTGCATTTAATGAAGCAAAGACAACGCCTTGTTGCTGTCTCCGTTCTGATCAAATCCGCCAATGATCGTCGTCCATGAAATTACATTAGGATGAAACAAAGACAATTTGAAGATTTTTAACCTTTAGATTTGTATGAATGGGCATCTAGTAAAAAAAGTCAATTTGGACAAAACCGGCCTCTTCTTTGGTGGTAATGCGCATGAAGGTATTAAGCAAACTATCATGGATATATGGGAGGTGGAGGAGTGTTGACATCATGAGAAATACCGAAGGCGTCCCTCATGGATTGAGCGATAAAAAATGAGGTCTTTTGGAGATCTCCATGAAAGGGTGTGGAAGAAACTTGATGGATGGAAAGAAAGATATCTCTCACAAGGGGGGAGGGAGGTTTTCATTAAAGCGGTGGCTCAAGCGATTCCAACTTACACAATGACTTGTTTTAGGGTACCGAATGACATTTACAATGAAATGAACTCCCTTATGAGTAATTTTTGTTGGGGACAAATGAAGGATGAGAGAAAGATACATTAGGTTCGGTGTGATGAGTTATGTGCTCCAAGCAAGATTGGAGGCTTTTAAAAGATGAAAATTCCTTGGATGTGAAGCTTAAAAAGGGGTCTCTTATACTTAGAGGAGTATAATGATGGGGAGATGACTCCTAAGTGAAGGCCTCATGTGGAAGATTGGCAAGGAGCAACATGTGAGGATTTGGAAAGATAAGTGGATCCACTCCGTTGAACAATTTGATCCGGTCCCCTCCGAGGCTACTTGGTGATGAGGCAAAGGTGGTGGAAATTATTATTCAGGAGAGAGGAGTGTGGAATAAAAGCTTGTCGAGGATATCTTTCCGAGGGAGGTGGTTGCGGCAGTGCTGGCTATCTCCCTCCCTTATCCAATGGTGGAGGATCGTCTGGTATGGAACGGAACTCGACGTGACAACTTTACCGTGAGGCCGGCTTACCAACTTTATCTCACAAAGAAAATGATGCAACAGACGGGTGAATGTTCAAGGCAAGAGGAGAAGGATGATGTGTAGAGCAAATTATGGAAGCTAGAGGTCCCCAAGAAAATTAAGGAATGACGTTTTAGCAAGAATGCTCTTCCAACTCAAACAAAGTTAGTAGGGAGAGGGGTGGCGGATTGTGCTACTTGTCCTCGATGTGGTGAGAAAGCCAAAGATCATGTTATGTGGGGTTGTTGGAGGAGCCAAGAGGTGTGGAGGTTTTTGCATGGGAGGAGGAGTGGAGGGTGAGAGATTGCTGCTTTTTGAAAGAGTTTTTAGAGCTGCTTTTTTGGAAGGTGAAAGAAGAGGATGTGGCTCTGGAGTTTGTTTTGATTTGGGCAATCTAGTATGCGAAGAACCAGTTCATTCACGAGAAAATCAAGCGTGAACCGGCGGATCTATGGAGGTTTGCGGAGGAGTTTTTAAGTCAATTCCAATTGAGCAGGGATGAGGAAGGTCGACGATGCTCAAGCCTCTCCTCTTACCGGTGGTAGCCCTCGACAAAAGAGGTGTTCAAGGTAAACTTCGATGGGGCGATATTCTCTGACAAGGGATGTTCTGGCGTTGGTGCCTGTATCAGGGATTGGAGGGGAAAACTTATTGCATGTCTTGTGGCTCAGAGAAATAGGGTTGCAGACTCCCTTGAGGCTGAGGCTAGGGTGACGATGGAGGCCATCAGGCTGGCCCTAAATTTGGGCATTAATAGGGTGGTGGTGGAGGGTGATAGCTTGGAAGTGATTAATCTCCTATGCATGGGAGAGGTGGAGGCGGAAGCCGCTAGCGCTGGAGTGTATGAGGGTAAGTGATTAATCTCCTATGCATGGGAGAGGTGGAGGCGGAAGCCGCTAGAGCTGGAGTGTATGAGGGTTGATGTTGGCTTATTGATTGTTCATTTACTTATATCTTTAAGGGGCCATTTGGCGCTGTGGATGTTTTGTTATACTGTAGCATCCATGTTTTTTTTCTATCCAGCTGAAACACGAATACTACCGTGGATCTTGTAGATATTTACTTATAATCACACCCCGAACGGCCCCTAAGTCGAGTAATGGGGTGGCTCATGCCCTTACTAGGAGGGAGAATTTTTTCTCTAGTCCTTAGGTTTGGGTTGAGGAGCAATCAAGCTTTCTTTCAGTTCCTTTAGTGAGGACTTAGGGACCATTTGGGGCGTGAGGGCCGTTTGGGTCGTGATTATAAGCAAATATCACAGTGGATCTCCTATCCAGTTGAAAACAACAGCTGGATATGGAAAATCCACTGTAGATATTTACTTATAATCACGCCCCAAACGGCCATTTATATGAATCGAAAAAAATCTCATTTTATCCCCAACGACTTTCAAGTCATCAATTCATGTTTTGGGGCAGTGTTTTCATGTCCAGGGTCATCAGGCCAGTTGAACCGCAAGTCGGCCTGTGTGTGAACCGGCATGCCAACACCCCTATTTGGAAGTCAATGTTTTTTTTGGAAGAAGTTTAAACCAGACTAGTATCATGCGGCTTGCATGAGCCTGAGTAACTTTAGCCGTCGGATCTTCATTTGACAGTTCAAGGGGCGGGTGATGATTTGTACTTACCTACTATTGATTTGACACCCGTTAATGGGTTAAAATCTGACGGCTTAAGATGACTTGGCTCATGCAATCTTCATGAAACCTATCACATGTAAACCGGACTCATGATATTTTGGTTGTTACATTGAAGTCAATGAAGCTGCTCAAGGCTATGGACAACTCATACAAAGATAGAACCTATTGTTCTAGGATCCCCCGAGATTCGAGACTCAAACCCTGGTCTTCTCCAATACACTAGACTAGATTAATGGGCCGTTATCCCAAAAATCTACTACCATGTTGATTTTTGGAAGTAGATGAAACTGATTTTTCACGCCCGAGATGGCCCCTAAAGACCAACACGCGCTAACACAATGGAAGTTAAGGCCACCACAATTACTGATAATGAACCATCAAAACCTTTAAAACGAGGAAATTAGTATTCAAATCCACAAACTGTTTGACCCTTCTTGCATCCAGATCTGGAAGCTAGAAGCCCAATCATCTGGCTCCTGTACTTCCAGGTTCCTTCCCAGACATAACGAGTCAATGTGGCACCTTCTCCCTCGTCCAAGCTCAGATTCACAATATCATCTCACATAAAACAGAAATATTGACAGCTAAAAGTTACCAAAACCACTAGAAAGAAACGTTGTGAGCTTAGCTCAAATTGCCAGTTGCTAATCGCCACCAGTTCTAAGGTCAAAATCCCGTGGATATTCTGTCCCGTCTTCCCTCCCGCTTCTAGGCCTCACCTGATAAGGAGCAGCCGCTTCACTGGAGTCCTCTCAGCCTTATGTGGACCTCATGGATCCACCTCAGTCTTCACTCTCCTCCATCACTAGCTTTTCCCTTCTTTTAAACTTCTTTTCTACCGCCTCTTCCTTCTTGGACTCTGGTGACTGCTTACTGGGTCGTCCAAAAATAGGGACTTTAGCTTGTATCTGAATTCTGAACTGGGTTCTTGCTGCACGTCTGGGAGGCTTGTGGTTCTGGGTGGGGGGGAGAATGGTTTCATTGGCTCGTGGGCGTGTTCAGTATTCAGGGAGCGGATTGGATTGGGCTTGTGAGTGTTCTTCCAGTCGCTGTGGTAGCTCCCTTGTTGGGTTCCCTGTGAGGAGCTTAGTGGGTGCTAGGCCTGCAAGGTTGTCATGTAAACGGCTAAATGGTGCCCACTCCATTGCGCAGTCTCCTGATACTACTCTCAACCGTGAGTGCTCATTCTGTCCAAATTAGTCCCCTGGCTTACTCTTCAGCTAAAATTGCTCAATTGATGTTTGCTAATTTGATCCTTCTATTCAAATATGCAATCAAATACAAATAGTTGTATGATGTATATAGCTGCTCTAAGTCGACACAATATGTTCAATGACAATATGGCATTCTGCTGCAGTGGATGTTAGAGACTCCGTATTGCCGCTGGACTGGAAACCAAATTCCAATGGTCCCGTTTCTGTATCTTCCCTATTGAAAGTAGTAGCCGATGATCTGCAAAATATGAATAATAATTTGCTTTCGGTGAGTAGCTGCCTTATCGTTCTAAACTTTTGCTTGCAATGAGAACTGCTATGTATTCTTATAATTTAGTGCTTCCTTGATGTTTTCAGTACAGAGCTTCCCTGTTACGTAAAGCTTATGCTTAAAAGGAGCTATTATAATTGAGCGTCTATTCCTAGTTGCATATTTAATGTTGTACATCTAAAAACTGTTTGTTGGGTTAAGTCAGGATGAGAAGACTTGCCTGAAGGTACAGTCATCTTATTCAGAGTCTGCAGTTTTGTACTAAAAGGTTACATCCATCACGAAAATTTGAAGTATACCTCACAAATATAGAAGTTGACCTCAGTGCTCGAATGTTACATAATGCACTAACAAGTTGCTTGGGCTTACTCTTTTTTTCTTTCTTTCTTTCTTTCTTTCTTTCTTTTTGCTAAGAAAAACCTCTAAAGAGGCAGGCTTACATATTCTTTCAAAAGCACTAGAAGGAAGAGTTTAGGGTGCATTGAAAGGAAGAGCATTCAGAAACCAAGTGCAAATTGTTAGTTTTATGTGTACTTCAAGACTTTCAGGGGCATGTTCATTGTTGGGGTTCATATTTAAAGCTTAGACTTTTTAGATTAGGTAAGCTGGAAATGTGCACGGAACAAGCTTAGAAGTAGTATCAGTTTGTACTGAAATGACTTGGATGGATCTCTTTGGCATGTTTTTAGTCTAAAACTGACTGGTTAATGGCTTAGCTAAAGATGGCCTGTTTAAAGCGAACCATTTCAATGACAACGTATGCCTTTTCTCCTGTTTTTGTGGTTGGTGGGTGCAGATAATGTTATCTTCTTTTCAAATTTATACTTGTCATCTAACTAGTCTGAAATAAACTTAGGATGCAAGTGCCCTGTACAATTAATTACTAATAACCTGTCATAAATGTGCGGATTGCAATGGATCAGTCATGAAGGTGATGATCACGGTCATCTGCCATGTAATGATTTTGTCCTCCAAATATAGTGCTGCAATTCTCATTGTTTCAAAAGGGTTTTGCAAATTTATCTTCATTCTCTGAAATCAGACTGCTTACATGTATTATGCCTGCAGCAGGTTTTTCAACTTGAGTATTATTTTGTTGCAAGATGTTTTATTGGATAATTTATTTTGTTGCAAGATGTTGTCATTCGAAAATGTATTTATACTGCTTAATTCTGATTAAGCGTAGGCAAGCATTCAACCCCCCCAAGGAAAGCCTTCAATTGTTTAATCTGTATGCAACTCAACCAATCCAATGTGGAAATAACACAACCAATCTTATTTTACCCATTAAGTAACTCATTTCTTTGATTGATGTATTGACATACGTTACTTGATTTTCAACAACGAACTTTGTTGATTGGATTACATACCTGGGCATATTAATTCTGTTTCACATGGAGTATATTCCTTTATGCATGTTTGCTTATGCTTTGCTCTCTTTTGAAGATCATGCTTTTCTGCATCCATTACCTTACTGTTTAATTTCTGTTTAGATTGTTGGTTCAGAAAATCCAGTTCTGATATCTGCAGCAGAACAGATTTTTAGTGCTGGAGGAAAGAGATTGAGACCGGCTTTAGTGTTTCTGGTATCGAGAGCCACAGCTAACATAGCTGGCATGAAGTTAGTAATTAATCTGCATTATGTTGAATTTCCATCTATGTCACAGTTGGAATTTTCTAACAACCTTCAAACACCAGGGATTTGGCCCCACAACATAGGCGTTTAGCAGAAATCATAGAAATGATTCACACTGCTAGCTTGATACATGATGATGTGCTTGATGATAGTGGCATGCGAAGAGGTAAGCATGTTTTGGACTTCATATATTGTACTCATTAGAATGACTTAAAAACTACAAATGTACCTTAGCCTGCTAATACATGCCTTCTTTTCCCAACTCACTGCTATATCTATCTCCCATAGATCTTCTTATGGACAAATCCTTCTATTTGGTGCTATAAAATGTTTTTCCTTTTTCTAAAAATAAAATTTGGAGGATATTCACATTATGGAAAGCAGTTCTACTGGAGATGGTTGAGATCTTTTATATTTTAAAGCATTTTATATGACAGATGATTTTAAGCAGTCTTGGTGCTAACATTGAGCACATCATTACAAGAATGCAGGAAGATTGGAAACATCTTCAAATGTAAAGCAACAAACTAGATTTATGTCACAAAACAGCCAATTCTCAAAAAATAGATAGGTATCTTGTTTAAACATGGAAACCAAGGATATATGTTTAAAAAATTGCCAATGAAAACAGTAATGAATGAATCTTTACAGTGGTAAGTGTTAAATTAATGATCACTACTCATTTTATTTTTGCTTGAGTCCTTATTTGTGCTCTTTGCAACTCTAACATCATTGTTCTTTATTTGTTATGATGAAAACAGATTGTGAACCTGAGCCAAGCTTAAGAAATTCAAGAATGAATTATTATTAATGCCAAATTGGTTAGAAGGACAAAATATAAATATACTTATCCCGGGACTCATTTGGATCAAAGGGCCAGTGCTGTGCATTTGGCATATTGCACTAGATTATTAAAAAGGATATAAATCCTTAAAGGCTATTCATTGCTCAACCAGTTATAGCGTGATATTATTTTTTTTTTATAATATAGCATTATATTCTGACCATTGAAGGAAGTAGCAAAGATTATTTATAGTTGGGCAGCTTGAAAATTCAAATTACCTTGCTCTATTTGTGAAATGGTGTCATATTCCCTGCAGGGAAGGAAACCATTCACCAATTGTTTGGCACAAGAGTGGCAGTACTAGCCGGTGATTTCATGTTTGCCCAATCATCATGGTACCTTGCGAATCTTGAAAACCTTGAAGTGATAAAGCTTATTAGTCAAGTACGTATAACACTCTATGAATAACATAAGTCGTTGCGGGATTTCCAGTTTAGCGAGGTTTCATTGTTTATTTGGTTTGACAGGTGATTAAAGATTTTGCTAGTGGAGAGATAAAGCAAGCTTCAAGCCTGTTTAACTGTGATGTTACTCTTGAAGAATATTTAGTCAAGAGTTATTATAAAACTGCTTCATTAGTTGCTGCAAGCACAAAAGGTGCTGCCATATTTAGTGGAGTTGGTGGTGCCATCTGCGAGAAGATGTACGAGTATGGAATGAATCTTGGTCTGTCATTCCAAGTAGTAGATGACATATTGGACTTCACTCAATCTGCAGAACAGCTTGGTAAGCCAGCTGCCAGTGACTTGGCTAAGGGAAACCTTACTGCCCCAGTCATCTTTGCTCTTGAGAAGGAACCAAAGCTGAGAGAAATAATTGATTCAGAATTCAGTGAACCAGGGTCTTTAGACGAAGCTATAGAATTGGTCCACAGAGGAGAAGGAATTGCAAGAGCCAATCATTTGGCTAGGGAGAAAGCTGATCTAGCCATCAAGAATCTTGACTGTCTTCCACGGAGTGAGTTCAGATCATCACTGGAGGGTATGGTAAGATATAATCTTGAGCGAATAAAGTGAATAAGAATTCTCGAAATGTTCCTTTGAAGATTTAAACATTACTCATTTTTTTGTACAAGTAAAGGGTCATCATAAAATGATTGCACTTGCTGTAAGTGTACATTAAGGCCATTCCAGAAGGAGCTCAAGTGGAATAACGCCAGCTGACATGTATATACATAATGTATTTGGTATACAGAATCATTTTGAAGCTATATGTGATTGTATTTTGTTTGGAAGTGGCATAATTGCATATGTTTAATGTGGATGGGGACAGTTAAACATTAGATGACCTTGTCCATTGTTGCACACTGGAAGATTATGGAGGCGTGGGAAGTTCTGCTGCCAAATCCCAATAAGGAGACTTGTTCATGGTGCAGATGGCTTATTAGGGTGCCAAATTCACATTGAACAAAGTGAATTTTTTGTTTTTCTATATTCTTAGTACATGTAATGTAATTGCTACTAAATACATTATTTTCCTTCTCTTTCTGTTGTGTTATGCCTATTGAATTTTGCATCATTTCCATTTTGTAATTGGATTAAGAATATCTCTACATTGGATGAGGTATGCGATCCTACTATATATATATATATATATATATATGAGATGAGTTTACATGAGATCGTTCTCATATAAGGAGCATGAGGCCAATCTTCATTGCCGTTAGATTCCGATCGGAGGGTGGATATTAAATCAGTGGGTAGGTGAGTGTGTCACATCAAAGAGTGGGTGGGATCATTATGGATATTTGTAGCCATTAGATCAAGATCCAACGGCTACGATTCAAAGTGGCCTCATATAAGCAATATGAGAGCGATCTCATTTAAACTTTTCCCTATATATATATATATATATATATATATATATATGAGTTTACATGAGATCGTTCTCATATAAGGAGTATGAGGCCAATCTTTATTGCCATTAGATTCAGATCGGAGGGTGGATATCAAATTAGTGGGTAGGTGAGTGTGTCACATCAAGAAGTGGGTGAGATCATTATGGATATTTGTAGCCGTCAGATCAAGATCCAATGGCCACGATTCAAAGTGGCATCATATAAGCAATATGAGAGCGATCTTATTTAAACTTTTCTCATATATATATATATATATATATATATAGAACGGTTTACATAAGATCGTTCTCCTATAAGAAGTATGAGACCAATCTTTTGGGTCGTTAAATTTCAATCCGATAGTGGGTATCAAATTAGTGGGTAGGTGAATATGTCATATCAGTGAGTAGGTGAATTCATTATAGATATTTGTAGCCGTCAGATCAAGATCCAACGGCTAAAAATTGAATTGGCCTCCAATAAGCTATATGAGAGCAATTTTATTTAAACTTTCCTTATATATATATATATATATATATAGGGAAAAGTTTAAATGAGATCGCTCTCATATTGCTTATATGAGGCCACTTTGAATCTTAGCCGTTGGATCTTGATCTGACGCTACAAATATCCATAATGATTTCACCCACTCCTTGATGTGACACACTCACCTACCCACTGATTTGATATCCACCCTCCGATCGAAATCTAACGGCAATAAAGATTGGCCTCATGCTCCTTATATGAGAACGATCTCATGTAAACTCATCTCATATATATATATATATATATATGGGAAAAGTTTAAATGAGATCGCTCTCATATAGCTTATATGAGGCCACTTTGAATCGTAGCCCTTCGATCTTGATCTAACGGCTACGTATAGCCATAATGATCTCACCCACTCTTTGATGTGACACACTCACCTATTCACTGATTTAATATCCATCCTCCGATCGGAATCCAACGGCTATAAGAATTGGCCTCATGCTCCTTATATGAGAACGATCTCATGTAAACCCCTCTCTCTCTCTCTCTCTATATATATATATATATATATATGCCCATTTATATGAAACCGATCTTATATAAGGGGCCTGAGACTAGTCTTTTGGGTCGTTGAAAAAAGCTCATTGGATTCCGATCCGACGGTGGGTATCAAATTGTGAATCATCACTCACTAATGAGACTGATTTCATTTAAAATTTTCCGTATATATAATATATGTATATATTTCAATTTTATGTATTTACAAAGTCAAGTCAGGAGCAAGGTTGATCCCAATCTGATCAATACGCTTTTCCCTTGGCCAGTTTCCTTCTGTTGGATGACTAAGGGGCCGTTTGGGGCGTAAAAAAGCCAAAATATCCACAGCGGATTTTCTATGTCCACTGTAGCATTCCGTTTTTTTCATTATCCAGCGTGAAACACAACCTGAGGTGTTTCAGCTGAAAGTAGAAAAAACATGAATGCTACATAGATGTTTTGCTTTTAGGGGCCGTTTGGGGCGTGATTAAAAGATGTTTTGCTACACTGTAGCATCTGGATATTTTATATATCGAGCTGTTTCAGCTGGATGTAAAAATCCACATGGATGCTACAGTAGATATCCAATATCCAGTCTGGATATTTTTGTAATAATCACGCCCCAAACGGCCCCTTAATCACGCCCTAAACGGCCCCTAAATGCTAGAAAAGTTACATCAAGCACTGAGTAGAAAGTCCTTGAGCACGGCTTAGGTTAATTTCATGTTAATCAAGGTATAGGAGACAGGTCAACCATCTGACCTCGATAGTAGGGAACCAAAGGACAGCGCATCCGCAACCCCCAAACCTCCATTTTCTCTTAATAATCACCATCTCCAGCTAATAAAACCAGTGGAAAGTTCCCATGTCTTTGGACGCCTTATCTACTAATAATCGTTGATTCTTTTGCAACATCCTAATAATCATTGATGCCCATTAATCAAAATGTCCATTTCGACTTGCATATAAAATTGGTAAAGCAAGGTAGGAAACAACATTGCAACAACCTGTGACTCCTCTTCTCCCCATCCTGTCCACATCTATACAGAGATAAATAAAGTAAGCATATGATGAATCCCAGACTCCCATGTGGGTTTCTTTCCTCACTTTTCTTATGAGGTTCACACCACCTTCCTTTTTTGTTTGCTGAACAGCTTCCTCTCAATTACTCTCACAAACTATATGCATTTTGGGGGAAGCAAACGACTATAAATATGCTACATATCTATAAACGATTACTAGTAGTCATTCTTTTTTCCTGGCCTGTGGAGAGATGTCTCCAAGGGTGGTAACATCCCATCTGTCACCTACTGGTGCACTTTAACAAAATAGAAAACCTGTGAGCTTACGCCTAAAAAAGTGGACATTAATTTGCTCACGGAGTTAGTTCATTCCAAGCAGCAAAACGCAACATCAAAAAGGGTGTTGCATCTAACCGTCAAATTGAATGACCAAGATCCAAGAAATTGAATAATGCTGGTATGGCCGATGGGTGAGAAATATAACCACACGGGCAAGAGTCATACAGCTATTAGAGAAGAGGTACGACTACACATATGGAACCCCCAATGCCCAACAGAAGAATCCTGTCCAGCCACCAGGAATGGAGAATGCCAGCCGAGCAGGGGGTAGGTCGCGACCCGGTCGGCCTCATCGGGGCACCACCTCCAGCTAGGGCGGCGAGGATGAACAGTCAAGGAGGGAGGAGGACCGGGATTCTGCAGCACCCATGTGTGCATTCTCAGTGTACTTAGCCCCCCAGTTGGGGCGGCCACCATTGCAAGACGTGGCGCTGCTGCTGGGCCTTGCACATGCGACCTCCTCCTCCTTTTCGATGCTCAGGAAATCATGTGGCTGCATGTGCTCCCCCCACTCGCGTCGTACCTTTTGCTTCCCTGAGGCCAACTTGCTTCTTGGGATCTGAGGATGCTTTTGGCTCGAGTTTTTATTAGCTAACAAAACCACCAGATAAACGATAAGTTCGTGTCTCATTTGTTAGACAAAATCCCACTAATGTGTGATGTTTGAGATCTCTTTGGTAGGATCAGACTGAGCTAAGCCATTCAAAACCCAGATAGGTGGCAGTCTGTCGTTTGTAAACCCAGCATGGATGACCAAGAGGTGAGAGGGGAAGTAGGGGTGGGGCCAGCCCTTAGTTGGCATTGACATTTCCAGAACTCCTGCCAATAATTTAACGCGCATGCTCGTTAAATGCAACACATTCTTCTCTTCTTCAGTCTTCTCCCTCTCCTGCAGCCCTGCTCCGCTCCCTCTCTCTTCTAGGGCTAGAAGCAATGGAGGAAGAGAACAAGAGTAAAAAAGCCAAATCTACTTCCCTGGTCTTGCCATCTCTTGCCCGAGCCTTCTCCCACAGAATGCAAGGGTGTTCTCGTTTGAAGAGGAGAAGCAGGAGTCGAGGGAGCAGCAGCAGTAGGAAAGAGCTGATGGGGTGCTTGAGAAGGGAGCCTGAGACTGTGAAGCGAAGTGGGGAGAGTGATGGGGAGAAGGCGGAGGTGGAGGTGGAGAGGAAGATACGGGCTCTGCAAAGGCTTGTTCCTGGCGGGGAGTCTCTTGGGGTGGAAAGGTTGTTTGAAGAGACGGCAGAGTATATATTGGCTTTGCAGGGGAAGGTGAACAGCATGAGGCTTATTGCTGGTTATTTCGAGAGATTGGAGAAGGAGAAGACCAAGACTGGTGGGTGACATTACCCTTTTCTGGTCTTTCTGCATGTTCATCGCCCTATGCGCCTTTTTTTCTTTTTTTTTTGTTCTTTTATGGGGTTTAAAACATGAAATTTTTAGGGTGGAACGGAGGGAGGGAGATAGAGAGGTAGGTTCTTCTAAGCTCAAAGATGATTTCGCCTTGTTTATTCACTTTGCTTCTGCAATACTGCAACTATTTCATTACTTTGTAGCTTGTTCAGCTGTTTCATGTGATATCTAGTAGTTTCATTCGTTAAACATGCACAAGATAGTACTAATTAAGATTGTGTATGGGGCAGTTAGATGTAGTTAGAAATACAATATCTGATGCCGATTCTTGTTCTGCTGAACGCCTGGCATGAATGGTTCTCTATTGGGCTCAAGGCCATCCAGAACTTAAGTGACATAGATTGTGGAGCCCATGCACCACGCCCAATGCATCTCACGGAGCACCAGAGCTGCATGCAACGCATCGCTCTCTCTCTCTCTCTCATGAGTATTGAGTAGAGAAGCCCATCTCATACGCTCCGTCTCCCAACTCCTCCCATACCTGTTCAAATGAGCTTTGGCTCCTCAACTTCGATCTTCCATTTTGTTTTTTCCGTCAAACAAATCTTGCTTACCCCCCTCTACAGGGTCACATGTCACTATGTTAGCACCGCCCAGAAATAAGTCTACTCATTACTTTCAGATGTAACATGTGCTCATGTGGGATGGGACCACATCAAATAATGAACAGAATTCCTCGTAAAACTGCCATAATCATCACACACATAAGCCATCCTTGTAGAAGGAGGCAAAGGCCCCCCCACCTCCTAAGAATAAGAATCCCCGACCCTTAAAAGTCCTTTTCGTTTAACCTTACAGAAAGTAATGTGTCATATTGCCCTCAAACCAAATGCTCACTAGTCACTACCATGGAAAATCGTCTCGCCGATATATCGGTATCGGCACTAAACCGATACATCGACCCGTATCGTTTTTTCGAAAAATTCCAAATATCGCCGATATATCGGTTTCGGACCGATATATCGGTATTTTTTGAATTAAAAAATATTTTTTTTAAAAAAACTTTTTTTTTATTTTTTTTTTTTTGAAAAAAAAACCTTTCATGTTTGTTTTCTATGCTAATATGCATATTTTGAAATTTATTCTTTGTTTAAATTAGTATAACTCATTTTAGAAGCTAGATTGTGAAAATATACGGTAAAAACTAGTTTTTAACTACTGATATTTTTTTACACAATATCTCCGATATATCTCCGATATTTCGTCTCTTAGGCCGACCGATATTTTACCGATATCCGATACGACATTCCATGGTCACTACCCGTTTTTAATATGAATTCATATTAAAAACACTCTTTTTTAACAGCTCGAACTTGTCGGAAACATTGGTTATTAAACATGAGTGCCGGCTCACCCTCTTTAGCCTTCGCTAGGCATTGCGAGTTGTTCCGATCGATCGAGATCCAACGACGCGCATTGAAACAGGGGTGAGCTAGTGAACATGTGGGCTCCTAAAGAGGCGAGCCAGAGCCAGCCGGTGCTGTAACTGGCAAAGGGCAAGAGACGTTGGACATGTGAATATGTGGCAGGCAAAGGAACAAGGTCCCCCTCCTTTCATGAGTCAGATGTGTCACGGCAAAGCGCCAGCTGCTGGGCCACAATGCCGGCCACGCACGTGGTCGAGGAAGCCAAAAACAAAAGAGAGAAAGGGCCACTGGGATTCGGTTTGTTTGCCTTCTCGGCAGGGTTCTTTTGGTGCGCATGCTGGCTGGGTCTGCGCTACCATGGACATTCTCCCCCTCTTTTATGTTTTTCCCAGGCTGCCACACCTCCCAGTCTGCGTCATGAAAGAGATTTGTTCGAGACTTGAAGAGGCCTGAGAAGAAGGAGGATGGTGATGGCCAAATGACCATCTTACAAATGTTGTGTTCTTCTCTTCCTTTCATCCAAGTAGTTTATTGTCCTGTTACTACTTCGGATAAACTACTCACATGGCTTTTTGAAGATTTGTAGCTTGTTATATACTGGCTACCGACTGATTTGGTGGCGGTAGAAAAAGGTGTAGGAGAGGGTGCCAATTATGGGTGTCTGGACATGTTAATCTTTGACAAAAACGATTGACGTCCTAAAACCAAAAACTGTAAAAGATGAACATGAGGCATGAAATTAATATAATAGGTTTATCCCGTTTGGATAATTGTAGTTAATGTCTCATTGCACATTTCTCACCTCTATAATGCACCTGCACTGTGCAAGCACGTAGATCACTGTTTTTAAATATGGGCCGAACAACTCTATTTTGTGTAATAAGAAATCATTGCCAATTGTCCCAAATTCGGATTTGCATATATTGGCCTGCAGTTTGTTTGTGTACTTTCATTTGATTTGTTCCTCTGTTTTGAATTTCGTCCTATCTAATCACTGGCAAGCGTGCAACTATGCTGCCAGCTCAAGAAACATAATGCCATTTAACAAAACCATGGCAAATAATTGGGAGACGAAATTGTGCTCTATCTTCCTCGTGCTACCCGCTACCTTACCTTTCTCCTTTTTCTTCTCTATATATTCATTTTCGTCAGTAGATTCTTTTCTCACATAAATACGTCCGACCAATCACAAGCACTATGAGCTGTTGATCACTGGATACGAATATACTACGGGGTACATTGTACTTCTTAATCATCAGGCAATTGGAAAATGAATGGATAAGCAACTGTTTCTCAGTGTCGGCATAGCTGTGCAAGTGACTCATCATCATGAGTTGATAAACAATGACTTGTTTGCTGTTAAAACGTAAGAAAAGTTTGAAGTTTGTTTAGCATGTCCGAATTTGATGGAGATGATGTAAAATAACTTCTCCCATAAGTTTACACCATCTATACACACTTGCAGTTCATCTCCCTTCAACTGAAGCCTTCTGAGTGAACAGTAATCTAACATGGCATCGGAAAAGCTGTCGACTGGAACGTCTTGACGTATACACTGGCTATCCAACACACGAAAGAAAGCCTCCACCTCAAAATCTGTTTCTAGTGCTGTTCTTATCCAGGAATTAAGACAAAGGCTAGCTTGTTTCTGTACTAGATTCATCCCTCATTGGGCAGGTTCCACGATCTATTTGATCAATTAGGGGTGCGTTTAGAAGCTGAAATGGGATTGTGAAAAAAAAAATCGTAGCTGAAATCTTTTATGCCTATAAGGAGTCTTAATATTGTGTGTTTAGAAGTGAACATCAAAAGAAATTCCATCACTACGGAAAGGAACTTGCTGTGGTGTGACAATTTTCGTCGAAGTGCGCTGATGCTCACTTGCTTTTTCACCATTTTTCACCAAATATGCTCTTTCCCTTACAATGATTACACATTTATTCTCTTCATAGCTAAAATTTTTATCATTTTTCATTCATCAGCTTCCAAACAAAAATCACATATTTCAGGGATTCTCATCACCAATAATTTTTTTACTCATCTCCAAACACAAATCACAACTATCAAGCCTGAAATAAAAATAAAATAAAAACTCCACATTTGTCTTGAACACTTGTTCTATTAACATTACAGACGCAGCAATGAGTTAGAGCAGATATTTTGTGTTTTGCAGCAAAAAAAAAGATATTTTGTGTGTGTTAATTGTTATCCAGCTCTGAAAGGATGGAATCCATCCCATCTTTCTCTGCACCTAATTCCAACAAAAATCGTGAAAAATATGGTTTGTATTGTGTCTATATTGTCAGAATTAACGCTTCATCGAACAGATAGGAACCAACTTTGCTACGACACAGTACGAGAGAGACTAATCTAGATTCCTATGTTTTCTAATTCATTGTGTTCATAACTTAAGTGGTGTATGCTCCCGCCGGAGGCCCTGAACAGCGCAAATCGAATAGAGGAGTTCAGTTCTGCAGGCTCATTGCTTGATTTCAAGAGGAGTTCGCAGTTTAGGCCTTTTTCTCACCACAAAAAGCTAACTTAACGGTGAAGTTTTTTCACACTTATAAACTGATCCCTAACCCCTTACACTTACAAACGGGAAACGATATTTGTACATCAGATTTTCTACACATTTCCATACACATCAGCTGTGTATAGAAATGCGTAGGAATCTGATGTAGGGTTATCACTGCCCCTTATAAACTGACTCCAACCCCTTCAACGACAGATGTGGATAAACTCCAACAACGAAATCCCCTGTAATGTAAACTCAGACCTAGTTATACTTCCTCCTAAGCTCTTAGTTTGGTGCACGTAAGTTTTAATGATTAGTTGAAAATAATTGTGATCTACATTTGGTTTTCAAAAGCCATGGAGAACAGTTTAGTCTAACTAATCACAATATACCTTAATAACCATGTAGGTATTACTATATAATTGAGGCCACAGTAATCTCAAACAATATACCTTAATAACTATGTAGGTATTACCATATAATTGAGGCCACAGTAATCTCAAACAAGTTTTAACGGTTTGAAGATAACTCAATATTTACTGGTTTGTCTTGTTTCTAGACGCTAAGCAGCTACTAATGCAATCAGCTAGAAGTAGTGGATCAAATCACTATTTGATGAATACAAAACAAAAGATGATTCAGCACAATATAGCATGAAATCGATGATAAGAATAGAGAAGATAGACTTTGTTATCAGATAAGAAACTCAACAAATGAAATTAATGGCAAAGGAATATAAACAAATGGAATTAGTGGTTCAGGCTACAAGCCTGGGAAAAAGAAGGGAATTGATGATGAGAATAAAAAGATAGATTTTGTGATCAGATCAGAAGCTCAACAAATGAAATTAATGGCAAAAGATATAAACAAATCACTCTTTAACAGACCCATCAACTAAGCAGGGATGCAAAACCATTTACAATTTCAAGAATTTACAATGAAAAGCGCAGTAATTAACAAATTTTCGCCCAGCATGAGAAAATCATGAGAACAGAAACTCCCTCCAGTGAAAAAAAATGTTAGCTTTGGCCAATCGCCGCCGCCGAAAGCCCGTCGGCCAGCGCTCGCATGGCTCGGACTTGCATCTGCAGCGCCGCCACGTAATCCGCCGCCTCCTCCAGCAGCGTCGGCGTGGGCAACTTCCGGCAGCCGGGCACCAATCGCGACAGCACGCGTAGCCGTTCCCGCACCTTCTCGCCGTTCTTCCTCAGCACCGGTGCCACAGCAGCGCTCGGAGCCGCCGGCTTCCCTGGTCTCCTCCGGCTCCTCCACCCGGGCGGCCGCCTGATCTTCCCCCCGAGCTTCAGCAGCAGCCTCCGCTTCCGCAACTGTCGGGAGAGGATCGCGCGGCTCCACCGCGTCTGTCCCCGGGCGGTGAGCGCCAGGGCGGAGTCCGCGGCGTCCTTGATCGCTCGGGAAGGAGACGGCTTGGCCGGCTCGGATGCGCCGGCGCCGGTGCCCCGGGCAGAGCGGATCGCCTGGACGAGTTTCTGGCCATACAACCTCTCCTGGGCCGGGCTTCGCCATTTGGTCCCGGGCATTTTCTGCGATGGGCCGCTTACTGGGCCCGAGCTGGCACACGCGGTGGACATAGCTAAATCCCCAACGGCGAACGGGGTCCAATTCCCGTTTATCGGCCAACGGAACGGCTAACGATGCCCGCCAGGGGGGAGGGGGAGGAGTTGAAATTCATGGATGAGATTGGGGCTCGGGATTTTATAATAAAAGCTCAACAAGGCCTTCTAGGCTCTTTTGGGAGTCACATGGTTGCCACATTAATTTAGACAGTGCGCATGGGGCCCTTTTTTTCTAGTTCATTAGGGGGCTAGGGGAAATAGTTTTAATTAATCAGGAAGTAATTAAAAGAATATAATTGGTGATTTGTATATATGATGTGAGGGTGGGAAAGTGGCATGAGCAGTTGGCGAATGTCTGTATCCGGACTTGCAAGTCACGAAAACTTATGCTTATCTTGCTTTGCTTCTTTTAATCCGAGACGCGAAAGGGACACATGGGTGGCTCTGGTTGAGATAACAATAGGTTGAAAAGGGGGTTAATTAATGGATTAAGTGGCTACCATCTTCTTTTAATTTTTCTATTTGTTTAAAGCAGCACGATTAATGTTGATTTTATCTCCTTTGGCTTAAAAACTATGCATGGCACTTTAGTCTTGCCGGCCTTAGAGACTGTGGGTGACCTAATGCTGGGGGTACCATTAGGGGTCGTTTGGGGTATGAAAAATCAGTTTCATCTACTCAGGTGATCCACTAACCAGCTGAAACACCTCACCTAACCAGCTGGATGGTGCTGATTTTTCACGCTCTAAACAACCCTTTAGTCTCCTAACAACAATGCTAGCCCCAAAACCCAGGCATAATATATTGTTAAAAGTAGGCATCACACATGTAAATTAGTTGTAGGAGTAAATAGTCCAATATCGCCTAGAAGAAGGTGATATTGTTGGTATATAAAGCACAAGTTTGGCCTGTCAAGTTTGGCCTTTAGGCCAACCTACTTTTATGGGTGGAGAGACATATTGGACCCATGCATCTAGGTGAGCTAACCCATGTGTGCGTCGTTCTGCCGGGCAGGGTTGGGTTGGGTCAACAAGATAATTATTTTTGGGATAAATTCATTTGGTTTGGTTTTTTAATTTATTTGATTTGGTTTCTATTAACTAAAACGGGTCCGGTTTGTTTTCACTAAAGAATGTTGTTCAAACGGGAAATGGTGTTATCAACGGGATTTCCTATAAATCATGAAAAATGGTTTCTACATACAAGAGTATTCTGGGTTTTCATCTTTTTTTTTTTCTTGAAAACTGTGAGAGCATACATACTGTGGTTCGCTATATGTGCTGTGTTAGAGGTGCTCTTATAGTACATGGTTGATCGTCTTATCATGAGAGACAGACACCCAAAAGTTCTAAGCACCGTTAAGGAGGGTGATTTTTGTCTTAAGGTCAGAGTAATTTGCTTGATTCGATCATCAAAACTTTGAGTCAAAATTTTCATTATCATATTTGCAAAGGTACGAAGAGTAACAGTAAATTTTAACATATATAAGGTGAAGTAGAGTGCAAATTAATGGTGGTTAGGCAACTTGCCTATTATATTTGAGTTGTGTTTATATGTGTTATAGCTCGCTCTTTATGGCTCACTAGGGATAACGCATGTGCCCGGACATTGCATGATGAGTATGCGCTAAGGATGGCAGAGAACAATAAGAGCGAGCACGAATGAAATCCAGTTACACAAGAAATTCAACTCTCAAACTAACAAAGAATTCCAAATATAAGTTATTATTAGAAAATTATAAGCAAACAGACATCTAAACTAGATCTCCAAAAAATGAGAAATAGCCAGGAAATATTATTTATAGTGACACATTCAACATAAACAAAGATAAAATTACAAAAAAAATTCAAAGAGAAATTCAAATAGAAACCAAAACTCTTTTTCATTACTTTGGGGGTCTTTATATAAGTATACATAGTTCAATCCAATCTAAGGTGATTAAAGACAACATAATTACACCCCAACTACCCTACCAGTGCATTAAAATAAAAAAATAGTTGTTCTCAAACATACTTAAGGACTAGAATGGTCAAAATATAAATTACAAGGTCATAAATATTTCTAGATGCTCCAGCTAACTATGATTATAAATAATTATAAAATTTAAATATACAATAGGCTCCTTGTTCCTCGTTTTCATACGCTTTGAATCTTCAACGTGCCCTAATCTTAGTGCGCCTTGATTTAAACTTGGATCTTTTAGAGCTTCACCATCTGCTTTAACATTTTGTCTCCATCAACAATTTTCAGCAAAAATGTAACCCTGACATAATTCACATCATTGCAGGCAGTATCCCCAATCTCCACATGACTGGTTCCCCAGTCCGTACATACTATGGGGCCGTTTGGGGCGTGATTATTGCAAAAATATCCAGACTGGATATTGGATATCTACTGTAGCATCCATGTGGATTTTTACATCCAGCTGAAACACCTCCTGAGGTGTTTCAGCTGGATATATAAAATATCCGGATGCTACAGTGTAGCAAAACATCCCATCGGGATGTTTTGCTTTTAATCACGCCCCAAACGGCCCTTATATCTGTTTTGACTCTTCCTTATTTAGGACTCGTTCCTCAGTATCCATTTGCAAAGGCCAAAGCTGACACTGTCTTTGGGCCTACTCGAGTCAGCTGGGAAAAATCACTACTCTTCTTGTTTGTAACTTGCAATTAGTAGTGTAGTAGGTTGTTTCTATGTTGCAAGTGGTCTACAAATAAGTTAATCTTGATCAAAATCAAAGACGAAATCACCCCCCCCCCCCCAAAAGGAGAAAAGAACAAAGGAGATTACACCTGATTGCCATTACCAAGCTAATGTCTGATTCATCACAGAGATTAGAGGGGCACCAGGCTCAAACTCATATTCCTCACATACCAATTCTTCTTGCCGATAATGGTTGAATCCTTATAAGTTACTAATTAGAAGGATTCCAATTAAAAGCAAGCCTCACCAGATAATATTTTTAATGCATGACCACAGGTTCGTTCGTGTCATTTTCATAACCATCCATGTCGTGGTGCTAGCGTGATGGCCTAATCCTCTCCTTTATCTGGTCTAAAGTTTATCTGATCTTTTTTGTTCCAATAACTCAAGGGAATCTTCCGTCTATTTCATATTTATTAGCTATTGCTCTTGTTTCTAGGTTGATCTTCATATTTTAAACTTTCCATCCGTCACTCAAGCCACAACCAAGTAGAAAATTTCTGTATATATATAAACCTAAAATTTTTCCAATTGTCTTGTTTTCCTCACCTAGATAGTGCAAAAAAGATCCTCAATTGCACAGGTGCGGTTTTAGTAACCACTGAGATTGAGATTATATGTCGTGTTCTTAATCCTCATCTTTCCAATACATGGTCCATGGTGGTCGGAGATAATTCAGGTTCATCACTGACTTTGGATACACGAATGAACCTGTATATCTTCGGTGAAGCTAATGGAGAATGAAACACTTCTCATCATTGTCATGTTTCTTTGGATGTTCGACAAATTATCACTTGACTGAAACCGAAGAAGACAAGTGACAAATAAGTGGGCATCAATTCAATTGGTGAATGAATTAACTTCCATCATGCTTCCTGTCTTTGCCACTTTGTGCATGATTTGATATGCATGGAGAGCAAAGTGAGGAGTCTCATTGATTGGAAAACAATAAGAACTGGACCACAGTTGGGGCCTCAGTTAAGAAAGTGCCTGCATGATGGGTACATGTGGTTTGTCATGGCCTCATGGTTACTTTTCCATCTAAGCCCTTCACCAGTCAAGATAAAATATCATCATAGATTCATGAGAAATTATTAGGTATGCGGATGGACACGACTCCCCTGCTTGTCATGATGGCTACAAGGGACCCACAAATTGGAAATCGTATCTAACCCATTGGTGATGAGCACACTGTTCCCCTATACACCGCGTACCTGATAATTTCTCTAGATTCATCTCTTGGTTCGTAACTTTTTGATGTGTTTTCTTGCTTTTGTTATTGTGCTTCCAGCATTAATCTAGACTTAAAAGTTGCTTATGACGTGTTCCATTTTTCGTGTTACCTTGTCTATGTGCACATTCTACTTGGTTGTTGATGGTCAGGAGGTGCATGTCTGCATTGGACGATCAATATGGTGACAAATCGGGGAATCGAAGTTTTGATGAGTGAAACTGGAGGAATGTCACATGAAATTGAACAAATTTGTTTCATCATCAGTGACATTGATGATGAAGACATCCGATATGTCATCCTTGCTCGCTTACTTTTTTTTTTTTGATAATTAAAAAATTGTATTAAAGAAGCCAAGTGAGTACAACCTCACCTCATCACGACAACACGTGAGGTGTGAACCCCTCAAGAAAATACAAAAACAAACACAGAACAAAGTGCCAAACCGGTCGATCGATCGCGAGACACATCCGTCCCACCATTCCTCGAGATCCTTTCATTCCCTATGGACAGAGGTTGTGCTCATCCCAAAAAGTATGCAAGAAAGGGCAGTGCGTGAGACAAATATCCTTAAGATGAAAGGCGTCGAGAATCTCCTTTACTCTGTGGGTAAGGTTTTGACCCAAAATATATGTCTCGAGCTTTTGGTCTTCAAAGATTCGCCTGTTCCGCTCTTCCCATATCATAGAAATAAAGCTTGTGAAACCTGCTTGAATAATATGCCCTGTGTGTTTATTGTTCCTGATCAACTGAGTCAGCCATTCCAATTCCATGAAGCACCCCCCAATTGTATGATGAATATTGCACTTACGGAGGAATGTTCGCCATACCACCTTAGTATATATGCATTCAAACATTAGGTGTCTGGTAGATTCTTCGTTTTTCCTACACAAAACACACCTGTTAACTAGGGATATCCCTCTTCTCTTCAGGTTATCCAGAGTGAGGAGCCCTTCATTGAGAGCCATCCAAGCGCAGAAGGAGTGTCGGTTCACCCGATGTTTAAACCAAATAAGGTTATACCACGGCACCTTCCCAGATTTCGCTCTAAAAGCATCCCAGGCACTCTTAAATGTGAACTTACCAGATTGGTTGAGCCACCCATAGGAATCCTCCGATTCAGTAAACACCGGCATTTTGTCTAGGATTTCTTTCTTGGCAAGATCACCTCTTCTTGAGAGTATGCATTCATTTTGAAGATTTCCAGACTTAAGATAATCCGCTACTGTTTCCTTTGTGTTGCCTCCCAATTCCAGAACGGTTCTGTTACCAAATTTCCGAATTAGAGCTAAGGGGCCGCTCCATGGTTCCACCCACATCCTTATTGTGCGCCCATTCCCAATGTTGACAACAACTCTCTCCTGCATGAATGATTGTAATTGAAGGATGGATTGCCAAGCGTAGGAGCAATTGTGCGCCCTAGTCGTCCAGATGGAGTTGGTGTTGAGATACACCCCATGAACCCAGAGACACCAGAGAGATTCTTTACAGGTGAGACATCTCCAAAAGAGTTTGGCTAGATTTGCATTGTTGATGTCTTGAATACGTCTAACCCCAAGACCTCCTTCTTTCAGGGGGCGACAAAGCTTCCGCCAAGAACAGTTGTGAAATCCATTGGATTGGGTGGAACCTTTCCATAGGAACGTGGCCATGATACTCTCCACTTTGTGGCAGACTTTTTTGGGGAGTTTGAAGCAGGACGTCCAAAATACATTCAATCCACCAATAACCGATTTAATCAATTGGAGTCTCCCAGCATATGATAGGAGTGCAGTTTTCCACCCATTTACCCGTCTAGAAATCCTGTCAAGAAGAGGCTTGCAGGCTGAATAGGAAATACGCTTAGAAGACAGAGGCATACCTAAATAGGTAATCGGAAAGCACCCTTCTTGAAATCCGAGCATTTCTAGGATGGTAGATTTGTGTTGGCACCCTGCAGAGAAAAATATAGAGCTCTTGCTAATATTTGCCTTGAGACCCGACATATCTGCAAAATCTGAGAGAATTTTCCGGATACACACTGCTGATTGAACATCCTCCTTGGAGAACAACAGAACATCATCAGCAAATAGGAGATGTGAGATAGGCATACCTCCCTCAATGGTTGGGGCCTTGAGATGACCATTCAATGAGGCCTGATTCAACATGGTTGATAGACCTTCCATGCATAATAAAAATAAGAGAGGCGATAATGGGCATCCCTGCCGAAGGCCACTAGCGCTGGAGAAGTGCCCATAATTCGACCCATTGACGAGGACGCTGAAAGTGGGAGTGCTAATACACTGCCGGGTCCAGTGGATCCATTTGTTGTCGAACCCAAGGGACTCCAGGACATGGAAAATGTAGTCCCATCTCACCTTATCATAGGCCTTCCTCAGATCAACTTTTACACAGAGCCTTTTCTGACCCCCATGACGATGCATGTTGCGGACGAGTTCGTGAGCCAGCAGAATGTTCTCACTAATACTTCTCCCCTTCACAAAAGCCGATTGATTGAGACTAATAAGAAGTGGAAGCACTACAGCCAGCCTGTTTGCCATAAGCTTTGAAATAGTTTTGTAGATAAAATTGCATAGGGCAATCGGTCTGAATTCCTCGAAGCTCTTTGAACTCGCCTTTTTAGGGACGAGAGTTAGGAAAGTGTGATTAATGGCCCTGAGCATGTGCCCTCTCTTGAAGAAGTCTCGAACTGCTGATAGGAAGTCTGGGCCAATAATATCCCAAAAGTGAGTGAAGAATTCTTTGTGAAATCCGTCCGGGCCTGGAGCCTTTCCATTAGGCGCCTGGAAAACTACCCCTTTGATCTCATCATCAGTTACCTCACTAGACAAGAAGGCAGCTTGATCCGGAGTTAGAATATGCGAGAAGGGGATTGGTACCTGAGCGGTTGTCAAGGTAGGAGTGAAAAGGTTTTTGTAAAACAGCTCTGCTTTGCCTCCTATGTCCTGTGGGGATTCCAGCTTCGTGCCCAGATCATCAAATATCTCATGAATGGTGTTCCGAACACTGTGGGATGCGACAGAGGCATGAAAGAACTTAGAACATTTGTCTCCCTCTTGGAGCCACTTAATTCTCGATTTCTGCCGAAAGAATTGTTCTCTAATACCATCCTCTTCATAAACTTTTTGCCGCGCCAAATTTGCACACCTCCTCAAATCATCATCAAGGGGTTGATTTTGCAGTGCGGTTTGTATGGAATGGAGATCAAGTACCGCTGCTCTATATCTGGCATTAACATCCCCAAAGTGATCTCTATTACACCTTTTGAGAGCTCCCTTACAAGCCTGCAATTTTTTGAAAAGCATAAACAGGGGCTGACCTTGAATGGGTGTCTCCCAGGCCTTAGAGATAATCTCTCGTATGCTTGCATCTTGCTTCCACATGTCAAAGAACTTGAATGGTATCGGACCTTTTGGGAAAGGATGACGCATTCTGAAAATGATGGGGTTATGGTCCGATAAACCTGAAGGAGGACAATAGAGACTGGAGGTGGGGTATCTGATGAACCAATCGGGATTAGCAAAAGCTCTATCAATTCGACAAAGAGTGAGATTGTTACCCGATTGATTATTACTCCATGTGAAGGATAGAGAGGATGGAATTTCCTGCAATCCAGCCTGTAAGATACAGTCATTAAAAGCTCTAATGTCGGCTTGAGGCGCGGTACCTCTTCCCATTCTTTCCGACTCATGACGAATAGCATTAAAGTCGCCCATCACTATCCAAGGGTCACTTATTGTATTACTGAAATGGCAGAGGGTATACCACAACTTTTTCCGCTCCTGGGCATCATTAGAACTGTCACGCCCCGAAATCCCATACCTCGATCGAAGTGCGGAAGCCAATCAATGATATACATTTGGAGGTAGAGAATCTCGGGCGCGAGACCGAACAGTCGATTTCACCACCAATTACGATCATCTCAAAAGGATGTGTAATCGGTCATGCCCATAATCAGTGCAATACAAATACAAACATTAATGAATACTATGGAATGGAAATTTACTTAATAATACTGATAATAATCCAATTAAGAAAGTCAAATCAAATAAACCTATAAATCTATGGCACACAATTGCCATTAAATGTCATAAGCATCAAATAAGCAAAGCAAATAATATAAACTCTAAGTCTTCACGGCTCCTGCGACCGCTTCACTACTGCAACTTCTTGATCTCAAATTCCATTTGCGCCTGCATCAGAGGATGCATGAGTATTTCATAGAAACACTCAGTAGGATGTAAAAACCCACTGAATTAGGACAAACAATATGAATAGGATAAGAATAACAAAGGTTTATGAAGATGCCGCAACATCCGGACTAAACCAAGGATTTATACACCTGAAAGGTTAGTCGATAATAATTCCAACCCGCAAGTAGGGAAAACAACAATAAGGCTCCTACTACACATATGAGTAAGGAGGGAATGATAATCATATTAAAAGCTCCAGACATTAAAAGTGAAAGGAGTACAATTTCTGCTCGCTGAACCGATCACCCGCAAGTGACTATACCAGAACCACCCTAGGGGTCCTCTTTTTGGAACCCTGCCATGCGTCTAGGATGCTGGCCCCACCAGTGCTTACGGACACGATGGGCGGAGATTGAAGACCTTCCGTAATGTCAACAATCTAACGTACGTATGTTGCCTCTTTTTGGGCAGTGTGGAACCGCAGTACCACAAATATTAGTGACCCCGCAAGATCAAGCAATGGCATAATGTGAGCATACTATGAATCCACTTCCGGAGAAGTCCCGCAAGACCTCTAGTGGAGGAATCAATCAAATAATCATGATGAATAATAATTCAACGAAATAGAGGCCGCAACGCTCTAACCACATAAGGTATCAACCACCGAAACAGACTCACATACAGAGTATAAGTGGGAATGTCACACAAAGAGAATAACACAATCCATACATACGTTCATGCTCAGCCCTAGATGGAAGTTCATATAGGTCTTATTGAAATATATAAATCAGAGACAAGGTATTAATGAGTCCTAGATGATTTGGATTCCAAATGGAACCTCAAACCGACACAAGTGCTTTATCTTCAAATACACGATTACGGTTTTCTTAACATAGGTATTACCCATCTATCATATTAACCATAACCCAACCTTACTGTGATAATCATAAGGATATAGTCTAGTATTAGTTACTAGCACGTCATATCATCTTCACATCTTATTAAGTGGTTTTACTTAAGTACTTAGTGTTTTCACTTGGATTCTGCTCACTGTCTTTTGCATAACAGTCCACTTCCGGCGGCTCCCAGACTCTGTACAGTTAATATTATCTTCTGAAATTTTTACTGAGAGTACCCTTATGAGTCTAGTTTCTAACCCCACCGGTTTTATATTTTTCTGATATCATAGGAATTAGTTATGAATTATTCACTGTCGACTGTCCGTGCAGAAACAGTTCTGGCCGAAAGTGAGAAACTTGATTAAACTTTAATTAACTTATACCGTACCACTTATAGATGATATTATACTCATGATAGATGATAATACTCCCCTCCTAGATCAATTACAGATCCTGGAATTAACTAGAATTACCAAAAGATTCCCTTTTTATCATGTTTCTTCACATATAACAAATCTTAGACCATAATATCTTTCAACTAAATTGATTTAAGCAAAACGATCATTAAGGTATAAGACTCAATCATTAGACATCATAATCAGAACAATATCAGAACTTTTATCTTCTGTAAAATTAATAAAGCATCCATCTTTGATGTGATTTACCATCTAGACATGAAGCATGAAGGCATATATGCATGTATCGCAATACACATGGAAAGACAAGACATAAATCATTAATCCCGCAAGATTCAAAGCAATACTCCAAGAAAATCAGTAAGAACACTCATCATATAGTGTGAGAAAAGAATAAGAAGAGAGGGAAAAACCATCCTACTCTTTATCACCAAAAGACGTCGCCTTTCTACGCGATGTTCGATCCTCCGCTTCCTTCAAAGCTTCCCGATCCAAGCTCTTGAGCAATTCCCACTAGAAGAGGTCTTCTAAGAGAGGGATGAACGTGGAAAGGAGAGGGGAAAGCCTCTGGACGTTCTAGGGTTTAGTTTTCAAAAGCACAAGCCTAGACTCTATGGGTTTATATATAGTTTTTAGAAAATCTTTGCCCAATCAATTCTACCATATCTTGGGCACTTTCCACCAATGGGAGAGTCCCTAAATCACCCTAGGAACGTGCAATATAAGTTTAGTTAAGATATGACATCTTTCCCAAACAAATCCGCCTCAAAATTAGGTTAGAATTCGCCAAACCGCAACTGGCGATCGATCGTGCAATACGGCGATCGATCGTCCTGCGCTGTTTACAAACTGCGCGATGGCGCCGATCGTAGCCGATCGATCGTGTTCCGTAAGCCGATCGATCGTTTTTACGCGATCGATCGTTTTTATTCAATTTCCCATATCTTTTTACTCCGAACTCCAAATCACACAAAATTGGTGTCGTTGGAAAGCTCTTCTCACCAACTTTAATTTAAACAAAGCACCACACGGTCAAATCAATCATTAAGAGGGTCAAATTTCAGTTTTAAGATACTTACTAATTTTTCGGATGTTACAAGAACCATAGACTGCTGTGAAATGAAAGGATTCACCTGAGGAACATGTGACAAGGCAATGAAGCGTCTGGGGGGTCTCCTGCACCTTCTGAACAGTAGCAATGTTAGGATTCCAGAAAACCAGAATCCTTCCTGATTCATCAGAATTCAGATTATTAAAGGACTCCCATCCCGTAATAACTTTTCTGCTAATACGATCCACCTGTCTTCTCTTGACTTTAGTTTCACATAGCGCCAACAGGAACACATCTTCATTCTTGACAAGGTCTAGCACCGCCGACCTCTTACTTCCGTGGCCCAGACCACGGATATTCCAGCTACAAATGGACATTTACTTGGGATTAGGGGCAGTCGCCCCCACTTTAGCTTTCGCCTTCTGTTTCTTGGTAGTGTTGTTCTGGGCCACCGCCCGGGGAGGTTGGGTCCTTCTAGCTGTAGTCGACAGAGAGGATGAAGCTTCAGAATTTGACTCATCACTATCCTGTATTGGGTGGAAAGGGTTTGATGAATGCTCAATCCGTTCTTGGCCATGCTTAGGTAGGGGCTTTACCCCCTTCTTCCCAGGAGAGTTCCAATCCTGCGAGTGTAGGACCTGCTGAGGACCACCCCTGGGAGCTTCCAAGGGAGGTGGAGACAATATGGCCGGATCGTCCTGTGTTGGACCTCCATTCTCATTCACCTTTGCTGTGGCATGGGGGGTGGTGGAGGAGGTGTATAGGGGTGAGCCAGCATGTGCCCTCAAGTCTCCAGAGCGATTGTCGACCAGACGGATGTTCTCAGAGGAGGAGGACTTGGGGGGCTCCAGTCCTGGATTCGGTATGGCATTAATCCCAACACTTTGGGCCATATGAGAGGTGGGGCTTACTATGGGACTTACTGTGATAGGCTTAGGCGAAGCTGCAACAGGCAAGGCATTCTCTGTAGCTGTAAAACCCATAGTGTTTCTACCCACTTCAACATCCAGTGATGGGTGCTGTATTGTCTCAATCCAAATTTCTTTTGATGTACAAGAATTGGTGGAGTGGTCGAAACACTTACATTTGGAACAAATGCGAGGCTTCCATTCGTACTCCACGGGTTGTGGGAAGAAGGTCCCGTCCCCAGTGGCCACATGGACGATGGAGGGGAACTTGAAATCCGAATCTATTTCAATGTAGGCTCGGGCATATTCTAGGCGAGTTCGGTCGGCTGTCGCTTTGTCAGAAAATAGAGGGTGACCCACAAGGCTAGACACCATGCTCAGACTTTCCTTTGCAAAGTACTGAGGAGGAAGATCAGGGAAACGAACCCAAATCGGGACCGATTTCACCAACTCTCGGACCGGACGCATGCCTGGGTGCCATTTGCGTAAGATCAGGGGCCTACCACCGACTGTCCACATGGAATTCAAGATTCGCTCACAATCCTCCGGAGAGGTGAATTTGAACATGAAGAACCCGCCTGTCAAGGATTGCATTTCAAACGACCCAACCGGCTTCCAAATCTTGGTGGCATACTCCTTGAACCACACATAAGACAGACGTTTCCCCATGGCATATCCAACAAGTGTGTTTTTCCATCTTAATGCCTCTCTGTCAACAATCTCTTGCGGGATTCTAACTGATGTCAACCCCTTCAGCTCCGGGTGGAAGGTGAGAGAGTTGGATGCCTCATAGGCACCTCTGAAGAGGCTTGCCCAAGGGGGGGAGACAGGCGCTGCCGAGGAGGATGTGGCAATTACTCCAGGGCCCAAAGGAAGGTGGAAAGGTTGAGGTGGAGAGGGGGTGTTGGGATGCGGTTGCGGGGGGGGGGGGGGGGGGGGGGGGGGGGGGGGGGGGGGGGGGGAGGAAAAGCCCGGGGGCCTGATGGGGGAGGCCATGGCCTAGTTGATCAAGTCGTGGGGATAAAATCGCACAGGATCTCACTTCGGCATTTTGTCGAGCAGGTGGCGTGGGCAGTGGTAAGGAGCAAGGATCTTTGGCGAGGCTGAGGCTGCTGGGGTGGTAGACTGGTCGGGGTGAAGGTGGGAGGGGGCAGGGTGGTGGCGGGAGAAATCGGGACCAGAGAACAGTGCCAAAGCCGGCGCCTTTGGCCACTGTGGGGAGGGGAAAGGGGGGGAAGGTGGGGAAGAGGAGAAAAAGGAGAAGAAGGGGGGGCGAAGGTCGAGGGCCGGAGGAGGCGGCGTCGTCGAGGTCGCAACGGCCGACAGGGCTGGGCGAGGTGGCGGCTGAGACGGCTAGGGTTGGGAGAAGGGTCGAAAAGGCTGCACCTTTAGCTCCTATTGCAGATGGTCGGAGGGGGGGGGTGGCGGCGGCAGGGGAAAGGGGGAAGGAATTTAGATTATCTTTCCTTTCAAATCCTTCATTCAGTGCTGACGCCGTGATCAAATCTCTCTTCTCCTTGCTCGCTTACTTAGGGGGAAATAAAAGCATTTCCATTGTGTAAAATCAGCAGATTGGTTTGCATTTCCATTAACATCAACAATTATTCAACGCCAGGAATATTCAACAGTAAATAGCTTTGATTTCATGTAGGGAAGGAGAACGTGAACAAGGCACCTTTGGGGTCCACTCCATGTACGGTTTGAATCTTCCAACTGTGCAACCATGTGTCTCCGCTTGTTTATTCTTTGCCTCACCCTTTCCTTTCATCTCCCGCTTCTCTCTCCTCTAAGATATCTCAAACTATAGAGTAAAGCAGAAACGATTACCCCTAAAAAAATATAGCGCACGTTTTAGTTCTCTATGATCAACTTCTGGGTAGTGCATGAAATGTTTACATCCACTTGAATTAGATAGGTTGGGAATTTGGATATGTTCCTAATCTTTTTTATCACTCAGGATTTAGGCTAAAGCTATCATCACTTTTATTTGTACCAAGTGTTAAAGATAGTTAGCTTTGGTTTTATTGGACAAGCTAATGACAGCACTTAGCTGCAGGTGGTGCAGATACAAAGAAACCTAATCCTTTTGACCTTAATAGGAAAGTTGTTTCATTATAAAATTTTAGTATAGAGGGCATGCAAGTTAACTCTCTCTGGCAATGGAAACCAAACAATGTGAAAAATGAAGGGAAATTCCCTTATCATATTGCCAATGCACAGTCACCTTCAACTTAGATAACCTGTCGTCAATACCCAAGTGCCATGACTAAGGACATATAATTGTTCATTGTAAAATGGAAAAGAGAAGCTAGCCTGCTGAATTATTTTATAAGACAAGAATAATGTTAGCACTAAAGGTATGAATTATTTTCCTTGTAAAGGGGTGAGATGCTCCCTCATGAAGCAACATAACTGCCCGCTCTGCATCATGTATTGCTATCTTGGCTCCTTATGTCCGAAGCTTGCACTCAATTAGTTTAAGATTATAGAACCATCATGTTTGTTGAATATGGAAGTGCGTAAGGGCTGAGATCATCAGGCAAATGGCTCATGTCATGGTGGTTAGGTCATTGGTTAACTTGGAGAGACCTTTGCTTAACTGAACGATGGCCTGACTAAGCAAACTAAACTAAATTCAGTTGAATTGATTGTTGGATGGCTGGGAAGCTCTTGCATCGGCTTCTTACTTTGATTAAAGATTTAAGAAGTTTCAAGTGCATGGAGTTCATGGATTGGACCAAGTAGTGTAGTCTTTTCAAAAAGTGTCAAGGTATTCCATATAAACAGGAAGCCCAATGGGCCTGTTCATTTTACGAATGTGACTCATTATTTTGTCCAAATGTTAAAGTGGCTTTTTCTGCCCTTTTTGGTGAAAGAGGCTGCTGAAGAGTGAATTCTTAATGCTGAGAAACTAACAAGAAAAAGACGTCTACCGAACGAAAAGTAGAAAAGAAAGCCACCCATTAGATAACCCATCTCCATCACAATTGGCCTTCTTCACTTGACATTAACATCAAGTGACCTCCTAAAAGAGACGCACAAACAACCTAATATTTTCTCAACAACATCCGCCAATCGCCAAGTTCAATCACCATTAGGATTTGAGTAATGGTAATCATCATGTTAGAAGAACAATACTCAGGAACTCCGTCTGAACTGGTCAGGAAGCCAAAGTAGTCACCGGCATATATGATAACATGTAAAAGTACTCATTGATTAATGTTGGGTTTTAGCTTAGCAGTTGAACTGTCCACGCTTTGCGTGAGTCTCAACGCCCACAGTTGAATTGGCTTCTTCAGCAATGACTAAGCTCGTTGTTTAATTGGACTGATTTGGGGTGGAATTTCCAATGGGGTATGCGTAGGCCCATTGATGAGTCTAAAATCAACTAATCAAACATGCGAATGATTGATAATCCACTGATTGAGATGAGAAGGAAGCGAGGCAAAGGACACCCACCACGCGTTGTTTACATGGCGGTATGTGCTCCTTGTCTATGGAATAGACAATTCCAGTTTTTTGGTGGTTCTAATCCGTGTGGGGGGTCCCATAAGAAATTAAAGCAATCAAGGAAAGCAAAGAGTGGTGAGACGTGAGAGTTTCACTACATTGACAATGACCTAACAATTCCCTTTGTTTAAGACTGCATCAAACTGGGCATTGGCCCACTTCTAGTTGCCATCGAAAATTCGAATCTCTGCGTTGTGACTACTTAACTATTTTGGGAGTAATCGCTTTCTATTTTCTTCTCCAAGAAAGTTCATATGCAAATTCTACTCCCTCCGTTCACTCTTAATAGATACCATTTTTTTTTCAAATGAACTATTTTTTTTAATTCATTTGATAAAAATAGTATCTAATAAAAGTGACCCGAGGGAGTACGTTCTGAAGGGTCTACTGTCTAGTTTAGCTCATGATACTTTAGTTGCAATATCTTCTTTTTTAGATAATGGTTAGTGTCCGAGTCCTTATGACCTGACTAGAAAGGGCAGGGCAACCAACCTTTAAGTTGGGATGTTGAGATCATAAAAGTAATCGCCAGTGTTGAAGCTTCAAAATTAGATAAATAGTGTTTTTGGGTAATAATTTCAGTGGGCGGCAAGCTTAGGCAATAACCAAGTATGTCTTACATAAGAATTGCATGTCGTTAGTAGGGGATGATGCTGGAAAGAGAAGGCAAGAAGCAGGTGGTTCATCTAAGTACTTGACATGTCTGGCCTATAGGACGTTTAAATTTTTTGCCTGGTGGTAGCAACTGGCCACCAAACCAGGATAAAGAAGGCATGGCAGAATATGCCATTTCTACATGGTTTTTTGTGGGGGATTGGCATGTTGGGGGCATAAAAAACATTGCAAAAAGGAAGCTGTTTGCGAATGCAGAGGTTTACAGAATGACCCTTGACAGTCTCAATACTGTATGGTTTATGTATATGACCCTCGACAGTCTCAATACTATATATATATATATATATATGCACAACTTACATAATTGCTGTAAGTTGCAACCGACAGAGGGGAATTGTGGCTACGATCGCCTGGTGCAAAGCATAAATAGGTCTTACTCGATGACTTCAACCAGCAGTCAAATAGAAATGCATAACATCCTGAAATCAACAACTTTTGTTGGCAACAGATCCTAAAAAATGTTGCGAAAAAAATATGCTGAACTCAACGTATGTAAAATGCTCAGAATACTTGTTTACGAGGGATTTTCAGATATTAAGGCTCTATCTGATTAATACTTTTAGGAGTAGGAAATCCAAATTCTTTAGATGAATTTAAGTTTAAGAAAAGTGGTGTTTGGTTGGCCAAAATCAACTTCATTTGATGAATTTAGGTCATAGTGGTAAAAATTGTAATTTTCAAAAGAAGACAAAGGCATTTGATAACAAAAAACCTCATCATTAGTTTTTTTTGTTATTTTTTTAAATTTATACTAAATGCCATTGAAAGAAGCTCTTATGACTTCTTTTAAGAAGAGATTTCCCAAAAAAAAGCTGAATTCTTAATAATCCAACTTCTTTTTGGGCAACCAAACAGGGCCTAAGGATCCGACTAGATGGGGCAGGCCAACCGGCCTATGAGAGCACCATCGCTGTTGATACCTTTCCTTTCAAGAAGGGTACTATCGTGGTCATCCCACCTACACCTCATTGGTTAAATTTATTGGTGATGAAGGAATGAGCATGGTGTGACCAAGTATTTATCAAAGTGACGACATCTTAAAGCAGTTTGACAAGATCGTAAGTAATAGAACAACTGTGATACTAGAAAATGATGCCCGGTGGGATCAAGAATCTTTACTACAGATCTCTACAGAGATATTTTATTAATGACAACCGACACAGCTTGACTAGGTGAATACACTGAAAAGGTCGACCGTTTTGGCATCTCACTGCATTTGCTAGTTTGCTACCAATAGGAACAAGAGAAACTATCTTTCCAATTATAGCCTTCTAGGATGGCTTATAGAGCCCCCAAAATAGATATTTCTGCACTTTCCCAAAGTGCCTTTGATTTACTTTCCTTTTAACCCCAAACTTTAAAAAACTAGAATATCTACGGGGTAGATATTTCACTTCCACCGTGGATGCTTTATTTTTTATCACACCCTAAACGGCCCCTAAATACTAGTAGCTAAATAAGAGAGCGGTACAACATTTTCAAGAAATCAAATATACCGGTGAAGATTTATGAGCCATCGATCATGGAAATCCAATGGTAATACGTTAGGTCCACACGCACTATCACCAAACCACATGACCTCTGCGCGCTAATGCGTGTGCCATGGGATTCCTTTCATGCACCATTATAAGAAGCTTCACACATTTGTATAATCGTAAGCTCAATTTTAAGCGTAGTGATTTAGAATTATAAGCTTCTCCATGTTCCCCACTTCTCTTACTTGCCAATGGACCCCATGCCCCCAACCCTCACCACGTGCCCCCCCTTACAAGCAAACCCAAACGGACCATAAACAGGGGTATTATCGTCATTCTACTTAACCACACAACCGTCCAACGTCCAACTGCCACAAAGAACCACCCACATCCCCCTCTTCCCGATTTTACCCCTACCGTATACTACCACTGCCGTAGCGTACACCAGCTCCACTTAGGCGTATATCTACAAAAAAACCCCAAAAAACCGGCTTCCTCGCAGCTCCGCCTCCCCTCCCCTGCTCCTTCCCCCTCTTCCATTCCCTCTCCAAGATTTCTAGGGTTTTTATCTCCCAATTTTTCATTTAGTTTGTACATTTCTCTGCTGTCTGTGTTGAGGAGTTAAGATCTTTATAATTTTTGGATAATTTACTGTTCTTCAGCTATGGATCTTGGTGGTGTTGATCTATGATAGTCACTGGTGGAGTTGCTGATCGGAGCTGGGGTGGGGTGAAGTGTAATTGGTATTTGGTGGAGGTTCTTCCGTGTCTTGCGGAGGAGTTAAGAGAGTGAGGACAGATTGGAGGCTTGTGATCTGGAGCAGGGGTAGATGGGGGATATGTGGATAGTTTCATAGTCATTTTTGGTGGATTTTTTAAGTGAATTCTTGGCTTCAGTTTGAAGCTAGAGGTTTGGTGGAGAAAAGGAGGAATTTTGTTTATTGATGGTTGGTTTTGAGCAGAAATCCGAGGGAAATATGCAGCAAGATCAGCGGAAAAAGGTTAAGCTTTTCTATGGATTGTTCTATGATCAATTTGTTATTTTGGTTGATTGCTGGCCTTGTTCATTTGTTGAATTGGGAGAATTTGCATGGTTTTTTAACTCTTGTCGAACTCGATTGATTTTGTTCTGATAGTGTAGTTGTTTGATTTCAGCTAAGCATGTGGATAAGTTTGTAGTCCCTTTATATATTAACGATGTTGCTCCTTACTTTTCGTCTGCGTGATCCTATTTAATATGCCAAATTGTAAACATTCTTGTTTGTATTTATGTTATCTGCTTCATGTTGAAGTTCTTAGTTCTATGTTTATGCCAATTGTATTCATTCCTGTCCCTTAATTAGTTGTTGTCTTGAATTTGTCAATTATTTCTTGTTTGTGGATACTCTGTTCTTCATTTTTTATTCTCCTAATTAGTTTGAAGCTTTCAAACTATTTAACAGTTGAAATTTCTGTTTTCTGAGTATCTACAATGTGGTGCAATTAGTTTTTGTCGTCTTTATTGAGCATTTAATTTATTTGGTGTGATGCCAATTCTATTTTTCTTACTGGTGCATGTTACTATGCATTCAGGTCTTTCATTTTGATTGGTAAAAGTGGGGAACCCCCATATATAAAAGTTTTTTTAATCAGTATGCACTCAAGCCTTTTGACTTCTGAACTATTTTGTTATTGCATCTGCATTATCATATATCGGGAATTTGAAGTAAGTACAATGCGGTGCATCCTATTTATGTATAGTGCATATGGTAGCTGCATTATGCATCTGTCCGTTTGACGGGAGTTATAAATATGAATACCTTATTCAGTTTTATCTTTCCTTTGCATGTTATTAAGCTTCTGCATGACTACAAATTTATTTCCTTTTCATACTTCAGGGTCAGGCAGAGGTAGACTTTTTTACAGAGTACGGTGATGCCAATAGATACAAAATTCTGGAGGTTATTGGGAAGGGAAGCTATGGTGTTGTTTGCTCAGCGATTGACACACATACTGGAGAAAAGGTGGCAATAAAAAAGATCCATGATATTTTTGAGCACATGTCTGATGCTGCTCGGATTCTTCGTGAGATTAAGCTACTCCGACTGTTACGACATCCTGACATAGTCGAAATCAAGCACATTCTGTTGCCACCGTCGAGCAGGGATTTTAAAGATATTTATGTTGTTTTTGAGTTGATGGAATCAGATCTTCACCAAGTCATTAAGGCTAATGATGACTTGACACGGGAACATAATCAATTTTTTCTTTATCAGCTGCTTCGGGCACTTAAATATATTCATACTGGTATAGCATCTTCTTTTTTGGGGCTTCTAGATTTTACTTTTGTGCATAGCAGTCACTGATATACAATGTATTCCACACTCCGTCCTAAAACTCATTGAGGGTAAATATGGAAAGTTGCACCAAATCTTTAAAAGAAGTGAAGGAAAAGCCTGTTGTAACTTCTACAGAAGGACTGGAATAACACCTCTTTAATTGCAGACAATGCAATATTGTGTTAAACTTTTGCATTATTCTTTTAATCTTTGATTTAATTCTCCTACTGTTATGGATATCTATTGCAGCAAATGTATACCATCGTGATTTAAAACCAAAGAACATATTAGCAAATTCAAATTGCAAATTGAAAATTTGCGATTTCGGATTAGCAAGAGTTGCATTCCATGACACACCGACAACCATATTTTGGACTGTGAGTTATATTATCTTCAATTTCCCTCTTTCAATACATTAGGCTGCATGTTATGACATAAATTGAAAGAAGTTTTCTGATCATCTTTCTTTTATAGCAACTCTCCTTCAACACCTAAGCTACTTGTTTGGACATAATTTCAAATAAATTTTCTGATCAACTTTCGTTTACAGCAACTCTCCTTCAACACCTAACATAGTCATATGTTTGGGAACTTTTTTCAGGATTATGTGGCAACGAGATGGTATAGAGCGCCAGAATTATGTGGATCATTTTACTCAAAAGTAGGTTTTACTTCTCGTTTACTTGGTCTATGCACTAATCTGACGAATTTCTATTTGATTTTCTGGAGCTTTAATTGGTTTTCATGGCAGTTCTTATATTCAAGCTGAATCAGTTGTGATATTACTGCCTATGTTGCAATTCATCTATTTATTTCGTGTTAGTGTCTCCTACTTGAAATTGTGGGTGGTTGTTAATTGTAATTTGTGTTTTTTTTGACGGCCTAATAATATTAGTTTCAACTGCATAAACAGCTATATCTTTGATTCCTTATTATTGTATTTTTTTCTGAAAGAAGAAATGGCTCATGAAAGTTCATTTTCTGGATTTAAACACAAGAATAGTGTAGTGAAACAAATTTTTCTTGTTAGAAGTTCTTTTGAGATTTTCCGTCCCTATCAAATTCCCACTTCTTAGTTCTGCCATCTATATTCTATCTTAGGATAATTAACTTGTTGGTAAATGCCTTTGAACGGCTGTCAAAGTCCATATGCTGCTTTTCTATATGGTTTGCTCCTAAATTCACTGTCAATATGGATTTGGTGAGTCATTCTTGACTAGAAAGAGACAGATTGGATAGTTCTCGTTTAGGTTACTAACAACTAGAATTAGACGTGTCAAATGATCTGCTCTGCTGATTTCCTACATGCATCTGGAAAATATATATTTGCGTTGGATACAGATTGGTCCTAATGCAATTAGTTTGGCTGGTTAGTACACTTCCGATTGAAGTCCCTTTTCTTGAACAATTTACATGAGGAAAAGAGTTTCTAGATTCTGCATGTAGACTGTGGTAAGCTAAGAATTACGAATACAGCGACACGATACGGACACGGGGACATGACATTTTCTCAAAAAGTAGGATACGACACGGCTAATAAAAAATTATTTATATAAATTTTAAATATATTTTTGGTATTGTATTACCACATTTTTTCCTCTCAAACCTTGTAAAAATTACAATTACAAACTTAAAAGTATTTTTTATTCATGATTTTTAGCAGGCAAGAATGCCACAAAAAAAAATGATAATCAGTTTGACAAGATTCGAACCCGCTACTATTGCATGAAAAGGCATTACTTTTACCATTAGGCTACAGGCGCCTTTAGTGGTGATATAAACGCGCGAAAAGATATATATTTTATATCGGATACGGCAGGATACGCATGCAGCTGTGTCGCTCCCGTATCCGTGTCCGAGACTTATCGGATACAGATACGGCAGTGATTTTGCCGTATCCGTGCTTCCTAGGTGGTAAGCCTTCCCCCATTCCATATGTAAAATAACTTCATATAATTAAGCGAATGGATCATTGTAACACATTCTTGGGAAAAGTACTTTTATATCTGCTTTAAGGAAGCAGTTATTCATAGTAATAACAAGTACATATTTAGGATGGAATATTGGTCTCTCCTGCAAGTTGAAATAGCTTACTGCAGATAATTGTATTTAAGTCAATGATTTATTCCTATGGACTGTTGATAATTTTATATCATGTTGTGTAGCGAAGATTAATTCTTTGGTTTTTGGTTGAACAGTACACTCCTGCAATCGATATTTGGAGCATAGGTTGCATTTTTGCTGAGGTGTTGACGGGGAAACCATTGTTTCCTGGTAAAAACGTTGTTCATCAATTGGACTTAATGACTGACCTTCTTGGTACACCTTCTATGGATACTACATCTAGGGTATGTTTCTCTATAGCTAGGGTCCTATGTCTTATTGTGTCATGATAGTTAATTGATATCTGCTATATGATGTTGGTAGATCTTCAAATCTCTAAAATTGTAATTTTATGGGTCCAGGTTCGTAATGAGAAGGCCAGAAGGTACTTGAGCAGCATGAGAAGAAAACAGGCTATACAGTTCTCTCAAAAGTTTCCAAATGCAGATCCTTTAGCCCTTAAATTGCTAGAAAGGCTCCTTGCTTTTGATCCAAAGGATCGACCTACTGCAGAAGAGGTAATCACAAAGATCTAAATGTTCTAATGAGCCGAGGTAGGGAAGGATGATGATATCAGCTATGGCTTGAGTATTGTCACTTATCATCTGGTTAACCTTGTGATTCAGTACTTAGGGTTATTAAAATTTAACGGCAGGACAAAGTTATAGACCGTCTCTTATCAGCTGGTTAGCCATGTGACTCAATATTCGGGGTTATTAAAATTCAATGGCAGGACAAAGTTTTATAGTCGCTATCACTGGAAAAAATTTGCTTTTATATGCTTTGTTCTGATACATTCCGCGCTTATCTTTATTTTGGTAACAGGAGAATTTTTTTTGTTGTAGTCAGTAATATATGATCTTGTACTTAGTGTGGTTCTGATAATTGTCTGTGGATTTAGTTCTTGAGTCGCATTTCAGTTTAATAAGTCTGGAAGTATTCTAAATGGAAACATTTTTACCTTTGGAGATGTCAGTTATGTTTTTCGTGTTGCTCATGCCTACAGTCTATTGGGTCCTGATCTGGCCAGTATATCACAGACCCACAAAGCTTCTTATGATTGTGAAATTGAATCACGACCCTCACACACACACACACACACACACACACACACACACACACACATATATATATATGGGAAGGGGCTACGCGGTTTGCGGGACCATTGATTTGTGGGAAGCCCATATGAGGCCTACATATGGATTTTAATATTTAGCACGTCGGCAATCCCGTGTTAAACAGCCTTTATGTTAAGCATTTTTTTTTGTGAAATGCTACCATTATGTGAAACAAAGATACTATTGTCTTATGATGACAAAAATGGTTCAAGAAGATCTGATATTTGATTATTGTAATCACTTTTAATAGGCACTGGCTGATCCTTATTTTAAGGGCTTAGCAAAGGTAGAGAGGGAACCATCATGTCAACCAATATCAAAAATGGAGTTTGAATTTGAAAGGAGAAGGGTAACAACAGAAGATCTTAGGGAGCTAATTTTCCGAGAGATACTGGAGTACCATCCTCAGTTGCTGAAAGACCATTTAAATGGAACTGAAAGGACAAATTTCCTCTATCCAAGGTTCTTTGCATTTATGTAAACTTTTTTATGGTTTAGATTTTCTCTGACCAAAACAGGCCTGAATGGAGGAGTAAGATCCGTGTCGCCGACCCCAAATAGTTGGGAAAAGGCGCTACTTGATTATGATTATGATTATGACTATGATTTTCTCTTACCATATCCTATTTGATTTTCTTCAAAACTTAATTTATTATCCATTTCTTGTGCAGTGCTATTGACCAATTTAGGAAGCAATTTGCTCATCTTGAGGAAAATGTGGGTAAAAGTGGACCAGTAATTCCATTAGACAGGAAGCATGTTTCCCTCCCAAGGTAATCCTTCTGCTATTTTGTATTCTTGTTCAATTTATCCGCAAGTGAAGAGTTGTATGCCAAATAGAGATGTGCATAGAGGGTATGGTTTTGGGGAGAGGAATGAGATGGGAGAAGTTATTTTTGAGTTTGCAATAGCAAACGATCTAGGTATTGTAAATACTTATATCAAGAAGAGGGAAGAACATCTAGTAACTTTCAAGAATAGACCTCACAAGAGCTAAATAGATTTTTTCTTAGTTAGAAGTAAGGATAGAACTAAATGTAAGGATTGTATGGTTATACTCGGAGGACCTATATCACTACAACATAGATGAGTTGTTTTGGATGTCCACAAGAAGGGGTGGAGGAAGCGAAGTGCGGATAAAGTGGAACTTAAGATCAAGTCATGGAACTTGAAAGGTGAGATGCTCAACACCTTTGTGGAAAGGTTGACGGTTGAAGAAAATTGGAACTTAAATGAGGAACCAACAATAATGTGGGGTAACACGGCTAATTGCATTAAAAAAGTGGGAAAAAATTATTTGGTGAAGTGAGTAGGAGAAGGAACGTCAAGAAAAAAACATGATAGTGATGTGAGGTAGTTTAAAGAGTCATCAAAGAAAAAAAGTATTTTTTTAAGTAGTGACAAAAATATAAAAATTAAGAGAGTTGAAAAAGATATGCTAAGGTCAAGAGAATTAGAAATGTATATATTCGTGAGAGTTTAGGGGTAATTTTTTTAATGGATAAGTTGCGATAATGTAGGTTGCGTTGGTATGAGCGTATACAAAGAAGACCCATAGATGTTCCGTGAGAAGATTAGAAGGGATGCATGTAAATGATACCAGAAAAATAGAGAGGGAGACCTAAGAGAACTTGGATGGAGTTAATAAAAAAAAAATAATTTTATTATCTCTTACGAGTTGGCACAAAATAGGCGTCAATGGAGGCGTAAGATCCATGTCGCTGACCCCAAATAGTTGGAAAAAAGCGCTACTTGATTATGATTATGATTATGATTATGAAGAGTTGTATGCCTGACATTACTTGCTTGCTTATTTGATTTGTCTGCAGATCCACAGTTGTCCATTCAAACACAATTCCTCCAAAAGAACAACCAGCAGCGGCATTCTGCAAAGATCAGCAGAGAATTCAGCAAACAGTAGAAGTAGCCTCACATAAATTTTCTAGAGATACTGCTGATGGGTTTCTTGCAAATCGGTCAAGGACTTGGCAGGCACCAAGTAGGATCCCTGTGGGTGGGTATACTGATCATGTTATCGCATCAATTTTTTTTTTAAATTTTTGGGTAAAGACCATCTACTCTGGAAGCTGCTGGGGAGGTTACTCTATCTTATTTCTTTGAATTTATCTATCACTAATGTCATACTTTTTACGCCTTTCTTCTGCAGCAAAACCTGGCAAGGTTGTGGGGCCAGTTGTATCATATGAGAATGGAAGCATTAGAGATGCTTATGGTCCAAGACAAATGCTTCGTAATAATCTACTTGGGCCACAAGCTACTCAACCTTCATACAATCTCCAAAGAAATGCTGCAATAAAGCAGGAAAAAACGGAAAGAGACTCAACAGAGTTAAATAGGGATCTATCACATGTAAAGCAAGCGCATGGATCAGCCAGAGTAGTACCGGAGGTTCCTATCAACATGAGCTCGCCATTGTACCTCTCACAATCGCAAACCATAGAGGAACGCATAGTAATAGATGTAAACCTGCTTCAGGCAAAATCACAGTTCGGGATCAATAATGCTGTTGCTCACAGAAAGGTGGGTGTCGTGCAGTACGGCCTATCAGAGATGTACTAGAAAGAGGGCAAGCTTCCAGATGACTCAATCTGTGTTAGTACAAGGATATCTCTCAACACCGAGAACTGGAGCTGTTGGAGAATATGAAGGCGTGCTGAATCTGTGTGGAAAGATTGCATAAAACTTTCAGACTCCCTGTGGAAAGAAAATATTAAAATCTGAAAGCACCAGCAACATGTGATTCTGCGATATTCAGAATTTCGCGCATGGCCTGGATTTCTTCAGTGTACAGGTCCTTTTCTCCATAGAAGGGGTGAAAGAAGCAATGTAGTAAAAAATTGAACAAAATGAAGACAGTTTTTTCCTTCAGGATTTTTTTCCATAGGTTTGCGCCATAGTCTTCACTTTGGACCATCCCTTGCTTGCTGAAGTAAACATTTAATGAAGAAGAAATAAAAAGGGGAGTTTCCATATTTTGCTTTCTTCACTGCTTTCTTCTTCGAAAGTTAACATAACCGGTAAAAATGCTCTTTCGTAACCCTAAACTCTCCTGCATTCCCATCTCATGTCGTCTAAATTAGAATTGATTGAGGGTATTCGACTCAAAATTAGAAACAATATTACTATATTTGTTTCATCTATGGCATTCACCCATTGATTTTGTAGTAGATTAGATTTTAGGGTCGTTGCAAAAAAAAATTATAATGAGGGTATCCTGGTCCCTCAATTGATAGTAAAATTTATAACTTAGGACCTAACTAGAAGGGGGCAAGGCAATAGACCTCTTAGAGCACCATATCCCGCCACTAATCTCCTTAGGTGCATCAATGCCCATCGATCATATGCACTTGGTGAATCAGGATATAATCCTAGGTGGGTGGCCAAGAAAGTGGGGGTTAGAAAGGACCTCCACAAAAATGTGCCCTGGCCATCACACCAACACCCCATTGGTTAATTGTAATTAATTATACATTTTTTACTATCAATTGTGGAAATGAGTATACATTAAATACCTTCATAGTATTCGACTTAATAGTTGCTTCAATGTTATGATTTTCATATTAATCATAGTATCAGTTTCATGATTTTTTGCCTTCAACCTAAAAATAGGAGAATCGATGACACTGTGTCAGCTTAATAATTTCAACGGCACTGAAGGAAATGGAAACACCCAAGGCTGTCTCCGTCTAAGCCACAATGAAGCACGTAACAACGAGGAGAACCACTAGCTCGTCAGTAATGAAATGACTTTATGAACATGGCTAACCATGCATCTATCTATCTATAACAAAGGATCTTCGCGTGGTATGTGCTTTGCTAAAACCCTCCTGGAAGAAACCATACGATATCGTTGATACAGGCATAGAGCTACTTCTTAGTTGTGTATACTGTTACAACCAATCATTTAGACGCCTAGCCCACCAACCGACCAATCACTATATAGAATAGAAAACTGCTGGGGTTGGGGTACGTGCACTGCGCAGTGGTTGTGGAACATAAGGTTACATACCAAAATCAGCCAAACCTGACCTGTATTTTCTTTCTTCTCTTTTGGTAAGGAAAACCTGACCTCTAAAAGAGTGATATTGTGGGTCATCGTGTCCCATCCGGCACTCGATAGAAGGAAATATTAGGACATGACAGAGCCATATATATATGTATCTGTAGGTGGAGGGCCTGTACTTTTTGTACCAATGCGTTGGGAGACCGACTCTCAAAATGGTGCTTGATTTTCCATATCTAAAATTAGGTTGATTGGCATATTAATACAAATTCCCGGACAGGCAATGATAATGTAAAGAGAGTCTCCCCTTCCTAATGACCTTTAATGTGCTGTCCTGAAGGAGGCCTCAGTATCCGACCGATCCGAAATTGGTGCACTGAGGCATTTATATAGTTCATAGATATGTGCTCTTACTGCTCTATGTAAATCAGATACGGAGTGCATTTATCACCTATTCTTTGGTTGCTCTTTTTTCGAAGTGGATTCTCAATTTAATCTTGTGTTCTACTACCAGATTCTCATTTATCTAGAAGCCGGAAGACCTTGGATTTAACAGCTTTCTTACACAGATTTTGCAGAAATAATCATGCAACAAGCATTCTCAAGATGCGGCAATTTCCTTTGTTGGAAGGGAGCTTGTCTCTTTCTTAAAACTTAACGAGATAAAACTTCCCTAGTGACTCGCACTAAGCATCTAGTCACCAAAGCTCTTCCAGACTTGACGATATGGAAATGATAGTTGAACTATTTTTATTATAATTATCACTCATTTCAGATATTTTCTTTTACCAACGACACAGATATAATTAAGCATAATGGTGTTGACATGAGATTTAAACTTGCAGTACTAGAGACAAAAAAGACAGATGGAAATTAAGTAGCTGGTTGTAAAGATGTCTAAAATTTTTAGCTCGAGTGATGTGGGTACAATATACTAGATCATCTGGTGGATAGATAGTTTGTCGTCTCTAAATTCACATCTTTTTTATGTACTTGCATCTTGAACGCGAGGTAGGTTTTTTTTATATAAAAAAATGCGAGGTAGGCTTAGTTCCACATTTGTGGTGGTTTCAGTTAATCCATTGCCAATGTGTGCTATGACAGTAATCTAGATGTTCACATGCGATAGTTGCATTATTTTGTTTTTATTATAGAGTTTCTTGTCAGTTGATACATCAAAGGTCCAATTCACTAACTTGTAAAATAATGCCAAGGACTACACACTGTATGCAATTCCAAAGCTTATGTCCTGGACATCTTTTTCTCCACAAATCCTGAATTTTTTCCAATTGTTATTGCCAGTCAAGATGCGCATATACATTATGTCTGCTTTTCCCCGTATATGAGACATGAAACTTGTTTCACTTGTCATTTCCATTTTCCTACAATAGAAGGTGTGCAACTAATATATTTTTTCCTTTCTTAACCTTTCTTTATTTGATGGTTTTTTCTTATCGGTAGATCATGGCTCTTCTAGAAACTTGCCAACGCATTTCTGTGAAAAGGAGTCCTACCATCCATCCTATGGCAACAGCGTCTTAATTTATAATATGAATTACCACTTGGGATCACATTTCTTATGAGATTTAACCCATTCACATGCTTCACTGTTGAGGTTAGGAAATTAGAAACCCATAAACAACCAGCCCAAAATTCAGTTTCAGCTCTCAAGCATGAACTATGGCTTTATTCATTCAATTGGATTGCAGACTCTGGGGATACCCTTCCTATAAGTTTAAGATATTAAACCATAAGATAAAAAAACCCCCAAGACTTTAAGATTGAAAAGCAAAAAAAAAAACAAGGAGAATAAAAACTGTGAGGAGACCAACGATGTGTGAGCCACTTGCCTATTCCTAATCTGCTTATTATATGCAAAGATTTCCAGATTTCTTCCCCTCGTTGCTGCATATCTAAAGTCAATACAGAGCCCTATTACCACAACCAATATTAGCTGTACATTTATAATAACAGACACGAATTGACAATCTAACTAGATTGACCAAATTTTAAATTTTTCTAGTCTTGTACAGTTGGCCTAAGGAGGTCAGGGAGTTAACCAACTAGAATAGAAAGCAGAAAAGGGAAAATATATAACCCTGTGTCCTAAAAATCAATATATTTTTTCAATTAGAATAAAAATATCTAAATGCCCAAAAGCACTTCATAGTTTCATACTTCACTTTTTTTACACAAGATAAAGTCGCATTAATCTTTTTCTTTTTTAGAATGGTCTGGATGTTGGTGGGTTTTCTGGAAGCTTAGTGTTTCGGATAGTAATATTGAAATATTAAGTAGACAGATTCATAATATGTTCCCTAACAGCTCGAATTGCTTCCCGAACAACGTTTATCTAGAATGGTATGGGAGCCCAAATTATGGATTCTTACATCCCCTATATGCATTCACGTGCAAAGTCTGATGGATGCTTGCATGGGCAAAAGAGATTATGGTTCGTAACAAGTAATACTGTGGCCCTTAGGAGGTTAATAAGTTTAAAATGCTTGTTGCTAGAAGGTTCCTCCGGTGATAAATAAGTTCTTTTATATTTCTTGGTTAAGTTGTTGGCTAGTATAGATAACAAATGCCATGCAGCCTTTGCCAGGGTTGTAGCCCTTGGACATGTTTATATAAAATTTCTATGCTAATTAAGCAAATGAGGCTTCTCCTCCAACCGGTGATCCCAACTTATTCTAAACATAAATAATGTATTTTCATGATTAGCTCTGCATTATTACGAAAGAATATTCTCCCTCCAGCCACATGAAGCTCGTCTGGATTTGAAAAAAGAATCCATGACTTCGATTCTTAAAGACCAAAAACATGAATTGGGAAGGGAAATACTGTTTTTTCCTATGGGCCCTAAAGTCCAATAAATTTAACTCATTTTGAAATGTAGACGAGCTTAAAGTAGATTAAGAAGTAGTAGCCAGGTATTGGATTGTAGTCACATGGAAGATGTATCACTGATACAACAAATTAACTGAGCTATTAGCTATGAGAAATGAAATTTTTTTTCTTTTTTGCTCTCAAAGGTGGAATGCTTTCAACAAAATAAGTAATGTGCTATCATTCCTCCATGTTTTTAAGCACGAAAAGAAGGGTCCGCTCTACCAAATTGGTGCAGTAATATAATATGGTGCACATGGATGAGCAGTGAATCATTATCCCTGAGCCCTGAATATGCTTTTCATCCAACTGCGCGTGATCCTTATTCTTCCACCACCCTCACCGATACAGTCAGACAACATCAATCTTTCCAGTCCCACACACTGATGGAGATCAAAAGTGGTCTGTTGTTATTTTTCAGCTCAACAGCCGAATCTCCAAAACTTATGGCTGTTGACGCTGCTACCATTGCCACCACTAGAGTCCTATAGCTGATAATTAATCTACTGTTTCTTAGTCTTCAAGGACTGCTAAATCTAAAATAAGATATATGGGCGTCTCTACCACCTGTATTTTACTTGAGAAATGGACTGCATGGAGCAAGCTGCATTATGTGTAAGGTATTGTATTTAACAAAACACCCAAAGCACAAGGTTACAAACCAAGCACCTTTGACCCTTTCGTTGTATCTTCCCACCTACCAAGCCAAAGAGAACCATCCGTTGATTAAAAAAATTGAATCATACAAGTAATTAGAATCAGTATACACGAGTAGATACTATTAAATCACGTAGAAACACTAGTACATATCAACGGCACCATTACAGAACTGCAATATAAATAATGCATTTGCCAACAAATTTTGGGAAAGAGGGGGACACTCACTTCTATATAGAGAGACGTTAGTACACAAGACGGTTGGTAGCGCTAAGGAAGGCTTCCAAATCCCGAGTATCCTGCCAAACTTTTCTTTTCTGTCTGCGGTCTTGTTGCAATGACTAGCAATTACTACCAGTACTATGTGTTGCTCAGATTACTGCTAACATGTACATTGTTGGGAGGATTAGTTGAGGCCAGAGTCTCTTTGTCGACCCCTCTGCCAACTACACGTCGCTTCCATTTCAATGTAAGGATTTTGTTTGATCAGTATCCTCTTTTTGTCTTTAATTCTCTTGTCTGCAACTGAAGTGGCGCCGGAGATGGGGAAGAAAGTGATAAATATTGTCTTTTTGTCTTTGGGATGTGATTGCATTGCAGGTGGAATTGAAGACAGTGACTCGTCTCTGCCATACAAAGAGCCTTCTGACTGTAAATGGGGAGTACCCAGGTCCAACCATAGCCGTGTATGAAGGAGACAAGGTTGAGATTGAGGTCACCAACAGCGTGGCTCATAACACTACTCTCCACTGGTTAGTTTATTTTGTTGTCACCATAATGCAGCTACATCCTTCACCTCACATTGAAGATGATCTAGAATGCTAAGATATAAATTAAATGTCATAATAACCTTTTACTAACAGCTCGAGGTTTTGGGAACTTGGTTAACTTACGTGCTATCAGAGCTAAAGTCATGTTTGCAAATCTCGTGAGGCACGTTATTTTCTGCTATTTGTGTTTTCGGGCACATTTGTCCTCTCTTCAATTATTTCCATGTGGTGTAGGAGAAGTACTGTCCTAACAACTCGAGCTTTTAGAGAACTTGGTTATATTGCATAGGCAATGATCCTTTTCTTGGAGTGTCTTATTACTTGAGGATTAATTGCTTAACATACGTTCATCTACTCATAGTTGGTGGGAAGTAAATCAGTTGCACCATGTACCATAGGAGTACAAAGGGACCCAATCCAACTGCCTAATTAACAATTTTGACTTGTCTAATCAGTCATTAATCAGAACTGAGCTGTAAGTCACCTGATGCGCTTTAAACGGGCCAAGGATAGAACAGCATCATGCATGCCTACACTCAAAACTTGGACCCATGATGCAAACCTTGTCGTGCGCGTGTGCTCGTGAAGCACGTGAAAAATGGATGATTATTCACGACCCAACCTTTCTGCTGCCTTAGATCTTAGTTTTTTTAAAATCATCCTTTGTTTAGTTAAAACTTGTCGTGCATGATTTTCTTCCCTGTTCATGAGCCTTCTTTAAAGTCATCCTGTTTTCCTCGTTCATCATTTTGAAAGAATGTTCAACTATATATAATAGGATTTAGGAACATCTTGGATAGAATGTGGATCTTTTTTTTTGCTTTTGGTTAAAGTAAATAATAGTTATATAATCTCCTTCATGTTTCTATCTTACTAACAAGAAGTGCATTTAGAAAATAATGACTTATGGGGTTCGTGCACTTTGTTTGTGCTTAATTAAAGTTATTTCTTTTAATCATGTCCGCACTTTTTTAAGTACACTTTTTTCTGATTTATTTTCGGAGTAGATGTTTCTAAGCATCATTTATCTAATTCAAACTAGAAGCACTTCTCATCACTTAGGAGGTTTGACTGAAGATGGCTACTGTTTGTCCTCTCAAACTGTCATTTGACAAAGCAGGATCAGTGTGCAATTATTTAGTTGTCAAAGGAATAAAGAATAGGAATCTGGTAATAACGTGCTGTTGTTTACCTGCAGATTAGGTGTTGTCGAGACACTCAACTGACCGTGTCCTTTCTATTATACTCGTTATTTAACCTAATACGACATCGACCAACGTGGGAGAGGCGTGTCTTGCCTTCCATGACATCTACCATGCTTGATAGAATTAGTTGACCTGAAACTTCTATTTAGAACTTGTTACATTTGTCTCTGCCTAGAGACTATTACAACATGTTAGTCTTTTTGGTAAACTACAACATGTTGGCTGAGTACAAACAACTAAGGGTGACATGAAATTTTGACACAGGCATGGGATCAGGCAATATAGGACAGGATGGGCTGATGGGCCAGCCTACATCACGCAGTGTCCCATCCAAAGCAACTCCTCGTATACTTACAGATTCAGGGTCAGCAAGCAAAGGGGTACCCTTTGGTGGCATGCCCATCTCTCTTGGCAGAGAGCTTCCGTCCATGGAGCTCTCATCATCCACCCTCGCACGCCCTACCCTTTCCCCACTCCACTCCAAGCAGAAGTTCCCATCATTCTTGGTAAGTATCCAAATAAACAACAATATAATCAGTATATAATTGTATATGTATTCCAAATTAGGTTAATGAAGAAGGACTAAATATGGATGTAGACAAATGATGTACAAGCATAACTGATGAGACATTGACTTAATAAACGTGTAGGTGAATGGTGGAATGGAGATGTGGACGCAATAGAAGCAGACACTATAATGTATGGAAGTGGGCCAAATGTTTCAGATGCATACACCATCAATGGCTTGCCCGGGCCACTCTACCCATGTTCTGCCAAAGGTAAACACCTTTTCTCAATTATGGCTCTCCCCTTGTTCCTCTTTTGTCCTGCTCACTTGATATCATAGAGAACATTGACATGTGGCCAGACTCCCAAGTCCCACCATGTGCTTCAGACTTCAGTCAAATTGCATCTTTCTGTCCCATGATAGTAGACAAAAATTACCATCATTCCCACATTCATCTATATTCAGCTTGATCTATGAATTCCCACATCCATATATAGATCCTTCTGTCTCATGAGAATAGATCGACAACTCCTGAGTGCCTTCGAGTATTGTGCCAGTCGTACCTAATAATTTTTTTGGGTCAAATATGGGTTATGTCGTTACTTAACAACTCGAGTTTTGTTTCTAACAGCTAGTTTGTTTCCTAGATACATTCGTGCAAAGAGTAGAGCCAGGGAAGACGTACATGCTGAGGATCATCAACGCAGCACTCAACGACGAGCTCTTCTTTGCAGTAGCCAACCATACACTAACGGTTGTAGAAGTCGATGCCACTTACGTCAAGCCCTTCACCACCCCGGCCATCATGATCACCCCCGGCCAGACCACCAACGTCCTCCTCAAAGCCGACCACCCCTCCAAGTCCGGCACCTTCACCGTCGCCGTTCGGCCCTACGTCACCGCCGTCGTTCCCTTTGATGAAACCACGTCCGTCGGGTTCATCGCCTACGACAAAACCCCTACATACCCCAAACCATCTTTGGATTGCCTCCCACCCATGAGGGACACCCCCTTCGCCACCCAATTCTCTCACAAGATCAGAAGCCTGGACTCGTCCACTTACCCATGCAACGTCCCCAAGAAAGTGGACAAACAGATCATCCTGGCCGTCAGCCTCAACCTCCAAGACTGCCCACCAAAGCAGCTCTGCAAGGGATTTTTGGGAAAGAGATTCGCGGCCTCCATAAACAATCAGTCCTTCGTCCGTCCACCAGTGTCTGTCCTGCAAGCTCACTACCAGAACCTCACCTCCGGACGTTGCATGTCCGACTTCCCTGACAAACCAACACGTCCGTTCAACTACACCGGTCCAGCTCCCTTTGAGATGAACATGAACACGGAGTACGGCAGCAAGCTGCTCGTGGTGCCATTTGGTATGAGCCTGGAGTTTGTGTTCCAGGGCACGAGCTTCATCAACGTGGAGAACCACCCGTTGCATATTCATGGACACAACTTCTTCGTGGTGGGGACGGGGGTCGGGAACTTTGACCAGGCCAGGGACGCGGCCAAGTACAATCTCGTCGATCCACCGGAGAGGAACACGGTCGGGGTGCCGAGCGGGGGATGGGCTGCCGTTCGATTGAGGGCCAAAAACCCGGGCGTGTGGTTCATTCACTGCCATATTGAAGCTCATACAACGTGGGGGTTGTCCATGGCGTTCATAGTTTTGGATGGGCCCAAGCCCAACCAGTCCATCCCTCCTCCTCCAAATGATCTTCCCTCTTGCTGAGGTTTCAATTTGGGTAATTAAGTACAGAGGGAAAAGTTTAAATGAGACAAGGATGCCATTAGGTAGATGGTAATTCACACTCATCCGCCACTTTGACACCAGCATCCGGTCGAAGTCTGACTCCTTGAGATAACTCGGCTCCGACCAGTTGCGTGAGACCTGTCTCATGTAAACCGAGATTACAGAAATTTATAATTTATTTTGGAGTGTGTATATGTAAAACAGAGAGGGAGTAGGACAAAATAATATGTTTTGTCATTAGATAATAGATATAATTGTCTTCACTATTTGATTAAGGAAATTTTTGTCGGATTAGTGGCTTTGTCTGTTTATGAGTTCTAAGAACTGACTTTTGAGAGAAGGTGATGTGAAAAGGGTCTATAATGTCTGTATCTTGTATGATTTTTGTTCTCTTTTGGACATCAAATATCATATTCTCACTTGGAGTTCTAGTTGTTCACCATTATTTTTTTCGGATAATTTTGTTCACGATCTTCTCCGTTCTCCAATCAAAACCCTTGTTTTTTATACAAAATTCAATCAAGTTCCTAGTCGAAAGTTCATTACTCCCTCCATTCTATATCAACAGTCCTATATTTGGCATAGAATGGAGGGACTGAGGGAGTATGATAATCATCGATATATCTTATTGATTTGTTCTTGCAAAGTCAAAAATGACTATTAATATGGAATCGGAGGGAGTATGATAATCATCGATCTTGTTCTACGAAAGTCAAATGTCCATATAAAAATGGCCCTTTTTGGCACAACTATATGAGAGCATGAAAATGGAATTATTCTTGATTACTCCGTCGAAAAAAAAACTTGGTTGTATTTGAAAAATTGCTACTCCATTAATCTTGGTTGTCCTTAAAAGACTGGATTTGCCCTCCCTTAATCGGCTCGGCTAGTGAGATTCTGGTCGTAGGATGATTATCTGACGTCACATACTAACCAGGGTTCTTTCTTCCGGCTAGCTATCTCCCTCGTCGTCGTCCTCCTCGTCTCAGTCTCCCACTCCGTCGCGGCCCTGACGACGGCCACCGCGCTCCGCCCTAGGCCAACTCCCGACCCCGCTCGGTCTCCCTGTCCCCAAGCCATATTCATCTTCTTCTTATATCTCAGCCTCTCCGTTCCGGTGGGACAGCATAGGTAGTGGCAGCCGGGAGGCTGGAGAGAGTGAAAGAATTCTAGTGATTTGTACTACGGCGGGAGACTGGCAAGCGTGGTTCTTGTTCAATGCAGTTGTATGGTCCGGCGCAGTCGCAGTCTCAGGCTTAACTCCTGAGGGACAAGTACAGAACTTGTACGACGACAAAAGCTCTGTTTTTGGATTGACTCCTGAAGCTTTGAGAAAGAAGAGAGCTTTTTCTGGACTGATTGTGGCGGAATGGAGAACCCGAAGAAGAAGCAGGTCCTGCTTTTCCACTGCGTCGAGTCGGAAGAACTTGCCCGGAAAATTGCTGCCGAGTCCGATTGCATTCAGCTCCAATCTATCAATTGGGGGTCGGTTTCTGCTTTTTGTCTTTCCCAATTTCCTTGTTTTTAGCCTCATTTGCATGTTTTTTACTATGCTTTGTTGCAGATTATCTTTTCCAGTTGATTTGTTATTCAGTGACGAGAATTCTGTAGCAGTTTGTTATGGTTTTTGTTCTTAATCGTCTTATCTTTTTACGCCCATATTCATTGAGACTAATTTAGATAATAGGACCCTTATTGAACTGCCACTATGTACTGCAAGGGCTGTGCTTGTTCCATTTTTGCTCTCCTATTTGAAATAGACATAGACAATTGCTTACTTTTGTACAATTCAATCGTCCTATTCGGATGTTTCCATTAGGTTAATATGAGGACATATTTCTAAATCACCTTCCATTCCTCATATTCTTACTGATGGCTTCATCATCAAAAGTTCAGGTATATGCCCCGGTCTGTCGTGTCATTGCCATAAAGCATATAAGCTTCATAGGCTAATGTTAGATATGAGGGATATCTAGAGTCCGTTTGACAATGCTGAACATGGAATCCCATAGAAACTGCCTTTTTTGGGCTTGTTAGCCCTTTTTTATAGTATCTCTCTGTGTTTGAATAGCTAACGCAATCAGACATGTTGTGTTGAAATCATCTGAATGGTTACCCTCCAAATTTGAGCAGTGACCATTCTGACTCTTTTCAGCGTTCAGACAGTACTGCATCAAACAGAACCCTAGTGATTCACAAATATATATGCATGCTTCAAAATACATCTCTCTTTGAAATGCTTTCACCATTTCCCTATAATCTTGGTGAAATTCTGTATTCCGGGTTTGTCTGTGGTTAGTTTTCAGGATTTGCTTGGACCTTATTACCTGCATTAAGTCTTTTTTTTTCCTTTCCCAACTTCTGTTTAATATTGAGAATGCCATGTTGTGGATATTTCAGGAGTTTTGATGATGGATTCCCTAACCTATTTATTAATAATGCAAAAGAAATTAGAGGCCACCATGTTGCATTCCTTGCATCATTCAGCTCCCCTGCCGTCATATTTGAGCAGCTGTCTGTCATATTTGCGTTGCCAAGACTCTTTGTAGCTTCATTTACTTTGGTTTTACCTTTTTTCCCTACTGGTTCCTTTGAGAGAATGGAAGAAGAAGGAGATGTAGCTACCGCTTTTACCATGGCAAGGATTTTGTCCAATATACCTATATCAAGAGGTGGTCCTACTAGCCTAGTCATCTATGATATACATGCCCTGCAGGTTGGTTTTCTATTTGGTATTTCAAGTAATAGTATTCTCTGTGCCATTGTCTGTATATTACTCATTTTTGCTGCTCCTGAGCAATAGATCCAGCCCATATGCATGATGAGCTTCTGCCATTTGATTGACTAGTGATTTGAATAACTTAATATTATTTTGAATTACCTTCAAAATGATCATTTTTGTAGATGTGATGCGATATTTATTCTATTAAAATGATGTATAGCATAGTGGTTCTTTTTGCCTTAGTTGGGCTGGTTGGATCTCTCTCAGTTGAGGGAGAGGTCCCAATGTCAAATCCAATTGGCGCCTAATGTGTGAGGTTGCTTGAGTCTTACCAATGAAAAAAATGTCATAAGCTGGAAAGCATTGAGGGAGAGGTCCCAATGTCAAGTTCAATTGGCGTCTAATGTGTGAGGGTGCTTGAGTTTTACCAATGAAAAAAATGTTATAAGCTGGAAAGCATTTCATGTGTAATTTAGTAGTGCATTCTCATAGCTAATTTCCTCTGATGTTAAATCGGGTGTTGAACATTTTAATTGATTGGTTTGGTGTCGCTGTGTTAGGATATCTCATTCTTATCTATATATGCTGTCTGTGCTTTTTCTGGTGCAAGATATTTAAGTTTCTCTTAAAACTATGCAGGAAAGATTTTATTTTGGAGATCATGTTTTGCCTTGTTTTGAAACTGCGATTCCTCTGCTGAAACATCGCCTTCATGAGCTTCCTGATGCTGATAATGTAAGTGCCTTCTTTTGATGCTTTGATGGTTCCCAAATGTGTGGCACAGGGTTTACTCCTTGAAAATTACTTCGTAAAAAATATATGGGTACTGTATCTGCAGAATTTTCATCAATCTTTTGCAATACCAAATATTAAAGTGTGATTTTTATATGACTCTCTTTCCAGATAGTAGTGGCATTTCCAGATGATGGGGCATGGAAACGATTCTATAAGCAGCTGCAGCATTTTCCAATGGTGCGAAACTGATACCCTTGCTTGTATTCTACACAGTTTCAGCCTCGCACTATAAGATGATCTTATATGTTGTTTTGCAGGTTGTATGTGCTAAGGTTCGTGAAGGTGATAAGAGGATTGTTCGTCTCAAGGAGGGAAATCCTGTAGGTCGCCATGTTGTCATTGTTGATGATCTGGTGCAATCTGGTGGAACTCTGATTGAGTGTATGGTATGAACATAGTCCTTTTTATCCTTCTCTTTGATCTTTGTGTTGTGTTCATTCTTTTGGCTTCCAAATTGTAGTTTGCATTGATCTTTGCAGTGTGAGCATAAACTTCTGTCGCGATACTTGTCTTGATTCTTAGCCTGTTTTTTTTACAATGTGATTCTTAGCTTAGTTGGAATGTTATTTGCTTGTAACTTCTAACTCTATGAGGTGCTCTGTGATAATTCTTGGTCATCATCAGTATACCTGGTCGTATCTCATTACTGGTACAGTTCGTGATGCGATGTTAACCTCACTTTCTAAATCACAGAGTATATGTTTCTTTCTATTGTCCCCTTAAAATTGTGATTGCAGTCAATTTGTTACCTTTAGATGTATGTCTTGGAGGTCGATGCTGTTACGACTCTCTTAATATTAGGCTATTAGGCTATTTATTTATGCTATTTACTTATTTCCATTAGGCCATGTGGGCCACTACAGTAGGAATAGGCTATTTACTTATAACATGGCCCATCAGGCCCATCAGCTTTAGGCCCTGCGCCTATATGTAGGAGACGACTCTTGGCTTCCGACGCTATGGCTCGGAAGAAGGCTGTGGACAATCCAGAAGGTCCATCGATCCAATCTGACGAGGAGGCACCCACTGGCCAGGCCCAGGCCCAGGCCGCACCTTTTGCAGTCATGGATCCGGCCTTCCTTAAGACCATGACAAACATGATGGCAATGATGCAATCCATGCAGACCTCGCAGCAGGCGATGTTGGGGCGGTTATCAGTGCCGCCACCCCCGCCCACATCTGGGCTGGAGCATCAACAGACCACCGGCCTGCAAGGGTCTTCCTCCACTGCGACTCAAGGGCAACCTCTGCAGACCCCGTCGTTCTCTGGTCACTCGTCTCCTCTGCCACATGGATTCTCTCAACAAGAAGCTAGGCCGCAGGGCCAGGCCGCTGGTGCAGCCCAGGGCTCTCCCTTGCCCCACAACCACACCGCCGGTGCTGCACAGGGATCTCCTTTTCCCCAAGGCCACGCCTTTCAGTCTTCAACTATGTTTGGCCCCGTTGATCCGACTAATATCTTGCCACCAAGGACAGCTGGCACTCATCTGCATGCCTTTCCTCATCATACTGGCCGACCACATCAGCAGTCACAAGGAGATGTGCCACCCTATGGGCCATTACTTGGAGGACCAACTCTTACTGGCTTCTCCAACTTCATGCCAGGTATGTCTCAGGCCCCGTCTCAGGACCCATTCGGACGGGCCTCGGCTGAGTCTCGATTGGCCCGTCTTCAATTTCCTAAGTATAGTGGGGAAGATAGCCCTATTGATTGGATATATCAGGCAAATAAATTCTTTGAGTATCATGGCACTCAGTCGGAAGTTGATAAACTGCGCATCGCAGCCTTCCATCTGTCGGGCGATGCCTTAGTCTGGTTCCAATATTTTGAGAGGGATATGCTGCATCCGACATGGGCTGATTTTGTGAATGAGTTATGCGTACAATTCGGGCCAAACGATTATGATGATTTTAATGAATTGCTAGCGTCTCTCCGTCAAACATCCACAGAGCGCGCTTACCATCAAGAATTTATGCGCATAGCTAATCGGCTACCTAATTGGGACCAGGCGGCATTAGTGGGGGCCTTCATGCATGGCTTGCGGGCTGACATTGCAGATGAAATCTGGCAGTTTCGGCCTAAATCTATGAAGGATATCATTGGGCATGCTCGAGTTGTGGAAGAACGGTTGAACCGGCAATGGCGTGTGGTCCGGCCTCCCTTTCGGTCTCCTCCTGGACTACCGGCCCCTAGGCCAGTTCCTCCTGTTGGGGCCGTCGCCAGCTCTAGGCCTGGACCACCAGCAGGAGCCACCCTGCCTTCCCCTATTCGCAGGTTATCCCAGGCCCAGATGGACGAAAAAAGTGCAAAGGCCTCTGTTTCAACTGTGATGAGCGGTACGTTCCCGGGCATCGCTGTCACACACCCCCTACTGCTTTCATCCGGGAGGAGTCTTGTCCTGAGGGGGACGATATTCTTGACCAACCGGTCGCGGACGCTTATGTCGATTCGACGGCTGAGATCTCATTTCATGCTTTCTCGGGAACATACATGCCTCATACTATGCGTGTGCAAGGTCAGTTAAAGCGCCAACCAGTTGCTATTTTGATTGATAGTGGGAGTACCCACAATTTTATTAATGATAGGGTGGCGCAGCGTATGGGGTGTCATATTGCTCAGGCATGTGCTTTTGACGAACTTATTGGTGACGGCACACACATGCGCAGTAAGGGCCTATGTCCCCGTGTATCTTTGCATATTCAAGGGTATGACTTCGTGGTGGATCTCCATCTTCTACCCACAAAAGGAGCTGATATTGTCTTGGGGGTCCAATGGCTCCAAGAGCTTGGGGACGTGGTATGGAATTTTAAAGATTTAGTCATGTCCTTTGGGGTGGCCGATCAGCAGGTCCGTTTACAAGGGTCCATTCCAGAAACTCTTCAATGACCCAGGCTGTGGGGTCTTTCTTTCGGCACTCGGCCAATGGGTTTTGGCTGCAACTTATGACTATATCTGACTCGACCCTGCTAAATCTTCCGGCCGACTTGACTGCTCTCTTGACCGATTATGGGTCCCTCTTTGGAGAGCCATCCGGACTACCTCCTACGCGTAGGCACGACCATCAGATTCCCATACTTCCAGGGTCAAGCCCAGCTAATGTGCGGCCCTACCGTTACCCCTATGTGCAAAAGGCTGAGATCGAGCGTTTGGTGGCTGACATGCTGGCAATCGGTATTATTCGTCCCAGCTCCAACTCGTATTCTTCTTCCGTTTTGTTGGTCCGGAAGAAGGATGGGTCATGGCGGTTCTGCGTCGATTATCGTGCCTTAAATGCTATTACATTGAAGGACAAGTATCCTATTCCCGTTATTGAGGAGTTTCCCGACGAGTTATCGGGTGCAAAATATCTCTCTAAACTTGATTTACGTTCTGGCTATCATCAGATAAGGATGCACCCAGCGGATATTCATAAGACTGCTTTTCGTACACATGATGGTCATTATGAGTTTCTTGTGATGCCCTTCGGGTTGACTAATGCGGCAGCTACCTTCCAAAGCCTAATGAACGATATTTTTCGGCCTTTCTTGTGCAAGTTCATTTTAGTCTTCTTCGATGACATATTAGTCTATAGCGCTACCTGGGAGGATCACATTGGCCATCTGCGGACCGTCTTTGATCTCTTGGTCGGGCACTCTCTTTTGTTGAAGCGGTCCAAATGTTCTTTTGGCCAACCTCAGATTGATTATTTGGGCCATATTATTGCGGCACATGGAGTCTCTACAGATCCGGCCGAAGTTGCCGCTATGCTCGACTGGCCCACTCCTACCTCACCGAAGGCCTTACGAGGTTTTCTTGGGATGACGGGCTATTACAGGCGCTTCATTGCCCATTATCGTACTCTAGCTGCCCCTCTTACTGCCTTGTTAAAGACCGGCGCCTTCGTCTGGAGTCCTAATGCCCAGGGGGCCTTCGACTCTCTAAAGCAGGCTATGTCATCCGCCCCAGTTTTAGCCTTGCCAGATTTCTCTCGGCCGTTTGTGGCGGAAACTAATGCTTCCGATAGTGGGTTGGGTGTTGTCCTTCTGCAGGCGGACCGGCCCATTGCCTTCTTTAGTAAGGCCTTATCGGGGCGCTCTCTCCGTTTGTCGGCTTACGAACGGGAAATGCTTGCTATTGTGCATGCCGTCACGAAATGGCGCCCCTTTCTATTGGGCTGGCGCTTCACTATTCGGACAGACCACCAGCCCCTAAAATATTTTCATGACCAGCGGATCTCCACTCCAGCCCAGCAATGTTGGGTCACGAAGCTCATGGGCTACGATTATGATCTGGTTTATAAACGGGGGTCCGACAATACCGTGGCTGACGCTCTATCTCGGTGAGATGCAGAGGTGTCTCTTTTGCCCCTCTCTGTCCCTACCTTTCCCTTCATGACTGACTTGCTGCAGACTTACCAAGACGTACCTGAGGCCACGGACATCTTACAGCGCCTCCAGGCTGACCCGACGTGCTTACCCTCTTTTGTTTTGTAGGGTAGTTATATCTTTTAGAAGCAGCGCCTCTGGGTTCCCCCAAGTCTGATACTACGGCGGAATATTATTTCCTTCTTTCATGACACCCCTAGTGCTGGTCATGAAGGGTCCTTTCGCACCTACAAGCGTGTGAGTCAGAATTTTGTTTGGCGGGGAATTAAAAAGGAAGTCCATTCTTATGTGGCTGCTTGTGATGTGTGCCAGCGCGCAAAGGCCTCCACGACTACTCCTGCGGGCCTTCTGCAACCCCTCCCTATTCCTGATCGCGTATGGGAGGATGTCTCCATGGACTTTATTGAGGCTCTACCTGTGGTCCAAGGTAAATCAGTTATTCTTGTGGTAGTGGATCGTCCCTCTAAATATGCTTATTTTTGCGCCCTTGGTCACCCTTTTACGGTGAAGGCTGTTGCTGAAATTTATGTGCGCGAAGTGGCCAAGTTGCACGGCATGCCTCGAACGATTGTGTTCGATAGGGATAAAATATTTATTTCTCTTTTTGGCGGAAGTTCTTTGCATTACAGGATACTAAATTGCACATGAGTACCGCCTATCATCCCCAAAGTGATGGCCAAACGGAGGTGGTCAACCGTTGTCTGGAACAGTACCTGCGCTGTTTTGTTGGTGAGGAGCCTCGCCGTTGGCTCCAACTTCTTCCCGGGGCTGAATGGTCATATACTACTTATCACTCCTCTACCGGATTCACCCCCTTCGAAGTGGTTTATGGCCGGCCTCTGCCTACGGTGATCAGTTATTTACCTTTTAGCTCTGCGGTGGGTGAGATAGATTATGCACTTTAGACGCGCGACGAGGTCTTGCGCCAATTCAAGGCTAACCTCGCGACTGCTCAGAATTGGATGAAGCAGGTGTATGATCGCTCTCATATGGATCGGGAGTATTCAGTTGGGGATTTGGTTTATGTTAACCTCTTGCCTCATCGACAGCATTCCTTGGCTGCTGTTGCTTCTACCAAATTGGCACACCGGTTCCATGGGCCTTATCCGATATTGGAGCGTATTGGGCCGGTTGCTGATCGTCTACAGTTGCCACCCACTTCACAGGTTCATCCGGTTTTTCATGTGTCCCGTCTACGGCGTTATGTGGGAGATCCTTCTCGCCTTACTAGTGGGGTGCCTGCACCGTTGCTCTTGCCGAAGGGTCCTCCTATCTTTCCTGCGTATATCTTGGATCGCCGTCGGGTTCGTCGTTTTGGACGTTTGGTGAATGAGGTGCTCGTTACATGGCAAGATCATTCTTTGGATGATGCCACCTGGGAGTTGGAAGACGATTTCTTTATTCGTTTTCCTACCTTTTCGCCTTGAGGTCAAGGCAGTAGCGGAGCGTGGTGGAATGTTACGACTCTCTTAATATTAGGCTATTAGGCTATTTATTTATGCTATTTACTTATTTCCATTAGGCCATGTGGGCCACTACAGTAGAAATAGGCTATTTACTTATTTGCATAACATGGCCTATCAGGCCCATCAGCTTTAGGCCCTGCGCCTATATGTAAGAGACGACTTGTCTGGTTTAGGGTATTGATGAATGAATTCCTAGTTTCTCACCTCCTTCTTCTCTACTCTCATCCCCTTCCCTACCACTTTGCCGCCGGCTTTTGTGCATCCTCCTAGGGTGCACAACAGATGCATTCACTATTAGCTAAAGAATAATCTAAGATCTTAGATTATTATTGTCAGAAAACATATCTTAGGAAAAGTGTTGCTTTCCTATTTTTCATCTACTTCGTGTTTATTATTCATCCTGTTTTTATGTATAATTTACCTTAATTTTTCACCAGATACTAGTTTTGCATGATTGACGAGGTAAAGGGAATATTTTTGGTTATGAAACATAATTATTTTTTTTATATGTGATCCATATCTTAATTTCCATGTCCAACAAAGTAGGGTCGATCTTAGGGTTTTTTATGGCATGACCTATCTCTACATTTAATGGAAATCCTCATTCCTCAATGAAACAATACATTTATGAACAATGTAGGGTCTGTCTTAGGGATTTCTATGGCATGACCTATGTCTACATTTGATGGATTCAATCCTCAATGAAATGATACACTGATGTAGCTGAAAGATATTATGCTATATTGTTGGTCTACCTGTTAGTTATAAAACAGAGTTACTCCCTCTGGGCACTTTTAATAGAATACCATTGATCTTTTAGTTCATTTGAAACCAACAGTATCTATTAAAAGTGTCCGGAGGGAGTATTTTTTTGTTTGATATAATATAGAACAGAGTGAAGTAATTGAGTTTGTAACCACCATTTGTAGGTCTGTGCATGCCTTGAAAGTGGTTGCACATGTAAAAGTTGGTGCATAAAATGAAATTTTAGGCTTTTGAATGATTCCAACAAAATCTTTCTCATTTGTAACTTTTGTTTCCTTCTTTTCTTTTTGATGAGAGCTTCTGTTTCTTTCCAGAAAGTTTTGTTTGCTCACGGTGCAGCCAAGGTCAGTGCTTATGTCACACATGGTGTATTCCCCAAGCAGTCATGGGAACGATTTTCACATGGCCATGCAGGTAATTTCTCTAATATTCACTGCTATTGTTGTTTACTTGCATGTTTAGCTGACTTACTAAACTACTGCACACAATTTCTCTTTCAGAGGGGTCCGACAAATCCTTCACCTACTTTTGGATAACAGATTCCTGCCCGTCGACCGTAAAGGCCATCGAGGGTAAAGCCCCTTTTGAGGTGCTGTCTCTTGCTGGATCCATCGCAGAAGCTCTTCAGATCTGAAAGCTTTGACGTGTTGTTTCCAATCTTGAGAATAAGAACTAAGGAAATTCCTTTCCTGTACAATCAGCCAGTCCTCCCAAGATGAAGCCCTCCGTGGCTTCTATTCCTTCTTCGGTTCTCTACTTTAATCTTGTGAAGGGGTAATCTTATCTCAACGCTTTATGATCTTTGAAACCGGCAAAGAGTTTCTGGTACTTACCAAATGGTGTAAGGTGTCACTATTTTCTAGTATATGGTTTATCCTTATCCTAATCAAGCAGTCATATTCTTATCATTAGTGTCACAAAAACAGTAAGCTCTCATCAGGCAGGCCGACACAATCGACAAAGGTCTCTTATGAAGTATGACCAGGGATAGATTCTACCTTATCGCATAAAATACTCCTTCTTTCCCATAGTACTAGTCCTATTTGACTTTCTCTATTTATTCAGAAAATTGGACTATTAATATGGGACAGGTGGACTATCCAATCAAATCCTCCTTAAAATCTCATATACTGGTAGAAAGCAAATCTTTCGTCACCTAATCAAATCCCTCCCGGCACTTTTAATTAAAATCGTTACATAATTAGTCAATTTTATTAAAATATGAGGTTCAAGGCTTTCCAATGAGTTAAATGCAACTCGGATCAAAGTCCAAAGTCTTCTTGTTCCACTTCCTTGTTTACGGTTGCTATCTGATGATCGACGATGAAGGCCACCAAGTTCAACCCAGGACCCCTCCACCTCCACCACCACCAGCCCACCTCCTCCTGCAAGAGGCCTCACATCTCCTTCTCCCTCGCCTCCCGCCCGACTCCCCCCCTCGTCGTCGTCGGCTCCGCCAACGCAGACATCTACGTCGAGATCTCCCGCCTCCCCAAGCAGGGTGAGACCATCTCCGCCCTCTCCGGCCAGACTCTCGCCGGCGGCAAGGGCGCCAACCAGGCCACCTGTGGTAGCAAGCTCGACTACCCCACCTACTTCATTGGCCAGGTCGGTGAGGATGCCCACGGGAAGCTCATCGCCGAGGCCTTGGAGAGCGGCGGCGTAAGGCTGGACCGGCTGAAGTCCGTCTCCGACGTGCCCACCGGGCATGCGGTGGTGATGCTGCAGGCGGATGGGCAGAACTCGATCATCATCGTCGGCGGGGCGAACATGGACGCCTGGCCCCGGAGGTTGGCCGATGAGGACTTGGAGCTCGTGAGGAGGGCTGGCGTGGTTTTGTTGCAGAGGGAGATTCCTGATAGTGTTAACATCCAAGTCGCCAAGGTCATTCCTTTTTCTGCTTTTGCTTCATCTTTTTCCTAACTAATACAATGGCTATGGCTTGCTTGGTGAAAAAACTGAAGGAGGCTCCTTTTTTGTTCATTTGATATTATAATTCTTTTGTTTATGGTGGTGGTTAATTCATGTGGCATTTGCTGTTAGCTTTTAATTAACATTTTTTCGATAGATTCTCCGTGTTTGATCAAATTTAGACGATAACTTGAGGATGAGGGGTTTACATACTTGTTCCTTTACTTTGCTAATTGTTTATTTTAGATTTTGTGGTAATGATGCAGTTCGCAGAACATGAGAAAATCGAAACAACAGATAAGGAAGAATAGGAGGATGGGCATCGAATGCAAACTAACCTTGTGTATGCCTGTTAGTTGACAGTAAATGTGGTGAAATGGTTTAGGAAGCAGAATTGATTTGGGAAGAATGGCAGGGAGAATATTCAGAGTTGATTAAATGATTGTTTTGGCTTTGATTTAGGAACAGTTGTCTTGGCTTGATCTACCACAATTAATTTATAGTGACAACAATGCATTGAGATCATTTATGTGTCTTTTAGACATAATTAGGAAGTCTCCAATTCACATACATGATGGAGGTAAGCATTGACATAGAGAATATTTTTGCTGTATGTAAAGATTAAAATATCAAAATGCATATACTTGACGTGAAGCTTAGTTGTCTTTGTGAGTTTACTTGTTCTGTTTTTGCAAATGCATTATTCAAATTCTGTTGACCGTGTTAGCCTTGGTCACTCTTTCATCTGGAGCTACTGTTGTTGAGTGTTAGTTGACACCTAAATTGTGTTCCCTCTTCATTTTGAGTGTGGTTTTGATGAATGATTGAAAAAATGTTCAGGCTGCTAAAAGTGCAGGTGTTCCAGTAATTTTGGATGCTGGTGGAAGGGAGGGAGATATCCCTTCTGAATTACTACAGTTGGTTGATATACTGAGCCCTAATGAAACTGAACTTGGACGCATGGTCGATATGCCAACTGATACATTTGAACAAATTAGCGTGGCTGTCGGAAAATGCCATAAAATGGTGAGTTTTGGCTTATTAACTTGAGCAAGTATGATCTCATAGGTATTTACTTAGTAGCAATATTAAGAAGATGAAATTGCTCAAAGACAGAAAAAGAAGATAATCAAGAGGTTGTTACGACTTAAGACTCTCTTTAACAAACGTTTGGACTTCATCTCTATCCAAATCACTCCTCCAGTTATGTTATATACTTATACTTAGGTAGTTGGTTAATGCTTTAAGATGTCACATAACTATACGTTCACATAAGTAATGCAGGGCGTGAGGCAAGTATTAGTTAAGCTTGGGGAGAAGGGATCTGCTCTCTTTGTGGAAGGGGAAGATCCTATCAGACAATTTATAATCTCAGCCCCGAAAGTACTGGACACAACAGGAGCTGGCGATACATTTACAGCTGCATTTGCTGTGGCACTTGTCGAGGGAAAATCAAAACAGGAATGCTTAAAATTCGCAGGTATATATCATAAAATTGTACGTTCTTTTTACCTTCTTCCTCTCTGCCGCTTCCTTGTAAGTGTGAGTTTTCCATTGAGTGTTTTAGCATTTTGCAGCTGCTGCAGCTTCGCTCTGCATTCAAGTGAAGGGAGCTATTCCAAGCATGCCTGAAAGAAAAACAGTTTTGGAACTTCTTAACACCGTGTAGAGATTGAGCCTCTTTATTGGGGCAGAGTAGAGTAGTGCATATTGGAATAAAAGTAGGTGGCTTGATTTAGGGAGGGAAATGTCAATACGGGAGGAGAAGAAGCATGTTAGACAATTACTTGATTTATTGGATAATTCTATTAAATAGCTTCTTTATTAGATGGTCTCGCAAGGTTTATATTTCTGATCTCTTATGCTGTTTTTAAGAGTGAAGTTTGAGCCATATCAGTCCAACCGAAGCAAATTTACGTACAAATGAAAAGTTCACCACCCTCAAATGACGCCTAATAATCCATCATCCGCTATTGCTGAAAGTGAAATAAAATGTGGCAATGGCCATCTTTATTTTGTTGATATTAGAAGCCAATACAAAACAGCACAAGACAATGCTGCCAGCTCAAGGAAGCCTGGCACTAATGCGCACCAAATTTGCTATTATTAATCTCTACAAAGCATGTCTAGCAAGAGAGTGGTCGCCACTAAGGAATGTCGTATTGGATATCGGTCGACCAAGAGAGACAAAATATCAAAGATATATTGGAGATATTGTGTAAAAAATACTAATGGTCTAAAACTAGTTTTTACCATATATTTTTACAATATAACTTCTGAAATGAGTGATACTCATTTAGACAAGTATAAATTTTAAAATATACATTAAAAATGCATATATAATTCAAAATATGTATTTACGTTTTAAACCCTATCTTTCCACTTGGCATAGGACGGGAAACAAACAGGAAAGTTGATTTTTTTAAAAAAAATAAATTTTGTTTTTAAAAAACACTAATATATATCGGTGATATTTTAAAAAAAATCCGAAATCGATATTACAGTGTATTGTTTTACCGATTGAATGTCGATATATATCGTCCAAACAACATTCCATGGTCGGCACTATGTGCTAATCTCCGCACGTGAGGTAAAAAAAATTCCGTAACAACCTTCAGCTTTGACATCGCTTGATTGATCACGCAATGGGCTTTGGGAAGTTGCCTAGCTGTGGTATTCAGTGTCCACTATGTTTAGAAACGTTGAAACCTGAGGCCTGAGGGAATATGCCATATATGTTTGAACTTCTTGTGTTGCCAACTTTCCATGGACTTAGCCCTTCCCATTTTGGAATTTGCAAGGTACATTCTTTCAATGTCTCTTGGACCCTATGTTGTGAGATAAGGTCTATGTACTATGTTGGACCCTACAATCAGGACGAAGATGCTTCCTATGCTATGGCATTAGCATTTACGGCTCATTGATAACCAGGCACTAATAGGGAGTCCTTGCTCTCACTAAAGAGCCTCTCAGCAACCTCTGCTTCTTGTCAAATTTGTGGGGGCAAGGCTCAAGTGTACCCGACATGGCTGCATAAGATTCAGATATTTAACATGATGGAGAAAACTGGCACATGCCTGAACTTAGTCTGGCATTCGGCCGGCAGCTACTGGCAGATTTGCATTGATATACTTGATATCATTTGACTGATTTTGATTTGATGCCGGGATAGGGAGTATTTTCCGCATCACCTTGCGTCACTGGCCCTATGTAGCCCTTTTCCCGTATTACATGGAATCCACGAAATATTTTGACTTCACAAAATATCCATCTTCGGGTTTAAAATATTTTAATTAATATAATTCTTCACTTTTATCGAGTGAGGGCATTTTAGTAGCATTCCACTAAGATGAGGAGGCTTTCTGATGAAGCTCCGAACGTTGCGGTGATCCAGACTAAAACTGACGGCCGCCAACGCAAAAAAAAAAACTTTGATCATGGGATTTTAAGGTAAGAGCAATGGGGAAGCCCACCCTATTTACATGTAAAGAAACACATGTAACAGCCACCTATTAGTGCTCAAACTGCTCGTGGACATCAAATATGAGGATAAAATGGGTAAATGAATGAAATACTCATCGGCGAGCGGCAAGTACTATTTTTATATTCGTCAAACTAACTAAAAGTTATATAAATAATTTTAGGATATTTTCATGAGGATAAAGATGAGAAAAAATAAGGAAGAACGAAAAAAAAATAGGCGTAAACGGATAAAAAATGAGTGAGTTATGACGTTTTGAAGTTTGCCATAAAATCGTGTGTTTAATGGCACGACTCCACTTCAAATCATGTGTTGTTAGACACGACTCCATTGCTATCATATGCTCGAGCGCACAACTTAAATTGGAGTATACACGCTTTTACAACAAACTTCAAAATATTATAACTCGCTCATTTTTTATCTGTCTTCGCTTATTTTTTTTTGTTCTTCTTTATTTTTCCTCCTCTTTATCCTCATGATGATAGTTTAAATTTCTAAAACACATATACTAGTAGATATGACAAAATTCCAAAGAGGGAACATGTGATGAAGCCATTATTAATTTCCTTTATTTCTTCTTCTTTCTTTATAATCTTAGATCCATCGCATAAAGGATCACTCCTCTTTTCAAATTAGTCATTCCACTATGTGATGTTTCAATATCTTTCGATGATCTTAATGAAATTGAATAGGGAGAAAAATAAGAAAGAACGAAAAAAAAAGGCAAAAATGGATGAAAAATAAGTGAGTAATGACATTTTGAAGTTTGCCGTAAAAGCATGTATTGTTAGACACAACTCCAATTCAAGTCGTGTGCTCGGGCACACGATAGCAATAGAGTCGTGTCTAACAACACATGACTTGAAGTGGAATCGTGTCATTAAATACACGATTTTACGTCAAACTTTAAAACGTCATAACTTACTCATTTTTTATTCGTTTTCATTTTTTTGCGTTCTTCTTTATTTTTCCCCCTCTTTATCCTCATGAAGATATTCTAAATTTATTTATACAACTCTTAGTTGGTTTGACAAATATACAAATAATATTTGTCGCTCGTTGACGAATATTTCATGTCTTTGCCCATTTTTATCTTCTTATTTGATGTCCACGAACGGTTCAAGCACTAATAAGTGACCGTTACATGTGTTTCTTTACGCGTAGATTTTAATTTTTGTAATAGGGGGGGGCTTCCTCACTGCTCTTACTTCAAAATCCCGCGATTTGGGCGCAGGCGGCCGTCGGCTTTGTTCTAGATCGCCGCGATGTTCAGAGCTTCGCCGGAAAGCCTCTTCCTCTAAGTGGAATGCTACTATAATATCCTCGCCAGATAAATGTGAAGAATTACGTTGGTTAAAATATTTTAAGGCTAAAAATGAGCATTTTGGGAAATTCAGGCCTAATTTTTAGGTGATATAGAAATTTTTTGTAGATTTTATATGATATAGCCTATAGGAAAGGGCAGTGATAACCTTACAGCAGGTTCCTACACATTTCATACAAATCAGTTCAGCTGATGTGACCCCACATCAGTTCACCCACTCATTTTTATACACATGAGCTGTGTATGAAAAATGTGTAGGAATCTACTGTACAAATATCATTTCCATGTAGGAAATGGGCGAGTGGCCCTACGTAATGTGACAAAAACTCCCGGATAGGCGTATTTATTGGGTACACCTAATTACACATCATTAGACCTAGTACTCCCATCTTCAGTCCAACATCGCTTTTAAGCCATATTCGTGGAAAGAGTAGAAAAGGAGCTCTCAGTCGAAGCCTTCTTCCTGTTGCAACAGATAATCCTTCTGTCTTACATTAACTATCCGCATTTGACAACAGGAGTTTACTAATTATTTTACATGCACCAAGCACCATGCGGAGGATAGCATGAAATGAAACACCTAATATGGGTAACAAATTTTCTACCTATGTATTAGTTTACGTGCATGATATCTTAGTCACTGGTTCAGATTCTACCTTCAGGCAGAATTGGGTCCACTTTTGCAATTTGGGATACATTACTTCCATGATATTGAGGGAATGGAGTTCCCATGGATTTTATTTATGCAAGGATTATTTCTTCTCAGTAAGTGCGCTCAAGAAATTCTCTCAAAAGCAACTATGTAGGATTGTGACTCTCTATCACACTCAAAACAGAAATATAAGCTCTTGGTGACGAGCTTTTTCAGATTCAGTTCTTTGTAGAAGCATAGTCGGCAGCCTACAGCAGTCCTTCACAATCACGAGAACAGATCTTTCTTGTGTCGTGAACTGCATGTCAAGGTTCCTAATAAGGTTCAATATCAAGCAGGATCATCAATCATCTTTTAGGCACAATTTGATATTTTATCTTATTAAGATCTACTACCAAAACTTTGTTGTTTTTTCAGAATTTGATTGGCAATAGATGATAATGATCGAAGGTATGCTTCTAGATATTGTGTTTTTGTTGGATCTAATCCTATCATTTGGTGTGCTAAAAAGCAAGAAACCAGTTCTAAGTCTTCAGTTTAAGCAGAGTACAAGTGCCAAAGTGTTGCTGAACTCGTGTACTTGGAGTCTCTTTACAAGGATTTTTCCTCTTCTGCATGTGCGTGTCATGTATTGTGAATCTGTGATACGGAGTAATATTTATGCAAGGACCAAGCATATTGAGGCAGACTCGCATTTTGTTCGTAAAAGAGTAATGGCCAAGGATCTGATTGTACATCACATCTCCTCTCAAGATTATACTGCTGATGCATTCACCAAGCGACTTTTACCCATAGAGTGCAGTGCAAACTCTTCCTAGCAAGCTCATGGTCGCATCCAACCCTGAGCTTGAGGGAAGATAAGAGTAATCAGACTTCGACGGCCACTTTTAACGGTCTCAAGTCAATTTAAGATCGAGTATTGTCATTTCTACATTTTCTAATGATAATTAAGTATTTGTACAGTATGCCAGAGCCAGATGTAAGAAAGCAATACATGACCATAACAGAAGCTTGAGCCTTTGAATTTCAAGCTGAATGTTGTCATGCCTCATAGATTCACTTGACAGCAAAAGGGTAATAATAGCCCTACATTATACTGTACACCTTTATGTGTTTGTCAGTACTCGATCATGGAAGTGTTTATTATACATGGTCAAAAGACTCTGACTGAGGCGACTCATTCACGAAGAGTTGGAAGAATCGAGCAGGTCAGACAGCAGAAATACCACCGAGACCCAGTTCTACCGAAACCAAACCACTCCACCAAACACTGGTGAATCCGATGACAAGAACCAGCAACATCACCACCCAAGCCCCGGACCACCACGCAATATCTTGATCAGTCTACAACACGCAAAACAGTAGGAAAAGGCTGCTAAGTACGTAAAGCAAGTCCTGATGACCCAATGATCCTGGTCATCAACCACGGCCTACAAGAAGCCAAGAAACCGAACATGGAATATTGTGGCAAAAACAGAACCCACAGGACATCCGGGCTCTAATACCATGTTGGTACCAAGTCTCGGCTGCTAAGCATTAACCTTGAAGAAAGTACAACTCCTTGTTTGAAATGGGGATATCTCTTTCATTGAATAATCATCTGCCACTGCCCCAAACTACTACAGTGAGATGATGATGGCGGCAATGATAGGAAATGGCCGGCATTGTGTATTAATGGGTTAGGCCCAGGCACTTTCTTGCTCTTGTGAGTATATACCAGAGAAAGAGTGTTCGATTCTCTAATGTTATGTCGTTTTTTTTTTTTTGCAGTTCCCTATGATTAAGACACAATGCGATACTTTTTTTTTTTGGCAACAAGACACAATGCAATACAGTGATTGAGATTAGAAAGCACAAATCCATTGATCTTATCTTTTCGCCTGCAATGCATAGGCCCAAAGGTTTCTCGATTTTCCTATTCCATTTCAAACAACATTTTACAAACAAAAGCTGATGTCGGTCCGTAAATTATGTGGTTGCAATTTGCCAGAAACGGGTAATTACAATTTTAATGTGGTCTTAGTCTCCCTTTATTGCAAAGCTGATTGAAAGCAAATGAAGTTTTCGTCACCTTTTATTAGAGAAAAAGGCCCCAGTAATTCGAGGTGGAATTTGTATTTGACAAGTATACGCGTCCATTTAACTACCATAATACACATACAGCTAGTGAGGTCCCCTCTTAAGTACACGTAATGAAGATTCCTACTAATCTATTTGGTGATTACATTCATGCCATTACCAAAAAGGTAGCATTGTTCTCTTCAAGCTACTTTAGGTGTTCTAGTCAGAGATGATCATAATAAATTTGTGGCTGGTATCGCTTGTGTAATTGGTAAATTTAATGTCATGATAGCTGATTGTCATGGAGGTCTACAGTTTATTGTTTGCAACTTAATACTTGCATATCCAAGATGATTCTTCAGTGTCTGTTTATCTTGTGATATCACATCAGTCCCATGGCGTAGTAGGGACTTGATTGCTAAGATACAGAAGCTGATGAACGAATTCCCTCATGTTTCAATTTGTCATATAGGGAAGTTAATGTAGCTAACCGATTGCATGGCAAACTATGAATTAGATATTTTTTCTTGTTGTTGCCTAAACTTTAATCTTCTTTTTACTGATGTATTGGGCGTCAACTCCTTAATAAATAGTTATTCGAGGGCCTTTTTAGAGCTAAAAAAAGCCATAGAGATCTGCCAGAGAGTACTCTGATGCACAACACTTACTGCGCCACCAAAAGCCAGCGAGCGTCATTCAATGGATGGCACGACAAGGATAATGCAGCTCCAGTCAATTTAATGCAGCATCGTGGGAAACCCTACCAAGCAAGGGCATGTAATAAAGAAAATTGATGCAGATAAAAACCAGTAAATGTACAATATATATCTATAGAACTTGAGGAAATAATAAATAGTTTTACAATAATAGGCACACTATCAGTTTACGAGGTGCATATTATAGGAATGACCCCAAAATGGCAAAATAAGATCTATAAAAAATGACCATGAATGTTTTTTCTTTCCATTTTTAGTGCTTTTTCTTCTTGTCTTGCACCACTCCTTCGTTCCCCGCTAGCATAAGGTACTTGTCTCTTCGGGTAAGTTTGGTGCACTCGAAGCCCAAGGCATCAGCCAGGTTTCTCTGTATGTTATTGGCCACTTCAATGCTGGACTTTCCCCCTTTACAAGTTTGCTCCCTTGGCAGCTTTGCCAGAAACTCCACGGAATAGCAAGGACAAGGGTTCATCAAGAAGAAGAAAAGGTCTAGACACTTGAGCCCGCTGGCTGTTGTCCCATAGAACATCCCCACATGCGTGTTCACAGCCACTGGGACTATTTCATCAGCCAACTCCGCAAATAGGGAGCTGAACCTCAGAAGGTACGGCTCTCTGCATGTGGTCCCTTCAGGGCATACCACTAGATCCCCTTCACTCAGCAACTTTTGCATGGTCTCTCCGTCCAGGTTTCTGTCTCTCCTCAAGCTCACCGTTTTGATGGGTGCAAGCAGTTCGGATATCTTGCTTAGGCTATACGTGACTGCTGTCACAGACTTCCTACGTGCTATACATAGGAAAACGGGGTCCAAGAGGGTCCTATGTGTGCACACATAGAGGACTCCTTGTTTGGTGCCTTGCTTGGGTGTGTGGCACAGGCCCTTGACCCTTATCCTCATGCCCGTTAAAGGTCCAATGATGGTGCTGATATGGTATGGAAAGAAGATTCCAACTAGGCTTCTGAAGATGGCAAGTGCAATGCCGAAGGGAAGCCACAAGAACATAACCAAGGTGGCCAATGGAGTTGGAAAGAAGGCTAATCTCCCATCATGGAAGACTAGAGGTTTAGGGTATTTTTCTCTTGGCATGACTGAACTGGATGTCATCTTCCCCTCATCCTTGGTCACCACATAGGCTTCCTGTACACACATACAAAATGGAGATTAACTTTTAGATATAGAGCGCATAATGACAAGAAACAGAATAAGGAAACACCGATCTATTATTGGTCGGATGAGCGGCATATCTAAGGACTAACTACTCAAAGAAATTGAATACGATAGATCTAAGGAGTAGAAAAACAAAAAAAATTGTATAAAAATAAAAAACAGAATATTTTAGTGTCTGTTTTCAATCAATATAGTGGCGATATAAGGAAATGACACCTTTATATATACATGTTCTAATAGAGCAGTATCATTTGTGGCTGCTGAGAGCCAACTGAGAATTTTTTACTACCTTGCATTGGGAGATGAAGAGGTGGTCAAGAAAACTGGTACCACCCATACCTATATCAGGCTCGCTCTCTCCAAAGTACTCCTTGATGGTCTTGTGCTTCACTACAAGACCAGAAGGAGTGAGAAAACCAGTGAAGAACCCATGAACCTCCTGCAGCTCGGTTCCTTCGACATAATCTGCGCTTAAGTACTCCTTAAGAAAGCCTTCAACCATCACTCTTGGAACACAAGTGAAAACCACCCTTTTTCCAGCAGAAGCAAATGCTTCATAAGCCTGAAGATGGAGATTTTCTAGGAAAAACTTTGGGAGTACTGCTCTTGCAACACTTTCCATTTGCTTCACCCTCAGCCCAGCAAAAGTAACAAAGATCATGAGCCTAAGCCTCCTTTCAGGGTCCAATAACAGCATGACTGGATATAACACAAGGAGAAACAGGGCTCTGAATATGCTACCACCTTCAAATGCTACCAGCATGAAGTAAGGAAAGAAAGAAGTGGATCTCAACAATGTTCCATGGATGTCACAAACCACAGTTTTGGTCTTGCTCCATTCTGAAGGGCAGAACTTGATGACACTTGGGAACAAAGGAAGTACCTGATGAGCCCTGAGAGAATGACTCCTAAAGAGGGAGCTGTAGTTGCCTATCTTCTTAGCAGCTTTGAAACATGAGTTGGCCAACAGTTGGCACAAGACCCAGTTTGCTAGCTTGAGCAAAACCATTTGGACAACCATCTTTCTCTCTCTCTCTCTCTGTGGCTCGTCTCTGGAGTGTGCTATTGCAGCAGGCAGAAGATATGCCTCCTTGGTGTGGAGATGAGGAGGAGATATATGCTTGCAGTATGCTAATAAAAGATGTTGGGGAAGTTTGACCAGGATTTTCGGTTTGCATTAACTGGAGCCCAGCATATATTTGATCATTTTGTCCATCCAAGTAGTAATAGGTTGAAGTGTTGGTGACCGCCATCTTGCCCTCTATAAGGAGTATAGATTCCAAAATCAAGATTTACCATCTCAATCTTATTAATAGACTTAGTTAATGATTTTGCTCTATGATCGCGTATACATACTTGTTGTCCTAGAGGAGTTATTGCTGCTAAAACGCTTTATTCGATAGTTCCAAAGCGATATATTCACTACATATGGATGGTGACTGATAACCACTAGCTTGGAACTTCTGCTCATGTACTTACTACCAAATTTTCTCCAAACTTGATGCTTTTGTGTGTTGAACTCGTTGGAAATGAAGAACTTGTTTCAGTTAATGATTGAGAAGCTCAACGGATTTTGTCAAAATTGATTGTGGACTCTTCTCCAATAAAAGCCTCTAAAGGAGTGCCTTGTTCAAACGCATAGCCGCCCAGAGGGAGAAATTGGAACCCCACAAGCAATGCGGTTGATTGACAGAGCGTTAAGTGGAAGAGGCTGGTGACAGCTGAATGCAGAGTAACATGCTGTTTACCAAGACCTACGACAAGGGGAGGTGTTATCTGGTAGATGTGCCTTCACCTGCTATATGATCAAGTCAACCAACACCATAAAAGAGGAAGAATTGTGTGATGCACAAGATTGACTTATTTGATTTTTCTTAAGAAGTTTTGTGGCCTTGTAAACGTATGAATTTGAGACTTTAAACACGCATCGACCACGAAAACAGCTGGCTATGTTATCTGAGACTACACTAGATAATTTGCATAAACAACGTTATTAACGTAGATGCATGAATGATAAATTAAAGCCCCCCAGACAAAGGCGGGCCCTATCTAGTTTTGCCCATGCAATCCTGCTGATGATTCAACTCAAGTTGTGTGGGGTGGTTGTGCATGCAACATAGCATTAGTGAATTTAAATTTTTTAAAAGCATCATCAGATGAGTAATAAAAAATGAGGATGTTGGGGGTGTGATCTATCTGGGAAGTGTTGCCTAGTGAACGCGCAGCTAGAAAATGGTTTCCTTGTCTCAGTTTTATTGGGCACTGGATGTTAGGATCAACATCACCAAAGTGCTTAGACAGAGGAGCAGTTTATATTGTTTATAAAGTGGATTCCTTTACCCAAACTTAATATGTTCATGACTCATGATGAGTCGACTAGTCCAAACTCATATCAAAGAACATTGTATAAAAGAGGCGGGTCAATGTTGATACTAGAGAAGAACATGTTTTTTTATATTTTAATAACTACTTCTTTACCATTTAATTAGCAGGTGTTTGTAGTGTGTCGTTCGTTTCTCCCATTACTGTATCTTCTATATATAAAGACTAAGTACATATTTTAAGGCAACATAATAATCTGGTCATAATGCATTTTGCATTAAATAAAAAACTTACGCAGACATGACAATATTGATGTTTTAGTCTAATACCACGTCCAGAGATCATGAGAGGAAGCGGATCACATTTCTCATGATCGATTTTGAAAGGAGAATCTCTTCTAAATATCTGTCCCATTTTGGGGAAACGGACTACCGAACATATATTAGCACTGAAAAAATCGGTGTGCCAGAGTCCTGGGCTTCATCATGTTTGCATGAGCTCCTCATTTGTTATTTCAAAACCACCACTATCGTCTCACCATATAAGCATGTAAACACCATAAATCAATGCTGTTTGGCACTTGCATTTATGCTTCATCCATACGATGTTTGTGAATTGAACAGGAGAGAAATTTTTTAATGAAGTGTTCATTTGCCGGAAAAAAAATGAACATGAGAGAGGTTAATATATTGCTGTTTAGTACTTGCATTCATGCTTCATCCATATTAACCTTCTACCAATGGAACTCTTTTTTATGACAATTTGCTTTTTCGTTCTTCATTGTCATATTATAATCTGCACACTTCATGCCCATCAACACTGAAATGCAAGAGGGAAAACAAAGATCTACCATCAAGGTCTTCAGCTCCAAGGCCACCAGAGTGGACGCCCTTAGCTGTTTTATGACAACAAATTTTACACGTTTGTAACTGGAATTCGTTGACTCAAACATCTAGCTGCCTGACTGCATCGAATCGAGCGAAGACATCGCCCGTAAATTGATTGCGAAATAATTTCCCGATCAGAGAATGAGGGTTGACTTAGAAGCCACCAGACCATGTGAACTTCATTTTTCATCCATTCTGGGTAGGTGTCAACTGTCAATTCAATGTGCACCCAGACTCTGAAAGTAGCAACTCACTTGAGTCCAGATAAATCATTGTAGATACTAGAAACGCCACGCATCTGAATAGCTTTGTAATGTGCACAGGAATAATACACAAGATATGGATCATAACTCACAAGCGCATGCAGTTTCTGCTGTTACCGTAAAAAAACCGACTTAGCCCCTTACTCCTAAGGCTGCCCATATCACCATAGTAACCAACTATGGAATTTAATGTCGAAAGTTAAGCACGAAAAGTTGGTACGTAATATGCAGATTTTCGCAAAGTAAGTGCATTACTTGGCAACCTGATACAGGCAATTTGGACCTAATTATCATCACTCAAAACCCTAACCAGAGTCATTGTCAATCAGTAATATCAATAACCACCCAAACGTCATTGCCAGTGATCCATTTCCCAATTTGCACATGCCTAGTATATGTTGGCAAAAAAGCAACCTAATAATTTGGACCCCAACTATTATCATTTAAACACCAACCAGGGTCATTTCCCACGAAAGTTACTAACCAGCTAAACTTCATTGACAGTGACTCATTATAATTTGCATATGCCTGATATTGCCATACTAGCATAATCATTTGCCAATCTTCACGTTCATATGCTTCAAACACAGAATCGGTTCACTTGCACATGTCAAGCAGAAGGAAAGCAAGCCATAGGACACACCCTACAAAAGATCCAGATATCATCCAACGCCTTTTGAGAGACTTTTAAGTGCGGTTGTGTCTGTACTTGTGAAATACTTTGATCAGGAGCCTTGTCTGGAGACTTACAAGTCTGAGAAGTGAAAGTTTGAGAAGGCATCCCCACTAAATTCGACCTGCTATCCTCAACATGAAATGAATCAGCATTTGAAGCAGAAACCTCCATAGAAGATTCAGATTCGAGGGTCTTGTTGGGACCAAGATGAGATTTTGCACTTTTCATATGAAGCTCCAACACACCATGTGATGCTGTTTTAGGCCTTAGCAAAAGTTTATCCTTGTCATTTTTTTCTCCTTGCATATTGTTTGTCAATTACAAAAAGCAAGATTGAGGAACTCCGTTGTTAGCCTTACCATAATCATTACGATGAGCAGAGTATTTACGATGCTAATTAGAAAAGGGTAGTTGTTGAAAGCAAACTGCTCATACATGGAAAATTTACGGCATCAAATGAGTCTCTTAAAAAATGTGTTTTCAAAGTTGATAGTCATACCTGGACAAAGAAAGTAACAAGCATGTGGCATTCCTCATGGATGATACAAGCAAAGCAATTGCCGTTTTTATTACTTTAAGAAAATGGCATGTTGAGCAAAATGCACCTGATAAAGATGCTCTTAAAAACTCAACCTTGTACACTAGCTTCAGAAGCTAATCAATACCTTGAGAAAAATTTGTGTTGCTCGTACAAGTGCATGGATCCCCATCTCTCTTCCTCCCTTGGCTTCCATTAGTTCAACATAACGGATCCAGAACTCCGGCTAATTAGCACAAGGAATCAAACATCTTTCATGAAGCTTTATAGTCTGTCAATAATACCAGAAGACAGTCGCTTCAAAAATTTATGCTGCAAAAACCTTAAACCATGCCCTAAGAAACTTGATATTCAAATTAGAAAATGCCTTTAATTGAATAAGTGCAGAAGTTGTGAACACATACACAGTCAAAGTCTTCTTGTGCCCCAACAAAATCAAGATATTGATGCCAATTATTGAGCTGACAGTCATCCAGACATTTAATGTGGAAGTAAGGCCTTCGAATATGATTTTCAAAGCAAATTATCTTTGCATGCATATGATTTGAATTATCTTTGCATGCATATGATTTGCTTTCTGATAGAGATGCCAACCACTGGATTTACAAGGCCATCGATTACACTTGAAAGTTCTTGATCTTCAGGACAACTGTATCGTTACAGATATCTTCAGCTTCTATGCCTGCTTCTACTGAACTTCCTTCCTCGTACTTCATGTCCTCACCCCACGTGGCAATTAATTTCTTAAAACTGGATAATATATGTGGCAAGGTGACTTAGGGCATAATTGTCATGCGTTTAGAAATGTCATCATCAAAAATAATGTTTCATTTAAATCAAATGGGAAACCATACAGCTTGTTCCTCTGAAATTTGAATATGAATTATTAAAATGACATAATAAAAAATGTGAGATGGACTGGCCAGGTTTCAATTCACATAGCAATTATATACAACAGATAGAAATGCCAACCTACTAATAACGAAAACAAGAGAGAATCGGCAATCATCAACTCCCATTTCCTCGCTATTTAGTAGGCTTCTTAAATGATCACTGCCAAGAAAACTGAACTTTCTTCTGACAAAAGTTGGCATCAGAATATCCAGTGTACTTCAAAGTATATTATAGATAGCTATAAAAAGCAAAACAAGACAACCCGCTCAAAGCAAATCGCTGAGTAAGAAATTAAAAAAAAAATGATTTATCTGCAAGATTTGATATGAAAACAAATTGCAACCTGCCATAATAGCTTTCTAATCTTTTTGTAGGAAATTTCAAAACTCTGATGTAAATATGAGCGAGACAATTCCAATGCTTCTGAGAATAGTCAAGTTCAAGATATTTATCCACAAAAGATGGCACAGATAGTCCTTTCCAACAAATGACAACCCTCGTTCAAATAGCCTGCCACAGAATCTTCAGATCAAAATGTCAAATTTTGAGTACATTATCTCCAAAGTAATTCAAATCACATCACAAATTTACTTAACACTTCCCCTGATTATTGCTCATGAGTTAAAAATGTACAGTTCATTCGACATAAGAACATTTAAGCAGGCCTTCAAGTACATGAGAAATAACAATGATCTAATAAAACAATATATGCTTTCAATGAATGCTGCAGAATTTGATGTACATACCAGTCCACCTATAACTTCCAACCTATGCATATAGCATAGATGGGAAGCAGATGGGTTCATGTGCGGTTTACATAATCCGTCAGTCTAATCCAAGCCACTCAACCATTCAAGTGCTTGAAGGGGAACTATCAAACCTTTAGTAGTCACAAGTCATGACATTTAGTTATATACCATAGATGGGAAGCAGATGGGTTCATAGACGTGTGTGGTTTACAAAATGCGCCAGTCTAATCGAAGCCAGTCAACCATTCAAGTGCTTGAAGGAGAACTATCAAACCTTTAGTAGTCACAAGTCATGACATTTAGTTATATCATAGCTGCTTTCATCAGTGTTCAAGTAGAGAAATCATCTTCATCAACACGAAAACAAAAACAAAAACAAAATTTTTCTTACCTTCGGACATCATCCGGAAACTCAAAAGAGAGCATTGCAAAACTGCAGTAACTGGCCCAGAGATGGACAGAAGCCGACTGAACGCCTCGCTCATAGACTTCCACCGCCGCTTCGATTGAGCTCAAGCGCCTTGTGCTCGGCATACTTCTTCCAGTAGCCATAGCACGACGGGTACTCCGACAAGAACGAGTCATACACCTCCGATATCCTCTCAATGTCTTCCTGCTCACAAGGCCAATCGCAAAACTCACAACAAACACAAAATTTTAGCATAAGAACGAATAACCCATAAAGCAGAAACCTTTAAGCATGCAAATGTGCAAGGACGATTACCGGCGAAGCTTTCTCCACTTCCGCAAACAGCGAAGTCCAGCCGCCGAAGTCGGCACGGTCGTCCAGCATTTTCGCTCGCAGCTCGGAGAGAAATACTGGAGTAAACGAGATGAATTAGCTTCGTGGATTTGATTGTGGGAGATGAAGAGGAAATGATTGGATAAAGAAAGAAAGTCCCCGGAGAAGAAGGAAGCTGATCGGATTCTTCCATTACCGGACGGAGTTCAGGCGACGGGAGCGGCCGGGGGATCGGCGGTGGCCGGAAAATCCACACTGGTCGCTCGGATTTGGTTTTCTTTCGGAATAAAAGTGAGACTGGGCCTTTGTTATGGTTAGTGGGCCGAACCAAAAACATGAAATAGACGGGCATTAATTACTAAAGAAAAAAGATTTAGCAAACAGTAAGTATTATATGAATAATAAAATAGAAATAAAGATAAATCTCCAATGGTTTCCTCCCAATCATAGTTACATGGCCTACGATCTGCATATTTTATTAGCATTCTGCCAAAAATAAGTAGACAATGCGCAATCTTAATATTATTAATGATAGCAAAGACGAGTTTTCAGATTGTGGATAATGTTCATATCATTCGTATATAATTTCAGCAAAAAAATCCTCACATAAGAGCAACACCTTTTTAGCTTTTTGTTTACGAGGTTGTGAATTGTACTGATCTTCCTATTAATAAACCACATCAATCAATATATACATAGTAGCTAGATGATGGGTCCTTCTAATTAATCCAAACATATCTTTCCTTGTTCAAAGAATCTGCTTCCCTTAGACGGGGAGTTTCCACACACATGAACTTAAATGTTAGTGGGGCTCAATGTCGACCTTGAAGCATCCTATAGAGTAATTTTTCCACTCATTCAAGTGGACAAGGTGGACATTAACATGGAGCTCTTCCAAATTTTGATGAAACGAAAGAATAAGAATCCAATCAAACCATCCATCCACAATACAATACGTATACATCCCAAAATAATTGAACTGTCTAAAAAAAATGAACTCAAATGTCTAGACTCTGGATAATATTTATCTATGGACCCCTTCCCATTGAAACCCCATGTGACCCCCTATAGGATGATCCATACTCCCATGTCTAATGGTCCAATGGACCGTGAGCACTTTGTGTCCCACCATCATCAAGTGTCATGGCTTCCTTCTAGCTAGTTGCTGCCTGCCCACCTTGGCCACGAGCCATGATCAACGTCGAGCGATAAGCTCGACAGACTGGCCGAGCCGGCCAGCCCAAGGCGACGTCCACCATCCGGTCGTGCCACCCCTCTTGCATGGCCATGTTGAGCCTCGCCAGGAACCCCGCCCTCATCCCCTCGCAGTACCGCAGGAACCCGGCCACATGCACTTGATCCTCCTCTTCCCAGCACTCCTCCTCCGACTCGGCCGAGTAGTACTCCTCCTCACGCGGCCATTCTCTCACCCCCGCTGCCATCATGCTGACGCACTCCGCCATCCCCTCCATGAGCTGCTCTGGCGCCCGCCCTCGCCCGTCCCATAGCCACACCCTTGACATTCCCTTTTGCACCAGCTTTACCATCGCTGCTCTAGTGTTGGCTTCGTCCATGACGGAGGGGCTGACCTGGACGGTGACTTCTGTCCCGCCACTTGAATCCTGCATTATAACACTGAGGGGCTGGTGGTGATGATGGGCGGAGCTGTCGCGAGCTAACAGGCGGAGGGTGACGCGGCCAATGGGCCTCTTAGGGTGGTGCTGGTTGGGGAAGAGGAGGCGCTCGACAAAGTGGGTGGCGTTTAGAATAATCCGCTCGGCTTCGTCGTCCGCGTGGAAGAGAAAGTGGAAGCGGCGACCGGCCGGAGTTCCTTGGGCATCGTTTATTACGATGATTTCGAAGCCTTTCGAGGCCTCCAAGTTGGCCCATGTGGAGAGGGCGGCAACTAGGACGAGCGAGAAGAGCCGGACTACTATGGATGATGTAGTAGGCGTGGTAGCAGAGATAATGGGGGTGCCCGTGGCGGCGGCGGCGGCGGCGACGGTGATGGTGGTGGTGGCGGGGACGAGAAGAGGAAGGTCGTCGTCCATGGAGAGGAAAGGAGGAAGTGGTGGCGTATGGGTGACAAACAAGTGGAAAGCAGTCACATAAGGCCAATGTGTGCAAAATAATTGGGGGGCCCATTACCATTACCACAAGGAGAAGTAAGCCTAAACAACATGAACATGCAAGTTTCTGCTTTCTGTTCTAATACTATATTTATAGGTTGACTTACTCAAAATTAGCAAATCTGCTTGATGATCATATTTTCTGATGTGAATGGAGTCTGGCTTAAGAATGGAACCTACGGAAATGAACATGTGTTTGAATGATCAAATTGGCTGTCACTGCTTTGCAAAGAGAGTGGTCAAGTGCAGCTTCATAAATGAAAACTGAAACTCGAAACTCGGACGGGTAGGGGCTTTGTTAAGCCAAACAACATGCACTAAATGGTTGTTATATAAGCTTTTTGAAGAAGTTGTTCTCTCTTTTTGGTTATTGTATTCTTTAATCAGGGTCTTGCCCATTCGAAATGAATTTGTCCCATAAGATGTTCATTATTGCAATTGGGTCTATCCCATCTCTTTCACATATAAATGATGTAGGTTGTCATGAGTTATTTGTCTCTCTCTCTCTCTATATATATATATTCATATCAAGAACCATCACTCACCTTTATAACTAGTAGATCAAGATCCAACTGTTACAATTTGAACTAACTTCACATAAGCAAATGAGAGCAATCTCATTTAAACTATATATATATATATAGAGAGAGAGAGAGAGAGAGAAGGGTTTACATGAGATCGTTCTCATATAAGGAGCATGAGGCCAATCTTTATAGCCATTGGATTCTAATCGGAGGATGGATATTAAATCAGTGGGTAGGTGAGTGTGTCACATCAGGGAGTGGGTGAGATCATTATGGCTATTTGTAGCCGTTAGATCAAGATCCAAAGGCTACAATTTAAAGTGGCCTCATATAAGCTATATGAGAGCGATCTCATTTAAACTTTTCCCATATATATATATATATATATATATATATATATATATATATATATATATAGAGAGAGAGAGAGAGAGAGAGAGAGATAGCCGGCCAGCCGGTTTACATGAGATCCTTTTTATATAAGGAGCATGAGAATAATATTTTAGATCATTGTATTCTGATCCGACTGTGAGTTATCAAATCAGTGGGAAGGTGAGTGTGAACCATCACTCACCCTTGTAGCCATTAGATTAAGATCCAATGGTTAAGACTTAAACTGGCTTCATATAAGCTTATATATATATAGAGAGAGAGAGAGAGAAAAAAAAAATGCTAAAATGAGTAGCTTATTTTGGTGAGCACAATGAACAGCTCACTGTAGGACCATTGATGGACGATCTCACGTCCTACAATGAGCTGCCTATTTTGACATTTTTAATTTTTTTTATAAATTTCTATCCTACCCCTCCCCCTCTCCCTCTGGCAATGCCTCCCTCCCTCCCCGACGACACCGTCGCCCCGCCGCGCTGCAACCCCGCCGATGACCTCCCTCCCCGGCGACCCTGCCGCCCCGCCACCCTGGCGCCTCGGTACCCCCCTCCCCCTCCTCTCCCTCTTCCTCTCCCTCTCCCTCTCTCCCTCTGGCAGTGCCTCCCTCCCTCCCCGGTGACACGTCGCCCCACTGCGCTGTAGCCCTGCCCTCCCGGCAACCCCGTTGCCCTGCCACCCTGGCGGCCCTGCCCTCCTTCCCTTCCCCCCCCCCCCTCTGGCTCGACCTTCCCCTCCCCCCCCCCCCTCTGGCTCGACCGGCGCCCTTTCGACGGGGCGCCGTGTCGAACCAGAGGGAGGGGGTGGCGGGGCAGCCGCCCCCCCCCCCCCCCTTCCCTCTCCCCCCTCTGGTCCGAAAGGGCGCCCTTTCGGACCAGAGGAGAGGGAGTGGATGGCGGGGGCCCCGTCGAACAAGAGGGGGGAGACGGAAGGGGGGCGGCGGCCGCCCTGCCACCCGCTCCCTCTCATATAAGGAGCATGAGGCCAATCTTTTGGGCTCTTGAATTCCGATCCGATGGTGAATATCAAATCAGTGGGTAAGTAAGTGTATCACATCAAAGAGTAAGTGAGCTTTATATAATTATTTATAGCCGTAAGATCAAGATCCAATGGCTATAAATAGATTTGGCCTCATATAAGCCAAATGAGAGTGATCATTATAGATTTGGCCTCATATATATATAGAGGGAAAAGTTTAAATGAGATCGCTCTCATATTGCTTATATGAGGCCACTTTGAATCGTAGCCGTTGGATCTTGATCTAACGGCTACAAATATCCATAATGATCCAACCCACTTCTTGATGTGACACACTCACCTACCCACTGATTTGATATCCACCCACCGATCGGAATCTAACGGCAATAAAGATTGGCCTCATGCTCCTTATATGAGAACGATCTCATGTAAACCCATCTATATATGAGATGAGTTTACATGAGATCGTTCTCATGTAAGAAGCATGAGGCCAATCTTTATTGCCGTTAGATTCCGATCGGAGGGTGGATATTAAATCAGTGGGTAGGTGAGTGTGTCACATCAAGGAGTGGGCCGTCAGATCAAGATCCAACGGCTACGATTCGAAGTGGCCTCATATAAGCAATATGAGAGCGATCTCATTTAAACTTTTCTCATATATATATATATATATATATATATATATATATATATATATATATATATATATATATATATATATATATAGGGAAAAGTTTAAATGAGATCGCTCTCATATTGCTTATATGAGGCCACTTTGAATCATAGCCGTTGGATTTTGATCTAACGACTACAAATATCCATAATGATCTCACCCACTCCTTAATGTGACACACTCACCTACCCACTGACTTGATATCTACCCTCCGATCAGAATCTAACGGCAATAAAGATTGGCCTCATGCTCCTTATATGAGAACGATCTCATATAAACTCATCTCACTTTTCTCATATATATATATATATATATATATATATATATATATATATCACGTTATGCAAGGAACAAGTCCAAAGACTCCAAATATGTTTATATACAGATGGCATAAAATTCTTTGTTCAACAACTTGGCATAAAATTAAGTGGAGGTGGACCGTGGATCTGCCGGTGATTCCGGTCAACAAGCTAATCAAGGAAATTATATATGTGTAGTTGTACCCAAAATAAAATATGTACCATTACCGTGTACATTATTCGGGCCTAATGTGCCATGTGACAAGTTCCCAACATTATGAGACGTGACCTGGAGCATGTCAATCATCTGACAACCATTACAAATTGGCCATTCATGTGATTATCCTTTTGCTAATAATGAGACTAGAGAGGATAGGTTGGCACTTGGTGACTGGTTCACATCAAGTCCACCTCTTATTTGAGCGACTTCTGGGACCCAGCCACCGCTCCTACATTTATTTCTCAAGTGCTTTCGAAATGGAATATCTACCTGAGGTCCTGAAGTCCTAATTACCAGTGTAATGGCTTTTAAAAAGAGCAACGTTACACATCACAGATGACAGAACTCAATTCCCATAGTTGTTTAGGCAGGTCGCGCGAGCTGTGAGCCAGAAGACAGGCAAGTCAATGAAGCATCACTGTCCATTCCCTAATGTGAGAAGTTTACTAATTGCTTCACTGGTAGGTGACCCCAGACCTTCCACTCTAAAATCCTTACTTAGAATCCCATCATTTTTACAGATAACAAAATTCAGTTCTCGCAATTCCTTCACCCTGATAAAAAACATTTGAAATTGATATTTGCCATAGAAGTGGGAATATGGAACAAAAATATGCAATATTCCCTCACCCTGATCAAGAGCTGAGTTGAATACATGAACTTAACTGTCGTGGGGCTCAGTGTTAATCTTGAAGTATCATCTAAAGTGTTTTTCCGGTCATTCTAGTGAGTAGTGGACAATTTGACATCCAAATGAAGCTCTCCCTTATTGATAAAAATTAAAGAATAATAAATCCAACCAAACCACCCCCTACTATAGCGTATACATCCCAAAATAATTGAACTCTCGTCTCAAAAAAATGAACTGGCTACACTCTGGATAATTTTATCTAGGGACCTTCTACCAGGTGCCATCCACACTGCATGGCCCTGTTCAGCCTCGACAAGAACCCCGCCTTCATCCCCTCGCAAAACTGCAGGAACCCAGCCACATGCACTTGATTCCCCTCTTTCCAGCACTACTCCTCTGACTAGGCCAAATCCCATTACTTATGCGTGCCCATCGGGCTGATGCACTCCGCCATCCCCTCCACGAGGAGAAGTTATTAGCTGCGTGCCGCGCACGGGAATAGTGTGCTCATCACCAATAGGTGATGGGCACGACTCCCCCTGCTTGTGGATCCCTTGTGGCAATACAAGCAGGGGTGTGTACCCATCACCCATTAGTGAAGAGCACACTGTTCCCCTGCGCGGCGCGTAGCCAATAATTTTTCCTCCACGAGCCCGGCCCATAGCCACTTGAACCCTAATTTACCATTGTGAGGGGTTAGTGGTATTGCATAAATAAGTGGAGTATTTATGATTCCACATACTACTCAAACTAGCAAAGCTGCTTTCTAATTGATTGTTATTTCATTTAGTAACCTGGGGGGAGGCACATAAGAGGGCAACCTTTGCATTCAGGGGGATTCCATGACTACCCCTCACACATGTTTGCTCCGGCATCTCTTCCCATGGCACTAAAGCAGTCGAACCCAATAGAGCTTCAGATTATAAGAAATCAAACAGCAAATTTGTATAGACAAACAGAGCAAATTAAGGACAGCGATTTGTATTAAAGCCTAGTAGGATTCGCAGCACCTTCACCAAATCCACTATGAACAGAAAGGAAAATCCAATTATGCATTCATATCCCTAATCACAACAGACACCACCATAAGCCATCTGTTGCTCTATAACTTTCTTTCCAATATTAAATTATTGGTTGTCAGTGCTGTACGAAGATATAGGTTAACAGTAGATACACTAGAAAGCTAAAACAAGAAACCATGATAAGTCTCTTTTAAATGTGAACGCTTGATTCCAAAAGACAAAAATCAGGCCTTCCTTTTAAAATCAGCATCTATAACATGCAGAAACCAAAAGACCAGTTATATGAAAGCAAGTGTTCGTATACATATACATATGCATATAAATTTTACTTTAAAATTTAAAATTTATTACCAAACGGCCCCTAAAGACTGAATTGGGGCACCCGGTTCAGATCCGCTGTGAGGCCCTCACGAGTCACATGTGAGTGGACAATCCCATCTTTGCATGTACTAGAACATAGGTTATTGAGATGCTTTTAATACATGGAAACCAATGCTTTTAATAAATGGAAACATGTGATTAATCACTCATTAGTGGAGGCCTCAAAGAGGATCTAATCCTAATGGGCACCACAATTCCTAGTTGAATTTACATCTACGCAGCTTCATGTGAAATATGTCATAAGCTAAAAGTCTAGTTCTGAGCTCTATGACCAATTTGACACCTCTTAGAAGTTAAATAAAGGATGATGATAAATGACAAAGGGACAAAGAGAGGGGAGGAAAGATGACGAGGAAGCAGTCTCCTCTCCTCTCTAAGGGGTCGTCAACCAAACCTGCAAGAACTAACTTTTTGACGAATCCATTGGGCGGTTTCTGAGTACTAAATATTTTAAAATTAAGATACCGTGATTCTCTTAATATTCCCATCACCTAAAAAACTTCCCTAAAATATGGCGGAGACCTCTCTCCCTTGTCGTTTTAGGCAAATTTATAATCAAAACAATTTGATGTTGAGATTAAATATTTAATAATATAAACAACCTTCATAAATAAAATTTTGAGTTAAAACCATTCAACTAACTGAAATACTTGAAGTTCTTAAATGTCTTATTTTTCAGTAGTCCCTCTCTTCTATTCCTGCCACTGATTAAATATGTCATCCATAAATGCACTATCTTTTTTCACTTCGGCACGTTTTTTCGAATCAAACAAACTAAAATCATTATTTTAAAAATTCTTAACAATGAAATAAAAATGAAATATACAAATTAAAAAATAAGATTAAAATCATATTTAAATACTCTCCTTGACCCATTCTAGTAACAAAAATGGATATTATTACAATAATATGGAGGGAGTATCCAACTGATTTTAATCTTATTAGATTATTACAATAATATGGAGGGAGTATCTAACTATGATTTTAATATTATTTTACAGTGAATATATATTATTTTTTTGTTAATTAAATATAATTATTCTTTAAAAATAATTTAATGTTTTTACAAAATTATATACAAGTTCATTAACTTAGTTGTCATTGCTCTCTAAACAGATCGATAACCATAAAAGAAGGTTTAAACTAAAAGAAATTAGACAGGTAGGAACGTTGTTAAGTCAAACAACACCTGGGTGTTTTCTAGAAATGGAGTAGAAATGTGGAGTAGAAATACCATTACTCTTTTTTGAAATATAGTTATTGACATGGTACGAAGGGGATCGAGTAGTTTAGCATGTTTTCCCCCAGACAACCCATTGAATGAGACAATCAATAATTAAGCGTATCATAATCATAATCATAATCAATTAGCGCCTTTTCCCAACTATTTGGGGTCGGCGACACGGATCCTACTCCTCCATTCCAGCCTGTTTTGGGCTACCTCTTTTGTAAGAGATAATAAAGTCAAATCCTTTCTTATTAACTCCATCCAAGTTCTCTTAGGTCTCCCTCTCCCTCTTTTAGCATCGTTTACCTGTATCCCTTCTAATTTTCTCACAGGGGCATCTAAAGGTCTTCTTTGCATATGCCCATACCACCGCAACCTACATTCCCTCAGCTTCTCCCCTAAAGGCGCTACTCCTAGGCTCTCACGAATATATTCATTTCTAATCCTATCTCTCCTAGTTATCCCACTCATCCACCTCAACATTCTCATTTCGGCTACATTCAACTTATCTATATGACTCCTCTTTGGTGCCCAGCACTCCGCTCCATAGAGTATTGTAGGCCTAATAGCCGTCCTATAGAACTTGCCTTTAAGTCTTTTTGGAACCCGCTTATCACACAACACTCCCGAGGCTGCCCTCCACTTTACCCACCCTGCATTTATCCTATGCACCACATCCCTATCAATATCCCCTTCTTTATGGATAATGGATCCTAAGTAACGAAATTGATCACACCTTGGCACTTCTTGCCCATCTATTTCAACTAGGGCTCTATCTATAGTTCTACCTTCCTTAAAATTAAATTCCATGCACTCAGTCTTAGTCCTACTTATTTTAAAACCTTTTGATTCTAGAGCAACCCTCCACAATTCTAATTTCGCATTTAAACCTACTTTACTCTCATCAATTAAAACTACATCATCTGCAAAAAGCATACACCAAGGTACATTATCTTGCAAATGACTAGTAAGCTCATCCATAATTAAAGCGAAAAGATACGGACTTAAGGCTGACCCTTGATGAAGACCTACCGTAACCGGAAACTCCTTAGTTTCCCCCCAAATAGTCCGCACACTAGTCACAACCCCTTCATACATATCCTTTATGATATCTATGTAACCTCTTATGACACCCTTCTTCTTCAAAACACTCCAAATAAGCTCTTTCGGCACTCTATCGTAGGCTTTTTCCAAATCTATGAAGGCCATATAAAGGTTTTGTTTTCTATCCCTGAACCTCTCAACTAACTGCCGTAGTAAAAATATAGCTTCCGTTGTTGACCTCTCTGGCATGAAACCAAATTGATTCTCTGATACTTTAGTAACTTTTCGCAAACGCCTTTCTAATACTCTATCCCATAATTTCATAGTATGCCCCATAACTTTTATACCTCTATAGTTTGTACAACTTTGGATATCCCCTTTATTTTTATACAAGGGTATGAGGGTACTCCTCCTCCACTCCTCTGGCATCCTCTTAGATTTCCAAATCATGTTGAACAAAATAGTCAACCAAGTTAAGCCCACACCTCCTAGTGCCTTCCACACTTCAATAGGAATTCCATCGGGCCCTAGAGCCTTGCCTTTCTTCATCTTCCTTAACGCAGCACCTACTTCTTCTATGGAGAATCTCCTAAAATAAGTCACCTCTTTAACAAGACTAGACTCAAACTCTATCCCACTACTATAATTCTCATTCAATAAACGCTCAAAATACTCACGCCATCTCTCCCTAATTTCCTCATCTTTAACTAAGACCCTTTGATCTTCACTTTTAATACACCTAATTTGCTCTAAGTCCCTACTCCTCCTATCCCTTAACTTGGCTAACTTATAAACGTCCCTCTCCCCTTCCTTCGTCCCTAGCCTATTATATAAGTCATCAAACGCCTTAAATTTAGCTTCACTCACTATCTTTTTAGCCACTCTCTTTCCCTTAACATATCTCTCCTAATTCTCTTAATTTTTACACTTTTGCCACTCCTTAAAGAAGCCTTTCTTTTCCTTTATGACTCTTTGGACTTCCTCACACCACCACCAAGTTTCTTTCTTAACGTCCACTCTCTTCCTCACTTCACCAAGTACTTCTTTTCCCATTTTTTTAATACACTTAGCCATGCTTCCCCACATCATTGTTGGCTCCTCAATTAAGTTCCAATCCCCTTCAAACCTCAACCTCTCCACAAAAGTGTTGAGCATCTCCCCTTTCAAGTTCCACCACTTGATCCTAGGCTCCACTTTATCCGAACTTCGTTTCTTCCACCGCTTTATGAGAACATCTAAAACAACTAATCTATGCTGAAGTGCTATAGGTTCACCGGGTATAACCTTACAATCCTTACACTTAGTTCTGTCTTCGCTTCTAACCAAGAAAAAATCTATTTGGCTCTTGTGCGGTCCACTCTTGAAAGTTACTAGATGCTCTTCCCTCTTCTTGAAATAGGTATTTGCTATGCTTAGATTGTTTGCTATTGCAAAATCAAGAATAGTTTCTCCCATTTCATTCGGCTCCCCAAAACCGTACCCCCCATGCACCCTCTCAAAACCTATATTCGTTGCCCCTACATGCCCATTTAAGTTGCATCCTATAATAACCTTTTCCCCGTTAGGTATCCCTTGCAATACTAAGTCCATTTCCTCCCAAAATTGCCTCTTAAGGTCCTCACCTAGTCCTACTTGAGGTGCATAAGCACTAACAACAATAACTATGAAATCCCCTAACATTAGCTTCATTAATATAATTCTATCACTAAATCTCTTTACACCTACAAGACTTTATCTCAAGACTATTCATAACTGTAATCATGAAGTTCCTTATCCCAACAATAATGAGGTTGACAACAAGGATGTTAAGCCTCCACTTCAATATAATACTTTGTGGCAATTATTTTGTAGGAGAAGCAGCCAAGTCTAATGGAAACTTAAAAAAGTAATGGGCTCCCACAAGATCAGTGGAGGCTTGGGAGGATATGCTATGCTACATAGTATTACATAGTTTATGCTCCTGCTTTTATTCTTGCTTAATATTTAATAATGATTGTAAATTGTTAGTGTACTTTTTTTTATTTTGCAATAATGATTCGCTAAATTTGTTACATCTTCTACACCTTCAGTTACTGTTGGATCAGATCAGCCTATGATAAAGCAAGCTGGAATCTTGCAGGAGATTATTCGATTAAGACCAGGTTGGGAGAGAACAGACATACTCCAAAGAAATACATAAATTTGTCCATCCCAAGTCTTTGCCAACTTACTCTATCAGTCACCGACATTTTAGAAGAGGAGCTGCACCTCTAAATTGGTGCCCGAGAACTCCCTGGCTCATGTTCACAAATGGGTATGATAATGCCTTTAAATTCTCGGATCCCTGCTCAAACAAGGCATATGAGCTTCACATCCCAGAGTTATCAGATACACAAATTTGGTCATCCAAGGATGGTTGGCTGACAATAAAGTTCCAGGCATTCATATTTTTTCAATCCCTTCACAAAAGAAAAAGTTGATCTTCCACATGAAACTGCAGGCAGGGTTTCTTGTGGGAATTACATTTTCATCCTTGCCTACTTCTGCAGACTATTGTTTTGTGCATCTGTCTTTTTGGGTATGAAACTGTGGGCATTCGCTTGTTTCGCTTTTCCGATAATACTTGGACTCGTGAAGATTATGACCTTGATCTTCCACTTGAATTGTCATACAACCATGGAATGTCGTATCGGATATCGGTAAAATATCGGTCGGCCTAAGAGATGAAATATCGGAGATATATCGGAGATATATCGGAGATATTGCGTAAAAAAATATCGGTAGTCAAAAACTAGTTTTTATCATATATTTTCAAAATCTAACTTCTAAAATGAGTTATACTAATTTAAACAAAGAATAGATTTCAAAATATGCATAAAAGGATAGAAAACAAACATGAAAGTTTTTTTTTCCCAAAAAAAAAAAAAAAAAAAAAATTTCAAAAAATTTTTTTTTTTAAAAAAATATTTTTTTTTTCAAAAAAGGCCGATATATCGGTCCGAAACCGATATATCGGATATATCGGCGATATTTGGAAAAATTGGAAAAAACGATACTTAATGGTATCGGAGTATCGGTTTGTGTCCGATACCGATATATCGGCGATATATCGCCGATATATCGGCGAGCTGGCATTCCATGCATACAACTCTCCTGTTTACCACAATGGAAATTTCTATTGTCTTGGGTTGGAAGGAAACTTGGGGGTTTATGACCCTGTAGCAAATACATGGAGTGTCGTGGACACTCGGATGTCATTTGACGTTCCTGTCAACAAGTGCTTCTGGTGATAATAACGGTGAGCTGCTATCAGTATTTGTTGATCTATATGAAAATCCTATCGGAGTCTTTCGATTTGACTTTTCTTGGCGTGGATGGAAAAAAGTGACGCACTTGCGAGACTGAACTTTTTTTGTTGGAAGGAATGCATATTTTGGTACAGCAGCACATGAAGAAAGAATGGCAAACAAGATTTATATGCCTAAATTCCATGGAGAGTACAATGATGAACTTGTATTCCATCGAGTAGGGATGGAAAGCAATGGTGAGTCTTGCAAGAACACAGAATACATTCATATTTGGATTGAACCAAAAGATGTTGCATTTCGAATTGACAAGGCGAGAGGAAAATATATGCTTCCAGTAATTTGCGCTGATGCTGACCAATGACAGTACAGTAGAATTTCTTAAGTTATATATCTGTAATTATTGATGGTTTGTAGTGGTATTTATATACATATGGGAATAATCGCTTTTTTTATTTAGAATAGTCGCATATTTAGTAAAACGTGCTGCGCACATCAGGTAAATCATTGTCTGTTGGATTTCCATCCATCAATAAACGATAATACCCAGCATTTTCCGCACCTAATACTTTCGACACAAGCTTGTTCTTGAAACTGTTGTATGACAAGAGAATATATGAATTGGCATATTGTCACGCCCCAAATTTCCAAGGCCCGATTTACGCGGAAGCGACAACCAATGACGGTCATAGGGTAGGAAACCTGGGATTGACCGAATACTCAAGACTTCTATTGTCCCATTTAAATATCATGGGACTTACAGGATCAATATGACTTAAACAATATTCACTTACAAAAATACAGATAACTAAAAAAGAATCTAATTAATTATTACATTAACAGAATTTGTCTCAACAGAACTTAAAATAAAACGGCGTGTATGCCGCGAGTTCAATCAACAAAACATAATAATAACATAATTAAAGAAATAAGTCTTCAGACTCCAGTATCCATCCACGTCGCTGCTCGCTATCACTTCTGTTCCTTCTTAAATCCTGCATCAGAGGATGCATGAGTATTCCATAGGAAATACCCAGTAGGATATAGAAAACCCGCAATAGAGTAATAGAATAAGGTCAAAGACTCAAAGATAGATACAAGTCCAAAAACTCAGGTTCAGCAAATACCGTGTTCACTTATCTGGAAACAACTACCATCCGAGACACCATAGTCAAGGAAGGTTAAGATCAATATCAGAGACTCCAGACTTACGTAGAGTAATGGAGGTAAGGTAACAACATCTGCTCCAAATGTCAGAGGTAACAATTTCTGCTCTCAGTTCTGTCCACTTCCTCTATGGACATCAATACCAGAACATCCTAGAGGTTCTACAGAGGAACCCGACTATGCGTCTAGGGATGCTGGCCCCATCGGTGCTTACGGGCACAATGGGCGGAGATTGCAGACCTTCCGTAATGTCATACAATCTAATGCGCACGCGTTTGCCGTCATCGGCTGAACTACAGAGGTTCAATATCATCGGAGACCACCATGGGTCTAGCAATGGCTCGTGAGCATACTATGATTCCGACTAAGAGTTCTCATAAATGGCTCAAAGCGGAGAAACAGTTCTTGAAAACATCTGGGCCTTATTATCAAGAGGATTAAGTCAAGACTTTTTAATTTCGACTCTTCATAGGAGTAGAAAGCAAGGTTCAAACATAACTCGAATCGACTCACTAAGGAGTGTTGCTAACTCAGAATGAATAGGTCTAGGAACTCGACTGAGACCCGACTACAATGACTCATCAATGAGACACACCACGAGATTCGCCAAAAGTCCATGTTCCGCCGTCTTCATCGTCATACCTAACCCTAGAGTTGACAATCCCCGACACAGAATAATTTGAATGACGTGTCTCCGATAGACCACGTCAGAGGTTTCGAATAAGGTTCAAGCTTTGAATACTCTTGAGTCATGAATAACCCAAGAGAGGAAATAAAAAGGACAATTATCAAGGGACACCACGCTCGACTCTAAGACCCTTAATATTCTTGTAAGGTTACTATTCTCAGTACCTTATAAGTCTTTTTATACTTAATTAAAGTCTTAAGTATTATCTTAAATAGTATTATTAGGGTTTTCCAGTCTTTTAAAACCAGAAACATCTGTCCAAAACAGAACAGCCCACTTCAATCGGTTACCAAGCTCTGTACACAGAGAGCTAACTAGTGAAATTTTTATCCGAGATAGCCTTAGGCATCTATTTTACAACCTGACAGACGGCGTAATTTTTAGACTTTTGTACAATTAGTTATTATTTTCTGAGTCAGGTTCATCTGCACAGGATTAGTCCTGGCCGAGGTTAATTAACTTCAATTATACTTGTTATTTAGTTGTATAAACTTTATTAACTCATAATTTAATTATCTCTGACATCATTACCTCTTCCATAAAGTATTTTCCAGAACTAAAAGGGTTATGGAATTATTAATTAAATCCCATTAATTGGTTACATTTTACAACCTAAATGTCAATCCTTTTATCTTATTCCTTTTACAAAAGTGGTATTAAACATGACATGTAATCTCGGACACCATTAAGATCTGAGGTGTGCTGACATAATGTCAGACTCCATTAGATATTACAGAGAATGTATTATATTTGTGTATAAGGATTAGTCCTTTGGATTAGCAAATAGTATAGACAATCAATTACCCGATTAGTGAATAGGATATTAGTTGTAAGTTGATATATAAATATCCATTTAGAACAACTAATAAAGGACAGACAACATTCCAAAACTCTGACATGAATCAAAGACTTCACCTTTGTCCATCAGTGAGCACTAACCTCCAAAGAACATACAATTTCGAATGGCTTAGACAATATGCAAACCGATTATAAACCGATTTATTACATATGGAAGATTGTAACTTGAATCAATATAAACGTTCTTAAAAGAGCTGACTTTTATTGGACAGCAGATGTATAAGGCCTTCAAGAGGGACACGAACAGCATGTAAAGATGCAATAAATGGGGACGTCACCTAGGGCTTGGCATAATAATATTAGAGCATACCATTGATTGTATACAATGTCACATACAACATGAGCACATGCATAATTTCATTTCATGCAATAACCACTTGAACATCTAATGAGAGTACGATGCAAGCTTCAAGATTTACATTAGAGTAACTCATGATCAATCATCAAAAATCAGAGAGAAGAGTCGTGGTAAAAATATCCTACCTCTTATTGGTGTACTGAACCTTGACGTGTAGCTTGCTCCCCAATTCAACGTGCCAAAGCCTTGCCGATCCGTCACCCCACAAATCCACTAGAGATCGGTTGGCCGCTGGTCGAGGAGAGGAAGGGGAGGTCTAAGTCGGTTCCTTACCACACTCAAGGGATGGTTGATGTCTAAAAGAAAATCCGGTCTCCCAAAGCATGGTATTTATAGATGTTACAAACTCACCACCATCGTTGATCTTCTTTGATCCAACGGCCCCAATTTGGCTCAGCAAAAGGGGAAACTCCAATGACTAGGACGTGATCCCATGATTGGATCCAAACTGATAATCCCTCCCTAGGTAGAGGTGATGATTATCCTAATTGAAACCTTAAATTTCCCAAGACACATTGTCTTTCCATTTGGGCGTCCATCGTCAATCATCATGCCCAATTATAGACGATTCAATCTTGTAGAGAACCTTCCAAAACTTCGACCAGCCACCCAACTAATCAATTACACTCCCTTAATTTAGAGAATCAATTTTGATTAGGGTCAAGATCTTGGTGACTACCCTTAATGGAATCAATCACCATGGTATATTCCATTGGCATATGGCATACCCAATTGGACGAAATCTCATCATGCCAATCAGCCCAATTTCATCCAAGAGTCATCCCATAATCAAATTTCAAATCTCTTAATCTTCTCAATTAACCAAATCTCAATTTTACACCTCATCAATCAACATGATTTGAATTTCAATTTGAATTGATTGCCAATTAGGATAAGTGGTTTACTAGATAAGGTAAGATATTTAAATTCAAAAGGGATTTCAATCCCAAATGCTTCCCACGATTTGGTCCTCCAAATCGTGGGCCCAAGGGTGTCCACATCATCACGTGGTGACACACCACTATAGGGTACTCGTGGCACTCTATAGGTTCTCACGCGTCTTGGTATACAGTTTAAGATGTACGGTTAAGATGACTTACACGCGTAAAGTGTAGTCCCACCATGCACGAGTCCCACGCCTGGTAGCACTTTCTCTGGCTCCGCCACACGCGTACTTGTACGCGTGACTAGCCCTAGCCCTGACACTCAAGTGGCCCTGGCGTCAGGTGTACCCAACCCCTGGCGTCAGGTGTACCCAACCCCTGGCGTCAGACGGGTTACAGCACCAGGCCTAGTCCTCTCGCTCGGGAGAACCTGCCCAATCTGGTTAAACAATCTCATTGACCAATAAACATCAAGATAGGGTTCCACATAGCCAAAATGAGATACCAGACCAAAAATTACGAAAGATACAAAAACTTTCCTATTTTAGACCAGTTTCCTAAAATAGCAGTTTCCAAAGACATACCGATTTTTCGGGTGTTACACATATAATCTCAACCCCATTCTGGTAGTATGGTTAATATGCTACATATCTCATATGTCCTTTGTATCCTGCTATTTGTCATTTGTTATAATGCTTTGGTTAATTATTTGCCCCTCTCCTTAATTCCCATGAGACCATTAAAACTCACTAAAGATGCCTAGGGCCCTAGACCATGATGACCAACAGACCAAGGGCTATCTGCCCTTGAAATGCCACCTTTGAAACAAAATTGTTTAACACATTGCTCGCAGTATTGAACAGGAGTAAAAACTGGCCGGTCTCATCTTAAACCACAATGACCTTGCTCTGACCTCCAAGAGAATAACTACACAACTTCACAAAAACAATTTTGAATGACTTTCAGTATTCCATTAATAGTCGTCTAACTCCTACACAACCGAAAAAGACTATGACGACAAGAAAATCTATATAAATAAATTATTTTTATGATCAACCTAAATTAGGAAAGTCAAATTTCCAATTTGAATTCTTGTGAACTATTTGTGATGATGTGTGATTTACTTTATATGTAGCATTAAAACTTTGCTTTGTAGAAGACTCGGTTTATTCAGGATTCACCGGCACTGAGACTGAGCCTAGTGCCATGGTCGGAGGAGTGCCTGATGCCAGGGTGAGGCTGGGCTCTAGTGCTATGTTTGTGTGGGGTGCAACGTTTAGTGTAGGTTTTCTGATTGACGAATTACAATTAAAGGTAGTTTCCTATTTGAGTATGAATAATATTTGGAAGTTACTATTTAGAGTAAAAGTCCAGTTTAGTAACCAATTTACTGGGCATCAAACCTGCCTGCGCCAGGTAGTGGAGATGGAATAAAATTCCTTGGTTGGTTATCTTTCTTGTTTAGAAGTGATTTGCGATAAAGATGATAGTTACTTAGTTTACCGGATGGTAAATGTGGAAAATGTAGAGAATAAGGAATGAGTTGAGAGTCCTACCTGAACTGGACAACTCCAAGTCTAGGTGCCAAGGAAGATAGAGGAGACAAGATTCACATAATCTGGAACATCAAATAAGAAGAGACACCATAAAAGGAAGGGGGTCAGGAATATTGGAGTTAGTTAGGCAGTTACTAATTTTTTAGATTAGATAAACATAGAGAGTAGATTTGGAGTTGGAATTGGATTTGGAATCCAAACAAACTGGGTGCTAGTGGTGACTGGACGTCAAAGGAGTATTTGGGAAAGTAGATGATGGACGGATGAGATCGAAGTGGGGTCTAATCAAGGGTTTGAAGGAAGTCCTAATAGAACTAGAAAACTTAACACTATAAAAGGATCGGAGTATAGTTCTGGCCGACCAGACTTTCTCTCTCCCTTCTCTTCGTGCTTGGTCTCTCACTCTCTATCTCTATCTCTATCTCACGTCCTCTATCTCTCAGTTCTCTCTTTCTTTACCCTCTTCTTCTTCTTCCTTATTGTTGATTGGTGGTAAAGCGACGCTAAGCGCCATTCGTGGAAGATTGAATTAGCTAAGTGAGAAGGAACTTTTTCTAAAAGGTAGGATGATTTTTACACTATTTGCTTTGGATTTTAATTCCATGCTGATGATCTAAATTTTGATATCCTAATGTCGAGTAAATTGTCTTCGTATTAGATTTAATGCGCTGAAACTTCATATACATGAATCAATTACATCTGTGATACTATTTTGATGATTCATTGAACTGTTGAGATATATGGTAGTTATGTACACGCACCATTTCCTGTTACATGTGTTAGGGTTTTCATAAGAACTCGTTCTATCATGATCTCTTAGTCGTTGTCTTGTTGTTTCACGGCAGTTCACTGATTATAAGTTCAAGAGTGTCTGTTATTAATTATCCTATAAACCGGCCTTGTATTTATTAGAAATAGATGCTTAAACCCTTATAGTTGCATTTCGATTAGCATTAATTTGCTCTCTGTTCAATTCAATATCTTGTTTTTCAGTAGGATCACTTATCATACATGTGGTCAGTGCACTGGAAATGAGTCAATAGTGTCTAACATTAGTTGTCCAATTCTTCTATTTGATCTAATATAAATGATATTGGACCCTACCCTCGCATATAGATAGTGAAATAAATTAAGTTCATTCTAAATTAATAAAACTATGAACTAATAGGGATCTATTATAATGAAAAATGTCATGACAACCAGTACCTAAGATCATTAAGTGTCGGAAATTAAGTTTCATAGATAGTAGTTAGTGCACTAATCAAGTTGAATGTAAACAATCCTCTCGGCTAGAACAAATTCTGTGCCGATGATCTATACAAAATGAGTCATAAATAATTCTAGAAAAATTCTAAAAATATGCCATAAATTTTGTATGAAACTAGACTAATAAAAGCACCTACTGTAAAGATTTTCAATGCCAGTTCAGCCTGTATAGTCCATGGAAATTGTTTGATTCCACTTGATATATCAAAACAGCACACTTTCCTTACCATAAAAATAATTGATACTTGACTAATATAAATCTTTATACTATAATTATATCTATGATTTATCTAACGAATATTAATAAAATCCATATAAAAATCTCAGTAAAATTGATTGAGTCATAAGACCTCTGATAAGTTGTTTGATTGATTATCTTTTGTTTGTTCGATAACCTTTTGTTGGCATGTTCCTCTGTCTGTCTTATTCAATTATTCATTTGAAACTTGAACATAATATTTTTCATGACCAGACTCTAAATTCTTAGAGTCATGATGGGTAGTTCTTTATCTGTATTTTCTCACGAGTTCTTTTCTAATGTTAGTAATGTGTAACATGTCCAAATTATCAACTATCTCATTTTGTGCTGCCTTTTGTGAGTCGATTATAAAAAAGGATGTTATGTTTACATAGGACATTCTTATATCTCTGTTGTGAGTGTTATTGCTCAATAAACTCTCCACAAGAGACTTTTTAATGATCTCTCTGAGGTGGACTCATAGTATGCTCGAAGAGTCATGATTAGATCTTGCGAGATCTCCGTTATTAAATTAGAACCTTGGGGGGCTCCTACCCAGCACGAAGCACATACATACGTTATTAGGCTGGTTAGACATCACAGAAGGTCTAGCAGTCTCCGCCCATTGTGTTTGTGAGTACTGATGAGACCCGTATCCTAGGCACATAGCAAAGTTTCTACATGAAAACCTCTAGGGTAATAGCAGAATTTGTATCTTTATACACTTTAGTTGTTTTGGAGTTTTGGTGAATATTGATTTTCCTATTTGGTGAAAGTTTTATGTTTCCAATTATAAAATTGATGATATTCAATTTTTTATCATATTAGATCTATTTCTTATCATATCTTAAATTATCCCTCTCTTATCGTGATTTTTGTATCCTACTTGATATGTTCTCATAATACTCTATATAGATAAGAATTAAACTTGAAAAAGTAGGAAGAAGTGAATGACTCAAAGCATGCAATAGAAGAGTTTTACTTTAATTTTAATCTAAGACATGTAATGACGGTGGCATGTGTGTTACTTTTAATCATTGAATTTTTATTAATATTATATAGATCTTTTATTTCATTTTATTAATAAATTTCATTCTCAAAGTTATTAATTCAGTTATGCGTCTTTTTATAATAGTATAATTAAAGACAAAGTTGTATTCGGTTCACGTTCCAAAACTTTTGGCTTACTTATCTATTTATTATCTTAACTGCTTCCGCACTCCAATAAAGCCAAAAATTTTGGGGCGTGACAAAGACAACCATCATTTATCTTAAATTAGTAGAAGTTAGTAGCAGACACATGATAATAGTTGCAGACAAGATGTACAATTTACACTTGCATTTCTCGAGTACCAGATAGCCGAGTACAAAAAAGAAAGAAATCATTGTGGTTCAACCACTTTACACATAAACATCTTCGACACTCCCAGTGAATCCTAGGGACACAAAAAACACTGATCACCCAGGGAGCTCCATCCGACTTGTTTGGAACAATGCAAGTTAATTTAAATCACCACTCATGTCTCTGAAAACAAAAAGATCAAAGAGATAATGCACAAGCTGGCGGCAAACAATTAAACCAACCAGCAAGACTAGAAAAAAAAAATCTTTTCACCTGTACACTCCCATCACTTCATTCACTTTTTTACTCTAAATTATATACAAGTTACAAATAGATGTAAGGAACCTATATCACGCTTTTGCCGCATTTGTTGCTTCAAAAGCTAATATGTAATACCAACTTCCTCTTCCAACCAAGACCCCTTCTCTTTTTCTTTTACACCACCAAAGTTCAACTCTTCTGACGCAGCAGCAGCTAACCTTCTCCTATACTGATTTCCTCTTGACGTTCACTCTTCTCCACATTTACAGCAGAACGTTTTGCTAAATGTTCAGGAAAATCTTCTGAATTTGAAACACCGTCTAGTTTCAAAACTCGGACATTCAAATTGGGAAAGGGTTCTTGATTTATCTGCACACATAAAAATCAACTTAATGTTAACTTCTCAAAAATAAGCCGACCAAATGAGGATATACAAGAAGGCTTCGACTCCATTTTTTGTTCTTCCTACTTCTATAGTGAATATACAAAAGAGCATACAGGCTTGCAATGCACCCAGAAAAAAAAATTTGCACTACACACTTGGGAAAAAGATCACAATGGACCATAGTTTCAAATCGCATATGCGAATCTGCTTTGCAAGAAATTTGCTTAGGCAAACCACATTGTTTTTTTTTTATAATTAGGCAAACCACATTGTTGCTTAGAAGACTAAATAATATACTTTAGACATAAACAATATGGTTAGTTTCATTCCAACTGGCCAAGAAACTACTAATGAACTTGTCGTCATGGGTCCAAATCTCAATACCACATCATTTTTACAATTGTTATAAACTAATTTTTTGGGGGAACTGTTATCAACTTTGAGTGCTCCTTTCAGCCTCACCTTATGAAAAAACGTAAAAGTGAGTCTGTTCTCAAGATCCGCAACAAACAAGCCAAACCCACGTACTGGGCTCATATATCCAGCCTAGAAGATAGCATAGGTGCCTAAGTAAACATCTTTGATAAGTTGGACTGGGTGCCCAAGTTAACGACACAATCAGTAACTCTATTATCCATTTACCTGATCACCAGCCTCCAGTGTCTCAGAATGGAACAAAATAGGGCGGCACCGTTTGTCTTCATTCATCAGACTAGAATTCTGAAAGTGTGTGACGAGAGCTGACTTGCCCTGGATTCTCGCATACGCGAGTGAAGCAACCTTCTCACTGTTAAATTTCTCCCATTTCTTCCCATTAAAAGCCTGCAGAAGTTTAATATATGATGACATTTTTATAAGCACTTTCAGGGTTTAATATTTCTTCAAACTATATGTACTAGTATAGTTCTTGGGGATTAGAAACTGACACCACGTGAAACCACAAAAAAGAATACCCTGACAAATTAAACTAAAACCCAAAATAATGATGAACAATGAACATCTTGAATTTAAACTAGCCAAAGAAGAAGAGGAGATTTGTATGGTTATAAGTTCTCAATAAAAACCTGATAAAATGGAGTGATGTGTGAAGGAGAGATCATGTTTATAAATGCGTAACCGACATTACATTTGTTCTGCACAGAAAAGAAGTAATTCATTACTAAAAATAATTGATTCAAATCATCAGTGTCAAGCTGAAGAATGATTGAGACAAAAATAACCTTGAAATCAATTGGCAGGTACAGAAAGTCATATGTTCCCTTGTGGTTTTCGTCAATGGCAGCTAGTAGCATCTTTGAAGTGTACCTATTATCCATGAAGTTGCTGTTAAATGGGCCCATGAAAAGATTCTTTGGCCATCGACTGTTGGGTCTGAAAGAGGCTTTCAAGGATCTACCAAGGCTCAGACATATTCACGATGTTGACCTATCACCTTACTTAAATTAAAGCCATCGATAATAGAATTGGAAATTGGTGTTACACCTAAAAGGTACTCCCTCTGTCCATTGAAGCCTGTCTGCATTTGAAAAGGAGTCAAATTTATTGGACTCTAAGGCCTGTAAAAAAAAAAATTCCCCCCCCCCCCTCTCCTGTGTTTTTGGTCGTGAAGGAGCAAAGTCAGCCATGTAATGATGGGACCAAGTTATTTCAAATGCAGATAGGCTTCATTGGAAGGAGGGAATAATAATTCTCTCTATCATCCACGGGGGTAGTTCTACATGAGTTCATATAGTGATTTGCATTCTTTAGGTTAGAAAGGTGATTACTTGTTTGGAATATTTTTGAGCATTAAGGTCGTCCGTGTGTCTTCACCACTGACAATTTTATCTATGTCTAGCTGATACTGCTTCTTGCTATCAATTTGGTTTCCATTGGTTTCCACTCGTCGACTCTGAACACGATCAGTCAACCCATTGACGCAACCTGTCAGTGGTCCTAAATATGACCCAGTAACACCAAGAACCACAGGATTTAGTTTCTGAGAGGACATCATCCCGAAATTTGGAGATTGATTTTCGGAAATATTTCCAGACAGCTCTATTCCACGATTCATGGTAGCCCGAGCACCCATATTCATCATAAAACTGCCTCCAACCCGATTTAAGCCTATGCCTCCATATGCATGAGAAACAGGATTCATAAAAGATGTATCTGAGGACTCCTTGAAAAAACCATATTGTTTCTCAAAAAGCGCACCAGATGGAGCAGAAGCTGGCCCAACATGATGGTGCTGAGCAAAAGAGCCATGTCGGCCAGAGTAAGCGAAGCCCTGCCCCTGCTGCTGCCCATTAGATCCGATAGAATGCCCCATAGATGGTATCATCCAGGTGGAAGCATGACTATGCTCAGAATAAAGAACGGGACTACCCCATAGAAACTGGGAACCTGTCAGTGTACCAATACCGGAAGTACTGGAATTTGAGTGTCCAAATGAAGGCCCTGATTCAGGACTTGGACTCATGCTTAGCATCCTGCCGTTAGATTGATCTGGAAAAGAATGAGAATTCTGAAATGCAGTTCCAGCAGTAGAAGAATCCACCTGGCTACCCCAGCCCTGCGCTTTTCCAATGGGTGCAATCTTAACAGAATCTGATACAATAGGAGGAAGAATTGAAGCCAATCCAGGCATGTGATTGCTAGTCATTGGACCAATTGGGCCCAAAGCAGGTGGGCTAATTCCATGCAATGAACTATTCTCAGTAGGGCTGCTGAATTGTGCCCAAGGACCTGTTAATTATGAATATGCAGTATCTATTAAGCATAGAGAAACAACATAGAACTAAAAAGCAGAACTAAAAATAATAAAAACATTTGTACCGGGTGGAGAATTAATTACTGGCGAACCCACTTGATGTTGGAAGCTTCTAGTTTCATCTTGATCCAATTCTTGACTCCACTGTTGCATCAAGCTAAATATGCCAAAAACACAACAAATTTAGCAGACTAATTTGACTATATAGCTACCGCCTTTTTCAAATGAGAATGCTACAGCTCCTCAGTTCTCCCTTGGAATTTTCTGCCTATATGAGCTGTAATTGACCTGATCTGATAGGCTTTCCTTGATGGAAAGGACAAAAAAAGGAAACAGGATGGGCAGGACACTGGTTAGAGAATTTATATGAGTGAAACGGTAGGGTCCATGTCGCCTACCCTACTTAGTCAGGCTTTGGTGGTCGTGATGACAATGACAAAATTGACAATGGTATCTACTGCTACAGTATGGCAGATACATTTCTTATTGCAACCCTCTAAAGAGAGGAAAACAATATGAGACTCAGCCATATCTACACCATCATACAGAATCACCGAGATAACAGACAACATTTCTATTTACTTTAAGAAAACTGCATGCATCACGATATTGCCCAGGCAATTTCTTAACGCACACTAACCATACATCTAATCTGCCCTAATACGTTATTCATGAGAAGATTTAGGATTATAAGCTGTCCATAATGACCCTTGCACACTGGTCACCATATATTAGAATTAACAACTCAAGAAAGTTGATCATATCGCATAAGATACTAGGTTACATAACATTATCAACAGCTATGCCTCCTTAAGTTGAATGTCACACAATTCTCCATCACCAATTGTCATTATATATTCAGATTGATCAGACTTCCATGTCAGAAAAATAGCAGCATTTAAAGCTCTTCTTTTCATTAAGAAAATTAAGGAGCTGATTAGGTATCAAATACAAGGTGTTGCGCCACAGAGATAGACAGCAATCAAGACCAAGTACTTACTTCTTCCGTGCTCCCCCAGGACGGCTAGGTTCAAGCTTTATACGCTTGCCAGCTATATTAATTCTGTTAAGAGACCTAAGAGCTGCTTCTGCCGCTCTCACATCATAGAACTCAATAAACTTATGGTGCCTCTTGTGAGGTGTTTCCCTGATCTGAAACACAGTGCAAATGAGCAACATAAACAGATCAGTACAACTCATTCAAGATAAATGATATAGACAAATACATTGATAAAACTAAACCAGAAAAAATCGAAAAGCAAAAAAAGTTCAGGCAGGGACAAAGTTACCTCCTTCACTTCACCATAAGTCCCAAATATTTGCAGAAGATCATCATTTGAAACCGATGGATCCAAATTAAAAACTACAAGAGTTCCTTGATTAATATCCTTATCTGATGGATTATCCTAGACGAAACAAAAAAATGTCTCCTCAAAGAAATAATACAATTGACTGCTAGTAGTAAACTCTACAAAAAAATATTATGATAAGATAACCTGCCCAACCTTGGGAATTGAAAAATGAATGTCAAGTTTTCTTCGTCGTAGTGGCTTATTTTGTAAAGCACGCATTGCACTTCGAGCATCACGAATGTCATAGTAAGATATCATCACAAATCCCCTGTGTTTGCATGCAGTATAAAGTGTTCGGATAGCACCATATTGCTACAAGACGAAACATCACTTCAGGTTTGAGGATCAAACATATATATTAGAACACATATTACATAGTGATGTAGGACAGATTATAAGCTTGAGCACTTTGGCTTTTGTCTGATCACTAAGTTTATGCTATGCCAATGAATCTGCAAAAAATGGTAGTATTTACCCTTCCTATGCCCTAACACGTTGCCTTGTACTATCATTGTCCATTAATAGAAGGTAGTTTACATGCATTCTAGAAAAAGCATAATATCATATATGACAGAAAGACAATAAATTAAAATTCAATAAATAAAACAGGCAAGGCATTGATAATCTAAGCATTAAACGGAACTCGTTCTCAAACAAGAATCAAGCTACCTCAAAGAGGGATCGCAATTCAGAATCCTCAACATTACTGTTAATGTTCCTCACAAACAATGTTCTAGAAGGATGCTCCCCATATGGATGTTCTCCCGCAATAGTTCCAACACCGTTTGAAAGACCATAATGACCAGTTCCATTTCCAATGTGGTTATCACTTAAACTCACTTTTGCCATGGAAATAGCCAGACTTTCGTGGGGATCAAAATCCATTTCCATGCCACCACCACTATCAAAAATATCATATTCTTCCAGGTCCTCCATTTGACTAGGAAGCTCACTCAAATCAAAGTCATCCATTATTCCAGCCAGGAGCTCAGCTTCGTCATCAGGAAGCAAGCTTCCAATAGCATGGCTGGCACTAATGTCTTCACTGGAGCTGTTACCTTCTGTATCATGATTTATCTCATTTGACTTTGAAATGTGATTATTAGCAATTTTAAGATCAGATCCTGCAAAGTTCACTGCAGGCATATGATTGGAAAATGTCAAAAATATGTACAACAAAAGGAAGAATTGCTTTCTTTCTTAAAAACTATTTTCAATGTACACGTATTATTTTCAAAATGCCGAACAAGTTTTGAAGAACTTGTAAATTCAAAGATCGCATACACTTCTCATGTTTCAAAACAGGTAGTGAGCTTGAAAAAAGGCTCGCATCACTTGAACCAAGAAATTTGTCAGAACTAGATGGAAGCCCCCATGCACCATTTCCTACCTCCTCAGAAATCTTTATTGACTGGATATTGAAAGGTTCTATCAAATGCAGACCCCAAAACAGAAAAAAAAAATGGTTAGGGAAATTTTCCAAATAATATTTGTTATCAAAATACCACAGAAGATAGTTATCTCGAGATATACGATGTAACTTTGGCTCCATAATATGTTGTCTGAATCTTCACGACAAGCTAGCAAGGATTTTATTCTAGCATGAATGGCATGCAGCCCCCGAATTACCGGAGCTAACCTGCACAAGATTAGCTGCTCAAAGATCAGCAGGGACAGGAAGGCCAAGATGTACCAAGATATAGATAAAATGTAGTCTTCACAGATCGGCAAGTACATACTGCTTTGCAACAACAACCTACGCACTGAGCAAAACAACAACCAATATGCATCCAACTACATAATCCAATATTGCAAAATACCTAAATTTAGGCTCACTCTGCAGGTCCATAATCCATCCCGACATATTTCCAGAAATCTCTCTCTCAGGATAATTTCAAACTTAAAAAACATCCAAGGCATCTTTATTTAACATTCTTTGCATTCCCTCTTTTTGCATTAAGCTTCAACAAAATTTCGACGTGATTGAGTTCATCAACATTTTTTTTTTTGGGGGGGGGGGAGGGGGGGGGGGAATCTAAATCACATGCTCATAGAAAACAAGGTGCAGACTGAAATCACTGAATGAACCGACGTAAGTGCATTGTATTTACATATTTTTCCCTATGAACCAAAAGAAAGATAAAACAATATGCTGGAAAGCTTGGAACAAGCTAATTCAAGTTCATTGTTAAAACAAACTAATAACCAATATTTTCTCTCCACAAAAGTATAAACAAATAAACAATCCACGACAATAACATTAGGTTAACACAATAAGCATACTAAAATTCAATTATGTAAAAAAAACAATCACTTGTCAAACTTCCTACCCTCCTGTACTCGACAAATTCGAAAATAAAATTAATACGATGAAAATGGAAACAACAGAATTTTCGCTGTCGAACTCCAAGATATTAGAAACCATAATTTAGCGGCTCACACTCCAACCCACGAAAAAATACATTAAAAATTCCAATAAAGAAGACAATTCCACAAAAAGCAACTACTAAACCAAAAACTCAAACATTTCCTTCACTCTTTCCAATTAAAGACAACCAAAACTTCGATGTTTTAACAGCAACATACAAAGAGCCACACCCCCTGAACTAGCTACTCGTCGAATCAAAAAGAAAGAATTAAGCTTACTACGTGTTAGTTCGCAATTCACGCACATTCCCACCTGCAATCGCGCTCACATAAAACTACCATCTTTAAAGCGCGCGAAAAAATGTAACAAAAAATATTCGTACTAGCAGTAGAACCATCTCATCAAAAACAAAAAACATAAAAAAAACAGTAGCAATAGAAAGTAAAGGAGAGAAGAAGCTATAACCCAAGCATGCACAAGTGTTAGCAACAATACGGACCAAACAGAGCTTACAGAATCCGGAATTTTAAGCAAACCTCTTTGGCAAAGTCGAATTGAGAGAGAGTGATCAAACGGGAAAGAGGAGTGCAAAGAAGAGTTGCATCAATCGAGCTTAGTCCGGTAGGCAACTCCGCCGCCGACAGCTGGCCACCGGCGACCACCACCTCCGGTTCCTTCTCTGGCGCCGGGAAATAAAATTTGGAACTTGGAGCCAAGAATTGATATTTGAGAAGCCGGGGGACGAGGACCTCGGGAGGAGATTCTGCTCTATTTGAATCGCCCGTTTGGCGTCCGTTGACACTGTTTGATGATCACTGCGCGCCAAAGGTACCAACAGTAACCGGTAAAAAAACCTAGAAATTTTAGCCTTGAACATGCTCGTATTCCCGAATGTGCCACTATTTTTAACCCGGCCCGCCGCTTGCCGGAGCTCGGCAACGGCTGCATCGCTACCTACCGCAAAGCAAAGCGGCTTTCGGCGTCACGGCGGAAAGTCGGGTTGATGGTGACATTTTGCAAAGTTTGAAAGCCACGCCGCCTATATTGTCATGATAGAATAAGGGGTATTTTGGCATTAAAGAATGTAAAATACATATTATGTATATTCACAAGGAGGGCATGCATGAGGACTGAGGAGGGTTTATTTTATTTGGATTTGATTGCAGCTAAGGTATTTGATTAAGAACAATGAACTTGGAAAGGGTTGTAATTATTGGGGGGGCGAATGATTGATGGATTGTGTCTCCTGGAATTGCCCGCACTAATAAAAACTAGAACATTGCCAGCACCTGTATTGGCCATTCAGGTTCATTGCCCAGAACCTGGGTCCCTTCAGGGATATCTGATCCATCCTTCTTTTCCTCCACCCACTTATTTGGAAGTATCCGAGCTGTCTTTTGTCATAAAAAATATAAGAAAAGGAAAGTATGAGAGTCTTTCACCGTATTGACACTCTTCTTTGCAAGTATCCGAGCTGTCTTTTGTCATCAAAAAGATAAGAAAAGGAAAGTATGAGAGTCTTTTACCGTATTGACACTCATATAAATTGTATATACAAATGTGGCCCTTTACAATATGTATTTATAATATTAACCTTGGACACATGCAAGCACTCAAGAATGTGGCACAAAAAGTCATAATTGTTGCCCATCTTATTTTTTCTTCATTTTTGCCTTCATTCTCATTTGCCCTCTTCTCCAATCTCTAAGTCTCATTTTTTCTTCATTTTTGCCTTCATTCTCATTTGCCCTCTTCTCCTACATCTCTAAGTCTCATTTTTTTTTCTTCATTTTTGCCTTCATTCTCATTTGCCCTCTTCTCCTACATCTCTAAGTCTGATCTCAGCTCCCGCTCCAGTGACTCCCCTCCTCTAGTGCCTCTACCTCTGTCATTATCTCTATCTCCTTCTCTAACTCTACCACCTCCTCTTCTACCTTCGCCACCACCACACCACCTCCTCCTCTTTGTCATCGTCTTCTCCTCTTCCTCTTCTGCCATCGCACCGCCACCGGAGGGGAAGGCCAGTGAGAAGGGAGTAAAAAAATATGGAAGGGGAGGCTAGAGGTAGCGATGTATTTCTCTTTCGTCATTGCCTCCTCATCCTCCTCCACCGACTTGTCACGCCCCAAATTTCCAAAAACCCCAATATGCGCGGAAGCGATAATCCAATTAAGGTTATAAGGGTAGGAATCTGGGACGGACCGAATACTCAAATCATCACATACCCAATTTACATTCTTGGGTCATACTGGATCGATAAGACTTAAACCATATCCACGCACATGATATAGAATAAAAAGAAGTCTAATTTAATTATTACATTATTCGACAAGTCTCCACAACTAAAAATGAAATAAAATGGCACACAGGCCGCAAGTCCACAAACATCAACATAAATAATAAATTAAAAGATAACTCGTCTTCTGACTTCAACACCCAACGCCACTTTCAGCAATAGTCGATCACTTCCGTTCCAGCTTAATCCTGCATCAGAGGATGCATGAGTATTCCATAGGAAATACCCAGTAGGATACAAGAAAACCCACAATGGAATAATGATTCAAATGCCAAAAGGCTTAAAGAACGAAGACAAGTACAAATAGACTCAGGATCAGCAATTATGCAGTTCGTATACCAGGAAACAACTCATCATCCGAGACTCTCAAAGGTCAAGGAAGGATAAAATTAATATATAAAATTCCAAACTTACAAAGAGTAAGGAGATATTACAAGAGTATCTGCTCCAAACATCAAAAGGGTTGGAGATAACAATTTCTGCTCTCAGCTCTGTCCACTTCCCCTATGGACATCAATACCAGAACATCCTAGAGGTTCTACAGAGGAACCCGGCCATGCGTCTAGGGATGCTGGCCCCATCGGTGCTTACGGGCACAATGGGCGAAGATTGCAGACCTTCCGTAATGTCATACAATCTAAAGCGCACGCGGTTGCCGTCATCGGGTGAACTACAGAGGTTCAATAAATCTGAGACCACTATGGGTCTAGCTATGGCTCGTGAGCATACTATGATTCCAACTAAGAGTTCTCATAAATGACTCTTAGCGGAGAAACAAATATTTCATCCGAGTGTCACTGAATATATCTGAGCCATCTCATTAAGAGGCTTGGAACATGTCATTCTAAATTCGACTCTTCGTAGGAGTGTAAGACCATGTTTGAACAAAACTCGAATTGACTCATAAAGGAGCGTTCAATATCTTGAAACAATGGAGTCTAGGAATTCAACTGAGACCCGACAAAATGACTCATCAACGAGACACCACAAGATTCGCCAAAGATCACGTTCTGCCACTTTCACCGTACCTAGCCCTAGATTTGACAATCCCCGACACTGAAATGATTGAATGACTTGCCCATAATAGATCATATCATGGGCATTGAATACGGATCAAGCAATGAGGCCTCTTGAACAATGGATTGTTCAAGATAAGAGACACAAAAGACAATTAAATACAGACAAAAGTTCTCAGCTCTAAGACCCAAAAGTAAACTTTTATAGTTACTGTTACAAAGGCCTTAGAGGTCTTATCACATTTAATTAGTGTTTTAAATAATGTCTTAATCCGAAATTAATAATAAGATTACGGTTTAGGGTTTTTAGAACAAAAAACAGTGTTCTGTCCCAAACAAAACAGTCCACTTCAAACGATCACCATATCTTATACAGAGCGAATCAACCTCTGAAATTTTTATTACAGATAGCCCTGGGAGTCTAGTTTACAAGCTGATAGATTGGCATAATTTTTAGATTTTTGTACAATTAGTTATCATTTTTCGATTAAGGTTCGTCGGTGCAGGAATAGTCCTGGCCGAGAGCAATTAACTTAAGTTATACTAATTAACTGATGTTACCAACTTGATTAACAACTTTTACAGAACCCAAATGGTTCTGAAATTTGCTGATTTAATTCATTTTCTGCTACAAATTCACCACCCGATTAGTGATTCCCTTCCCTTAATCCATTGCCTACATCATACAATTAAGCCAAGTATTCTCGGACACCACAGTGAATAGTGACGTCCTGACATGATGTCATACTCCAATTGTAGGATGAAGAGACTCATATAAATTTTGTACTAATTCATTCATTATTTAGCATGATATGTACTTAGATACAATACATGATTGCCAACATGCATACTAGTATGATAGTCTTATGTAATCATAATTAGGACACCTAAACTTAGACATACAACACTCTAACATGCTGGACTCTGACTTAAAGATTACAACTTTTCAACATCAGAGACTTAGATAGGTACTTTGATCACATTTTAAAGATGTATGACAAAGGAACACTCCAATTTTTGGCAATCGGCTATGCTTACAATCAACATGATACACAACCATCAAGAAAAAGGGACCACTAATGCTGGACAGACGTCCAAAACAATTCAAAGAGCATAAAGGCATATCTTTTCATGTCGAGTGAAGTGGGGATGTCATCTAGGCATGGAACGAGAAGAATTGGCACATACATAAGATCAAATACGGTAGAACATGCAAACCGATATAACTTTCATCTCAATATCAACAATAGTAAGACATGGAAATAACATGTTGTAGGATATGAAATCATCAACATCATACACTCATGATCATCCAAAAATTAGAGAAAAAGAATTGTGGTAAAAGATTATCCTACCTTGTGGAAATCGATACCCAAAAATCGTAAATCGGTTTCTACTCGATCGCGAGACTCCTCTTCTTCGCGCAAGCACCACAAACACCACCAATGGACTCACCACCACTTTGGACGAACAAAGGAGGAGGCTAGATGCTCTTCCCTCTTGTTGGCACGTTCTCCAATGCTCACCAAAAAGGTACTGATCTCTCTAATGGAGGGTTTAAATAGGAAAAGCTTAAATCTCTAGGGCAAACCTCTACCATTGATCAAACCCTCATCCAAGGGCCACAATCCACAAGAAATAATGGAGAATCCCTCAGTTAGGGACGTGATCAATCTATCCCAACAGATTCATATCTTGGTTGGTAAGTATCTTTAACCAAATCACTTAGTTACCAAACCGATTTCAAGTAAATATCTAAATTGAAGACAATTTTCCCAATTAATTTCCATGACATAAGGCATCCTTCATTCACATGGAAAGGGCCATAATCTCATCCCAATCACGTTCATAATCTCCCCAAAAAAATCTCATCCAATTCCATAACTAATTCCCCAATTAAATTGATTGTCAATTGGCTAGGAATTAAGGTTTTCAAATTTGAAACACTTACCAAGGTTTAGATCCGTTGGATAGGATTAATTTGGTAAGACACATCTTCCAAAGATCCCCCAAAATCAGCCTAAGAGGTTCCCCAACAGATTGCCTCGAAAAACGTGAAATTAACTGCGATCGATCGGTCCGTATACGCGATCGATCGTCCTGCGTTCGATGCCTTACAAAAACGATCGATCGTCTCCCGATCGATGCCCAATAAAAGCGATCGATCGGTCTGACAGAAAAACTAATAAATTCAATTTTTTTTCTAGAATTCAAAATTACTCCCATTTAGCAATAAAATTCAACTTTATTATTATAAAATTTACGGCCGCCACAGACTCTTCCTTAGTAGCATCGACCTCAAGAACAAAAGCCCATACTTTCTCCCGAATTGAGGTTTTCTCTGACATTGATTTGAGCATTTTATTTACCTAGAGTGTTCGCATTAAAATCTCATATTTTACCTTTTGAATCTCAAATGTCACCTTTTAAAATCTCATTTAACTTATCTTATTTAGATTCACAAAACAAAATTAGTCTTACGATCACCTTTACTTTGGCTTTTAAGTTTTATAGTTCTCTTACATTCATGATTTCAGTCATAAAATGAGCATTTCAAACAATATCTAAATAACATGCAAAATACGAATTGTGAACTATAATATGTAAAAGTGTAGTTTTAAAATCACATTTTTTTACCTCCGACATGGAAGTGGTGGTGGCGGGCGTGGAGGATGAGGAGGTGTTGGTGGTGGAGAGAAGAAGAGGAGGTGATGGTGGCAATGATGGCAGCTGTGGTTGTGGTGGTGGTAGTGATGGAGGAGGAGGGGACAACGAAAGAGGAGGAGGAGGTGGCAACGAAGAGAAGGAAAGGAGGCAGTGGTGGTAGCAGTAGTGGAGGAGGAGGAGGCAACGACAAAGAGGAGGAAGAGCTGATGCCTGATGGTGGTGATAGCAGCGTCAGTGCTGGTGGCAGTGGTGCGATGGCAGAAGAGGAGGTAGTAGAGTCAGGGAATGAGATGAAGACAATGGTAAAGAGAAGATATTATAATAAAGTAAAAAAAGAGAGGGGGAGTCACAAGAGCAAGAGCCACATAGAGATATGAGAGAGGAAGCAATGAGAATAAAGTAAAAAAGGACGAAAAAAAGAAGACGGGCACTTATGATTTTTTGTGCCACATGTGTGAGTGTTCGCATATTATTTGGGTCAATACTACTAATACATGTCATGTAAGGCCATTTTTTATATACAGTCTACACGAGGGTCAATACGGTAAAAGCCTCAGAGTCTTTATCCCCATCAAAAGATATATAAATGCAGGAGTATCAACCTACCAACCAAAACTCTTGAATGAGCTTAGCTTGTAAACTGATTTGATTTGGACTAAAGGCTATATCAAAGAAAGCCATGATACTACTCATCGTTTTGCCTAGATTTAGAACTAAATTATATCCGGTTGCCAAAAACGAAAAGAAACTCATGATACAAGAGGATATAAACATGTTCAAGTCAATGTGAATCTGCGGCAGATTCTGCTCTTGTTTAGCCTTTTTTGTGCTCATTACATCCTTTTAGGTCAATTTTCTAATATCATTAACTGATTTCATTATGTGAGGGTGATATGTTTAAACATCAATTAATGTAATGATCGTGTAATAAGCACAGAAAAGACAGAAAATTTCTGGAAAGACAAACTGCATAATCACAAAATCAACAAATTTTGTAGTATAATTGAGTATGTATTTGGAGGTTGATAAAACTGTTGGGTTTTGGGTATGGGTAGTGGGCCCATCTTAAGCCCACATTTTTTAGATTGATTGAATTAGAATTAATGTTTAGTTATGTGCTAAGTTTAGAGAGAAAGAGAAAACCTTTATAATGAGATTTTCTTTTAGTCCTACATAGGAAACACACTTGAGTGTGTTAAGGTATATAAGAGGAAAGAATCTTCCTCTTGATGCATCTTATTGGTGTGGTGACTCTCCCCAATTGATAGTGCACACATTCATAGGTGCACCTAAAGGTGCACACACACACGCGCGTGGCGTGGGCGAATGGGCGTATTGTGGCGTTTTAGAGGCGCACTTAGCACTTAGCACGTGGCACGTGGCATCTAGAGCCTTTGATTTTGATCAAACGGCTATTTATTTTGTGAAAATTACGAGCCGATCGATCGGTTAGATAGCGCGATCGATCGGATATAAATACGATCGATCGTATCTACTGTGATTTTCGCAAAACTGAGAGATGACCTGCCGCGATCAATTGGCTGTTAAACCGATCGATCGTATCGACCGAAAAAAAATGAAAACAGTGTTTACGCCCGAGGCGATCGATCGCCTATGTTAGCGATCGATCGCTACGAGCGATTATGCACGGTTTCTCGCGTTTTCGGCCGTTTTTCCTTAAAAAAGTTGCGTCTTTTCCATAATAATGAACCTTTGAGTCTTCCCATATATATTATGAATGGGAAAAAAACTCAAAGTGATATACAAGAGAACAACCAAGAACAATTTTTTGTGGATTTCTCTATTTTCCAAAAGTGATCTTCTTCCAAAGGCAATAGTTTTCTGATTCTCTGAGTTCGAGTTTGACAAAGAGAAGTGCACATCCTGTCATTCTAGTTCGTTGTATCTTTGAATAGATTGCCAGAAGAAAACTCGTGCATAAGAGGGTGACAATATCTGTTTCAAAGTCAGCAGTTCATCACTGTGCCTCGGATAATTGGATTTGTGTTTGCCATTTCAGGTTCTATTTGATTACTATTCAACACGAACGGGTAAAGTTCAATCCTTCTTGACTTCTACATACAGTAGATTTTTCAACAGAAACTGGGCATCAGATAAAGCGCAAATTACAAAATGGTTGGATACATATATATATATAGCCGATTGTAATCTTTTTTTTACACAAACTGTAAGATATTGAAGGCTAGGGGAAGAGATAATGGACAAAAAAGACAGTCAAAGAGTGAAACGTTGCTTAGGTAATCCAAGGACATGTAGGACAAAAGAAAGCTTAAGAAGTCCATATCCAGAGAAACAGGTAGCGTCACGCCAACCCCTAATCGCTTTTCAAGGGAAGCAACCCACCCTTCTTGATCTTCCCCTCACGTCTCTCAGTCTGACTCTCTCTCTCTCTCGACTCTTTGATAATTCTCTAGCTTAAAGTGTCAACCTCCGCCTCAGATAAGCCTCGCTGCTTGTCTTTGTTTCGGTTGTTTTCTCTTGCTCGATTGTTTTTTAGTACAAGAAACGGTTGACATAACTCCATACCTTTCGCACGCTGCCATTGAAACTACACGTGACGGGCATCTTATAAGAGATATGTGCACAAAATAAATGCGTGTATACAGTATAGCCTATATAGGTTGTTCAAGACAAGATATATTAAGCGTTATTGCATCAATAGTGTGCTAAAAACGGAAGAAAATACCCATGTAACATGTAGACCGGAGGAATAGCTTCATAAGGTGCCCACCATTCATCTGTTTGCGCTTCTTGATAGGTGACCCTATTATTACCTCACATGTCAAATGTTGTTGGACATGTAGGGTATATTTCTATGTCTAACACACACACAAAATTATCTTGTGTACAGTTTTTAAACAGTGCATTAGTCATGTAGACACGCGGATTCAGCATTTTAGCAATGGAAGTTTCAGCTATTAAATGTATGTAGGAAGAGCTTTTTACATATGACCTGGCGCTAACTTTGAGTTTCCCATATCACCCGGAATCTTTCTCTTTCTCCCATATGACCCGGAATGTACCTAAAATACCCTTAGGTTTAGGTATAAGCATCCACACTCTAAATTTTTCAATATTACCCGAAATCTCAGGAGGTACCCAGAGAAGCTCGCGTTCAGTCGGAGAAGAAGGTGTTCCGTCTGGCATCTCCGCCCATATCATCGCCGGCGCCGTCCAAATTGGAAAAAATCATCTTCACGCCAAAAAATAGAAAAATGAGCGGGACGAATGGATTTTGATGTAATAGTAGCAGGGAAGCCCACCCAACTACAAAAATTAAGATCTACATGTAAAGAAACACATATAAAAGTCACCCATTGGTGTTTGACCGCTCTTGGATATAAAATAAGAGGATAAAAATGGACAAAAGCGTGAAATAATCATCAGCGAGTGACAAGTTCAAATTATATATCTTTCTGTCATCAAAATCCATTCATCATATATTTTTTTTGTCTTTCCCGCTATTTTACAGTTTTTTGGCATGAAATTTTATTTTTTTCCGAGTTAAACGGCGCCGGCGATGGTTTCAACTGCGATTATGGACGGACCTTTGTCGGAATATCTTCTTCCCCAACTTAATGCTCCCGTAAATCACTAATTTTGGGAAGAATGAAGCATTTGGGATACAAAAAGCTCAAAAACGTAAAAGAAGGGCATTTTTGGTACTCTAGGTGCCGATTCCGGATCATATGGGAGAAAGAGAAAGATTCCGGGTGATATGGGAAACTCAAAGTTGGCGCCAGGTCATATGTAAAAAGCTCACGTAGGAATAAAATCACATGTAGTGGAACTCACTTTTTAAAGCAGACACAAATTTATATAAGCACAAAGCCAGTGGTTTATGAGGCGTAATCGATTGGTGTAGTTCCCCCAACTCTTGAGGAGAAAGACTTAATTTATGGTCCTCCCGGAGGATGTCCGCCAAGATAAGAGCCGTCCATCATGAGGATCGACAGTGCACACACTTCTATTGTGCACTTTGATCCTGATGACCGAAGACTCCCTCCCAGCCAATGATCGATGGCTCCAAGGGTTGATTGTCGCTCTCTCAGCTGTCGCTACTATGCGCTAATAGAGCAACACCGATCATGAGTTTATGATAGCTATTGAAGCTTCACAACCAGATTATGCCTCACAACCGGACTATGCCTCGTGATCTACTACAGTACCCTTGGCCTCACACCCGCTAGACATTATTAGGCCTACTTTATTACCATTTTGATTGTATGATAATATAAATTGTCACATTTCATGTTATCTTTCTTATGGTGGTTAATTGAATGAGTAAAAAAGTTTAGTAGATAGAGTAAATGGTTGATTGGTTGGATTCCTTCATACCACCACACCTATTCTCAAATCTGGGGAATTAGGATGGGACCAGGAGTATATATATAGAGACAGATATAAGTATAGGAATATGTAGCGAACAAATAAACAAATTAACCAAATGGGCAATCGAAGTCAGTATGTGTGATTGTGTAGATGATGCAGATCTTAAACAATTCCTTTTCTTTTTTCTTGGTTTTTTCTCATTTCTATGTACATTGATGAACTAATGATGACTTCATGAGCATCTTAAAACAATAGATTAAGAATGTAAAACTTTGATCTAAAGTCATAACCCCACTCATTTTGTGTCTTCGAGAGACCTACATAGATGCCGTCTGCTTAGAAACATCCAACAAAATCCCCATAATCTCCAGTAATCTAATCATGATCTGGATGCCAACTTTTAGTGGGCTCTAACAATGTGGAGGATTACAGATAACATAAACAATGTTTGAGTGGATATCATAAACCAATGTACAAACAGTAACGTGGATGAACTTTGGCTTACTCGCTCACATGCTTTCAACGCCACAATTTGGGCATTCACACTAGCAGCAGCAGGCAGCAGGCAGCAGGCAGCAGGCAGCAGCCTCGCTACTCGGAATTGCTTACATGACTTCGGCTTACTGGGCCAGAATCTCGTTGGAGACCCAATGCCGAATGAAAGTAATATAGGACGTGGAATGATGGGCCTAACTAAATGGTCCAATGGTCCTCACCTCTGCTCAACTTCCCATGAGATGAAGCCCATGTTAAGTGCCGTGCTCGCGTTAGAGTGAAAATCTGAGCCCGGTTGCTACTCATCACAAGGCAAAGTCTGCTAACGTGTATCAACGTGTCAGAAGTTCATTAGATTTTGTACAAGTTCAAGACTTCAAAGCCACATGCGCGCATCCTACTGTCCCCTAGATCTGTCCCGCATCGCACTTGGTGATATCACGATGATACATGCGCTTGGGATGAAGTGTTAGATTTTAGCAATCAGTTGTGCACTTTCCAGCATTTATCAAAAAGAGAAAGACAGAGCACTTAATTAGCTAGCAATTGGCCATTGCCAGATGACACCCGGGCCTTGGTCGATCGACGTCTGAAACGAGTGAAATGCCAGTTTTTGTTCCTTCCGGAATCTTGTTCTGCCACTGGAACAGGAACTTGCTTCTAGTCTATTCTAGTTGTGTGAAGCACATAAGCTGAGTGGGGAAGAAAGTCCCATTGGATCGGCCGTGAAAATGTCTCTTCTGCTGCTGCCGCTCCCACGTCCCACTTCTCTCTCTCTTTCCGGGCTCCCTCCTTTTCGATCCCTTTCAAATCCTGCCAACCAGAGATCTTTCCTACTCAACAGCAGCAGAATCAGAGACCCAAACCACCATCCTCTTCTCCGAAGGTAGGATAGAATTGGAGTATTTGTGGTACCCACTTGGGATTGTCTCATGGGTGTTTTTTTCTTCTTATTTTTGCAGATTTTGCCAGACTTATCACGGAATGGGTAGAGGGAAACGAGGTAGGATTGTGTGCTATGCGGCTACCATCAGGCCTGAAACCCTTCAATGGGTCTGTGCTGTATCATCGGCGTGAGTTTGATTAGAAAAATCTCATGCCTTTTATATCACTCACAATTAGTCTGATGTGGAGGGGATTTATGATTTTCTGAATCATCGCATTCGAGTATTGTTTATGAGTATGAATTTAATTTTAGGAAACTTATTCATTACCGGGATCATGATTCGTGAATGACATCTTATAGCACAGGATCCTTGGTGATTCAGCAGTGTAGATTCATTTTTCTTGCATTCCTATTAGGACAATCGTGGATTTGTCTTCCTAGAGAACATCTAGGTGTAACTTTTCGCTTTAATTGATCCTGCAGCATAGAGAAATGCAGGAATGTAGAATGAAGTTCTGTCTTCTCATAATTGTTTTGATAGGGAAGCATTGCTTCTACTGTTGCTTAAAGATGTTATTATCAATAACCCATTTCATTAAAAAATTGCAACCAGTTAATAAACCAACAAAACTACTTGTGACAAATAAGATCTTATTGTTGCATCAAAGGAGGTGTTGATTAATCAGGCTAATGTTGAACTACTTTTTTTCCAAGTGAAATGGTTGAATAATGGAAAAATGATATTGTAATTTTGCTATATGTTTTGTAAAAAAAATGCTGTTTCAATTCTTAGTATAGCCTGTGGAATTGTGGCCTTGAACCTATATTCACTACACATCTGTATCCTGTCAACTGTTTAAATCTCGGTGTGATAAAAATTGTATGCAGTGTATTATTACTCTCCAGGGGCACAGCGATCCAAAAGTCTTTCCTTGTTCCGCTTTTTGCTCTTCAAGCACCCAGAAGTATTGTATCATGGATTCAGTAAGTCCATTCTATTTCCTTTTATGAAATTGAATAATCAATGGAACTAACTGTAATTCTCGTCATGCATCTACTGTCACTTGTCCACTTAACAAGTTCAGATTTTTTATATAATGATTAACTTTTTGAAGCCTTTGTGAAATTCAGGAGCGAATATGGTGGTTGGATTGCATTTTTAGCACTTTTAGTACGTCTGTTCTTCTTTCTTCCTGGTATGTATGACTGGTAAATTGCCTCTACATTTTTTGCTCCAGGAAAAGCCATTTGACATTGTATATGAAAGAGAATACAATTTCATATTAGGTACAGAGTAAACAAAAACAAGAGGGAATAGACAAAAAGAGTAAATGATCTTTTGTGGTGATTCTATAATTGAAATGCCCAAGAACTACTTCACGGTGGGCTGAGAGCAACCTGATGCTCAGTGATCTGACAATGGAAAAAAAATATTGAACCTTTATCTAAACTTTTTAACTCGAGTTTGAAGACATTGCCAAAGTTTTTTCCCCACACCCGCTGTTGTCTGGGAAACTCCTTTGGAGTAGCTTAAAATGCTACAAGTACTTTAGAAAGGCATATTTGGCAAAAGTGGTATAGTGTCGAAAAAAAAGGACAAATGGGGAAAATCTTATCCAAGTAAAGTAAGAGTAGGATGTTCATATTCTGATCTCCTTCACCTTCTTTAGAGGCTCCCCTCGATTTATAACTACTTTGCATTACTTGGATGAACTGAAATGTCGAATGCTCTGTCATATAGGAGAACTAGAGCTGCCCTTGGTGGCCATGCTGGTTCTGGCTGTTGCTCCATATCAAGCAATGAACCTAAGGTAATGATGTTTCCAAGGATCGAACAAATCTTTTTACTAAATTAGTTCTCTTAATTTGAATTAGTTCTCTGATTATTTTTCTCTGAGGGGGCAGGGGAACACAGGCTGGCGAAATTATTTCCTTGGCACTGGCTGCATATATGGCTTTACAACATTTCTCGAGGGTTGGAAGTGTGCAGAAAGCATTTGATCAGGGATCTATTGTTGCCACCGTAGCCATCATTTGCATCACTGTCGTTACATGCTTGCTTTTATTTTGATGCACATGTCTCTTACCTAGAACAGTTTCTTGCCACTGGAACAAAAATAACCCGGAAAGGATGGAGAAGATTTTTCTGGCAGGTGTAATAGAAACATAGGATAAAAACTAAATACTTAATCTTGCTCAAATGTGTTGGTGCCGGAATTATATCATGAAACCTGTAGCTTTTTGTATGATAAATAAGTCCAACTTGTAAGATGTCTTGATCTATGTCCTTGGAACAAAAAAGGCATCTACTTCCAATCAATAAATACCCTCTTGAGCACCTCCCTGTCTTAGTGTAAATTTGATGAAATGGATTTGTATTTGTGGATTGTGACATTCTGAACAAGGATAGCATGCAACTTTATGAGAACAGAAATTGTACCGTGTTTAGCCATCTAAAATCTTTTCTTAATCTTCGTGTGTTAAAAGAGAAATGTCCTAGAGCTATCTGAGTTAGCAGACTTACTAGTCACATTGCAAAAAGAAGTTCGACAAGGATCTGAGTAATGCCTACTTGTATATAAATATAGCGTATGGCAGCTAGCTAAAAGTCATGGTTGCAGTGTCGTGATGCGAAGAGATCTACTGGCTGACCTCATTGTTTTGAGCATTGTAAACGATGGCAGGCAGTAAACATTATGTGTCATCATAGGAGCAGGCAATTGAGAAAACTGCCTTGCTGCACTCTGTGAAGACGCGTCTATCAGTCATGCTGAGTGATGAATACTAGCTGCATCATAAGAAGGCACGACATGGCAGCAAACAGAGTGGAGCCCAATGGGATTGAGGCAGCATCATTGGAACTTGGAGGTTCCAATCCAAATACAGTAGCTCCAGTTGCATTGGTTGTGTTTAAAATTGATGATGTCGTACTGCAGGATAACACAGGCAAACCGAACTCCAGTTTAGTTGAAAGAACTCTTGGTGTTACGACTTATGACTAGAAGAGATCATTTGTATATAATGCAGATTGCATCGGAAAGCACTGACCTGGTGGAGGGATACGGACATGTTCCACTGCCTGCCAAATTTCAATTGCATCAGAAAAATGTAAGTGTACTTGTACAAGTAAAATTGTCTACTCCCTCCGTCCGAAATTACTATCACCATAAGTTTTCACAAAATGAACAAATGTTAGTACATTTTGAAAAACCTTATGGTGATAATAATTCCCGACGGAGGGAGTATATAATTAGAAAGTGAAATGAACTTACTAGGATCAATGTTGGTAATGACAGCAGTTCCCCCGAAATTGCAGCTAGTTGGAAGTGGGTTCTTCTGGTAATAGTCATTAAACGCATAGGAGGCATGATCTCGGACAGTATTGGGGTTGTAACAGCTACCACCTTCTTGAATGGTTGAGCAGTCTCCTCCACCATACCCACAAGCATAGTCCAAGGCCACCTGCAAAGTCGTCTCTGAAGCAGTTTGGCTGGCAATGCACCAGCTCTGCCCTGCTGACACAGTTGCCGGAGCTGTGACCACCGCCGGTGTTATTGGATTGGGAATTGGATTGACCACAGGGGTCATGGTGGAAGGTGTGGTGGGGTTTATTACAGGCACAGTAGTCATTGGAGTGATGACATCTAACTGAGTCTTTGTGAATTCTGATTCATGGGAAGAAAAACTTTGAAGAGAAGATGAAAGGGAGCTTTCTGTTTCTTTCCAGTGGGATACAGCAAGTGTTCCTGGACGTGACAAAAAACATTTAAAAACAAATATGTGCAAAATGAATAAATTTAGACTTACTATATACGAAATTTAATAAAATTAGTAAACACCCTTAACATCTAACTCAAATTTTTGCATAGTCTACGTTATACTAATTAACATTAGACGTAAGCATATTACCAAACAAAAACATTAGACGTAAGCAAACTAAAAAATATATGGATGCCACAGACTACATGGAACAGGACAAACAAACAAAGTTTTTAATATGCAAAATCTGTCCTAGAAGAGGACAAAACAGAAACATTTTAAAAATTAAAAATATATATGGCTGACGCCATGAAAATTAATGGAATTTAGGAAACTTCTCACAGCATCCATTGTCAGCAGCTGGGAACCCAATAACGAACCCAAAATCAGAACAGGGAAGACAAAACTAATTGAATTTGCTTTAGATATGAAAGCCTTTTAGCTGTTACGTTGGTCAGTCTAAAAGTAAACAAGTATAGATAGGACTGAAGAACACCAGCACTTCAAGACCCACAAAACTGGAACCAAACTTACCGAAATTGTAAGCTAAACTGAATCATATGATTACGAAGTTGTTAAATAAACCTGGTAGCTTACCTGAACAAAGAAGGAGGTAGAGGAGGAAAATAAGGCACCTAAGAACTCCTAGACACATCTTTCCCAATAGTCTCAATCAACTCTCGGCTTTTGCGACTTTGTCCTCGCCCTACTCTTTATTGAGAAGATTTGAAATGGCAGCAGAAGCATTATTGGGTTCCTGAGACAGAAAGATTTTGCTTCTTTCTTTTGTCTCGGAGGAAGTATCTTATTTAGCTAGCTTTTCATGTGATGGAGAGACAGAGAGGTAAGAGAAGATGGAAGAATATAAGGAAACTTGAGCAAGGAGTATGGGAGTTGGAAGACGCACGCAAGAGAGCAGGTGAAAAAAGTGGAGCAAAGGAAAGGCGAGAAGAGGAGAGAGAAAAAAGTGCCAGTGTTTGGAAATGCTAATGATAATCATGATGATGGCAATATTTTTTTCGATCGCTGCTGCTCTTTTACTGTTTTGTAAGACTAAATCAAAAGCCAGTAGTGGGAAGAAAGAAGGAAAGGAAGTCAGTTCCCAGTAATGGATGGTTCCTTCTTTGATCATTATGCTACTCTTTATAGTTTAAACTCTGTGTGTTTATATACTGATCGGCGGGAGATCCTATCTAAGCTCCATATGGCCGGACCGCACGAAAGAGACTAGTTGAGAGTCGAGACTAGAAGCTCAGATGGTCTGTTTTTTTTTTCCAGAATATTTGAGACTTGAGTCACTAGACTCTGATTTTATTGTAAACGAAAGCCATTACTATTGCATGTAGACATGATTTATGATTGAAGTGTGACCACATATCAAACACGGCCTGATTCGATACAAGATAAAAAGACTGCTGCGTCTAGGACTGTACCTTGATTTTCCCTTTGGAAGAGGCTTTACTTCCCAGGAATAATGAATCTGATAATTTGGATGGCTAGATGGATTGGGGTTGAAGCAGCACTAGAGTCTAGACCAGAATGTGTGGAAGTCCACCACCATTCCGGGCTGTAAATTGTAATATACTATGATGGTGGTCTAAATGATACAGGCCCAGTGTCGAATGTATCAACTATATCAAATAAGTTTAGGGCCGATATGGGCTATTGATAAAGGCCTCATGACTCGCATTGACTTACCTCGGAACTATGGAGAACCAGTTGCACTAGAAATAGATAAGTCATGGACAAAATTGCCCAGTGATATTTTTATCGGATGCACATCTTTCACTAGAGTGTAGCCCTAAACCTTTAACTATGTGCACTAAAATGCGCTTTTGACCTTAGCCCTAAACCTCTTCTCCCTTCTTTCCCAGAAATATGAAAAACCCTCTTTTCTGTGATCCTAATGAGGTGGAAGAGAAGGAAAAATAAGGAAGAACGCAAAAAAAATGGGCAAAAACGGATGAAAAATGAGCGAGTTATGACATTTTGAATATTTGAGTAAAATCGTGTCTCCGACAACACGATTTTACTGTAATTTTAAAAATATCATAAGTTGCTCATTTTTTATCCGTTTTTATCCATTTTTTTTGCGTTCTTCCTTATTTTTCCTACTCTTCCATTCCATTAGGATCACAGAAAGATATATGAATTGAATTTGTCGTTCTCCGACGACTATTTTATACTTTTGCCCATTTTTATCATCTTATTTCATGTCCAGGTGCGGTCGAACACCAATGGGTGATCTTTATATGTGTTTCTTTACATGTAGATCTTAATTTTTGTAGTTGGGCGGGCTTCCCTGCTGCTCTTACATCAAAATGCTTTCATCATAGATTTTTTTTTCGTCTTTCCCGCTGATTTTGTTATTTTTTTGTATGAAATTTTATTTTTTCCAATTTGGACGGCGCCGGCGGTGATTTGAACCGCGATGATGGACAGACCTTCGCCGAAATATCTTCTTTCCCAACTGGATGCTTAAATAAATCACTAATTTTGGGAAGAAGGAAGACTTAGATTAAATTTGAGGGAAGAAGAGAGCTTTTTCAATATTACCTGACGCTACAGTCGTGTCGTCGAAGACACGAGATTTTCGACAAGCTAAAAACTGCAACTTTTCAACTTTCTTCTCTGGAACCAAATATCATTTACAAAAATAATCATATTTGCACTTCATGTATTATTTTTTTATGTTCGATACCTCCATTAAACTTGTTTTTGTATGCCCGGTCATTCCCGCTTGTTTTTTCGCATTTTAGCGCGAAGATTACATTTCCTGATTTAAACGGCACAGGCACCGGCGATGATATGGGGGAGATGCCGAACGGAACACCTTCTTCTCCGACTGAACGCGAGCTTCTCCGGGTACCTGCTCCTCATATTCCGGGTAATATGGATAAACGAAGAGTGTGGGTGCTTATACCTAAACCTAAGGGTATTTTGGGTACTTTACGGGTCATATGGAAGAAAGACAAAGATTTCGGATAATATGAGAAACCCAAAGTTGGCACCAGGTCATATGTAAAGAGCTCCATAGATTTGTTGTATACATTCGATTACATTTTTGAAATTCCAAACGTGTAATAGTTCTTAGGCATTTTTGTTTCCATAGCCAACATGCATTTGCAATGTCTTAAACCACAACCAGTTTAATTGACCTTTTTCCAGTGTGTTCGAAAATTTTTAGCAGCATGTTATTGTAACATTTAGTATACATACTAAAACTTTTAAAGTTTTTTCAATTTATAAAAGAAGTTAAGAAAACTAGGCGTATTAAGTAGATACTCTAGAAACTAGCAGGTGTACTTGGTTAGCAATAACTTTATATAATCCCATTCATGTGATCTTTGTAGATTAAAATCGCCTTTTTAAGAACTACAATACCCTCAAATTTCATAATTTTAAATTGACTTCATAGAGGAAATTATACATTTACAAAGTCAGGTAGTGAGAGGAAGAGGAGCAGGAGAAAGGAGAAAGGAGACTGGGAAGCCATTGCTATACGACAGTCGAATTTTTATCTCGTGCATCTTCTCAGGATTAAATTCTTAGATTACAAATCCAGTTATAGCGGAGAAGTTGCGATCCCCTCAACTTCTTGGCCCTCAGTTTCGTAATACTAACACCCTTTCCTTCATTGTTTTTTCATCTTTTAAAACCTTCAGAAATGTTTAATTTCTGCATCTACTTTGACAACCTAAATGGAAGATATTAAATCCTCAAGTATATTCAACGTTGATTCCTAAATATTGTGATGCAACATGCTACCACTTTTTATAATACAGTTAGCTTGACCCGAAAGTCCTCTCATCCTATAATGGGCAGCACAACCCCTCAATTTTATATACTACTAACCAACTTGCAATAGCACCTAATAACCGACAACCCACTTGCAGTTGCAGGCCACAGCCTTAGTACACGTGACGTGAGAATGCCAGCTTTTATCAGTATTTGAATTATAAATCAACAAAACGATTAAGCACTGTCTGTAATAAGTATAGAGTATGAAAGTACGTATGTAATTCAGCAACCGGCTTGTTTGCTAACGCCTGAATCCCGGAGGTCCTCCAAATCCAACGTTAGCCTACCCACCTGCTGTTTTGGGGCTTTAGTTGTTGCTTACACTCTTTCCTTTTGTTTTGACAACTGCAACAAACAGAAAATGCCAACTCAATCGTTTTCTCTCTGGTCTTGCAGTTGCAGTAGTTATACTTCAGTTCCCTGTTCATGGGCCACCACTAGTTCTCAGCAAGCCTGCAGTCTGGTCCACATTTTCTTCTTCCCCTGGGCTGGCCTCAAGCCTCAAAGCCTGAGGAATGACTACCAACAACTAAAGAACCCTCTTATTAGTAAGTAAAAGGAGCTCGGGCGCTTAATGTGTGACATAAACAGGCAATTGATTGTCCAGCCAGCCAGCAACCTACCACTAGAAAGCAAATGAGTAGATAATAGATGGAGTAAATAAAGTTGAGCAAAGGGCTTTGCTTTGCTAGAAACTGTTCCTTGGATCCAGACGATCTATAAATGAGACCACGTGTTACTGTGATTTGCCATTTCCATTTGGCTCCATCATGACATGCCTTGCATTGTATGAGCGCGTTTCTTACCATTTTGGCATAGCATTGTATGAGCGCGTTTCTTACCATTTCTTACCATTGCCAAATGCCAATCCATATATTAAGCTCAGGAATTAGACCTTAAAGAGTCAACCCAAAGCCTCATCGCCAGATTTCTTCTTTGTATCAGCATTTAACAGCTTCCAGCACTCTTTCCTTGGAAGACCCATAAAATAATCTTAGATATAGGACACATCTATCTAATTATGCACATAAAATATGCTTTCTAGATATTATATATCCTGACTGGTGATGAGATAGAATCAGAATATAGATATGCAACAAGGGCGGGCTAATTTGAACTTTTTAATTCTTTTGCTAGAATGTTAAAGCTAACCTGCCACTAATTGCCTTGGGTTTACATTAGACATAACAAATCCATAGGCCAGTAGTGGCTGGCAAGAACAGAGCCGACAGAAGTTTAATTGATTGAGGACATGGTAAACATGATCTCCAAACGAGGAAGATGGAGTCAGCAAGTCGTCACAAAGTTTAGGGGGTGTTCTGGTTAGAATATGGGATGCTAGCTTTGTCTCTGAAACCAGACACATGGCTGATCTCTTCGATTTTGGCCATCACCTTGACTTATTCTTGAAGCTTAAACCAACAGTCCTAATGGGTATTGTAGCATAATCTTTTCACTCAATTGTCTCAGTAAATTAATTAAGTGATAGTTTTGCATAATGCTCTAAGTGTGGGAGTGCTTAAACTAATTAAGTATCAGCTGAAAGTGCTGTTTCTGCTGCAAGGACAGATTGATGCCAACGACAGCTCTGAAGGATAACTGCCAAATTCTCTCTTAGCCAACCAGCGAGTTTGATCATTGATGGGCTACTGCTCTGGATGGAATGTGATCCCCATCAAAAGAAAAAAGTTATTTATTCATTACAAGCACAGTATTTCTCAAGGTCCGGTCGACTGGTCCAGTAGTAGATATGTCCGTGTCGATCAGTAGAAGCCACCGGTCTACCGGTAACGACGCTGTAATCACATGTAACTCACATATTTGAGTCCAGTTGACCGGAAATAAACTCCTGTCAACCGGTAATGACCCTTGGGTAAGTGCGTATTTTCACTGTTTTTCACATCCTTAAAACCCTCTTCTACATATAGCCTATATTAGTAGATGACGACTAGAGAGTCTAAGAAGGTTTTTTCCCATTCTTCTTTAGGCTTTCTTGCTCTAAACTCTCATAGATCTTTCTCTAAACTCTCATATATCTTTTTTATCGATTTTTGGCACAATATTAAAGTTCCTAAGGTTGGAAGATAGACTTATTTTTGATAGGGTGAATTGTAATATTGAAAAAGAAAGCTTAATTGTATCTTGATTGCAAATTTGCAGAGATCCGGATTATACACGACATTTAAGAAGTGATGAAGGGAGAATATTGCTTTTAAGATAGCAAACTTGATAGCGCCTTGAAGAAAAACCGTTGCAGTGTGCTTCCTGTGACAAATTGCATGTCATCCTCCATTCCAAATCCCCACATCCCACACTTTTGTGACATAAAATTGGAAAAATATCCATGATTCTCAGTCATACATTACATTAACACTCTTGCAAACATCCCTATTTTGTAACTCATGTGCTTGTTAATTAAAACCAATTAACCAGTGTTCAACCTTACACTGTAATAGAAACCATATCAGATGTCCCAGAACCAGAAGCATATCTAACAACTTTCATTATAATAGTTCTACATGATACTACCAGTGAAAAAACATATATACCCTTTGGAGCCGTTGGAACTTGGAAGGATAAACCCCACAGTACATCTGGTCCAAATAGTACTGTCTACTGACCTGAGCCAGTTCATTTGAAATTCAAATCACAAAGAAATCAACCCAATTTATTTTTGTTGGCACAGGAATCCAACCTGATTTTTTTTTCTACAAGAAGGAAACCAACTTGACTTGGCCAAATGAGTGAATTGAAACAGGCACTTTGGTTCTGGAAGTTTGAAAAAGGGAGTAAATGGAAGGTGGTCATAGACCCCGAAAATGATAAGTCGTAGACAAAAGGAGGCAGAAGGACACCAATTAAGTACTCTGACCGAAATCTTGTTAATAATGGATTACCAGCTGTAAAGGGCACTATAATTACAGTACTGACGTGGATTGCATGGCACAATCTCCTTTTAATCTCATCCAGACCGGACCTTGCAGCGTGTGTCCCATGACAATAGGTGGCCTTGCAGCAACGTTTGGGCCTGGAAAATCCCCAAGATCATGTGGTGTATTTGGTCAGCCGACTCCTTGGAGCCCTCCTAGATACTTCATAGATTTCCTTCAGTTGACTTTTCCTCTTTTTTTCACCATCAAATTCATCATCTTTCAGTTACGTATCAAACCAGAAAATCATCTTTCAGTCTGATGCATAAAAAAAGTAATTCAATTTTCAGCCATCCCTTTAGGCCCTTTTTTTTTAGATTGTATTATTTAAATATTTTTTTTATTACTAAACTAGTATATTTTCTTCCAGCTATAAAATCCTAGTTCTGTTTCCCCTTGTTTGCTTTACCTTTACTGCTCTCTTTCTCTCTCTTCTTTCCTCTCTCTCTCTCTCTCTCTCTCTCCCTCTCTCTCTCTCTCTCTCTCACTGGATTTCCTCCATTGCAAACCAAGCTACCTCCTGCAGGTTTCTCAGGGTCCCTTTCTCTCATCCACAAATGTAACCCACCAACCATTTTCATCAACCGTTACTTATTTGGTCCATCTGCATTTTCTTCACTTGCTTCCAAAGGTGGGTTTTTTTCTGCCCCCATTTCAAGTTTGAATATAGTTGCACCTTCTTTCCCTTGAAAGACTCGGCAGCCTGCTTCCACACCCACTTCTGAGGCCTTTTCTTATATGGGTTTGTGAGATTTGGTGCTTATAGTTTATTTGGGGTTGTGAAAGTTCACACCTTTTAGTCTGGCTTGAAGGAATACTGGTTCCTGTCCTGCCCTCTCTTCATCTTCCATTCATTTGCCTTTTTTTTTTAATTTGGGCTGTACAGACGAGATCAGGAGGAATCGCCACTATAGGTATGCTGATCATTGGATTTTTGGTATGACTGCTGTTTTTTTTTCAAAACCAATATGGAGTTCTCAGGCTAAAGGTTGCTTCTGATGTTAAGTAGATTGTCTCTAGTGTCTTTCTTTCCTCATGTATGTTAAGGGTGATTTTTCCTCCAGGAACTAGTTTGAAAGTAGCTTTTCTGATCACCAATAGGCCTCAGGAAGCATGATTGACAAACTGCTTCTGTATTTGGAGCATGTAACAATCTTAGAGGTTGAGCATCAAATAGTATAGCCAAACAATAGTTTCATGCATCTTTCAAACGTTTCAAGTGCAATGTACTTCGCCGTATTCAGGAATTTGGCGCACAATCATGATGCATTAAGTTGTAATATAAATTGGTCATGGTTTCATTGAATCATGTCTGTAGACGTAATGTTACTTACATATCATGTTGTGGTGGATAAATTGCATCTGTAGACAAAACTCCTTCAGGAATGAAGACATTTTTCTATATTTTTCTAATCAAAAGTGAATTCAATGTAGAGTAAAAATGGCGAAATTAGTTCTTTTTGCGTTGCAGATCCTGATCTTGCTGCCTTTCCCATTCTTACCCTATGCTATTTTCTTTTGGAATGTAGATAGACACTCACTCGATTCTCGTAATCGATTCTTCTTTTATGAACCAGAAATGTCATCGGATGGTACTCTGAATCATCAAATGTCAAAAAAGATATCACCTCTTGGTCTGAAATTATGGGTCGTGATCGGCATCTCAGTTGGGGCGTTTATTGTATTGATTCTTGGCCTTTTATCTGTATGGGCAATGTTTCGGAGGAGAGCAAAGAGGGGCGTTGATCAATTCCCAATTTCACAAATTCCCAATGTCTCTAAGGAAATACGAGTTGACAGAATAGCAGGCCAGTATCTCTCTCATAATGTAGGTGACCAGGAAGGTGCTCTGCCTATACAGGAGAAATCACTCGACAAAGATTCAGAAAAGATGTTGGTGCATCTCGGTATGAGCAAATCAAGTGATGTGGATAACCTTAGCCAATGCAGTTCGGTTTATATGCATGACAAAGCTGGTAGTTCGCATTCTGGTGATGATGGGAGCTATGGGAATTTCCGCAATAAGTCTTCTTATGCTTCAGCTTCGCCTTTGGTTGGTTTGCCTGAATTTTCGCACCTAGGATGGGGGCATTGGTTCACCTTGAGGGATCTTGAGTATGTGACTAATCGTTTCTCAAAGGAAAATGTGATAGGGGAGGGTGGATATGGCATAGTATATCGTGGCAAGCTTATAAATGGAACTGAGGTAGCAGTTAAGAAACTTCTTAACAATCTGTAAGTTACTATGAACAATCTATTTTGTTTTCTGTGGTTTTGAGAGTGATATAAAAAATTGGTAATGCTATTTTATCTTATTTGCTACATTTTCTTATTACGGTTTTTGCAGAGGACAGGCAGAAAAGGAATTTAGAGTTGAAGTGGAAGCTATTGGTCATGTGAGACACAAGAACCTGGTGCGCCTTCTGGGTTATTGCGTGGAAGGAACCCATCGGTAAGACTCACTTTTTTGTTTACTTAGATTAGATATTATCATGGTGACAGCAGGATGTTGCTGATAATGGGTTGGCTTGCATAGGCTGCTGGTATATGAGTTTGTTAACAATGGCAACTTAGAGCAATGGCTTCATGGGGCCATGCGGCAGCAAGGAGTTCTCACTTGGGAGGCTCGCATGAAAGTAATCCTTGGCACTGCAAAGGCGTAAGTCTGTTTTCACTATATGACAATGTTCCATAATCAGTTTGTTTATGTTGCTTTTCATTTTAACACTTTTACATCTGCCTTTTTGCATTTTCAGCAAATTTTAACAAATGAAAATATGCAGGCTTGCTTATCTGCATGAAGCAATTGAACCAAAAGTTGTTCACCGTGATATAAAATCCAGCAACATATTGATTGATGACGAATTCAATGCCAAGGTGTCTGATTTTGGCTTAGCTAAGCTTTTAGGTTCAGGGATGAGCCATGTTACAACCAGAGTGATGGGTACATTTGGGTATGCTACCTCTAAGCATATTTTATTTTTTCTTTTACACTAAGTTTGTAACAAATAGTAGCATAGTTATTCCTCCAGCTTAGTACAGACTTGAATTTAACATTTCAATTCAAATATAGGTATGTGGCACCAGAATATGCAAATACAGGTCTGTTGAATGAGAAGAGTGATGTTTACAGTTTTGGCGTCCTCTTACTTGAGGCTGTTACTGGAAGAGATCCAGTGGACTATGGCCGACCTGCTAATGAGGTAATTTGTTGTCCACACAACTGTAGTCATTTTTATTGAATGTTTGCAACTCACCAGAGAATGTGTATCAACAACCTCTACTCCTCAAGTTACATTATATAATGGTCCTCAAAGTCAAAGGCTTAAAAACTCAATGTCATTTGATCTGATGCTTGTGGCAGGTGAACCTTGTTGAGTGGCTTAAGGTGATGGTCGGGACAAGGAGGGCTGAGGAAGTTTTAGACCCGAGCCTGGATACTAAACCCCCTACACGAGCTTTAAAGCGTGCTCTTTTAATTGCTCTGAGATGTGTTGATCCTGACTCAGAGAAGAGACCAAAAATGGGTCAGGTGGTTCGAATGCTTGAAGCGGATGAATTTCCACTTCGTGAGGTTTGTTTCCTCTTGACATTGTGAAAATTTTGCTTAGAGACCAAGGTCTTGTTCCCATAACTATTTTCCACAAGAGAACACTTTTTATAATCGAGACTTTTAACTCTTAGCAGGATCGAAGGAACAGGAGAAGTCATACAGGAAGTATGGAGATTGAATCACTAAAAGACAATTCAGGGTCTGTTGACATGGATAAGAAGATAGAGATATGTGAAAGCTGAAAAAAACACATTAATGTGCTAGAATAAGAAACTGATTATCTTGCTCACACAAGGATTACAACATCTTCTACATCCTGTTCAAAAAGGCCCGAGCGTGGGAACTACGTAGTGATGAAGCAGTAACAACAGAGGAAGTGATTTGAAGGAGGACTTTTTGGGTTTGGATTGCTAGACCATCATTCGTTTGCAAGAAGCAACTTGAGATGGGTAAGGACACGCTTCATCAAAACGCTTGACATATTGATTGTACAGATTCGTTTCAGTCTTCAGTTGGGCATCTTCTGCCAACAATTCCGGAGTCTATAATTTTGCCTCTTTTTACTCTTTTTTTACTGTGATTGGACTTGGCTGGGGAATGATTCTATTTAATAGATTGTCACCACCTTCCATTTGGGTAATAAAAAAACCATCTTCATCATTTACCTTTCGTACTATGCTTATTTTTTATTTGGTTGCTTTACTTTTTATGTGGTATCAATGATACTTGTTCCATGGCTGTCGTTGGTGCGCCTCCTTTTTCGTCTTTCATGTTAAAGGTGATAACTACCTCTTGGAACTTTGAACTATATACAATCCTATTCCTTTTCCTACACGGTATAAAACGGTTTAACTTGTCCTCTGTTCTGAAGAACGAAAGGAGAGCATTAGTGTTCTTGCCAAGATCCTTCATTGATGAATGTTTGTATTGATTCTCCCGTGGTGGGCTCAGAGCTGTACATGGTTAATGTCTGTAGACAGTTAGAAAGTCAGCTGTCTCTCGGGTTATCTACCTCTAGTGGTTGCTTGCAGTTCTTATGGTCATAATACTAATCAGCAGAAGATTTGAAGGCTCCCTTCAATATTGAATTGCAGTTTGCAACCCTCCCCAGTCACCACCTGAACTTTAAATGATACTCAATGGTCGCCTTGTCAGGTCTTTCACATGTTGAGACTTGAGAGGCGAACAAATTGGCCTACCATCATAATAGCAACTAGCAACTCTGTCCAAAAAAGAAAAAGAAAAGATACTAGCAACAACTCTTCTAAACTACCATTATATTATGGAGGGGAAAGTAATGGGGGATTGTAGGGTTTAGAAATATTTGTTAACAACTGACATGCTACTTCTTGGACATTCTGCCAGTTGATTAACAAATAACAAGATGATTCCCTTTCAATGACACAAGGCTCATATCCTATCCTAGTGAACCTTTTTCCTCACCTACATACCAACCTTAAAGCTTCTAATATGGGAAGATTATGACGAACCCAGGACTGAATTAATGCAGCTGAAGCTATAGGATAATGCTCAATTAAAGGCACAACTGCCAAAATTGATATGTAGAGAAGGAAAAAAGTGCCTAAATTGATACGAGTATCATCCAAAGTTAGCTTCAGATTTCGATATGGGAAATCTTTTACTCCATCCATCCAATGAAGCCCGTCAGTTAAATTTATTGCTCTCCCTCCCATATTTTTGGTCACCAGGGAGCAAAGTCAGTCAGGTAATGATGGAACCGAGTTTTTTTAAATACAGACAGGCTTCATTGGACGGATGGAGTACGAATTATGTTAACACATTGTTGCGTGTTCCATGTGTTTCTATCTGCAAGACAGGCTTTCATCGACTCGAAAGCCTAGATTTGAGAATACAAGGTGCTGCCTAAGCAAGGACATGAAAGAGGCTGACGAGCAAACTGGCTAGCATCACTCTGACCCAGGTGCACGTTCAAATGCATAGCGAATGCATTATTGCATTAGTGTTCCAGATTCAGGCAGCGTGTGCAAGCGAAGGCCAGGCACCATGCAAGTACAAAGGCACTTGCCACACAATAGAACGGGGAGCTTCTCGCAAGAGTAACGAATACTACATACGCTCGCAGCATACTTGCCTGGATGGGGACCGTGCATCAGTGCACGCGTGTTGCAAGCATTCCTGTGAACGAGCAATCCACATCTTTTCATTCTCAGTTTCTTGCGATATTCCTGAAACTGTATGTTCCACTTCCAACCCTCCCGCCGCTTGAAGTAGAAACTTATAGCGCAAAAAGAAGAAAAAGAAAGAGTGACGTAAAACCTAGTGATCGATATTTACAGGCACTACCTTCAGGTTAGTGGTCAGTTGCCAGATATACATCACAGAAAAGGGTTTGGGCCTATGACCATCTACTTTTCTTCGGGTGTTGAAAGCGGCATCCAATCTAAATGTATTTCCTCCAGTCCAAGTTATCTGTTAAGTCTAGGATCATTTCGAAAAAGAGACCAAGCAACTACTAATCAGAGACAGAGGTCCACCTCCATGCACCCTCTGCTGTATGCTACCTACAGATTGCGTAACCAATTCAGCATCACGTAACTTCCAGTCGTCCAGAGATGAAAAAAGTTAAAACAGTCACAGACGATGACGTGTGCATTGGAACTGTTGAAACATACATAGAGCTTGATGGTGCATATAGCATACCAATTTTCTACTTCAAATCAACGCAAGAAAGGACAGCTTACATGAGGCAAGGGCAAATGTTTCATTTGAACATTCAATTTGTGATATCTATTCCCAGTCAGTTGGAAAAGAAGATTTAAATAGTTTTGTCAGCATAACCTTGTCTTTCTCACTGATCATGTGTGGTCGACATACCCTACCAATACCACGCTTGACTACTCTTCCTTCTTCGGCAGCTCTTTTCCTTACCAAAGATAACAACATTGTCCCTTTGAAGGATAAATCAGCATCATCTTTTTCACTTTGTTCTTCATGTATCTTCTTTGGTCCCTCTTTGCCAATGGCCACATCAGCAGATTGTTCTTTTTCTGCCTCTTCAGTCACATTTACTACCTCCGATTTCTTTTCGTCGCCTTTGGGGCTGTCCTCCCCCCACCATTTGTTTGAAATGGAAGACAAGCCATTTGAAGGGAATCCGTGTTTAAATTCATCTAAATATGTTGGAATGGTTTTGGCGTTGCTAGGCTGAGACATAAGTTGTTGTTGTTGTTGCTGTTGTTGTTGTTGTTGCTGCTGGAGGTCCTGACTCGCCATCATGATTCCTTGTGGCAATTTGATTTTTATTGCATAAATTTTGGACAAGTATTGAATTGGATATGACCTGAAGGCAGCAAATTGCAAAAAATAGGCAACACACAAAAGCAGCTCTTATATTGCTGACCAACATTAAGATAGAAAGGCATATTATTTAAATTTGATGAAGCATATCAAGAACTATAGCACAACAATCGTTTACATACATCCATATCTATATCTTGAAAATATTCAATTTTTAGTTAGCTATACATCTGAAGTCTTAATCATTAGAAGGTATATGTCAAAAATTGTACCAAAAAGAATACTGAAGAGAATTTATAGTTGTCCATAATTAAGTTTTCTAGTAGAAATCAGAAGTTGAAGAAAATCTCCAATATAAATTGTGGAAGTGCCAATTGTGTATCACTCCAAATATTGTTGAATGAAAACATTGCCATGTACTTGTTATGAACCGATCATGTTTTCATAACTCTTCAAACCATAATTCTCCACATTGTAGACATTATGCAACAGTAAGCTTTCACAATAAGCCAATACATATAACTAGAGACGAATTAAAACCAACAAATCCCTCCCGTTCCTTGAGCAAAAAACTCCTCGAAACCTTTTGTCATTACTTTTCAATTCTGCTTTCTTCATTTTCGGCATTCGTAAAAATACCCAACTTTTGCTCTGACAGCAACGTTTTTCTGCCTATTGTGCTAGACAATATATTGGCAAAATCCACACTTTCTATTACTACCAGGAAGCCTCCATTCACATAAATTAGAAGCAAAACCACAAAAGCAGAGGTACAAGAAGGCAGGAACATGTGAAACAAAGATGTAGAGTGTAAAAGTTTCATGTTCTCAACATGGAGACCAACCAAGCAAGACCAGCAAGCGAAAATAACAGAGGTTTCTAAGATTAGAATATCCTAGAAATTAATTATGGAGCAAAAGTACAATAAATATCAGCAGAAACTCATCACCACTTGCTCCTTTCAGATGCCCCAAATTTCTGATAAAAATTATAGCAAAGTATTCGTTCATTAGCAAGGAATCGGCAACATTACAACAAATTGAACCAATTTAACACGAAACACAGATGTCACACGTCCAAAAGAACGATATTTCTCGGAAGCACATATAGGTATCATAGACAGCCAAAAAAACTCAGAAAGACGCAAATTCATGGCAGAAACATGAAAAAGGCGTTTCCTTTTCCACCCAAAACTTCATTAAATCAGGCATTCTACGAAAGGAAACCATACCTCACGACTTGAGCTCAATCAGCTCTGGCTCGACGGGGAGAGAGGAAGCTGGCAAAGCTGGGAAGGCATGGAAGAGCAGTACAAAGGGAAGATAAACGATGGTCTTTTACCCTTGTAATAGTCCATTATTACTTCCTGCCATCAGAGAGGTTTGCTAGTAATACAACAAAAATGAAAGCGTAGTTTAGTCATTTTGACTAGTCTGCTTCGCCTACAAGGAGCCTGATAGTCGCCGACATATTGGCCGAACTATAAAAGGAGAGATCGTCGGCGGACAAGGCGGAAGGGGAATAAGACGACGATGGAGCGATTGCAGAGGATCTTCTCCGGCGCCGGCGGGATGGGGCACCCACCGCCGGACTCCCCGCTGCTCGATTCCTCCGAGCAGGTCTACATTTCCTCCCTCGCCCTCCTCAAGATGCTCAAGCACGGTACTTTCCCTTCCCTTCTCTTCTCTCAAAAATTAGGTTTTTGGTCTTCTTTTCCGGCGCTCAATTTTGTGGTTTTGGATCAAAATTGGTGACTTTTGCTTGGTTAGTGGTTTTGGCTGAGGTGTGTTAGGGTTTTGTGTGGGGCAGGGAGGGCTGGGGTTCCGATGGAGGTGATGGGGTTGATGCTGGGGGAGTTCGTGGATGAATACACCGTCCGGGTTGTGGATGTGTTCGCCATGCCGCAGAGCGGGACCGGCGTCAGTGTGGAGGCTGTCGATCATGTATTTCAGACGAACATGCTAGATATGCTCAAGCAGACTGGAAGGTGCTTACTGACTTAGTTTCGTTCTTTTTTGTTGCGTTGGTGATTGGCGAGTGCTGGTCAAATTGAAGTTATTTAGTTTGCAATCATGTTTCCAGATGGTTGTGAAAAAAAATTCATGCTTTTAGAATTTCTTTCAAGCATCAATCCTGATTGTGGAATTGTCTGACTTAGCTCATTATGATGGGGTATATGTTCTAAGGTTGAAGATGAAATGTAGGTTTATAACGACTTTTTTTTATTGTTGTTAGAGCATATTTTTTTGTTGAAAACGAGTTATTCCATCAATTTTGTATGACAGTGGACAAACATGATTCTTAGAAACTATGAATTAGTGTTGGATTATGCCCAAAAGTACTGTTTTGGATTACTTGGTCAGTATGTTTTATGAAGCTATCTAAAAAAAGTTTTGCTGAATTCTATCTTAGGAAGCATCTCTTACATTGCTTTGCAAAGTTTGAGGCTATATAAACATTTTGTAAGCATAATGTGATTATTTTCGAGTTTTAAACTTTTCTATGGAAGACGTTATTTCGTGATTTTTAGGAGTATATCACCTTGAGATTTTTTACTATGTGCATTTAAAATAAAACATTCCTTTTATGTAATATTTTTATTGGTAAAACTCACACCCTTAATCACTGTATGCCAATGGAATTTGAACCTGGGACCTCTCCTACAACCAAGAGGTCTCCAACTAACCCGACTAAGGCTTGATTGGTTACTTTTATGTAATTTAATTGCCTGATTGAACAGCAAAGATGGTTTTCTCTCACCCGGAAAAGGCTTTACAAATTAGAACCCAAATCCCATTCCTATATATAAATTAGTGTGTGCATCACTATGGGTTTAACACTTGAGATATCATTAACGGGGTTACTATTTTCGTATTCAAACATGGCAATGCATTTTCCGTTCCAACATCACAATACTAATGCATTAATTTTAAGTTAATAGGTTGGCAATGTAAACTTCTATCTGCTGTGTTTATTTTCTCCATATTATCTTTTTAACCTTTGCTTTCGATGGTTTTATGAAATATTGAGTTGCTGGAGCTAAATTTGTTGAAAGAAGGCCTTTACCCTACTTCCCTTGTGTGTTTTCCTAAAATATATCAATCTTCATCATTATTATCACTTTTTGTCTATCTTCAATTTCACTGTTTGCATTTTCCAGGCCAGAGATGGTCGTTGGGTGGTATCATAGCCATCCAGGTTTTGGGTGCTGGCTTTCTGGGGTTGATATAAATACACAGCAGGTTGGTACTTACCTGGCACTTCTTTTTTTATTCTCTTACCTGCTTTTATCTGTGATTAACACACACTAGTAGATTTCAAGTTGCTCAAGTAGAGTATGGAAATGACTTGAAATAGAGCAGGATGGTGTGGCATATTTTGTTTTCATAATCATAATCATAATCAAGTAGCGCCTTTTCCCAACTATTTGGGGTCAGCGACATGGATCTTACTCTTTCATTCAGGCCTGTTTTGGGCTACCTCTTTTGTAAGAGATAGTAAAGTCTTGTTTTACAAACTTTAAATATAGGGGATGGGCTTTGGATAATGCTGTCGATCAGAGACTGTGAGAGTGAGCTCTTGGAGAGATAGAATGTTTTTGTATGACAGGTGGTTGAGAAATATGTTATAAGAAAAAAGGCTGAGCTTTGGGACACAGGTGTATAGGATTATTTCTAATATATTCTTTTTACTGCAGAGTTTTGAGGCACTGAATCAGAGAGCTGTGGCAGTCGTTATAGATCCCATTCAGAGTGTTAAAGGGAAGGTGGTCATAGACGCCTTCCGCTTGATTAATCCGCAGACAATGATGCTTGGCCAGGAGCCACGCCAGACCACTTCTAACCTTGGTCATCTTAACAAACCATCCATTCAAGTAAGAAAGGGAGTTTGTTGCAAGATTTCTGTCTCTATTGTTGTACATCTGTATGCAATCAAGTAAATTATTCAATATGATTTACAGGCTCTGATCCATGGATTGAATCGGCATTACTATTCAATTGCCATCAACTATAGAAAGAATGAACTGGAAGAAAAGATGTTACTGAACTTGCACAAGAAGAAGTGGACTGACGGCCTGACCCTCCAGCGGTTTGACACACATTCAAAAACTAACGAGCAGACTGTCCAGGTAATTTTTTTGAGCGAAATCTGTGCGAAAGTTAATCATCATGTATACATAATATAAAGATTGCCATCCATTTGCAAAGTTTTAGTCCTCTTTTATTTGACACTGCTGGTCTGGATGAGCAGGAAATGTTGAATTTGGCCATTAAATATAATAAAGCTGTTCTGGAGGAGGATGAACTACCCCCTGAGAAGCTTGCAATTGCAAATGTTGGGAGGCAGGACGCAAAGAAACATCTAGAAGAGCATGTCTCCAATCTGATGTCTTCCAACATCATTCAAACTCTTGGTACCATGCTTGACACTGTTGTGTTCTAGGTGAGTGCAAAATAAGGATAGTGGTGGAACTGTATTCTCTTTTGTTTCTGGCCTGGGTAGAATGATGTTGAATATTATAATGTTAACTGCCAAATTGTATTGCCTCGGCGGCATAAGTTGATTTTTTCCTTATCATTACGACAAATAGATCATTCATTATGTGATTTTGAATATTGTTCACTTGTTCCAGGAAAATGATTTGTTTGGTTCTCTTTTTGCAAACATTGTAGGTTTCCCAGTTAGAAAATTGGCTCCGTCCCTTACTCCTGGAGGAATATTGGGAAGCCTTTGTATTTCGAACTTCTGTATGGTTGTATTACAAGTCGCTACCGTAAATGAGTAAAGTTGATAGACATCTATTCTCACTACAGTAAATGAGTGATCCATGTTCTTTTTTATCGATTGATATTGAGCGATCCATATTATTCAAGCCTACTTCACATCAACAACGATTGCCGCTCTTCTTTTCTATTTTGAGTCCAGGTCGATTGGTGGCAAGAATATTCTTATGAATCGGTGGGATGGAGTAAAAGAGTTTGTGGGATGGAGTAAATTGAGAAATTCGTTGTGACCATACGATGTATTGTGGCTGCGTACAGAAAAATTTTATGGGCCCCGTAGAGGATGTCTGATATCCTCTGCCTATAGGAGTCGTCCATCATGAGGATCGAAGGTACACACTAGCGTAAGGTAGCGCCAGCTAATGCTGACTTTATTTAGTGTGCTATAACATTAGCTTGCACAGCACCAACGTGCGCTGACACGTTGCGCCATGGATCCTCGTGATCAAAATTCAAAACCTCCTACCGGGCTTTTTACATATTACCTGGCGCCAAGTATGGTTTTATTATATTACCTGGTTTTTCTCGTGACTTCTCATATGACCTGGAATCGGCACCTAGAGTACCGAAAATGCCCTTCTTTTACGTTTTTTATGCATTTTGTATCCGAAATGCTTCATTCCTCCCAAAATTAACGATTTACAGGATCATCAAGTTGGGGAAGAAGATATTCCGGCAAAGATCCATCCATAATCGCAGTTCAAACCATCGCCGGCGTCGTCCAACCCGAAAAAAAAAAATTTCATGCCAAAAAACTGTAAAAACAGCGGGAAAGACGAAAAAAAATCTATGATGAATGGATTTTGATGTAAGAGCAGTGGAAAAGCCCTCCCAACTACAAAAATTAAGATCTACATGTAAAGAAACACATATAAAGATCACCCATTGGTGTTCGACTGCTCCTGGACATGAAATAAAAGGATAAAAATGGGCAAAAACGTGAAATACTCTTCAGCGAGCGACAAGTTCCATTTATATATCTTTATGTGATACTAATGAGGTGGAAGAGGAGGAAAAATAAGGAAGAACGAAAAAAAAATTGGCAAAAACGGATAAAAAATGAGCAAGTTATGACATTTTGAAGATTGTCATTTATCGTGTTGCATAATACACGACTTGAATCAAGTCGTGTCGTCGACAACACGATAAATGACAATCTTCAAAATGTCATAACTTGCTCATTTTTTATCCGTTTTTGCCCATTTTTTTTTCGTTCTTCCTTATTTTTCCTCCTCTTCCACCTCATTAGTATCACAGAAAGATATATAAATGGAACTTGTCGCTCGCCGACAAGTATTTCACGTTTTTGCCCATTTTTATCATTTCACTTTCTTCTTTCTTATTATTTTTTCTTCTTTTTCCATCCTATATCTTTCTATGATACTAATGAGGTGGAAGAGGAGGAAAAATAAGGAAGAACAAAAAAAAGGGCAAAAATGGATAAAAAATGAGCAAATTATGACATTTTGAAGATTGACATTTTGAAGATTGTCGACGACACGACTTGATTCAAGTCGTGTACTATGCAACACGACTTGAATCCAAGTCGTGTTATATGCAACACGACTTGAATCCAAGTCGTGTTATATGCAACACGACTTGAATTTAAGTCGTGTTGCATAGTACACGACTTGAATCAAGTCGTGTCGTCGACAACACAATAAATGACAATCTTCAAAATGTCATAACTTGCTCATTTTTTATCCGTTTTTGCCCTTTTTTTTGTTCTTCCTTATTTTTCCTCCTCTTCCACCTCATTAGTATCACAGAAAGATATATATAAATGGAACTTGTCGCTCGCCGACGAGTATTTCACATTTTTGCCCATTTTTATCATTTCACTTTCTTCTTTCTTATTATTTTTTCTTATTTTTCTATCCTATATCTTTCTATGATACTAATGAGGTGGAAGAGGAGGAAAAATAAGGAAGAACAAAAAAAATGGGCAAAAACGGATAAAAAATGAGCAAGTTATGACATTTTGAAGATTGTCGACGACACGACTTGATTCAAGTCGTGTACTATGCAACACGACTTAAATTCAAGTCGTGTTGCATATAACACGACTTGGATTCAAGTCGTGTTGCATAGTACACGACTTGAATCAAGTCGTGTCGTCGACAATCTTCAAAATGTCATAACTTGCTCATTTTTTATCTGTTTTTGCCCATTTTTTTTTCGTTCTTCCTTATTTTTCCTCCTCTTCCACCTCATTAGTATCACAGAAAGATATATAAATAGAACTTGTCGCTCGCCGACGAGTATTTTACATTTTTGCCCATTTTTATCATTTCACTTTCTTCTTTCTTATTATTTTTTCTTCTTTTTCTATTCTATATCTTTCTATGATACTAATGAGGTGGAAGAAGAGGAAAAATAAGGAAGAACAAAAAAAAAATGGGCAAAAACGGATAAAAAATGAGCAAGTTATGACATTTTGAAGATTGACGACGACACGACTTGATTCAAGTCGTGTCGTCGACAACACGATAAATGACAATCTTCAAAATGTCATAACTTGCTCATTTTTTATCCATTTTTTGCCCATTTTTTTTCGTTCTTCCTTATTTTTCCCCCTCTTCCACCTCATTAGTATCACATAAAGATATATAAATGGAACTTGTCGCTCGCCGACGAGTATTTCACGTTTTTGCCCATTTTTATCCTTTTATTTCATGTCCAGGAGCAGTCGAACACCAATGGGTGATCTTTATATGTGTTTCTTTACATGTAGATCTTAATTTTTGTAGTTGGGAGGGCTTTCCCACTGCTCTTACATCAAAATCCATTCATCATAGATTTTTTTTTTGTCTTTCCCGCTGTTTTTACAGTTTTTTGGCATAAAATTTTTTTTTTCGGGTTGGATGGCGCCGGCGATGGTTTGAACTACGATTATGGATGGATCTTTGCCGGAATATCTTCTTCCCCAACTTGATGATCCTGTAAATCGTTAATTTTAGGAAGAATGAAGCATTTCGGATACAAAATGCATAAAAAATATAAAAGAAGGGCATTTTCGGTACTCTAGGTGCCGATTCCAGGTCATACGAGAAGTCACGAGAAAAACCAGGTAATATGATAAAACCATACTTGGCGCCAGGTAATATGTAAAAAGCCCCCTCCTACCTGGTAGAGGATATCCTGGCAGACACCAGGTAAAGAGGAGCTTAAAATCTTCCCCTGGTCGATGGTGGCATTTTTTTCCAAAAAATTTCTGATGGTGGCATAAGTGACCGGACTGATCTCTGATAGAGTACTCTTGCCATGCCGCTAAACTCTCGAAACGTGGCAGATAATGTGACCTTTACGTGGGTTATCTATGCACAGTGGGCGGTGGTGGCGACGAGAGGACAGTGGAAGGATAAAATTTTCAGATTGATGCTGATTCATCAGTATTTTCATGTCTTTCAAAGTTAATTTACTGATTTTTTTCAATTTCCACCGATTGAAAGTCCTCAATTTCAGTTTTCAAATGCATCCAAGCCAATAGGTAGCAGCAACACCTATCAGCTCAATCAGTATTCAAACACATTTTAGCATTTTCAGCACTTTTCACCCTAAAAATTTTCAATCAATCAATCCAAACGCAGTAGGACGCTGGTGTGGTCCGTTGGTGGAGACCCAACAGGACCCAAAATTGACGTCTGTGACGCTACACACCGACAGTGGATGCTACAGAATGCCTGATTGGTTCTGTAAAATTCCCAAGTGCATATGCATATATTTGTATATTATGCGCTTCCAAAGTGGGAGGAAGAGAACATAGAACATGCATGGTTAATCACTGGTAATCCAAGCAATGGATGGGGACTCAGTCAATCAGACTTTTTTTTTGAAAAAAAATAAATCAGACTTGTGAATCATGGAGTATGTACATCACAATTCACACGTGAAAATAGATGAGATTGATGAACAGATGGCCTCGATTGACATGACTCCTTGAGGCTGCTTGAGTCGTTTCGCCCATGATGTGACACAGAGAGCCAGTGTTGGATTGTGGTGGTTGTTTTCAGTTGCTTTTGCTTTGTTCATCAATAGGTTCAATTGCTGTAAAAGGTGACTCTCACTCCCAACTGCCCTGGTTTATGTTTGTTCTGTTTTAGTTGGTTTCTATCTCTTTGTGAGCCATCTGTACTCACAGTAAGAACAAGAACAAGTAAAAAGTGGTGCCAGTGAAATCAAAGTTAGAAAGAATAAACTAGTGTTACTGATGGGGGCCCTCTAGAAGCAATGCAACAAAGGTAATGGTAGTAGTATCTTGCCATCTGCCTTAGGTGGTTGAAATGGACAGATAAATTTGTATTCGATGCCATCCCGAATGTACGAGATTCTCCGATTCGGTGCCCATATTGTCAGCTCCACAGCACCTCTTCTTTTTAGGGAGGCGTGTAGCTGAAGAGAGTGGGAATGCTGAAGAGCTTCGTCTAGCTGTTTGTTCAACAGTTCTTCCAGGTTCATAAAAGTTATTTCCATCTTCTCTTCTCAATTATTTTTCCGCCCAAAGTATATTTTTTTACATTTCTTTTTGTTGGGAGTTTGGAGGGAGTTTGCCATAAAGATTCTGTAGTTATTCAGTTTAGTTATACTTGTTTTTATCTTGATTAGTATACTTCTATTCCATAACATTACGTTTCAATTAGTGAATACAAATTTCTCTTAGTGAAACAATTGAAACTTCACTGTCTCCTACTTCAGATGCTTCCTTGTGTTGCTAATGAGTAAAAAAAATTGAAACTTTATTGTCTCTTGCTCGTCTAGAAAATCACCTGGCTGTCGGTGCTTAGGTTTTTCAGTTATGTGTACCATTTTTTTTATTAGATTATTAAGAAATATCTGCCCTGGTTATTAGAAGTGGATTTGCCTATCTGACCTTTGTTTCTTTCGAGTATGTTGTTACTCTTTGGTGTATTTGAATGAGCTGACTTGTATATTTCAATTTCTCTTGCTGTTCTCTTATACAGTTACAAATCCTGGCTTCAATAGTGTATTTGATGCTAAGTGTTGGGGTTGAGGGAAGTTTGTGTTTGTGATTAAGAAATTCTTTACCTGTCTGGGTGTTTAGTTGTTGTGGGCATGTGGGTGGCTCTTGTTTGGATCCAGGGTTCTGTGGGGATGCTGTTTCTGAATTTCTGGGGGTTTGGCATAATCCTTACCAGCACTCCTAGGTCCACTTTGATTCGAAAGGAAATGTAGTTGACACTGCACTGAGGCTTAAAGATCCATGGTGTTGGACTTTTCAGCCTTCACGACGAAATGACAACAAGAGATCAGGCAAGCAAAGCGACTTCAACATGCTGTCCTTCAGAGAAGAAATCTATGATGAAGGGGAAGGGTTCGTATGTACCTCGTGGGTTTTAACACTTCATAAGTTCCACTATTTAAATACTGGTTAATTGTTGAACTGAAACAGCTGCAAGCAACTTGGAACAACAAAAAGATCACAACTTACTATTCCAGCTCCTGAAAGTGGTGTCATGTACTGCTGGGAGGCCTACTGCAAATAATCTATGTGGACTGCTAGAATCACTTCACCCTTGCAACTCGTCTGGGGTTCCTGTGGAAAAAACTCTACCTTTAATTTCTGGTGCAACAAACTCAACCATGACTTTAGTCTCAAGAAACACTGTTCATGGCATTATAACTACTTCTAAGCCTATTGACACGGCTGAAGAAAAATATGTGCATTATATTTCACATAAGAGGACTCCAGAGGAGTGGAGGAGAAGTACCCTCGTACCCTTGTATAAAAATAAAGGGGGGCATCCAAAGTTGTACAAACTATATATGCATAAAAGTTAGAGGACATATTATGAAATTATGGGAAAGAGTAATAGAAAAACTGATGCAGATGCAATTGAGGGACTTCGTGTTTACAAGCGAAGGAATAAATAGTGATTTAGTAATTGTGTTTGAGTATTTTTTAGTATTGTTGGATTGTGTAATAATGGCTTTAGTATCTATAAGCCATGAGGGTATTTCAGTAATTGTCATCATATGGTTTTAGTATATAAAGCCAATTCTGGTTCTATAACATACAGTTTTGGGATTGGAATAGAATTTCTCCAAGACTCATCTCTACTCAAAGCTCTCTTCTTTGCTTCGATCGTGTTTCCTTGGTAAACTTTTGAGCACAGGTACTTTATTACACAGGTTGGCATAGACGTGTGCCATCATTTAAAACCTCCCTTTCCTTGCTTGCCTCCACTTGCACCCTCCACTGTTGACCAGATTGACACTATCTTTGATCATGAAATTGTTACCTCAAATGGTGGTGGTTATCAACGTTATCTTGTTCGTTGGAAGGGGCGTCCTGCTTCTGACGCGTCATGGATCACAGAGGATGAGTTCCGCAGCCTTGATCCAGATCTCCTAGAGCGGTACCATGCTTCTAACTCTCCGGAGGCGAGTCCTTTTCAACCGGGGAGGATTGATGCAGATGCAATTGAGGGACTTCGTGTTTACAAGCGAAGGAATAAATAGTGATTTAGTAATTGTGTTTGAGTATTTTTTAGTATTGTTGGATTGTGTAATAATGGCTTTAGTATCTATAAGCCATGAGGGTATTTTAGTAATTGTCATCATATGGCTTTAATATATAAAGCCAATTCTGGTTCTGTAACATACAGTTTTGGGATTGGAATAGAATTTCTCCAAGACTCATCTCTACTCAAAGCTCTCTTCTTTGCTTCAATCGTGTTTCCTTGGTAAACTTTTGAGCACAGGTACTTTATTACACAGGTTGGCATAGACGTGTGCCATAAAAAATGTTTGCGAAAAGTAACTAAAGTAACAGAGAATCAATTTGGTTTCATGCCAGTGAGGTCAACAATGGAAGCTATATTTTTATTATGGCAGTTAGTAAAGAGGTACAAGCATAGAAAATAAGACCTCTATATGACCTTCAAGATTTGAAAAAAGCCTATGACAAAGTGCCGAGAGAGCTCATTTTGAGTGTTTTGAAGAATAAGGGTGTCATAAGGGGTTACATAGATATCATAAAGGATATGTATGAGGGGGTTGTGACTAGTGTACGAACTATTGGGGAAAAACCAAGGAGTTTTCGGTTACAGTAGGTCTTCATCAATAGTCAGTCTTAAGTCCGTATCTTTTCGCTTTAGTTATGGATGAGCTTACTAGCCATTTACAAGATAATATACCTTAGTGTATACTTTTTGTAGATGGTGTAGTTTTAATTGATGAGAGTAAAATATGTTTGAATGTGAAACTGGAATTGTGGAGGGATGCTCTAGAATCAAAAGGTTTTAAAATAAGTAGGACTAAGACAAAGTGTATAGAATTTAATTTTAAGGAAAGTAGAACTATAGATAGAGTCTTGGTTGAAATAGATGGGCAAGAAATGTCAAGGTGTGACGAGTTCTGTTACTTAGGATCCATTTCCATACAGGAGATATTGATAGTGATGTGGTGCATAGGACAAATGCGGGGTGGGTAAAGTGGAGGGCAGCCTCGGGAGTGTTGTGTGGTAGGTGTGTTCCAAAAAGGCTTAAAGGCAAGTTCTATAGTACAACCATTATGCCTGCAATACTCTATGGAGCGGAGTGCTAGGTACCAAAGAGAAGTCATATAGATAAGTTGAATGTAGCCAAAATGAGAATGTTAAGGTAGATGAGTGGGATAACTAAGAGAGATAGGATTAAAAATGAATATATTCGTGATAGTTTAGGGGTAGCTCCTTGCTCCTTTAGGGGAGAAGCTAAGGGAATGTAGGTTGCGTTGGTATGGGCATATGCAAAGAAGACCAATAGATGCCCCTGTGAGAAGATTAGAAGTGATGCATGTAAAGGATGCTAAAAGAGGGAGAGGGAGTTAATAAAAAAGGATTTGACTTTCCTATCTCTTACAAAAGAGGTAGCCCAAAATAGGCCTGAATGGAGGTGTAAGTTCAATGTCGCCGACCCCAAATAGTTGGGAAAAAACGCTACTTGATTATGATTATGATATTTCACATACGCAAGCTCCTCCATTTCCTTCACAGCATACCAATTCCTTGTTTGGGGTGAATGAGATTTATAGTTGGACAAAAGAGATTTTCAATGGTGGGAGGACTACTATGCCTAAACTAAATGAATTTGATTTGAATATTTTATACACTGACATTCATGACTGTAAACAAAAATCTGGTGAGAAGATTCAAGGAAATTGCTCCAGATTCAGTATGGGGCCAAATCAGAACGTTGACCAAAGAATCCCTCCTTATTCTGGTAGCAATAATGAGACATCTGCCAAATTGCTTCCTTCTTCAAGGGAAGATGTAGAGATAAGCAGTTTCATCTAAACCGCAAATCTCACTGTAAACAAGCTGAAGAACTTATTTGAAATCAATGCACAAGCTGAAAAATTATTTGAAATAAGCTCCTAATTAGTAAGGATGACAATTGACCTGTATTCTTAAAGATGATTGTGGATAATTTACCAATTAACGTGCATTATGATAGATATTTGGCTCGCAAATGTAACAGGTTCCTATATTCAGTGTGCAACGGATAGGATCATTTTCAAACTGTTTGGGAAAGAGCCATCTGATCTTCCCCCTTTCTTGCGATCACAAGTGAGCCAAGCCATCCTCTCTCTCATGTCACTTTTATACTGTCAAAATCTTATTCCGGAGAGAGGGAACTAGATTTATTTTTTCAATTGCAGATAGTGAGCTGGCTCTTACACAGTCCAACTGATATGGAAAGCTATATAAGGCCTGGGTGCACCATCATTACCATCTATTTGCGCTTGCAAAAGCATATGTGGAAGGAAGTAACTTTAGAATAAGGGCTCCATGTTCTAGGATTAATTTTGATAATATTTACTGGATTCTCAACGATGGAAAATTTGATGTAGCTTTGCAGTAATCTAACTGCCAACTTAAAAAACACTGCTGGAGCCTTCTAATAACATGTTTTAGAGAAGCGGTTGGATATTTGTCAAAGTGAAACATCAGATTGCATTCATATATGATGGTAAATATGTAGAACTAGCATGAGTCTCACTCTCAACTTCTGTGTTCTATAACATCATCAACTTAATAGCTTATTTCTTAGCTTTGCAGATCATGTTCTGTTGGATTTAACTGTGTTGAGATCAGACAGTTTCCCTTCAATTTATGATATGTCTCCTATAGCAGTCCCTACTACTGATAAAGTACCCGTATTTACAGCCAAATTAAACCACTTAACTTGGCCATCTACTAAGTAAGAAACTGGCATCATATTTAAAAATGAATAGCATGTGCAAGGAAAAATATCAACTGTTTGCTTAGATTTAGATGTTTAGGTAAAATAAGCAGGTTTATTTGTGCGTTTGACAGGAAGCTGACTGTCCACGAAATTCTCATTCATGACAACGAAGATGAGAATTGTTCCTTCAGTGATTGCTCTGCTTGCAGCATTAACTGCTTACTTTTAAGTAGAACTGGCAGAGGATTTATAGAGGTAACTAAATTATTGGCCGAGTGCCTTTCACAAACTAAAAGATGGGTCCAATGTTGAATGCACTAATTTTCTTTTGTTCTTTCCAGGTGGATTTGCATGATCTGAGCTACGAATTTGTTCCCTTCATTGTAGCAGATATTGACATCTGCTCCGAAATTCGCTCATTGGAGAGTTCAATTAGGGCCACTGATTTAGACTTTGGTCAACTGAGCTCACGAGATGAAGTTATATAGTTTCTACGAGAGTTTGGTTGGCTCTTTGAGAGGAACTATTTGTCCACAGTGCACAATTCAATTTATCAAATGGATGAGTTTTCGAGTGTCAGATTCAAATGGCTCTTGGAATTTTCTATTGAAAGAGATTGGTGTGCTGTAGTGGGAAAAGTCCTTGACATTTTATTTGGTAGTACAGTGAGGTGTGCTGCTGCACAACTAGTAAGAGCTGAGGTAAATCTTCTCCATAGAACGGTAAGGAGAAACTGCAAGGCCATGGTGGAGTTTCTGCTGAATTACAGTCCAGAAGCAAAATCTGACAGAGTGCTGTTCAGTTATAACACAAAGGGCCCTGGAGGTATCACTCCTTTACATATTGCTGCGTCATTCTGGGAACTGATGATGTGCTAAGCCCACTACCTGATGATCAAGATTGGGTAAGAAATTTCTTCTACTTAATTCTTTTGCATAAGAAATTTCTTAAGAAAATTATATTGTTTATCGAGTGTAACATGTATGAACTTAAGCCGAGCCTATCGATCAAGTTGAATGGTACATTAAGAGTCATGCTAACAGTAAGAATTTAGGTCATTTTATGTTTTGAGCTGCATTTAAATTTCCTTCACAGAACACTGAAGATCTTAATCTTCATTCAGGGGTGGGTGCGGACATGGGAGAATGATTTAGATGAAGCAGGTTTTACTCCTGCAGATTACGCTTCACAAAGAGATCATGATCATTACATGAAGTTTGTCCAGAGGAAGATATCTGGTAGAGTTGGGCCGCATTTTATATTAGACGTGTCTAGTTCTTTGCCGCAGTTAATGGGACAGATTAATTCCAGGGAATATAAGAAAAAACATGGTGGTAATGGTCTCTTGCTACAACAAATGAAGCAGGAAAAATGCCAGACCTGCGAGCAAATATCTAATTGTCATGTCCAAAGGAAAGTTCTCCACAACTGACCGGCAATTCTATCAATGGTGGCCATTGCTGCAGTTTGTGTATGCGTGGGAATCCTCTTAAAAAGCCCACCTGAAGTCCTCTATGTCGAAGCTTTCCGCTGGGAGTTGGATTTTGGATACGTATGATTCAGGTCTTGTTATAAGTTACATGAAGCCTGAAGACGCCTTGAGAAAAGACTTGATTAATTCCATTTCATTCCACATTCGCTTTCCAAAACCCAGGTGGAATGGCGATGCTTTAATGAAGCATCATTAGAAAGCAAGAGCAGAACAGCATTCTAAATTAAACTTATCTGAAAGGATGCATCCGAATGTGATATAATATAACCATGGGTGAATTTTTCATGAATTATGTGGGTGCTACGCAAACCTTTCTAGATAAGATGGCCCCTACACGTACACTATCGTGTCAAAACAGTAAGGCCTACAGAACTGGTAATAATCAGATGTTGTAAATCAGTTAAGTTAAAGGTCACATATGTAACTAAGATGAAGAGCAGAAGCAGTAGGAGAAACGAGTTCATGGAATAAAAGAGAATTCGAGCCATGATTCTGAAAGTGATTTACTAATCCGCAAGGGGATTTTAAACAGGGAGAAATGTGATAAGCAGTAACGGCTATATTTCATGGGATATCAGTTGTAAGTGAATGGCACTATATTGCAGGTGGATCTCGGAGAAAAAAATATATACAAAACCAGATGGCTTTATTACACACGGCTGAGTAGTTCACCGCCCCTCGTTTTAGCCAGCCCATCCCTTTAGACAGTCGGTGGGTCTCCACCGTCATTGTATTTCCACCGTTGGCTATAGGGGGGTGTGGGTCGGCTAGACCATCTTGTGTGTAGGCACTATTCAGCATACTTTTTTTTTGTTTCACTAAAAGAACTTGGCCAATAATCGCATAAAAACTGGAGCATCAACCTTCAGCAGACTTTTTGTTTTCTATTATCACCTCTCTTGGACGCAACCTAGCAGCATTTCCATTACCCGGTCCATTCATAGTTGATTCCCTTGGTAGAATTAAGATCAATGTTCTTGAAACAATACCAGAATAAAGATTTACAACAATCGACAGAATGCCACAGTGATGGAAGTACAGGTAAAATCCTAGAATGATGATGCTTTCATCCAACAATTTATAAACAAAAACGTTAACCCGCCAGGATACTTCTGGCCTCCGGTTCATATGTTTGAGAAATTATTCAGGACTCGTGGCAGACCACTTGAGATTTACTCCCCCTTTACAAATTACAAGAGCCATCGACTGAGTAAATCCCACATGGCCTGCCAGGAGTACTGAATAATTTCTCCATAGGTTTGCACTCTAGACAAGAAAACTCTTTTCTGTACATGAGACAAGTTTTCGTTTTTAGCCTGTATTGAAGAATAAGCTATTCTGTTGAGGCAGAAAAATGAGGGCAAGGAACCCATGAATAATACAGGACGACTCAGCAAAACTCATGTAAAAAAGTTTGTCAAGGTCAGCGAAAACGCCTTTCTATGTAAAATAGGAAAAAATTGAGAGCACCTTCTATTGTATACATAGCAATGCATAATCACGACCTAATTGATGAAGCATTTTCTGCAATGGATGACCCAAGTTTAAGCATCAGAGGATATACAGGGCTAAATTCCTTCCCTCGTTTGGCCTTGACCCTTGCAGCATAATCATCAAGAGTTGCCTTGATCCCTTTCCAGATCTGGTCCTCCCCCTGGGAATCTAACCACAATGAATACTGCAAAGGTGTGAGCTTATTGCGTTGCAGTGGTGACTGCAATTCCTCTGGACCCCTCGAATAAAGATGGTGAAGTACAACACTCGGCGGCAAGTCTTGAAGAAGAGGGGATCCCTCTAATTGGGATGTTTCAAGGAATATAACAGGCCTAAATGCACGGAGTGCTCGATATGGAGCACCTAGCTGCTCCACTGGAAACAGGTTCTGTCCTACTGCTAACTCTAACTCGGCCATGTCTCTTGCCATTCTCAACTTGCCAGACTCTGATAAAGGTCTCACCAGGGCAGCGTGTCTGATGAAGAAAATGAGTACCCGCGAGGCCATTCTTCTTACAAGACCTACACAGATTGATTCAGCACTTGTGCTAGCAGTATGGGTGAGAAATGAAGGCAACAATCTAGACAGGAACTCGCTCCGAAAATGAAGTACACATTTCTGTACTTCATCCATGTAACCAGATGGGCTGTTATCCACCACATCCGTGCCTTCAATCCCAAAATTCTGATCATGGATCTGTAAAATGCAATTTTCCAGGCGATCAAGCATAGTTTGGAAAAGTGATGTTACTGAATCACAAGCGACTCCATAAATGGCACCCAAAGAGGGAGACAAGACGTCAGCAGCAACAGTTGGGAGTCCCAACATGATGGACGAAATGCGAGAATGGACTTCTTGCAGGTGTTGGCAGAGAGTGAAGTTTTTTATTTGCGATGGAGTTGCAGGACCAGTAACCTGACGAGCTTCAGGACCAGTTGATATCTACACATTAGAAAGACAAATTAAAAAGGAATATACAGTTGATGATATCTGCTGACCAGTAACTTTGATCGTCAACTTTAGCTCTAAGGTATGTAAATATAGAGTTCACAGAGTTCTCATACCTGATATTCAGCTCTTTCAGCTAGCAGTATCAGAACTTTGCCAATTTCACGTAAAACAAGAAGTGTTAAACGTGCATCAAGTTTAACCATTTCTATCTCTTCTTGAATCCGTAAAATAATCCTTGAAATTTGTTCTCTGGAAGGAATACTTCCACGGCTGGAAACAGGAAATACATTATTAACAAGATCAGACAGGCGACTTAAGCAAAGTGCCAGGAAGGCAGTCTGGAACATATCAACTGCAGAAAACATTTGAGCTTTCCCTTCTGAGCTAATTGCTGGAGGAACCCCTTTCACATCAGTATCCCGTGAAATATGTTCAAGTAGATTCTCCACCATTGAGTAGAGTTTTGGATACCCCATAGTAAAGATTTCTTTCATAAAACTTGATGCGGTAAATACAGACTTCAATTGGCTGGCAAAAGACTTTACTAGTGCTTCCCAAACTCGTTCGGTTAACAAGGAATCACCCTCCTGCATTTGGATTCACTTAGTGAGTTCAACAAGAAAGCAAACAACCAATGCACAAAGAATGATATTGAAGCAGTTCATATGCATCCATGAAATGTACATACCAAAACAAAATATTATAAAATTTAGCTGAAGACTAAAGTGCTCAAACCTAATTTCTCCAACTTGCAGGCATGTAAGACTCATATGTCCACTAGCACAAAACTTGACATTAGATACAGGAACCAAACCATATTGCATCTAAAGGGCATCAATTTTTGGCAGGTAATACTGCATAATTTCATAGAGATCCCAGATCTAATTAAGTCAGATTTGACCAGCAAACAAGTAAAACGAACAAATCACTCAGGGCGAAAAATTATGATTTAGGCCGTTTGGGGCGTGAAAAATCAGTTTCATCCACTCCCAAAAATTCAGCTGGTTAGTGGATTATCCCAAAAATCCTAACCAGCTGGATTTTTTTCAGCTGAATGGTGCTGAATTTTCACGCCCATGAATGACAGATTGTTAATCACCATTAGGAACTATTTTCAATACAAAGTTTAAGAAAAATATTTAACAGGAAAAATTAACTCCACCTAGACGCTTAAGCTGTTACTGAAGAGGCTACCAATTTCTACATTAATAATTGTAATCACTTCATGTTATGTACACATGTTACAAGATTAATCATGTTTAGGTTTCTGATAAGGCACGCTGCAGACAACCAAATATGCGTAGTTTGGTATAAGAACACGGTACCAGAAAGAACTAAGGCTTTGAGCTTTCAATAGTGAATAAATTTTTCCTTCAGCTGTCAACAGATCAATAGCTAGAGTTGATTTTCATTAACTTTTATATACAAACACGTCATCGAGTTCATCATAATGAACTTTATTTACGCTTAATATTCTCCGTGTTCTTCCTTATATTCTCATCTTAAAATCTCTTATTGAACAACATTTAGTCATATCGTTTTGTAAGCGTTTAAAATTGACAACTCTTATTGGACCTGATACGGACTACTTTTTTTTTTTATAATTCCTGATACGGACTACTTACTCTCATATGTAAAATCGACAAAGATAGATTATCCACCCATTACTCGTGGGAATTCAAATAGTACGGGATTCATGATCAACTGATTTGCACAATTTCAGAGAGCTATAAGTACCAAATTCCAAAGGCCGACGGAAGGAAGAAGCTTATCTGAAGCAATGTGTACTAACCTGCAAAACCTCTTCCAGAAACAGAACATGGGTGAAGGGATCCCGCTTCTTCGATAGCACCCTCTGCAAGTGCCACACTGCCACCACAATGGAATGCATCTGGTCCATGCAATTCCCTATCCTCTGCCAAAGCGCCTCCTTCGCCCTGGCACCCCCGCCGATCTGCGGAGTCCCGCTCCTGTGGACCCCCCCAGGGCCAGAGAATCCAGAAGACGACGCCGAGGCCGAGACTAGTTTCATGTCCAGCGCCGAGCTTATGCTCTTCACCGCCTGATTCTTGTATTTCGCAATCAGCCCATCCAAGCATTCCTTCAATTCCCCGAGATTGTAGAAAACTTGCAACCCACTGCCGACCTCGGCCTGGTTCAACCCCTCCATTCCCCTCTCCAGAACCTTCATGCTCTCAAATCGCAACATCGTCCCGACCTCAGCCAGCCACGCGATCTCCTCATCCACGACCAAAATTCCGGCCAGCCCGTTCTCCTCTGACAAAGTCCGGATCTCCCGGTGCAGCTGGGCGGCCTTGGCAAGGTCCAACTTCTCCGGTTGAGAGGCAAGCGCTACGAGGTCCCGGAGCTTCTTAGACTGGCGGAGGAGGCGGACAGTGGACTGGAGGAGGTGGGCGGCGGCGTGGAGATTAGACAGCTGGACGGTCTGCAGGCGGATGTTCCGGTGGGGCTCGGCGATCTCGAGTCGGACACGTCTAACCGAGGATTGGAGGGAGGAAACACTGGAGCGGACGACGGAGAGGGTGGCATCGGCGTCGGAGAGGGAGGAGAGCTGGGAGAGGAGGTCGGCGTGGCGGGAGAGGACCTCGGAGCGGATCTGGGACTCGAGGAGGCGGATGTGCTCCTGGAGGTGCTCGGCACGTAAGGCGGCAGAGCCGGAGGTGAGCGCCTGGGAGGAGAACTGGGTGGAGGAGAAGTCCGGCGACAGGAAGGCGGAGAAGACCGGATCGGAGGCGAAGGACTCGAGTGGCGAAGGGCGAGGAGAGGAGGGATGAGGGGTGGCGGTGGTGGTGGTGGATTTGTCCTTGAAGGTGGAGAGCCGGTGGAGGCCCGGCGAAGCGGCCATGCTCTCCGGTGAGATTCCTCCGCTCTCCCTGGCTGGGCTTCCTATGGTAAATGCTCCCGGACTGGAAGCATGTTGTCCCGGCGGAATGGGCCTGGCCAGTTAGGGGCTGTTTGGTCAGTGAATTTTAATGAATCTAAGGGGTGTTTGGTTGGTCAATTTTAATGAATCTAAATACTCCCTCTGTTCCAAAATACTATGTACATTTAGAAATATTATTATTCTAAAATATTATATATATTTTACCAAATCACGTGATTTCCACTTTTCAAAATTGAACGAGACTTGGAAGGATTGGTTAGAATTTTGTTCATGAACGATCATACGAGTTGAATAGGATATAAGGCAAAAAAGTCATGTCAATTCCTTGTAGGTTTCGTGGTCCAATAAAAATGGGAATTTTCTTAAATGTATACGGTATTTTGGAACGGAGGGAGTATTAGTTAAGAGAGAATTTATTCAAGCTGAATTGGTGTAAAATGAGAATATAATTTGGTTGCTGAAGTGAAAACTCACAATTCAGCCTTAATTTGGTGAATCTCCTCATTGGGAGATTAGCAAATTAAGCATAAATTGGGAAAAAATCCTCTTACATGCTAATTTTTTAATTAATTCCAAATTCTTAAATCAAACATGATTCATGTTATTCTCTTCTAATTCATGCTTAATTTAGAGCAAAATTCTCAAACCATACAACCCCTAAATCTTAATTAAGAGCTAATTTATTCAGGCTAAATTAGTGTAAAATAGGAATGTCGTTTGGTTGCTGAAGTAAAAATTCACAATTCAGTCTCAATTAATGAATTTTCTCATGAGAAGATTAACAAATTAAGCCTGAATTGAGGAGAATCCTATTTTTAGCTGAATTTTAAATTTAGTCCAAATTCATAAACCAAACAGGATTCAATCAATAATCTCTAAATTTTGGCTGAATTTGCTGCCAAATTCATGAATCAAAAAACCCCAAGGTGTAGCCATGTTTCAGTAGCCCGTTACGGTAAGGAGACGACCATATTGGGCCATGACCATAGTACACAGGGGTCCTAGCATGGTAATCCCACTGTCTCGTGCTAATAGCTTCGTATAGAAGAAACTAATTACCTTTTTTTAATGGGGCCAGCTTGTCATAGGCTGCCCTAGGGGTCGGGTCCACCTTTGAGATCCATTAGATTAATTAGGATTTAGTTTCCTTATTTATGGGTTGTTTGGTTAGTGAATTTTAATGAATCTAAAGTTTAATTAAGAGTGAATTTATTAAAGTTGAATTGGTGTAAAATGAGAATGCCATTTGGTTGCTGAAGTGAAAATTCACAATTTAGTCTTAATTTGATGAATCTCCTCACGAAAAGATTCACAAATTAAGCCTAGATTGAAAGAGAATCCTCTTTTAGCCTGAATTTTAAATTTAGCCTAAATTCAAAAACCAAACAAGAATCAGTTAGTTATCTCCAAAACTAGTCTATTGAAGGTAGAATACTTATATTAGCTAGTTTCGATATAAAGTTGGATTTTTAGAGTTCAAAGCTCTTATGCCTATAAATATGTTGCCAATTTCCTCTCTTTTGGTTAAGCAAGGAATAATTAAAAATTAGGTTTATTTTATGGAAAAAGCTAGCGAGCGCAAAATGGCTCTTATAGATGTATTCCTCCATTGTCTTCTACATCATAACCATTTAAATTGGAAACCACTCCAACTAGCTCATATTCATCCAACCACTTTAAGACAAACTTTTATCCCAATTGGAGCTATATACTCCTTCCATCCTATAAAATACCTGCCACATTCTTTTTTTTATAACGAGGGGTGTTTGAGTCCTTATGACCCGACTAGAAGGGGCATGACAACCGACCTCTTATAGCACCATATCCTGCTGCCAATCCCCTCTCGTGCACACACGGCCCACATCCTAAAGAGGTGGGCAGTGTAATCAACACAACCCAATTTTTAAAGATGTGGCACGTATTTTAGAATGGAGGGAGTATTATTTTAACCTCAGTGTAGCATTCTAATACCCTTATGTGGTCAGAAAAAGATCTTCCAATTTCTTTTTTCTTTTTTAATAAAATATTCTATTTTATGTGAAAGCTTATACTCCCTCCACCTGGAATTAGTTCATTTTGCAAAATCTTATGGTAATAATTATTCCAGACGGAGGAAGTATTTATACATACAATCACACACAGCATTATAAAAATTTGGGTGCTTAATTTTCCTATGGTTATTTGTTGATTTGAAAAACATAATGATTACAGAAATAGCATTGGCCTTTATTTCATAAATCAGAGAAGAAAATCACACTAGTACATTGGTTGTATGAAGTTACAGATAGGGGTACAACTGAATTGAAGAACTGAATCTGTGTCTATCACGGGGAGATGAGAAGTCGATAAACGGGCCAATAGGGATGATTCCGAAGGGGTTGATCATTGATGGAAGGATGGCTCCCATAGTAATGTTTCTTGATGTGTTCCATATTAACCGTGCTGCTCATGCCTGGAACTTTATATATGTCCTTTGTGTAATTGAACAGATTTGGGTACTCACAGAGCATCTTTTTATTGCATTTGAAGTGGACTGTATAAATGTGTTAGAAGATGCAAGTTCAGTTAAGTGGAATTGTAAATTTCAACTTGCAATCATTTCAGGCTTCCAACAAAAGCATGATGAGATTAAAGACATTTTGAGCTCATGAGCAAACTAAAGCAGATTGTGAAGATGGTTGATGGACAGAGAAGTTTCGTTACAGAGTCGAACCTCATCAAATCTTACGAGTGTAACAAACAATCTGATGTCTGCTTCAGTAAGGGTGTTTCCACAAATGTACCTTTGCTTTCCAAGTATCTCCTCGCATTTTTTCAATCCTTCATATAGCTTGATCATAGCCTGAGTATATCATCAATGAATTCGCATTAGAAGGCAAAGTTGAAAAAGAATGCAGGTCATAGAATGACATTAGCAAAGTCTACCTCTGCATAAGCCCCCCTGTTTCGTGTCAGAGAGGGAAATACAGAATCCAATTACTGACTTAGTGCGGATCATCACTCATAGGACTAACTGATAGCCAACTAGTGTTCAAATTCATCTTGTACAGGTCAGGCACGAAATTTGACAGTGGGACTGGTTGGTCATCTTACTACCAAACCATAGGCAACAATGTCAAGTCGAAGTCAGTTTGTGATGCGCATCTTGGCCATGTCTTTGATGACGCCTACTGGGAAGCGATATTGCATCAATAGGTATACGATCATTGTTATTGGAAACATTCTTATCCTGTACTTTTGATCACCCCATTCTGATAATGTGCTTTTTGCAATATGCTTGGACAGTGTTGCTCCCTAACTGAAGCCAAGTAGAAGAGTTGTAGAAGTGTTATGCGGATTGGCTGTTTGTAAAAAGCGGAATATAATTGTTCTTAAGCATTTATATCAATTTTAGTTAAAGCATTAACTAAACAGGGGCCAAAACCATTGAACACAATGATTTCAAAAGAGAGCTCTGTTTCCTTAGTGCACTCTATTTAAGACAGTGAGGTCTTTCTTGCTTCTTCACTAACTTACGTTTGTGACTTCTAGAGCGATATTAATCTCCCAAACTCTGTCAAAGTGGTGTCTGTATTTTTGCTAATATTCTTCAAAATTCTCCGAATCGCAGCTCAATTGGATGAATATTCTTCCAATTCTTTAAATTTATAAATTTCATCTCCATAAATACGATTCCTATCTGAAGAATAGAAATTAAATCCAAATGTATGGTAGTTCGTCCACCCTATGTGCCTATAAAAAATAGGAAACTGTCAATGTTTCCTAATAAGATTTTACCTCCTAAATTGCACAATTCTGGTGATCTTCTTGGATAGAATGATAATTACTCATTTCATTACTTAATTAGTTAGATATTGCTTATGCCTTACGTGGAGTAGCGAATTTTTCCCAACTTTTCCTTGAACATATTATTCGAATTTTCTGAATCGAACTGATTTAGATGCACCCGAACCGAGCCTGTTTTATGAAGGTGTGACAGAGCACCCGAGTTAGAGGGGGTCACATGTATAGGGTTCATAATCGACTGAATTGAAAGTTCATGGTAATTGGTAGGGGTTGGGCTCATATGTGCTGCATTCATACGTCTCTAATTAATTTTGTTGTTTGCATGTGCATGTATTCTGACCTTAGGATATCAAGGTCTCAGGTCCGGATTGAACCGCATGTGGGTTTTTCATGAGCATAAGTTTTAGTTGTAAGAAGTAGACATATTTAGCATGAATGGTTCCCACCCAATCCATATCGATCGTCGGTTTGTGCACACGGATGGTGAATATTTACGGTCTGTTACTAGGATGGGCTGCCTAAAAAGTGGGGTCCATTTGACTTGAGAATTATGGTGTATGGTCGACTAACAAAAGAACAAATTTCTATATGGAAAACAATGCTTAGTGCATGAAAAAGAACGTTCTAACACAAAATGCAGATGAGAAGTAACGAAGAACAGTATCACAAAAAGAAATTCCATTAGTCTCAGTAATTTACATCAAACACATGCTAATCCCACACTATTCATTCCACCTCTGTGGGGAAAAGCACACTCATTTGTCACTGAATTCACTTGCCGGGAACAAAGTTGGTGGCATAGGCCCAGGCGTTGTTGTTGACGGGGTCGGCCAGATGGTCGGCCAAGTTCTCCAATGGACCCTTTCCGGTCACGATGGCCTGAACAAAGAAGCCGAACATGGAGAACATGGCCAGTCTCCCGTTCTTGATCTCCTTCACCTTCAGCTCGGCAAAGGCCTCTGGGTCGTCAGCAAGGCCCAATGGGTCGAAGCTGCCGCCTGGGTAGAGTGGGTCGGTCACTTCCCCGAGCGGCCCACCGGCAATTCTGTATCCCTCAACTGCGCCCATTAGAATGACCTGGCAGGCCCAGATGGCGAGGATGCTCTGAGCGTGGACCAAGCTTGGGTTGCCCAAGTAGTCAAGCCCACCCTCGCTGAAGATCTGGGACCCGGCCTTGAACCACACGGCCTCTCCGAACTTCACACCGTTGCGTGCCAACAGCTCTGGGAAGACACAGCCCAGGGCACCAAGCATGGCCCATCTGCAGTGGATGACCTCTAGCTCCCTGTTCTTGGAGAAGGTCTCGGGGTCGGCGGAGAGGCCGGCGGTGTCCCACCCGTAGTCGCCAGGGAATTCTCCGGTGAGGTAGCTAGGGGGCTCACCGGAGAATGGGCCCAAGTACTTGACACGGTCTGGGCCGTACCATGGGCTGCCAGAGACTGCACTGGGCCTGGCAGTCTTTCGCATGGTGACACGTCCCTGGCCCAGCAGTTCTGGGGATGATGGACCCAGCTGGAGGGCCTTGCCGGCCAGGGAGGGGGAGGAGAGAGCCATGGTGGCCATGGTAGTAGCTGGAGAAGGTGTGGAAATAGAGAGTTAACTATAGAAAGGTGGAAGTGTAGGGAGTGTGAGGAATTAGGTTGCTGGAGAGGGCTCTTATATAGTCAATATGGAAGAGGAGACTAGGGATGGAACTTGGGTCGGGTTTTTACCCGACCCGACAAGACCCGGCCTTGTTGGGCCGGTTCTGGGATTGCTTATGCAATACCCGGTTCCGGTTCCGGGTTTGAAAGAGGAACCGACCCATCGGGTCGGGTCGGGTCCGGGTTTTCATGTAAAACCCGGACCCGACCCGGGTATATAATATATATACATATATATATCATATACTTGGACTCATATTAATTTTTTTTTATGAATATTATTTTGGGCGAAGGCACTTGTATCTCTTGATTTGAATAGTTTGGATTTTTATGAATATATATTATTAATAAAAAAATTAAAGGAGCTAATAGTTTAATGTATATGACATTAAAAATATAAAAGTTTTGATACCGGGGCGGGGCGGGGCGGGGCGGGTCCGGGTTTCAAGTTCTGGTACCGGGGCGGGTCCGGGTCCTTGAAACTGGACCCGTGGTGGGTCTGGGACGGTTCTGGGTTTGAAGAATTAAAATGGTTCCGGGGCCGGGTATGCCAATACCCGGCCCAAACCCGCCCCGGTTCCATCCCTAGAGGAGACATATACTCAATATTTATCGGTTGATATCTAGAGCTTGCTTGCTATTGGCTGCTGGGTATTGCAGCTTGATATTTTGATGCCACATGGTATGACATACACCACGCAGTTCAGATATTTTGGGCCTTTAGTTTGTGAGGTGAATGCCAGAAAAATCTTAGCCTCTGATATTTCCAAACTTCTGTAGAAGTTGTAGGAGGGGAGCCAGATCCATGAAGCATAATATCATTGTTGCCAAAAAAAATGAAGCATAATATCCCAGCTCTTTTTGTGGTTCTGAGAATGTCTACTTCCATTGGAGCTCTTCACAATATTTTTCGCCCTAAAAAGATATTGTGAAGAAATATCTTAGAATCTCGTGGTCGTGGAAGGCCTACTAGTTTAAGACTCCCCTCGTCCCATTTTAATAGTTTAATTCGAAAAGATAAATATGTCTCGTATCAGATGTCTCACTATACATATCCTTCTCATAAGCAATTACTGGATGGAGTAATAAGAGTTCGTGAATTCTTAACTAGGAGTTGCCTTAGATATCATATTTTTACAAATGTCAACCGTTAAAATGAGATGGAGGGTGTACTCCAGTTTACGATACTGGTTCATCACTTAAACAACTTGAGCCTTCGAGTCACTCGGTTCTAACATTCTACATCCAACAACTTGTTAACTCTTCAAATTTCAGCTATGTTAATCTAGCTGATTTAGAAATAGACATTTTATTTTGGGTACAAAAAAATGGATGAACATTAACACTAAACGAGTGCACTATAAGTCCCAGGACCAGTTAGCGACTCCTCCTGGGAGTGGTATAAAAGTTAATCTTCAAACAATATAGTTACAGTTACACATATATAGACCTCAAGGTGCGAATGAGTGGAGGAGGAGGAGAGGAGATGGTGTGGCAAGGAAGGAGGCGTTGGCTAACTTATCATTGTAAGTAATTCGTTTCTATTGCATATTCATTGTATGAACCCGGCGGAAAATGCTAGGTCAAAAATCACCCATGTCCCATGTGAGGCGAGGCTCTTGGCTTGATACAAGCTTGTGGATGCAATCGCAGCAAAAGGACACAAGAGACAAGCACAACGAGCAAAAAATCACGACTGCGTGGTACAAGGAGTGCCATGTGAGCTGAACTATTGAATTCTAAGATCCATGGGCCAATGAGAAGGAAGATAGAGATATCCTCAGATGAGGACTTCTATCTTACCTCTACCTATTTAGACTCCAATCTTTGCCCTCAGGCAACCATCACTTGTGTCTCACATCATCCCATTGTGACATCCTAGGTTCTCAAACCTCACATCACTAGACAGCGGACATGGCCACCATGGCTCTTTCCTCCCCCTCATTGGCCGGCAAGGCCCTCAAGCTTGGCCCCACCGCCTCGGAGATCCTCGGCGAGGGCAGAGTCACCATGCGGAAGACTACCAAGCCCAGTGCAGTCTCTGGCAGCCCATGGTACGGCCCAGACCGTGTCAAGTACTTGGGCCCATTCTCCGGTGAGCCTCCTAGCTACCTCACCGGAGAATTCCCTGGCGACTACGGGTGGGACACCGCCGGCCTCTCCGCCGACCCCGAGACCTTCTCCAAGAACAGGGAGCTAGAGGTCATCCACTGCAGATGGGCCATGCTTGGTGCCCTGGGCTGTGTCTTCCCAGAGCTGTTGGCACGCAACGGTGTGAAGTTCGGAGAGGCCGTGTGGTTCAAGGCCGGGTCCCAGATCTTCAGCGAGGGTGGGCTTGACTACTTGGGCAACCCAAGCTTGGTCCACGCTCAGAGCATCCTCGCCATCTGGGCCTGCCAGGTCATTCTAATGGGCGCAGTTGAGGGCTACAGAATTGCCGGTGGGCCGCTCGGGGAAGTGACCGACCCACTCTACCCAGGCGGCAGCTTCGACCCATTGGGCCTTGCTGACGACCCAGAGGCCTTTGCCGAGCTGAAGGTGAAGGAGATCAAGAACGGGAGACTGGCCATGTTCTCCATGTTCGGCTTCTTTGTTCAGGCCATCGTGACCGGAAAGGGTCCATTGGAGAACTTGGCCGACCATCTGGCCGACCCCGTCAACAACAACGCCTGGGCCTATGCCACCAACTTTGTTCCCGGCAAGTGAATTCAGTGACAAATGAGTGTGCTTTTCCCCACAGAGGTGGAATGAATAGTGTGGGATTAGCATGTGTTTGATGTAAATTACTGAGACTAATGGAATTTCTTTTTGTGATACTGTTCTTCGTTACTTCTCATCTGCATTTTGTGTTAGAACGTTCTTTTTCATGCACTAAGCATTGTTTTCCATATAGAAATTCCAACTTCGTCCCCGGCAAGTGAGCATGTGAGATGATCACAATTGTTGATGTAAATTATTTGTAATTTGAGTTTGGAATGTATGAAGATGTTGCTCGCTTGAAGAAGATCAATTAAATTAATTATGTTCTATACGACTAGCATCACGATCCATCGAGCTACCTTATTTCTAGCACATGATCGCTTCTATATGTAGAAATCAAACTTCTTATCAACTTGCCATTTGGGACGAAAATTTGCGATTTAAAAACAAATTCTAAGATCAAGAGTCATACAAGTGGAATAGCCAGAACATGCTTCCTGAAGAGGAAGCCCCAAAGTCGAATCCTCACTGGCTAAATCCCGACTTATCGGTGTGTACGTGCCCAAGGGATTTGGCAGTGGGATACAATGCTCTAATAGGCTGGTTTCTGCCCCTTCCTAGTCGGGCCCTAAGGACTCTGATACCACTTGTTATCACACACAAAAAAAAGAACACGAGCCAGACCAGTGGTAATATCACCACAGAAGAGACTAATAAGTAAGCATTCTGAATTTATATCTAAGAAAAAACATTCTGAATTACAATGCCTCCCAAGTCCCAACTGAGAAATTGGAATTGTATATTATAGCTACTTTTTCTTGTATGTATAATAGTATAGTTGCCATGTGTACACAGAACTGCTGTCAAGAATATAGATACAAGTCCCATAGGCTGTTATCAACTTATCATACATGGGATAACGCAGAGGCTGAGAATCCCACACATCAACACTCCGGGTTAATGTTTTAGCTCCCACTGGTCCATGGTTTTAGAGAAGCACGAGGGGTTATACAAGTATATGTATGGATGTAGGTATACCATTTTCGTCAAAAACTTGAGCATCGGATGGGGCAGGACATCTTGATTGAGAGCTGACGGATTTTCTGCCATAGAATGGTCAATGAACGAAAGAATGCTGCAAGGATCTACGAATAGATGGCTGGCTGTGGTGCGTATAAGATGAAGCTGCTCATCGACAATCAATTCGGATTCTTGGTTGGTTCAGACTCCAAGAAATGATCTCCACTTTGGCAAAGCCACACTTGTAGAGAACCATCAAGGCCTTCAACCAAAGAACCTGTATAACAAACTGAAGCAGCTATATTCTTTTTTATTTCATCCCGTAACCAAATCTGACACACTTCAAAAAAATATTTATGCATGCTTTGCTGCAGCACCAGCAGCTTCTCTAGCTCTCGCAACAGATTTTGCATAAAGCTCTTCATATTGTGCAGCTGAAGAATCCCAACTAAAATCTATCCTCATATCTTTTTGAACAAGCTGCCGCCAGGCCTCAGCACTTAGAGTGCAGTAGTTATATGCCCTTTCTAATGCACCACTTACTCCCTGAACAATATTTCAAGCAATCACTTAGTGCATGAAAATCCAACTTTAAATAATTCAAAAAAGCCAAGAGAAACAAACGATGATAATACATCAACTATGTCACAAAGGTTTTGAAAGGCAATTGGTGAAAGAGATTGAGATAAGACAGCCATTACCTCCTCATCCTGTGTTAAAAATGTAAAACCATTGCGGAATTGAATTGGGATTGTATCATCATCAATGTCAAAAACACTGCATGATGGGTAAAAACAGAAATTAATTTTTCATGTAAGAACTTTTCTATAAAAAGATATTGCCCAACAATTAATGATAACAATATGTACCTGTCATTTAATCCTCCAGTCTTCCTTGCGATAGGAATGGATCCATACCTCATAGCTATCATCTGTTGAGTAGAAAGTTACAAATTTTTATACGCACATAAATTTTGTACATATGCATGTATGTAATTCTTAAGCATCATAATTGTATAAATAAAGAAACTTTGATGAACAAAGAAGATCCTTCAAGAGCAACATAAGATCATAAACATACTTGTGTAAGGCCACAAGGCTCAAATATGGATGGGATAATAAGCATGTCAGATGCAGCATAAATCAGATGCGATAGAGCCTCGTCATACTTCAAGATCAACCGAATATGAGAATGATTCTGGAAATGGTTTGCAATTCCTTCAAACTCCCTCTACAAAAATGGTTTCAGATAAATGAAGAAGGTGTAAATAGATAAGCTGCCCATATGAATGCTGGAAATAAGAACTCTTTAACATGTCAGAAAGTAAAGCAGCAACCTCCCTACTACCTCTCCCAGACTCAGTGAAGGGAACATGAAAGTAAGCTACTGAAATTTACCTTTTCCTTCTCAAATTTCACTGGCTTTGCCAGATTGGATCAAGTTCTTGAAAAAGTACTTCCTCTTGGAGGTGACACTTCAAGATTAAAGTCCAATGGGGATTATACTTCATCAGAGATATTTCTCATCCCATCCATTACAATATTGGCAAATATTTTCTCATTCCTCCCATAGTATATTAAGTTGGTTAAAAATAAAATTATATGAAAAAAGTTTTTCTTCAATTATGTTGATTAATAATAAAATTATCAAAAAAAGGTTTTTCGGTAAGTTCATTACCATCTGCAACTCATCATCATCATCATCATACATCTTATCCCAGCTATCTGGGGTCGGCGGCATGGATTACATACCGCATTTGACTCTTATCGGAATCAAAATGATACAAAATCCATACAAAGAAACATAGTGGCAAGTTTTTACGCCGGATGCCCTTCCTGACGCAACCCTCCGAAGAGGGAACAATGATAAGAAGATTCAACATCATCATATTTATCATACACCTTTCCAAATATGTGGATTGGCTTCATGACATGATGGTTGCACATGAAATATACAACTATTAAGTAAAAATATTTGGGGTATAGAGTTATAGAAACAGATGCCATGCTCCCATGTAAAGGCAGACTGGTTTTCGTTGTTACCAGTTTTGTGATGGAAGATGGCTTTATTGATATTTCTTGTGCAACCATCATGTCATAAAGCCAATCCATATATTTGGAAAGGTGTATGATGAATATGATGACGTTGAATCTTCTTATCATCGTCCCCTCTTCAGAGGGTTGCGTCAGGAAGGGCATCCAGCGTAAAAAGTTGCCATTATGTTTTTTTGTATGAATTTTGTACCATTTTGATTCCGATAAGAGTCAAACGCGGTATATAATCTATGCCGCCGACCCCTGATAGCTGAGATAAGGCGTATGATGATGATGAGGAGGAGGAGGAGGAGGATAGAGTTATAGAAACAATTCCATGAACATGAACATTGCTCTCTCTTGACAAGATATTAACGGTTTAAAAGCACGATATGTAGATATATGTGTCAGTATGTCATTGATAAATTTTTTGGTGAGATACAAAACCTGTATATGTGGCACTGGACTTGAGCCCAGAAGTACAAATTGGCCCCCTAACTCTAGTGTTTGATATATAGCATGCCTGATAAGATGCACACCTTTCTGGGGTACCAGCCGTGTAATGCAACCGACCTATTATATACAAAAAGAAAATGGGATTATTAAGTCAAATGGAGCCACCTCAGTTCAAGAAGCAGAAAGTTTATACTATTTTTTATACTTCCAGGAGAGAGAAACAGAAACAGCAATTACAAAAAATGTTATCCAGTGACTAAACAATACTGACAATATTAAGTTGCCACAGCCATTCAAGAAGTACCATATTAAGGGAAATTTCATTCACGGAAGCATTTGAAATTGGCAGCACAAAAAATAAAACAACTATACCACCTACATAATTAACATCCGACAGCTATGAAAGCAATAATTCTTATTACCAAAGGTTGTTTAGCATTAGAAGAGGATAGCTTCAGTCGCTTCCTTAACTCATCTTTGTTTCCCAGTTTACCCTCAAGATTATCAGCAGAATAATGAAATTTGAGGAATTTATCTGTTGATGGATTCCATGCATCAGTGTCGATTCCGTTTAGAATTCCCATAAATTTTTTGGAGTGAGAATGCAGTGTTCCTTGGAGACCTCGTCCACCCTGTAGAAAATATAACTTTAATTATGTTACTTTCCATAAGGTTAAACAAAAGAGGGTAAATGTAAATTATTTTTAGGACATAGCATTTACGTGGTGGGTGAGCAAGACAATATGAATCTAACATTATCAGGTTTCATATGACAGTCCAAACGAGCTAAACTGTCCACAGGACGCATAGAGAACCAAAGTTAGGACAGGAAGCAGTGCCCATTGACGGCCCAACATGTGAGCTGATTAGTGTACAATATAAATATATTCAAACCATACTACATTATGGGGCTGTTTGAATGACCATTTCCTATCCCCGGAAAGGTCATTTAAGGCCAATTAAAGTGAACTCCTGTTTGGCAGGCAGTTTTCAATTTGACATTGAAAATGTTTGCCAAACAACCCTTTAGCCTACGAAATGATCCTTTCCTGCCTAGAAAGCATCACAAATGGCCTTGAAATACGTGACGGTGTTAAAAAAAACTTACATGACCTTTACAAGAAGAATGTCCTCATGAGGACATTTAAAACTTCAATGGTATTTCATGTCAACATTTGCCTCCTAAATGGCTTGCCAAACAGCCCCATGCTGAACCAGAGCTTACAGTTTAATTTCAATGAAATTTTATTCCATATTCATCTTCTGACAATTTGTCTACAAGCTTCTTAATTGAGTCCCCTTAGGCTGGGTGCAGGCTAACGTAGGTTTTGTGCCCAAGGCCCTGGGAACCACCCAATTTTGAACCAGGTAGCCTGTTTAATTCAAAGGGCAGTTGGGTTTTTTTGCTACCCCTTTTTAGGCGGCATTGGACTATAAAAAACCAATGGCTCCTAACGGTAGCAATTTTAATTGTACACGCACACATTTTAATTTTTTAATTTTCAATTTACAAGTTAAAGTTAACAGTTTTTTGTTTTCTCTACAAAAAAACTACCAATATTATTAAAAAAGGGGCATTCAGGGCAGATTTAAGGTTTAATCAGTCCATATGAATGTAAGCACTGCAGATACATTACACCTCCCAACCCACAATTGACCTAATGGCCACCTCCATTGTCAAGGTTGTTACGCAGGATTCCCTCCAGTCAGCAAGAACTAATAACAAATATACTACGCACAGGGATATATTATCCTGCATGTGCTTGGGGACAACCCACAGATGTGGCCCCACTAGCATTGTATCCCTTGAACTAAAGAAGAACTCTTTTTTCCTTCCTTGATAAGGAGAGGTTATGGAATCTGGACAAATTACATTAACTGGATCCTCCATGTTTCGAATGACATATTTCACCACAATCAGAAGGAAGGGACCCACCCAATGGAAGAGCCAAATTTCATTGATTATTCAAATGGTCCCTCATCAATCTCCACCAAGGGCCACTGGGGCAGAACACTTTTGTGGCAGCAGCATTTTTCACTAGGAATTCTTTGCACATATTCATTGGGAGAAAATGTCCCCACCCCACTTTACTGTTTAACCTTGTTTTATTTAAAAGTTTTTTTAGTTATTAGGCTCAACAACAAACTCATAAAGCGCCATGAACTTTTCTGATTTAGAATGACATTGGTGTTGGACTATTTTTTCTCATGATAAAATGATGGATCACCAAACCAGAAAAGGTTAGGTCACCTTCAACAACTCTCTGTTTTCTATATGCTTCAAGGATAATGCTCATGAGCATATGAGCATATCAACGTAGAACAACATACAAATGTGACTGATATGTTTAACTGTTCAGATTAGAATTATAGAAAGAACTTCTATTGAAACCAAACCTCTGGTGTCCGCACTTCGAGAGCATAAGTTGGGGATACTGTTGTTACAATGTTAGAGAATACAATCGCTCCCTAAAAAAGGAGAAACAAGATTAGAAGAGTAGTATATGATTGTTTTAAGTTCAAATATTTCTTTTTTCTTTTGAAGAAACGACCAGAAGCCTACTTAATGAAATGCTTCAATTGTTACCTTAACAGGGTTAACTTTATCATGTTCTGAATTATCCTGCATCCTATCTGGTCTGTTAAGCTGTTGAGGATCAAGTCCACAGGACCTTAATTCTGAGACAGGTGCTTTTCCTTGGTACTCAAAATTGTGGCATGTAAAACAAATTCTAGCTGAATTCAAACCTTTTGGTGCGTATAAATCCCAGTAAAGTGGAGCCTGAGAAACCAACATAGTTAGCCTAAAATAGAATGTAAAAGCAAAAGGTCAAATGGTAAATTTTTTATATGCTTAAGATTCCTACAACAAAAGCTGTCTGCCAGTCATGGCAGTGAATAATATCAGGCTTTTTGCCAGTTTGAAGCAGCAACTCAAGTGCAGCACGACTGAAGAATGAGAAACGTTTGAAATCATCATGCTCTCCGTAAAACTGTCCTCTCCAAAAGAACTTTGCCGGATGATGAGGCTCAATAAAATAGACGGGAACACCTGCAGTAACACGAGCCTACTCAGAAAAAGACCACACTTGTAACATGTAATAATTAGACAAATCATTTCATATTCTCTAACCTTCCACTGTTCCAACCCAAATTTTATTTTTGAATAGCTGACCATCGAAATATGACTCCACAACTGTATCTATTGCCTGCAACAACAATCAAATGTTAAAACATAGCAGCAGTTCGAAGATTGGAAAACAATAAAAGTCATCCCCATAATGCACCTTCAGGTTACTGATACGATCATACTCCATGCAGTCATATTTGGGGAGAACAACTTCCACAAGGTGTCCTTTCTTTTGCAGAGCTTTACTGAGACCACATACAACATCCCCAAGGCCACCAACCTTGAAAGAATAAACTACAGGGTAGTAAATAAGCTTCAGCACTGTAATGTACCATTTAGAAAGAGAAAGGCAACTAAGGAAAATATCATCTCCCAACCCATCGTTGTTATCATCATCCACACCTGTTTGGGGTCAACCATATGGGTTGTTACAGTTTTTGTCTGTCATAGACCCTCTTCCACTACTAACTAATGTGTTAAAATACTGTTCAAGGGAAAAAGGCCAGTATGTTCCCTAGTCTCGCATGATAGAATTAAGGAATCTACAATTTTTTGGGGGAGAAGAGAGAAATCTTGATTAACGAACTAATGAAGACAAAGAATACAATAGAACTCAACCATCAGCATACAAGAGGAGTCGAGCTGCCCAATGAACTACAATATTTTTCCCTTAAGGAAAGGGTGCACCCGCAGGAAATAAGCACTAAACATAAATACCTAACCTACCCCTTCTTAATAGAATTACACTGCCGAACACTTGAGCAACAAGGCATCTAACTCTGACATAGCAGAAGTTAGATGAATTTGTTCATCCAAGTTACAGTATGCTCAACCACATTTAAAATTACAGCCTAGATAATATTACCTTAGCAACCGGAGCCATTTCCGCAGCAACGTGAACAATATGCAACCCAGGACTGCAGCAATTAATATAATAATGCATCAGCTAACTACTTTGAAGACTGCAGTTAAAAAATAAATAATAGTGATTTATTATATGTTTCCTGGAATTATAATCAGATCCAAAGGGAAATCAGACTAATGCAGTCTGGTGGCGCGTTTGTGTGAATTTCAGATTGGCAACCTCTGGAGGCATCCGGTCATCAATAGTCCCTCACAATTAGCAACCCCCCCCAGATATCCTAGTGGTACTTTTGAACTGTTTGGCAATTAGCTGGTAGGTCATACCGTAACAAAGATTTGTGAATATTAAAGCCCACATAATAATCTCAGGAAAGCACATGGATCTGCTGCAGTGTTCTGAAAGAAAACGAAATTACCTTGTTCTTGAAGATGTCAACCGCAGAAATGTTGAAATGGCCATGGCCTCGCTCTTGTCTTTGCAAGCCAAGTAGGCATCACGAATCCGACCATCTCTTTTCCATGTCAACTCTCTCAGCAACTTAGAATCATTTGATGTGATTTTCTTTTCGAGAAACCAACCATCTGTGCAGAGCAATATATGACTCCAAAACTCCCAAGGCAAATCATCTACTGGCTCATCATTTGCCTTTCGCTTACTCTCTTCTATTACTTTGCCAAGTGTTTTCTGAAACTCGTTCACTGATTCCCGATACAACTGAATGTGTGAATGTATCTCCTCGTCAGACTTCTCAAGCCGTTCTTCCAAAGTTCTTATCTTCTCTTGCAAAATCTCATTGTATTTTTGCATTTTTTCGGAGGCAAATTTGTGCAAATTTGCTTCCTCGAGTGATTTTTCTAAACCTTCAACCTTCTTCCATAGCTCATGGTTTTGTTGCAAAACCAAGATGGCTTGATCAGCCTGCTTGGTTGCCTGTTCAAGAAGTTGCTGCAAATTTTCTACCTTCTCCCACAGAGCTTGGCATTCATCATTGAGCGGGGAAAGCTTGGAAACATCTTCTTGAGCAACTGCAAGTTTAGACTCAACATCTTTGAGGGAGGTCTCAAGTAAAAGACGTTCTTTCTCTAGTGACAACATGCGTTCATTTGTTTCCTGGACATTCGTAAGCTCAGATTTGAGTACTTGTATATCTTCTTTTAGAATGGTGTTTTCCTCTCTTAATAAACTTAGTTCCTCACTGAGGGAAGTAAAGCCACTATTTTGCAAGAGAGAAGTTTCTAATTTTGTGTTTGTCTGCAGGTTTGCATATGAAATATCTTTGCCTTCCTCATTACTATTTCTTTCAAACAGTTCATTCTTCAAGTTTTCAAGCTGATTCTCAAGAAATTCAACATGTATTTTCTCTTGTGCTGCAACTTTAAGCCGTGCATCAGTTTCTGCCAACCTTATCTCCAATAGATTGATTTGACCTTGCAAATTCTCTTTCTCCGGAAGGATTTTGTCAAGATCCTCCACAGCGCGAATGCGTGCTTGATTGAGAAGCATTATATCTATTAAAATCAGAAAAAAAAAATCTCAATTCAGCATCGACCGAGTATGTGAAAAGAAAATAGAAGAACAAGAGAGGGGTGTTGAGATAGTAAAAAAATCTACTTTTTCCCGCATTTCTTATCATCCCTACTATATCTTCAAGATTGATATTAGAAAGGTGTTCCTCACTCTGTGAACTTTCCATCTGTCAATTAGTGGAAAAAATTCCAATCACACACTTAAGCGAAAAAAAGGAAGTCAAAAAAGGGATAAGATAAGACCAAACTGACATTTCGCGTGAAAATAAAACATTCTTTGCATCGGTAGTGAAGTAGTTTGGCTCATTATTAAAACTGAAGAACTTTCTCTAGAATCATGCGCTCATTATAGAAAGAAAAAGTGAATCAGAAAGGACAGTGCTAGAAAAATGGAAAATAAATTGTCATTTATTGCAAACTATGCCCACGTTACTACTAGCCACAATAACTCAGTAGCAGATAAATGATGATTCTCTACTTTATTTCACATTCCTATAAAAACAATATTTTTTGCAATTTTAAAATCAGATAAAATGTTTTTGTTTGTGCAAAATTTTCCCTTAAAGGATTAGAGAAGGATACCAAGGTCTCAGTCTCCTCCAGAAGAGTCATATAAGTGGCACCTATGGCATTGTCACCGCCAAGAACTTCACTGGCCTCAGCATCAAGATCCATATCTGTTTCAGGATCAACACTTGCAGCTGAGATGCTATGGGAACTGCTGCTTTCATTCTCTCCAATACCATTAACAATTTGCTGGAAGTTTAATTGTGGGGGATAATCATCAGATTTTTCACATGCAGATGTTGACGTATCGGAATTAGCTTCCATTACTGGGTTGACGTCATTAAATTTCTTATTGTCACTGATACTGTCAGCAATCTGCCCAAAATTCACATCAAGTGGGGGACGATCAGGAGCAATTTTCTTAGCCTGTTGTCTTTTTGGCTGGAAGCTGTCAAAAAGATCCCGCAGACAAGCAAAAATAAGCACACATATTTAATAACAATGAGCACATATATTTTACATAAATCAAAGCAACTAAAGCAATTTGTTGTAGAGTTTACATTTTAAGTCTAACTATGTGAAGCTTGCGAATTGAGAAAAGAAGTAAAACACCAAACTGGAAAAAACAAATAATTACAATAAAAACTGGTATTCAAACCCAACAATCAGTGCATGTTAAGTAGAAACAACGACGTTCAAAGCATGAGCATTGTATTTCAAGTGACAGATACAGATAGCTATAGCTGACAATCGGTTTTCTGGCTAAAAATTGCAGCTTGTTGTGATCTAAAAACTATACAAGAGTTCAGATTCTAAGAGCGATATGCTACCAGGGGGAGTGCTGTGTAGGCGATTGGTAAATACTTGCAAACTGAGATTCGGTGAGGGGTCAAAACGACGACAAAGTTGATAAACAGAAATTCAGGAAAGCAGGAGAGGAAACAACAGATTGCCCCGCCCTGAAGCAACCAAATACACATATACAAACACCACAATTAAGAAAAAGAAAATTCAGTTCTAAGCTCAATCAAGATTATGCTATAGGACTCGATGCAGAATAACTTTAATGGAAGAAAAACAGCAACCAAAGAAGGAACACAGGAGAAGATCGCGAGTAGAGGGGAACCTGAAATTGCGACGGGCTTTACAGGAGATGGGGCCGAAGCGGAGAGAGCAAAAGGGAAAGCGCGGGTGGCTGCAGTTGAGGCCGCGGCATCCATGCCCCAGCACCAAGCTGCACGCTTCGGACGCCATGGACTAAAGACAGAAGACGAGTCTGTGATGAACAACAGTCCTCGGAGGAGTCGAGCTTTCAACTCTACTGGGGTGGGTTGGACTTTGGAGCTGCAGCGGTGGCTGGCTCAGCAACGACCAAATTTCCCATTTCCTTCCACTTTCTTTTTTGTATGTTGGCCTCAATTTGAGAGACAGAGAGGTGGGAGACATAACGGATAACGGATAAGGCGAAGTGTTTTCTAAGGTTGACCCACATGACTGGCCTTTGTAGATGAAGTTGTCTAAATTCTTGTCGACGTTTGGAGATATATATATATATATATAGGAAAAGTTTAAATGAGATCGCTCTCATATTGCTTATATGAGGCCACTTTGAATCGTAGCCGTTAGATCTTGATCTGACGGCTATAAATATCCATAATGATCTCACCCACTCCTTGATGTGACACACTCACCTACCCACTGATTTGATATCCACCCTCCGATCGGAATCTAACGGCAATAAATATTGGCCTCATCTCTATAAATATATGAGAACGATCTCATGTAAACTCATCTCTATATATATATACGTATTGAGAGAGAGTTTAAATCAAATCGCTCTCATATAGTTTATATGAAGCCAATTCATGTCATAAGTGGATCTTGATACGACGCCTGTAAGGGTAAGTGATAATTCACAGTCACTTATATTGATATGATACCCACCATCGAATCAGAATCCAATGACTCAAAAGATTAACCTCATACTCCTTGTAAGAGGACAATATCATATAAATCGATCTCTCTCATTTGGCTTATATGAGGGTTCAAGTCGTAGCCGTTGGGTCTTGATCTGACTGCTAAAAGGACAAGTGAAGGCATTAACTACATGATATTATTATCACATATCCTATACACATGGATTAACTGAGTCTCAATATATATATTTTTAAAAAATCACTGTTTTCAATTTTTGTTAAAATATCTTTTAAAGAATGGCAATACATCTCGATATCGATTTATATTGAGAAAATATTCTGAAACAGTTTTACAGGACCGACGCCAATATATCGGCAATCTCTTCGATACAACTTTCCATGATTCCGCCCCACTTTGGCCCCAACTTGGGAGAATGATATTTGGATGCGGAAGTGAAACTGAAAGGAAAATTTTGCCAAACCAGCCATTCAGACGCTGATTCATCTAATTTATCCAGATCACCACATTTCCAAACTTCCATATGTGAACGTTTATAATTTTGGACTTGGGTCTTGTAAGAGGGGTTAGTGAGATGCAGAGCATGACCTGCTTGCCAAGTTCAGTGAAGTTGTTCACTTGTTCTTCGGTTTACCATCGTAATTTTATTAGGCTTATACGATTTCCACTTTTAAATTTGGTATATCATTGAACAATTAATCATCCCGAGAGGTGAAAATCAACTTACTCACCTATTGTATGTAAATCTTAATATACACTTATTTCACCTATTGTATGTAAATCTTAACACAAGTATATGTGTTTAATCTTAGTACCAAATTACCTCCCCGATACAACTGCAGGTAGTTTTTTCTCGTAAAACCGGCCCAACTCAATTCGGATTGCGGTCCCATGTAGCCTCCAAGGGGGACGAAATGAAAAGGGGGCAGTGAGTCATACAAAACCTGCCACCGGCTGTATGATGGGCATACGCCCGTTACATATTAAAAGAGAATTCTTTTATATTACTTAGGTATAGATCCATAGGCCCACTAGTGCACCATGTTTCCTCCCTCTACAAGTGTAGCGACCGTAAATTTTATAATAATAAAGTGGATTTTATTGCTCAAAGGGAGTAATTTTGAATTCTGGAAAAAACTCTTTAAAAAAAAAATTGAAATTTAAAATTTTTCCGTCAGACCGATCGATCGCCTTTAAATGGCATCGATCGGAAGACGATCAATCGTTTTTGTAAGGCATCGATCGCAGGACGATCGATCGCGTTATACGGACCGATCGATCGCCGATAATTTTACGTTTTTCGAGGCAATCCGTTGGGGAACCTCTTGGGCTGATTTTGGGGGATCTTTGGAAGACGTGTTTTACCTAATTAATCCTAAAATCAACGGATCTAAACCTTGGTAAGTGTTTCAAATTTGAAAACCCTAATTCCTAGCTAATTAACAATCTATTTAAATGGAGAATTAGTTATAGAAATGAATGAGATTTTTTTTGGAAGATTGTGAACGTGATTGGGATGAGATTATGGCCCTTTCCATGTGAATGAAAGATGCCTTATGTCATGGAAATTAATTGGGAAAATTGTCTTCAATTTAGATATTTACTTGAAATCGGTCTGGTAACTAAGTGATTTGATCAAAGATACTTACCAACCAAGATATAAATTTGTTGGGATGGATTGATCACGTCCCTAACTGAAGGATTCTCCCTTATTTCTTGTGGATCGTGGCTCTTGGATGAGTGTTTGATCAATGGTGGAGGTTTGCCCGAGAGATTTAAGCTTTTTCTATTTAAACCCTCTATAAGAGAGGATGGCACCCTTTTTGGTGAACTTTGGAGAACGTGCCAGCAAGAGGGAAGAGCAACCAGCCTCCTCCATTGTTCGTCCAAGGTGGTGGTGGTGTCCATTGGTGGTTTTCGTGGTGCTTGCGCGAAGAAGAAGAGTCTCAAGATCGAGTAGAAACCGATTTACAATTTTTGGGTATCGATTTCCACAAGGTAGGATAATCTTTTACCACAATTCATTTTCTCTAATCTTTGGATGATCATGAGTGTATGATGTTGATGATTTCATATCCTACAGTATGTTTTATTTACATGTCTTACTATTGTTGATATTGCGATGAAAGTTATATCGGTTTGCATGTTCTACCGTATTTGATCTTACGTATGCGCCAATTCTTCTCGTTCTATGCCTAGATGACATCCCCACTTCACTCGACTTGAAAAGTTATGTTCTTTATGCTCTTTGAATTATATTGGATGTCTGTCCAGCATTAGTTGTCCCTTTTCCTTGATGGTTGTGTATCATGTTGATTGTAAGCGTAACCGATTGCCAAAAATCAGAGTGTTCCTTTGTCATACATCTTTGAAATGTGATCAAAGTACCTATCCAAGTCTCTGATATTGAAAAGTTGTGATCTTTAAGTCAGAGTCCGGCATGTTAGAGTGTTGTATATCTAAGTTTAGGTGTCCTAATTATGATTACATAAGACTATCATACTAGTATGCATGTTGGCAAATCATGTAATGTATCTATGTACATATCATGCTAAATAATGAATGAATTAGTACAAAATTTATATGTGTCTCTTCGTCGTACAATTGGAGTCTGACATCAGGTCAGGACATCACTATTCACTGTGGTGTCTGGGGATACTTGGCTTAATTGTATGATGTAAGCAATAGATTAAGAGAAGGGAATCACTAATCGGGTTGTGAATTCGTAGCAGGAAATGAATGAAATCAATGAATTTCAGAACCATTTGGGTTCTGTAAAAGTTGTTAATAAGGTTAAGATAATGTCAGAAAAAGTTATTAAGGAATTAATCAAGTTGGTAACATCAGTTAATTAGTATAACTTAAGTTAATTGCTCTCGGCCAGGACTATTCCTGCACTGACAAACCCTAATCGGAAAATGATAACTAATTGTACAAAATCTAAAAATTATGCCGTTTGTCAGGTTGTAAACTAGACTCCTAGGGATATCTGTAATAAAAATTTTAGAGGTTGATTCGCTCTGTACTAGACGTGGTGATCGTTTGAATTGGACTGTTCTGTTTGGGATAGAACACTGTTTTTTGTTCTAAAAACCCTAAACCGTAATATTACTATTAATTATGGTTTAAAACAGTAATTAAAACACTTATTAAACGTGATAAGACCTCTAGGGCCTTTGCAACAGTAACTATAAATTTTACTTTTGGGTCTTAGAGCTGAGAACATCTGTCCGTAATTAATTATCCTTTGTGTGTCTTATCTTCAGCAATCCTTTGTTCAAGAGGCCTCATTACTTGATCCGTACTCAATGCCCATGATATGATCTATTATGGGTACGTCATTCAATCGTTTCAGTGTCGGGGATTGTCAACTCTAGGGCTAGGTACGGTGAAGGTGGCAGAGCCTGATCTTTGGTGAATCTTGTGGTATCTCGTTGATGAGTCATTTTATCGGGTCGCAGTTGAGTTCCCAGACCCAATTGTTTCAAGATATTGAACACCCCTTTATGAGTCAATTCGAGTTTTGTTCAAAAAATGGTCTTGCACTCCTACGAAGAGTCAAATTTAGAATGACATGTTCCAAGCCTCTTAATGAGATGGCTCAGATATATTCAGTGACACTCGGTTGGAATATTTGTTTCTCCGCTAAGAGTCATTTATGAGAACTCTTAGTTGGAATCATAGTATGCTCACGAGCCATAGCTAGACCCATAGTGGTTTCAGATTTATTGAACCTCTGTAGTTCAGCCGATGACGGCAACCGCGTGCGCTTTAGATTGTATGACATTACGGAAGGTCTGCAATCTCCGCCCATTGTGCCCGTAAGCACCGATGGGGCCAGCATCCCTAGACGCATGGCCGGGTTCCCCTGTAGAACCTCTAGGATGTTCTGGTATTGATGTCCATAGGGGAAGTAGACAGAGCTGAGAGCAGAAATTGTTATCTCCAACACTTTTGATGTTTGGAGTTGATACTCTTGTGATATCTCCTTTCTCTCTGTAAGTTTGGAATTTTATATATTGATTTTATCCTTCCTTGACCTTTGAGAGTCTCTGATGATGAGTTGTTTCCTGGTATACGAACTGCATAATTGCTGATCCTGAGTCTATTTGTACTTGTCTTCGTTCTTTAAGCCTTTTGGCATTTGAATCATTATTCCATTGTGGGTTTTCTTGTATCCTACTGGGTATTTCCTATGGAATACTCATGCATCCTCTGATGCAGGGATTAAGCTAGAACGGAAGTGATCGACTATTGCTTAAAGTGATATTGGGCGTTGAAGTAAGAAGACGAGTTATCTTTAATTCATTGTTTATGTTGATGATTGTGGACTTGCGGCCTGTGTGCCATTTTATTTTATTTTTAGTTGTGGAGACTTGTCGAATAATATAATAATTAAATTAGACTTCTTTTTATTCTATATCATGTGCGTGGATATGGTTTAAGTCTTATCGATCCAGTATGACCCAAGCATATAATTGGGTAGGTGATGACTAGAGTATTTGGTCCGTCCCAGATTCCTACCCTTATAACCTTAATTGGATTATCGCTTCCGCGTATATTGGGGTTGTGGAATTTGGGGCGTGACAACAAGGTACAAACTCACGCCGTCTTAAGTCCATTTACACAAGCTTGGGTCACAATGCCAATAAAACATCTATGGGCCCAAATAACTGAGCAGGTTAAGAAATTTGACACTAGGATGTGCGGAAACCGGGCAAGTAGGAAACATGCGTTTACAAAGAGAGCTGTGCAGCTCTAATTGACCATCTTTGGTTAGAATTTGGGTTGGAATAAACCTTAACTACTAAGGGGCCGTTTGGGGCGTGATTATTGCAAAATATCCAGACTGGATATTGGATATATACTGTAGTATCCATGTGGATTTTTACATCCAGCTGAAACACCTCCTGAGGTGTATCAGCTGGATATATAAAATATCCAGATGCTACAGTATAGCAAAACATCCCATCTGGATGTTTTGCTTTTAATCACGCCCCAAACGGCCCCTAAGAGTGGTATACTCCTAATTAGAGCAATGAAATGCTCAATTGGTCCTAGGAGTTGTCTCCACCATTGAAGATTTAGTAAGAGATTCTTAGTAGGTGTGACGAGGACTTAATTTAGTACAGTCTGTTTGGTCGAAGATATATGGAGTAGAAAATTTAGATTTTAGGGAAGAATCATGGTGTTTGGTTGGGAAGAAGTAGCTTTTAGAGAAGAATTTAGGGCATAATGGCATGTTTTTTAAATAAACATGAAAGGCATGGCCATATAATAAGAAAAAATGAGTTTTCAACCTGTTTTTTTACAAAATTATAAAAAATATCATTGAGAAAAGTCAATGAAGTGAAAGCTGAATTTTTTTGAAAAATCTTCTCTAAAAGAGATTTTCACGGAGAAGCTGGATTATTCTAAAATCCATGTATGTAGTTGCTGCCAAACAGCCAGGCCCTACATATCCAAGACTAGATGGTCATGAATAGTTTAAATATCCAAAGTATGTCAAAGAAAACAATGCCGTAAAAAAGTAGTGGAGGGCAATGCTACAATATTGGAATAGGATGTAAACCCTTTAAAGTAAATATTAAGTTAAGATTTTTTTATAATAAGCAAATAACTAAATAATTCATAAATTTGTAAAAATTACCTATAGATACACCGCCGGTAGAGGAGAAGTAGGTTGGCAAAACAACCTCTTATATAACTCCAGAGCCAAAGAAGCAGTGGCATGTGATGAGTCTCATCCATGTATAGATATATAAAATATCTAGATGGAAAAATCTTTGCGAGTGTGAGAACTAACTCACCACATATGCACACTAACGAGCTCAACAATAACCTACATTGTTCGCCATAGCCATATATAGGGGTGAGTATACATGTGGGGGGTGAAAGGAGAAGAACTAGTGGGTCACTACAGGTCAATCAATGGTATCCAACATCCAGAATTTCTCAAATAATTCATAAACTTGTAAAAATTACCTATGGAGACATTGCCGATAGAGAAGTAGGTTGGCAAAACAGAGAAATTATTAGATACACATTGCATACAGGAAATTTATGTTCACCACTGATGAGCATGAAATATAAGTACACAACGCGCACCCAATAACTTCTCGGCAAAACAATCTACTAGCCAAAGCCAAAGAAGCAGTGGCATGTGACGAGTCTCATCTATATCTCGCTCTCATTTAGCTTATATAAGGCCAATTCAATACATGACCGTCGAATTTTGACATAAGGGCTACAAACGATTATAAGAAACTCATCTATCAACTGATTTGATACCCACCTTCGTATCAGAATCCAACGACCTAAAAAATTAGCTTTATACTCCTTATAAAAAATGGTCTCATATAAACCATCCTCTATATAATATATCTAGATGGAAAAATCTTTGCGAGCATGAGAACTAACTAACCACAGATGCATACTAACGAGTTGAACAATAACCTGCATCGTTTGCCGTAGCTACACACATGTGGGGGTGTAAACCCTAAACCCTAAGCTCGAGGCGAGCAAAACATTCTCGTATGCAAATATGTTGATCAATAATTTTTCCAATCATCTCATGACACCAATTAAAAAAGTGTGGGGAGAGGCATATGCAAATATGTTGATCGTGAATCTCCATCTAAAAGATTCTATCACATGATATTCTCGAAATCATTTATACTAAAAGATCAAGGGGGCCGTTATTATAAGTAAATATCTATAGTGTAGCAAAACATATTGCTTTTAATCACGCCCCAAACGGCCCCTAAATAGCATTTGATAATCTCGCGAACACTACTTGGGATGAAGTAATAATACATAGCTAGATGATCATATCTTGATTACCTCTTCTTTGTTTTGACCTTTTTATTAGAAACTTCTTCTCTGATCTAGGAACTTCTTTTTGCTAGGGGTAACAGTGCGCCAAAAATGGTTCATGAAGTCATAGCGCATCTAGCTTCTCGGCTTTATCGATGAGGGTATTTTATAGTGCGACAGAGGTTCTGCCTCCGCAGTACACATTGACTCCACCTGGCGATTCTGTGGGGAAGATTTTTCTTGCAAGAAGCACTTAGCTTCGTCATCTCCTTCCTCGAATCAGTTTCTACCATCGTCTTCCTTCTGGTTTGTTGCATATCTCTTTTTATTTATTTAATGCTGAACTTGTTTGCCCGTAAGTCATATATGCTTGCTTGTAGCTCTCCTTTGCAAAATGGATATGTAGAATATAACTTGCTTTTCTGTCGACTGGAAAGATTGCATCTTGTGTCATGTGATTCCACTTTTGCAGTTCTTTAGTGTGCAGTTGTGGTGCATTTGTTAGTGTTTTGGAGATTAAAGATTTACGTTGCATAGATTTTCTTGAATTTAGAGTAGCCTTTTTGTTTTTGTACCAGAATTTGAGTTGTTATTTAAAGCGTAGGCGAAATAGTTTCATATAACGAGGTCAATGAAAGAGACCTAGGTTGAAATTGAGGAATAATTGTAAATCTTTTTGCAAAGAGGTGGCTGTGGCTTTAATGTCTTCCTCTTTGCGGCCTGCTCTTTGTTTTGATGTTATAGACAATTGCTTAATGGGTAGGGGCGTTTTACCTTCTTGTCTACTTATTTGATCTTAGGGATTGATTGGAATAATTCTTTTGAAGACAGCATGGTTTATGTGGATATATGATCGAGAGAGCTTTGGATTTTGTTGATCCTAGACGCGATACAGGTGTGACTAGGAAACAATTTCGGAAAAAAGGGGAAAAAATAAAATGAGAAGGAGACCTGTATTTTCTGTTTTGATTCTTCCTTTACAAATGTTTACAAGTTGCAGTTTTAGTTGCAAGCGTGAGAAGTTTTGAGCAGCAGACCAGATGTTTTTTGACAGACCCAGTATGGAGTGATCACCGTTCGACACATAATACAAAAAATTGAGAGAATGCCAAATAATTTGTTTTCAAATTTTTGTAGCAAAAGGCTTTATGATGTGAAACTGTGTTCTGATGGCCTGATTGTTTCTAATTTTATTGTGGACAGATTAGACACATATGAGCATTCTTGCAGATGAGTTCTCTTTGGATTGTAATAAGATGAAGAAGCAAGACAACCTCAAAAGTCATTTTAACAAAGATATAACGCCTTGGGTTGATCTGTGGAAAGATGGGCTTCTTTGTGCTTTTGAATATATTCGAGGCTCTAGGAGGTCGGCTAGAGCAAAATTTAGATTATATTCTAATTACCAACTGAGAGGTCATGTTTCAAGGAAGCAAGTCCCTAAATCGGGAACAGATCATGCTTTGTCTGGTAGTGTGAATGACAATAATCTACTGGACTCCACAGCGCTCATAGATTTTAACGATTCTCCAATCAATGCGGAAACCGATCTGGCTTCTGAGTTAAATGAAAGTAAAGGTATTCATGCTCAATCTTCGGAAAATCTACAAGCCATGGAGAACCTTGCAGATAGCTATTGGGTTCCTATAGGATGGGACAGAATACAGGAACTTGTCCAAATGGTGAGGGTTGGTTCTGGGTGGGATCTGGAGCCAATGGAATTTGCGGATGACGAGGAAGACCTCACAGTTGCAGATGTAGCAGCTCCGTATTGGGAAAGGCCTGCAGGGCCTACATGGTGGTGCCATGTGGTCCCTGGACATCCTTCTGTTGATTCATGGCTAAAGACTGCTCAGTGGTTACACCCTGCAGTAAGTATTGCTCTAAGAGATGAAGGTCGGTTAATTAGTGAGCGAATGAAGCACCTTTTATATGAGGTAATCTTTTAATGGCACTCTTGAAGTCGTGTCTTAGTTCAATTGTGTTGTTGATTACACCTTTATTTAGGTTCCACTTGGTAGTTTTGCCTTGAATAGAAGTAGGAAGAATATAATCTTCAACACAAACAGCTAGCATTCAATTTGCAATCTTTGATTGGCATGCATGTCCATAGCAGAAAGCATTGTTCGGTATGATGTGGTTGTTGATGACAAAAGGTAGGTGCTTTTCCTTTTATAAAAGAAGGATATGAAAAAAGTTAAAAGTTTGGTGGGAGAGTCTTACAGAGGGATGGCATTTTTAGCGCATTTTCTGGGAACAAAGAAAAATCAGAGAGAAAACCTCTTACGGTTTATATGTTAATATATTGTTGGTTGTCATGTAAAGCCTCCCTCATACAAACCTCTTATAGTTTCACAATATTTTTCGCCCTTTATAGAAATCCTTGGAAAAATCACTATTAGACTAGAAGTTTTGAAAATAGACTGACTAGCATGACACTATCCTGGATGCATGAAAACATATGCTCTTTAAATATATAAAATAAAGTGTATTAATTGATTTCAGTCAATATTTGTTTCCTAACAAGCTTAATCCTTAGTCATGTACCAACTCTGAGAACAGTTTTTAAATTTCCACAACTTCCACCATTATATGTTGTCAAACTGTAAACCAGTTTTTCACCCAAACATCAAAGCTCTAAAGACCTCTTGAGATAGCCTGCAATCTTCAAAGGAGCAAATGGCTTCTGAATGCCTGGCGAAGAAATTATGCCCTTTTGATTTTGACTGTTCCTTGGGTCGTGTGGAATTTGGATGTAGAATTTATAAATGGGTTTGCCTTTGTCTTCATTGTTTTCTTTTCCAAAATGTTTTGACATTTGTTTTTGTCAGGTCCCTGTTAGGGTTGCTGGAGGTCTATTATTTGAGCTTTTGGGTCAGTCAGTTGGTGATCCATATTCTTATGAGGATGATACTCCAATTGTGCTTCGATCGTGGCAAGCGCAAAATTTTCTAGTAACTGCATTGCATGTAAAAGGGTCTCCTTCTAATGTCGATGTCTTAGGCATCACTGAAGTGCAGGTGCTTTTTGATTTCCATAAATCCTATGTAGAAGGTGACCATATAAATATTTTTCCGATCATCTCATGACACCAATTAAAAAATTGTGGGGAGAGGCATATGCAAATATGTTGATCGTGAATCTTCATCTAAGTATCCCACCACTGTGGATTGTGTCAGGATACTCTCACATAATATTCTCATAATCATTTGTACTAAAAGATTAAATAGTATTTGATAATCTCGTGAACAGTAGTTGGGATGAAATAATAATACATAGCTAGATGATCATATCTTGATTACCTCTTCTCTGTTTTGACCTTTTTATTAGAAACTTCTTCTCTGATCTCGGGACTTCTTTTCTGATCTAGGAACTTCTTTTTGCTGGGGGTAACAGTGCGCCAAAAACGGTTCATGAAGTCATAGCTCATCTAGCTTCTCGGCTTTCTCGATGGGATGACAGGTAATTGAATATTTTCGTAAATTGGTTGTACATAAAGATCCACACATAGGTGTTCTACATATTTTTTAATGTCCGGGATTAGCTTTTCTTATATCCACTTTTGGGAAGCTTGGGTTGTTTTGGCACTTCTATTATTCTAAAATCTTAGGTTTATCAAGGCGTCAATTTATTTGAGGGGAAAGTACTTTGCTGTCAATGAAGTGTAGTATATAGGAAAGGTTGTGGTATAGTTGCAGCTCCTTGAAATCTTGGGTTTATAGTCAGCTGTATTATGACTTGGATCTTCAACTCTCTTGTTAGGGTCTGCAAGGGTGTATTCCTCTTTGACAAATTATTCTTCTTCATTACCATTTAAATGAAGTGTAATAATTGAAAAAATTCCAGCTGCTGCCTTATAATGACTTGGATCACTTATTTGATTTGATTTTCTTCATTAGTAGGATCTTTCTAATAAGCCAATCATGGCATCAGTGAATGCAGTATTCCTTTCACACGTTTATAGAAGTAGTTAAATTTTTTAAAGGATTTGATAGGTCTAGTCCACTTTGGTGTCATATCGTAGGTTCACAAATATTAAATGCAAAATTATTATGCACGTGATCCTAATTTTCCTCTTTAGGAAATGCACCGCTATCCTTTATTGGCTTGACACAACTGGTTAGGAAATTAACGTTGAAATGTTGAGAATTCAATTGGGTGATCTGCCAGCAATCAGTTGGCTGTATTTGCACTTTTCTGTTACTCTCTCTGATTTGCTTATTGTGTATTCTGTTGTTTTATAGATTATTCCGCAAATACATATTTGGTGCATCAGATGAAGTGGAGTTGAAGTTTGTTCACAAGTAGTACACTTGTCTATCCTTATTGGGTTAATTATTTTACTTTTTGTTTTTTACAAACGTAAGTTTACTTGGAGAATTTCAAACAGGAGAAACCGAGAGGATTTAAATCTTCTGAGCATAATTCTAAACCAAGAAATAAGAAGGTTATCAACACAGGTGCGTGAAAGCACATTTGATGTGAAATTAGTGGTGCTTCCTACAATGAATAATTAAATTGGAAGTATGCCATAGTAGTGTACAACGTGATTGATCGTTGTGTTGGACCAATATTGTCTAATATTTTGATTAGATATGGAGTGAGTGCTTTGAATACTTTTTTTTTATTGCAACAAGGCCACAGTAACATTCTTAGGTATTTCGGTACTAGGTAATTAGGGTCAAATGGTCATTGCATGCAAGAGAAGAAATAGTATTTGAACTCCTCCAACATTTGAGGGGAAATGCAACAAAGGCTCTACTTGAAGGGATAAGAAAGAGTACTAGGGGAATGATAGAGGAGCAGGAAGCAGTACGCAATCGCCTTTTTACCATTCAAGATGTCATCCAAAGCACTGTACGTGCATGGCTTCAGGTATGTCTACATCTGAGAAGAGGCCCATTACAAAGCATTCAAGTCTTTAAGATGCTAATTATTTGAAACCGAATTGTCTTGCAATGATTTGGCTTTGAATTTTTGTTCATAGGATAGAAGCCTTCGAGTCACACATAATTTGGCTGTTTTCGGGGGCTGTGGTATGATACTTACCATTATCACGGGTTTGTTTGGGATTAATGTGGATGGAATACCTGGAGCCATCCAGTCGCCTTATGCATTTGGTCTATTCTGCGCAATTCTTCTTGTTTTGAGTATCATTCTAATTGCATTTGGAATGCTCTATTTTGGACTGAAGAGGCCAATTACCGAAAAGCAAGTAGAAGTGAGGAAACTGGAGCTCCAACAATTGGTTTCCAAGTTTCAACACGATGCAGAGAAGCATGCAAAAGTTAGGGAAAATCACTCTAGACATAATCTGCCGCCAACAGCTGCAGATATGCTTCTGGCAGATGCAGACTACATAGTGGTTGGATAGTACTTGTTCAATAATACATGGATCTTTACCTGGCGGAGGCATTAACGTATTTTTTAGGAATGCTAGAGCATTCTCTAGTAGGCAATGATTGTATTTTTTAATATTTATTCGCAATTGCACGATACTACGTATAGACTAGTGGAAATGAGGTAGAACCCAAAGGACTTGGTTGATTAACTTAATTCTAATAGAAGATTGAATTTTAATGATTTAATTAACTAAATAAATAAACTTTAATAAAAAATCAGATAAATGAGAATATAAAAACATCGAATCCACCACTAAATATGCAATTATTATTCTTAATTATTATTTTCACAAATTGATATGATACGGTAATTTATGTTTTTGGTCGGACACACAAATTTATGATATAGCAAGTGTAGAACATTGTGGCAATAGTAGAAACATCTGTCGCCAACAGCTGTAGAACATTGTGGCCGGACACACAAATTCATGATAATATAAATAGTAGAAAGTGTAGAACATTGTGACAATACATTCTAATTTTTTGTTTCACACATATCCAGTGTTACCCATTAACCAAAGAATAAGGCTGAAAGGACTTCCGAATAATAGATTTATCATGGAGTAATTTAGTCCGTTCTTTATAAAGTTTTGCACTCTCATAAGCATCCAGTCGCATTTCTTCCAATTCATTGAGTTGTAGTTTACGTTCTGATCTTGCTTTATGTATATCAAAATTCAAAGCCTTAATTGCCCAATATACACGGTGCTCTAACTTTATTGGTAAGTGACAAGTTTTCCCAAAAATGAGTCGATAAGGCGACATTCTAATAGGAGTTTTGTAAGCAGTCCTGTAAGCCCACAAAGCATCATTTAAACGTAAGAACCAATCTTTCCTATCGAGTCTAATAGTTTTCTCAAGAATCTTTTTAATCTCCCGATTAGACAATTCCACCTGACCACTTGTTTGGGGATGATATGGAGTGGCAACCTTATGTGTAACAGAGTACTTCCGAAGAAGGGCTTCAAAAGATCTATTACAAAAGTGAGTGCCTCTATCACTGATAATAGCTTGTGGGGTCCCAAAGTGACAAAATATGTTATCTTTCAGAAATTTTACCACAACCTTACGATCATTTGTCTTAGTTGCAATTGCTTCGATCCATTTAGAAACATAATCTACAGCAACCAGAATGTAGATGTGCCCAAAGGATTGTGGAAAGGGTCCCATGAAGTCAATTCCCCAAACATCAAACAATTCTACTACAAGAATGGGTTGGAGAGGCATCATATCTCGTCGAGAGATAGATCCTAACCGTTGACATCTATCACAAGATTTGCAGAACTCATGAGCATCCTTAAATAAGGTTGGTCAATAAAATTCACTCTGCAAAATCTTGACAGCCGTTTTCTTTCCCCAAAATGGCCCCCGCATGCATGAGAATGACAAGAATGTAGAATGCTATGAATCTCATTCTCAGGCACACACCGTCTAATCACTTGGTCCGAACATATTTTGAAGAGGTACGTATCATCCCAAAAGTAAGATTTAACCTTAGAAAAAAATAGATCTTTGCCGTGTTTGTTCCAATGGGATGAAATCTGACCTATAGCAAGGTAATTCACAATATTGGCAAACCAAGGAATTTTAATATGGGAAATGAAAAATAATTGTTCATCAGGAAAAGAATCATGTAATGGCTCCTCATCATGAGATGTTTCAACAAGGATTCTAGAGAGATGACCGGCCACTACATTTTTGACACCTTTTTTATCTCGAATTTCATAATTAAATTCTTGTAAAAGTAAAATCTATTTAATCAATTGAGGCTTGGTGTCTTTCTTAGACAAGAGATGTTTTAATGCAGCATGGTCAGAGAAAATAATGATCTTGGATCATAAAAGGTAGGATCTAAATTTATACAAGGCATAAACTACCGCTAGAAGTTCCTTCTCCGTAGTAGTGTAATTCAATTGAGCATTAGAGAGGGTCTTACTAGCATAATATATGACATGAGGAACCTTATTCACTTTCTGGCCTAGGACGGCACCAATGGCATAGTCTGAAGCATCACACATTATTTCAAATGGAAGAGAGTAGTTAGGGGGCTGAATGATAGGTGCAGTAGACAATAAGGTACGAAGAGTATCAAAAGTTTGTCTACATGCATCATCAAACACAAAAGGCACATCTTGGGCTAGTAGATTGCTCAAGGGGTGAGCAATCTTACTAAAGTCTTTAATGAACCGCCTGTAAAATCCTACGTGACCAAGGAAAGATCTAATTTGGTTTACTGTAGATGGTGGTGGCAGGTTAGTGATGAGATCGACCTTGGCTTTATTAACTTCAATTCCCCTCTTTGAGACTACATGTCCCAAAACAATTCCCTCTTGCACCATGAAATGGCTTTTTTCCTAGCTCAAGATAAGATTTTTCTCTTCACAACGCTTGAGCACCAATGGCAGATTTTGTAGACATTCATCAAATGATGGACCAAATAAAGAGAATTCGTCTATGAAAACTTCGAGAAATTCGTCTACCATATCAGAGAAGATGGCTAGCATGCACCGTTGAAAGGTGGCAAGTGCATTACATAGCCCAAAATGCATTCTTCGGTAAGCAAATGTACCGAAGGGATAAGTAAAAGTAGTCTTCTCTTGATATGCCGAAAACACTAGGACTTGATTATATCCAGAGTAACCATCAAGAAAACAATAAAATTGTTGACCTGCTAGCTTCTCTAGGATTTCCTGAATGAAAGGTAATGGAAAGTGATATTTTCTAGTTTTTGTGTTCAATTTTCTATAATCAATACACACTCTCCACCCAGTAGTTTCACAGGTTGGGACTAACTCTCCATCAGAATTCTGCTTCACGGTGATGCCAGATTTTTTAGGCACAACTTGTACAGGGCTGACCCACTTACTGTCAGAGATGGGGTATATGATACCCGCATCTAGCAATTTCACAATCTCTTTCTTGACCACATCCCTCATGTTGGGATTTAATCTCCGCTGATTCTCTTTTGAAGGTTTAACATCATCCTCCAAATGAATCCGGTGCATACAAACTGAAGGATCAATACCTCTTAAATAAGCAACAGTCCACCCTATGGCTCTCCTATGCTTAATTAGAATCCTAAGCAGTTGACTCTCTTGGCTGCTAGACAAGCTAGATGAAATGATGATGGGGAGAGTGTCATTAGGACTTAGAAAAATGTACTTGAGAGAACTTGGAAGTGGCTTCAACTCAAGTTGAGGAGGAGACTCAATGGAAGGTTAGAGTGATGGACTGAAAGATATTGGTAAAGGCTCTACTCTATTTCTATAAGGAAAAGAGTCGTGATAGGGAGGAGAGGCTGACATAGCATGAGTTTCTTCAATGTGTGGCTCTAAGTCAGAATCATCTATCCCTAAATAGAGTAGAGTAGGATCTTGAGCATCAAACATGAGCTCATTCAAAGGTGTCTCTTGCAAAAGATCACCAATTTCATCAACAAGAGAACACTCTTGCTCACTTTCAGTGGCTCCTTGGTTGGAAGCTTGGAACACATTGATTATGATCTTCATGTTTCCAAAAGACATCTCCATCATTCCAGATCGACATTGGATACATGCATTGGCCGTCGCTAAGAAAGGGCGGCCTAAAATGACTGGAATGGTGTGAGAAGCATTAGACATATGTTCTATGTCTAAGACCAAGAAGTCGACTGGAAAGAGAAATTTCTCTACCCCAACTAAAACATCTTCAAGAAGACCTCAGGGTTTTCTAATAGATCTATTGGCCAACTGCAGAGTAGCCGATGTTGGTTGCAAGTTCCCCAAACCTAATTTCTCATATAATGAGTAGGGTAATAGGTTGACACTAGCACCCAAATCTAAAAGAGCCTTGTGAATGATATGGTCACCAAGGACACATGAAATAGTAGGTGTGCCAGGGTCTTTAAATTTCGGTGGTGTGTCGTGTTTCAGAACGGAGCTAACCTGCTCAGTAAGAAAGGCCTTTTTAGAAATATGAGTCCTAGACTTCCGCTTTTGTGTGCACAGGTCTTTGAGAAATTTGGCATAGGCGGGCACTTGTTGAATGGTTTCTAGGAGTGGAAGATTAATTTTAACTTGTTTGAAGGTTTCTAGCACCTCATCCATCTTAGCTTTATTTTTGTTGAAAAGGGAAGGCATGTCTAAGCACTGAGGAAATGGAGCACGGGGTACATAAGGTACCTCACGATTGGCCTTAGACTTGGTTCCTGAAGAAGACTCAGAAGGAGAAACAGTGTCCTTCTGTTTTGGCTGATTGAAAGTAGGTGGTGTCTCTAAGGTTTCATCAGTCTCTGGATTGCTTACTTTTCCCTGATCCGTATCTTCTCTCACATCAACACCAACCGGGTTTTCGATTTGTTTCCCATTTCGCAGGGTTGTTATAGGTTGCACATGCTCGTTGGAAGTAGTTTGTTGTTCAAGCATAAACCGACCCTTAGGATTATTCATTGGTTGACTAGGCAACCGACCCTCTTCTCTCTTACTCATTGAATTAGCTAATTGGCCGATTTGAGATTCTAATTTAGCTATAGATTGAGTATGAGAATGCACAAGTTGAGTTTGTGATTGTGCCTGGGCTTGAATACTCTGTAGAGCAGATAAGACTTTGTCCTCAAATTCTGAATTTCTAGAGGGTTGTGAAAATTGGGAAGGCATGGTAGGTTGTTGAAAACCTGGTGGGTTATTTTGAAAGTTGGCTCTTTGGGGTGGGTTAAAAGGAATACCCTGGTTCTGTGGATGCCAGGAACAATTTGGGTGATTCCTCCACCCCGGGTTATATGTGTTCGAAAATGGATCATTGCCTGTTCGAGCATAAGTTTGAGCAGCATTGACATGCTCCTGAACAAGCTCTGAGAATTGTGGGGGCAGATGAGCACTCTAGGATAGAATGCATGAGACTTAAACATAGAACGCATGCTTCTTGAGTTTGTGTAAGAGTTTGTGACTTTAGGCTCAAGATTTGATCTATCTTCCTAGATAATGTAGCAACTTGCATTTGTTTGTTTCACTTCATACATACCACCTTTAGAGGGGTTAGAAGAAGAAGACTCATTTAAACTCCTATTAGCCATCGTATGTTGCAAAGAATTTTCACTCAAGTTTTCAAACAGCTCCCATGCTTCATTTTCATTTTTTAACAGGAAAGTGCCTCCACACGAAGCATCTACAAGATGACGATTCTGATCCGTCAACCCTCTATAAAACCGTTGCACTAACTGCCATCTAGGTATGGCATGATGAAGACACTTCCTAAGTAGGTCCTTGAGTCTATCCCAGCTCTCATGGAACTACTCAGTTGGCTGTTGGGTAAAGGTAGTAATGACATCTCTCATTTGATTTGTTTTACCTATGGGAAAATATTTCTATAGAAAATCTTGTTGCATTTTTGCCCACGAGGTAATGGATTCGGGTTCAAGAGAGTAGAGCCATTCTTTAGCCTTATCCTTAAGGGAGAATGAGAATAGTCTCAGTCTTACCACATCATCTGTAAGATTGTTCAGTTTAAAAGTTGTGCAGATTTCCAGGAATTCATCCACATGCCTATATGAATCTTCGTGATTTCGCCCATAAAATGATGGTAGCATCTATATTGTGTTGGGCTTAATCTCAAAGTTATCAGTTGTTGCTGCCGGCACTCGAATGTAGAACAGAGATATATAGGCATTTGGAGTGTAATATTCTTTTAAGATTTTCAAATTTTCATCCGCCATTTCAAACAAGGGGTTGGTTATACTTAATTGGCCTCTTTGGTTTTGTCTGAAGGTTCTCTCAATTTCACCGTCAAAGGCCTCTAAGTCTTCACCCAATGACCTATGCCCTTGCATAAACTAACACAGAAGTAAAGAAACACAAAAACAACCCTAATTGCGACAACTAGCAAACATCAGTCCTAGATAGCGACAACTAGCATTGCATGTTGTCATAGAAAGAAAAGAAAAAAACGCAACACCCAAATCAATTAAAAAGAGAGGTAAAGAGTGCAAACGAGGGGAAAGGATAGCCTTTCCACGTTGGCGAAAAATCCATGCGTCACTTTATACCTCTTCAATGTGACTCCTACAAAGACAAGAAAATAATATTAAAATCCTACAAAGAAACATCTAAATTAATTAGAATTAAATCAAATCGTCACCAAGTCCCCGGCAATGGCGCCAATTGATTGATTGTATTTTTAACTATTTACTCGCAATCGTACGAGACTATGTATAGACTAGTGGAAACGAGGTCGAACCCAAAGGACTTGGTTGATTAACTTAATTCTAATGCAAGATTGAATTTTAATGATTTAATTAACTAAATAAATAAACTTTAATGAGAAATCAGATGAATGGGAATATCAAAGCATTGAATCCACCACGAAACATGCAATTACTACTCTCAATTATTATTTTCACAAATTGATATGATACGGTAATTTATATTCTTGGCCGAACACACAAATTACCAATGAATGGACTACACATTCTTGTCCAGACACGAAAAGTTCATCAACTATAAATTAATACAATTAACTCTATCCTTGGTCGGGCATAGAATCAATCATAATCCTGTTATTATCTAGACACAAGAAATATCCAGATCAAATTCCATTCATTAAGTCTCGGTCAAAGCACTTAAGAGAAACAACAATGAAATCGCATTAAGAATAGAGAATCATATCAAATTTCACTAAATTAAACAACTAAGATTAGTAAATACAAATTTAGGGATTCATCTAGCCTTGATCAAGAGTTTAGCTAGACATGGAATAAGAAAAAGAAGAAGCCTAATTTGCCGGATTCATCGAAAATACTGTTCACCAAAAACACTGTAGCAGAAACACTAAGAAAAAGAAGAAGCCTGATTTGTCGGATTCATCGAAAATACTGTTCATCGAAAACACTGTAGTAGAAACACTGCTCACTGTAGCAAATCACTATTCATCATCTCTCCTGTGTAGCTGTGATTACTGTAGCAAAGTGAAAATCCTCCAAATCAGTCCAAAAATCCGGTCTTTCTCCTCTCCTCCTTCTTCCCTTCCTCCGGCCTCAATGCCACCGGAATCCGGCCAAAATCACGCCCAAATCACTCTGTCTTCCGGCCGAAAATCTCACTGTCTTCTCTGTTAAAAGCTCCTGTTTTCTCTCTCTTTTCTCTCTTTGGTCGATTGCTGTTTTTATAAGCGGCCAAGCCAATCCATCCATGGAAGGAATCCAAACCTGATCCCAACTCAAGTTTCCTATTCACATCCGCCTCTTCCAATTCCGGCACTTTCCATATCAAAGTCGACTGTTTTTTTTTCTTTCCCGATTGAGCACGGCTCTGTTTGTTTTCCCGCTCGTCGAGCATCGCTGTCGCCGCTGATCGTCATCTCCATGCTTCATCGTTGAGCTCATGGCCAAGCTGCCACCACAGTCCGCCGCTGTGATTGTCGCCATCGAGACCCATCGCCGCCGTCTTCTGTGCAATGCCCGCCGTGCCCATCGCCAGCGATCGCTCTGTCGCTAATTTCGCCATCAGCATCGCCGATCGTGAGCCTTTCTGCCGCGAAGCTCGCCACCAGCATCGCCACCATCCTTGACGGCCTTGCTCTGCTCGAGCGCGGGCTCTATTTCTCAAACAGACGCCCGAGCTTCGGCTCGGGTTTTCTGTTTTATTTTTGTTTTCTTTTTCAAACCGAACCGACCAATGAACCGGTCGGTTCAGGTCTTTCTCTTTTCTTTTTCTTCTTTAAAACCCGTCGTACTCATCTCATCCATAAGATCTTTGATCTCAGCACAGAAACAGTTTGGCACGCATTCACTCTTGACGATCTTCATTTGGACTCTTACGCCTACATAAATAAAGTTAAATATAATTTAGACGCATCATAAATTGTAAATTCATTAAACCCAATTAACGCATCTAAATTAATCAATTAAGCGCATTTAGTTATTAATCTCTTAATTATTCACCTAACATAAATAACCATTAATAAGCCTTACTTTCAACTAAAATTATGACTAACATATAGGTAAAAAGGCATATAAAAATATGTATATTTTGTAAATATCATAGGCATATAACTCAATCTAATGGAGCTACCTCGCCATCATGCTGTCAAAATATATTTTTACTTAAAGAAGGGCTGGGATAAAAAATAATCAGTGATACTCAGATAAATCGGTTTTGTAAAGATTTTTTCTCTTCTCCCTGATAGCAAATAATTTTGTGCATTAGTTTTCCTGAACGCAGCTCATCTACTTGCTATCAGCTGCAACTATGATGCAAGAAAGGAATTGTGTTTAGTTCCTGAAGTCATTTCCTACCTCCTTAATTCTAGAAGTAGTAGTGAGGATCAGGCTGTAGCCTGTAAGCACCTAGTGCTGAAACAGTTTTATTATAGTGATAAACTATTTTATTCATGAATCCACTAAGAGGCATTTCGTATACTAATGCATTTTCGTATGACTTTGCAACTTACAGCAAATTAACTAAAAAATTTACAGCAGGATAATCAACTTTGACATAAACGAGTATGATCTGGAGTTAAAATGACACAATTTAGACTCTAAAACGGAAATGAAATACTTATGCATGCAGGAGGATATTCTGGTTTAGCTAGTAACCAACCATCTGTAAGGGGTAGCATTCTTCCCTATAACATGGATGACGAAACCATTTCTTTATGAAATGGTGCATGCGAACATAATTACCTAAGTCTAGCTATGATGTCACAGTTACACGACCAGCCGCCAATCTAACACTTTTTTTTGCTACATGCCGGGAATATAACACTTGAAATTGAGCAAGTTGGCTTATGCCTACCTTTGACTTAATTGTTCACAAATGATAATGACAAATGTGTTCGGTATGTCCTCTCTTCTGAGCTCTGTTTATGATAAATTATTTAATTCAAGAACAAATAAATATGGTAGCAGATAAATCGATTTTGTAAAGATTTTTTCTCTTCTCCCTGATAGCAAGTAATTTTGTGCATTAGTTTTCCTGAACTCAGCTCATCTACTTGCTATCAGCTGCAACTATGATGCAAGAAAGGAATTGTGTTCAGTTCCTGAAGTCATTTCCTACCTCCTTAATTCTAGAAGGAGCAGTGAGGATCAGGCTGTAGCCTGTATGCACTAGTGCTGAAACAGTTTTATTATAGTGATCAACTATTTTATTCATGAATCCACTAAGAGGCATTTCGTATACTAATGCATTTTCGTATGACTTTGCAACTTACAGCAAATTAACTAAAAAAAATTACTGCAGGATAATCAACTTTGACATAAACGAGTATGATCTGGAGTTAAAATGACACAATTTTGGACTCTAAAACGGAAATGAAATACTTATGCATGCAGGAGGATATTCTGGTTTAGCTAGTAACCAACCATCTGTAAGGGGTAGCATTCTTTCCTATAACATGGATGACGAAACCTTTTCTTCATGAAATGGTGCATGCGAACATAATTACCAAAGTCCAGCTGTGATGTCACAGTAACACGACCAGCCGGCAATCCAACACTTTTTTTTTGCAACATGCCGGGAATATAACACTTGAAATTGAGCAAGTTGGCTTCTGCCTACGCTTGTCTTAATTGAATACAAATGATAATGACAAACGTGTTCGGTTTATGATAAATTATTTAATTCAAGAACAAATAAATATGGTAGCAGGTAAAGGCCAACCTCACGTTATTGGTCAAGAAGCTTGACAAAAGCAAAATAGGAGTCAAATTTACGGCCAAATCAGTGTGCTTTAAGCCCAAACAATTATTTTTTGTCCTTAAAAAACGTCAGATTGATAAGTGACGCTTGACACTATTCTCCATCGGACAAATGCATCATATCGTCTTCAGATTATGAGCATCTAGACACTAAACTCGTCCTAATTGCAGCTTCTTTAGGTGCTAAAGGCCCACTCATCAGTATAAATAGTGATTGCAGCTTCTGGCAGTCATGAGCTGCACTTGCAAGTGTCCTGATCTTTAACAGCATTTCAACAAATAAGCTGATCTTACAGACTTCAACATGGTTTCTAGCAGTGTGTTAGCAACATGGGTGAGTTACTGTCTACTGCTACTCATAGCAATGCCTCATGGAAGAAGTGAGGCTGCGAAATATCGGAAAATGAAGGAGACGAAAATGGTGTTCTATATGCAAGACTATGAAACAGGCAAGAAGCAAACAGCCGCTATTGTGGCCGGGATCAATGGTACCAAGTGGGATATTCTCACGTTCGGCACTGTATTCGTGACCGGCGACGACTTGACGGAGGGACCGGAGAGGAACTCGACCAAGGTTGGAGAAGCACGCGGCCTCTACCTCAACTCCGCTTTGGACGGTTCGGATCTCCACTTAGTGCTTTCAGTCGTGTTCACTAATAAGAAGTACAATGGCAGCACCTTGGAGATCCAAGGCTCGGATAGGTTTTATCTGAAGCAAAGAGAGGTGTCTATTGTGTCTGGGACTGGCGCATTCCGGTTTGCTAGAGGGTATGCCATTTTGGAGACTACTTTTCTAGATATTCCGTCACTTAATGCCGTGATCAAGTATAATGTAACTCTCCTTCACTACTGAGTGTGCTTGTTATGCTCTTAATAAAAAAAAGTGTGGCGTTACATCCTGATTAGTAATACAGGAACACCTTCATTCACCTTATTGCAATTAGTAATATGATGATGTATGTGGAGGATAAGTTACGTAGTGAGTTTGCAGTTGTACTATTATTCTTGCCGTTGAAGTGTTTAACGGGGCATAATCCGTCTTGCTTTTATCTGCTCCCCCTATTGACCATCCCTGCTATAAAATAAACAAGAGGGATTTGGATCATGCTGAGTGCAAACATATAAATGCAAAGAAGGATTCTACTAATTGGCAATTTTGAATTTCATGATATTTCCGTAATAAGATAGAGTCAATTGTATGATAATGTAGAATTATGACATTGTACTATCTAATTGCCAATTTTTTATATCATCTACCAGATTAGTAAGCTTCACACTCTCTCTCTGGGTGAGAGGAAAATGCCTAAGTAAACATATAGATGGTAGATTAGCTAAATAAAAAATCAAGTTTAAAAAAGTCTGATATTTAATGATACACAGCCCTATCCCTCAGCCGACAAAGGCTTTTAGCCATTATTGAACAAAAAAAGTTGCTTTCTTTAATGTACCCTTTGTACTTACGCGTTCGGCAATTATTTTTCAGATTATTCATGGGCGGTTTGTAGATTATTTTGTTTTCTTGCTTCAGTTGTCAGTCAAATATGATAGTTTTTAATTTGTTTATACTCCCTCTTCTCATATTAATGTCCTATTATAGAGTACAAAAGGTTAACGGATGGAGCAAAAGAGTTCATAAATAAATACTACACCCATTCCATGTTAATTTTCTGATTTTGCATGAATAGTACAAAGGAAAAAGTAATTAGTGGTAGATTGTTTTGTTTTCTTGTTTCAGTTGTCAAATATGACCGTTTTTTAATTTGTTTTTACTTCATTGTCTCATATTAGTGTCCTATTATAGAGTACAAAGGGTTAGCGGATGGAGCAAAAGGGTTCATAAATAAATACTACACCCATTCCATGTTAATTCTCTGATTTTGTTTGAATAATACATAGGAAGAAAGTAAGTGGTTGGTAGATTGTTTTATTTTCTTGCTTCAGTCGTCAAATATAATCATTTTTTAATTTGTTTATACTCCCTCGTCTCATATTAGGCCCTGTTTGGTAGGATTACAAGTTTAGAATCCAGCTTCTTTTTGGAAATTTCCAAAAAGAATTTAGATTCACTTCTTTCCATGATATTTGCTATAATTTAAAAAAAAAAAGACAGGGGCATTTATAAAAAAATGCGGTTTCATGATGAGATGCTATTTTTTGTTATTAAATACCCCTATCTTTTTGTAAAAATTATAAATCCTACCACCGAATCCTAAATTCTTTCTTAGAAGTGGATTCTTCCTAACCAAGCACCTAGATTTCCTACTCCAACTTCATCCCTAAAATCTAGGTTTATTACTTTTAAAAGCCCTAACCAAACAAACCCTTAGTGTCCTTATTGGGTTAGTGGATAGAGCAAAAGGGTTCATAAATAAATACTATATCCATTCTATGTTAATTCTCTGATTTTGTTTGAATAACACAAAGGAAAAAAAGTAAATATACGCGATGGCTCACATATGTCAGGTTTCGTGAGACATCATATAGTAATCAAGGGGAGAGTAGGTGATTCAACCCCACTTGCCCCCTGAATTAACGTGTGTTGAGGGATCACAATACGACCCCATTGTGCCAATGTGCATGTTTTGAGGCGCATAGATGACACTTGTTACCAAACATAGACAACTAATAGACAACGAGCTATCCAATGTCAAGTATGAGTAGCTTTACATTGGATAGCTCTGTTTTTTTTTTTGGATAATTGGTTAGCTCGGTTGTATGAGTAGCTTAGTTAGCAAAAAAAATGTTAGATTAGGGTTATGGCTCACATAGCGCTAAGAAGGCACACAAATTGCATGGACTTCACCGCATCATGTTTTAACCAGCCCACTCATTAACACTTTTGGTGGAAATCCACCGTTCGTATATTTTCAAACTGTCTAAGCTGCCACCGGCTTAGATACCCAAACAACAACAAAAAAAAGTGTAATCTTAGTGTAATTTTAACACTAACCGTCGGATCAAAATTTGATGGCTTGAGAAGACTTGGCTTGTATAAACTGCATTTGACAAGTCTCATGTAAATTGGACTCGGCAAAAAAACACATATTATATATATCATTCTATAAACGACCATTTTTCATGTGTCCATTTTGCCTTCGTGAGCAGAATGGATTGCTTCTATTTTTATGTACGTTGTGTGTGAATTCATATAATTGAAGTTAGTAGCATTTTGTGAAATTTCGAGCGTATTCAATGCAATTTTTTATAGACAAACATATTGTAGACTATGTATGTCACTTTAGTCACAAGTATGGTTGTCTTAGGGAAAATAATATAATAAATCATCAAAAAAAATTTATGAAAATGACATACTGTAGAAAATATTTGCAAAATAGGGTATCTGACAAGCCACGCAGGCGCCTGCGTGGCGCGGGCGCTTGCATGGTTTTTTTTTTTAAAACCAAACTGAAAGGTGTCGGTTCAACCGACGCCTCAACAGCTTATTACCTTAAAGATTTTCCGTCCCATTTTAAATAGGCATTCACTTCAATGATACATATCTCTCTCATTTCTTACCCATTTTCGCCCATTTTTTTTTTACTCTTTCTTATTTTTAGTGCTCTTTCTAGTCATTATAATATCACAAAGATGTTGAGCCATCACATACCATTTATCGTAGTTTTTATAGTATTTTTTCGATAAATAGCATGCGATGGATCAACATCTTTGCGATATCATTATGAACAGAAAGACCACTAAAAATAATGAAGAATGAAAAAAAAATGGGCGAAAATGGATAAAGAATGAGAGAGATATGCATCATTGAAGTTATCACCCCATTAAAATGGGACAGATTTATTTTAGTGGGACAAATTTCAATTATGCATCTCTCTCATTCTTCATCCATTTTTGCCTATTTTTTTTTCATTCTTCCTTATTTTTAGTGGTCTTTCTGGTCATAATGATATCAAAAAGATATTGATCCATCGCATGCTATTTATCGAAAAAAATACTATAAAAACTACGATAAATGGTATGTGATGGCTCAACATCTTTGTGATATTATAATGACTAGAAAGAGCACTAAAAATAAGGAAGAGTGAAAAAAAAATGGATGAAAATGGGTTAGAAATGAGAGACATATGTATCGTTGAAGTGAGTGCCTTTTTAAAATGGGACGAAAAATCTTTAAGATAGTAAGTGGCGTCGGTTTTCTTTTTAACCATTTAACCGAGAGGCGTCGGTTCAACCGACGCCTTTCGGTTTGGTTTTAAAAAAAAAAGCCACGCAAGCGCCCGTACCACGCGGGCGCCTGCGTGGATTGTCAGATACCCTATTTTGCAAATATTTTCTACAGTGCGTCATTTTCATAATTTTTTTTTTTTACAATTTATTATATAAATTCCCCTTATTTATTTCGTGTGAATTCAACCAGCCACAGATACGGACAACTGGTAGCGGACAAAGCACTCGGCCTCGGACACACCCAACCTTTGTTCGTGATCCAATTGGCCGAGTACCCCAGTTCCACACCTAGGGTTTTAGAGCCTCGAGGCCATATATAATCCCATCTCCAGCCCTCGCCCCCTTCCCACCAAAAGCCAGAGCGCGCTTCATCCTCGCCCTCTCCTCCGCCGCCATGAAGGTCGTCGCCGCCTACTTGCTCGCCGTCCTAGGCGGCAAATCCGAGCCCTCCGCCGCCGACATTAAGAAGATCCTCGGATCAGGTATTTTCTCCCCATATTTTTTCATTTTTTTTCGAATTTCTATTTGGCTTGGATCCCGGGTTGAGCGCTCGAGCTTCAACTTGTATGATGGTTGCAGTGGGTGCCGAGGCCGAGGATGACAGGATCGAGCTCCTCCTGACAGAAGTCAAGGGGAAGGACATCACCGAGCTCATCGCCTCCGGGAGGGAGAAGCTCGCCTCCGTTCCCGCAGGAGGAGGCGTTGCCGTCGCGTACTCGGGCGGTGGCGGCGGGGCTGCGCCGGCCGCTGCTCCCGCCGAGGAGGCCAAGAAGGAAGAGAAGGTCGAAGAGAAGGAAGAGTCCGACGATGTAAGAATTACGCTTTCTGATTCAATTGCATTTTTCTTCCACAACGTCTTGGGATTTTTGTATCTGAGTCATCTTTCATGTTTTGCTTGTTTTGCAGGACATGGGATTCAGCTTGTTTGACTAAGTTTTTCAACTTTTTTTCGTGGGAAGGTGTCACAATTTTTCGTATGTTGCAAGTAGGTGTAGTGTTGGATTGTCATTTCGACTTGCTGGAATTACTAAAAGTTCCTGTTTTGTGGTTGGATGTTGCAAACTAGCATTTTAATGAATTTATACATTCTGTTAGTACCAGTTGTTAGTACCAGTTTGCACACATTTCTCAGCGGTGATGTTTATGTTTATATGGTGTTTTTCTATTGTGTATTATGGTTAGCGATCCTTTATGGGAAGGGGGGGGGGGGGGTTTGTTGAACACTAATGCAGAGGATGATTCACTACGTTGTATTATTTGAAATAGACCTCTGATAAGTTTAGGAAAATGGTACTTTACTTGGTCACAAGGCTGATTATGTGAATTATGGATAATCTCGGATAAAAGTATAATACAGTGGTACCTACTCGGTCACAAGATCAAGTTTGTATCCTCTGGTATTTAAATTTTGCTTTTAGAATTATAGTGTGTGCATTTATTCAGAATCATAATAGATAGGGAAACGATATTTGTACATCAGATTTTCTACACATTTCCATACACAGCTGATGTGTATGGAAATGTGTAGGAATCTGATGTAGGGTTATCACTGCCCTAATAGATAGATGCTTTATAGTTCTTCATTGTCTCTTTAGCACCAGTATAAAGGGGAAAGTGGAAATTTTACAATGCCGTAGCAATCCTTTAGTGGTAAATGATAAGTGTAGGTATTTAACTATCACTATATTTGGGATGGTAGTTTGAGTTATCCAGGATTTATTTGGGATGGTAGATGGACGATTGTTATTTTGATTTGGGATGGAAGTTTGTTGGCATTTAGGGGATCCAGTGTGGATAATCCAAGTGGACTATCCACAGTGGATATTTTGTGGATTATTCATAGTGGATATTTTATTTTTTTACGCCCCAAACGGCCCTTTAGCGTGAGCAATTTACAATGACTAGTGATAAATGATAGTTGTTTAATAATTTGTTTGAGCTATCATTGTATTAAATTATTTTATTGGGCGATTGTTTTCTTTATTTAGTACGAGAAATTCTGCAGGCGTTTCTGGGCAAATCGATATACTGAGAAATCGAGTGGGTAGAGATGTCAATTTTGTTTGACAAAATTACGTTCAAGAATGCCTTGGCAGGGTCAGACGACAGCCAATCTTTTCGTTGAAAGTCTCTGCAATCTGCTAGGCCTAGGAAACATGAGGATTTCTGAGTTATGAATAAAAGTCGCAGAAGCGTTTATTCCCCCAAAGAAGGTACGACCCCATTTGAAGGGTTTGCCCTTGGGTAGAAGGTCTTGCATCCTAAATTCTTATTACCAAACCAGGCAAAGAACAGCTCATGGTGTCCAATGTGGCATAGGCCAATGCACTCTGCTGCTCTGCCCATGAAGAGGGTAGGAGTCTGTTTTTTGCGTACTACAGTGAATTTGCTTAATGAGAATTACATAATTCGAAGTTATGTTTGGTGTATTTGCGAGCTGTTGCCCCCCGCACCAGCCATGGCCATATACGTGGAAAGAATAACATAAGGGTTTGCCACCTCGAGGTGGGGGATTGTTATAGCGGGGATGCTTGCTGTGTGCGGCTTTTTCCTCTTCGTCTATAGGAAGAAGTTCGAACGAGGTGTTTGCAAAAGATGCAACAATGATCAATCAACACAGGTCCTGATGCAGTAAGAGCTCCAAATACCCCTCCACCCACAGGGCCACAACCTGCCCCTGGCCTCCGGACATGTATGCTGTAATGCCTGTCATCCCTGGCGGGGCTGGTGGAGCCAAGAAGGATCCAAACAGTGATAGTATATCGTATCTCCCGTGCAGGGTGATGACGGTACCAGAAGCAGTCGGTTGGCGTATTCTAACATTCATTACGCACCCAGATCCGGAGCTAAGTACGCAAACGCTATGTTGCTTGCTCCTTGCGAAGCTGGCAATGCTTTCCCCTATGTCGCAGCCCGAGCTGACCTCTATAGCATGTGCCCTCAGGGCATTAATACTATCACGGGTGATGATGATGGGTGGCTTCGGTTTGTTGTTTGAGCCGGGTGGCCGTCCTCTCGGCCGCCTGACAGGATTCCCCTCTGGCTTCGCTTGGGCCACAGCAGGTATTGGTATTGCTGGCTTCAACAACGACGGACGAACAAGAAGGTGCACTCTGTGATCGTTGGCACTGTTGTTAGCCTTTGGCGACCGAAGTCTGCACCGGCCATTCATGCAGTTAAGCCCAGGAGGTGTATTCTGCCCGGTGGGGAAGATGGTTAAGAAGGAAATGCTGTTGAATAAAATAACGATGAAGGTCGAAAATTATGGACAGAGCATACGAGTTGCCCGAGCAGGAAAAAGTTATTGACACTACAAAAGCACATTTCATTGCCTAATTTTCAACTGATTCTAGTTCACGTTGTCCGTCTTGCCCAACCGATGCATGTGGTTTCCGATTATAAGTAAATTATAAACGATTCTCCATTCATTCATTACAACAGCGTAACTTTTTTTTTGCTCACTGGTGTTCGGTAGATGATAATTGCCTTCACCTGTGTTCTAATACTTAGCCGTGTTTGGTTAGCCGGAAAGGAAAAGAAAAGGTGAGAAAAGTCTTTTCTTTTATGAGCGTTTAAATAGCCAGAAATTTTCTTATGGCTCTTTCTTTCTCAAACACTGAGAAAAAGAGAGAAAGTTGCTCTTCCCCTTATTTTCTTTTTATTGTCTTCTTTTTCTCATTTGTTTTTCCTTCTCTCTAACCAAACAGACCCGTAGTAGCGTGAAAACTATATTAAACAATCTCATTTTATAAAAATACAATGGGCAACACATCATCTCGCATTTTACACGACATAATCCCCGAACTAACAGTATTTGTTCCTATGTTGGACACTAAATATCGGACAACAGAGGCATCATATTCTTTTTTCGTTTCAAAAGCGAAATGTAAGTGCAATGTTTTGTACGAATGAAGGGGGCTTTTTACGTATAACCTGGCGCCAACTATGGAATTCTCATATCACTTGATTTTTCTTGTGACTTCTCATATGACCTGGAATCGGCACCTAGAGTACTAAAAATGCCTTTTTATTACGTTTTTTTATGCATTTTGTACCCGAAATGGTTCATTCTTCCCAAAATTAGCGATTTACAAGATCATCAAGTTGGAAAAGAAGATATTCAGGCAAAGATCCATCCATAATCGAGGTTCAAACTATCGCCGGCGCCGTCCAACCTGAAAAAAAAAATTTATGCCGAAAAATTGTAAAAATAGTGGGAAAGACGAAAAAAATTTGTGATGAAGGGATTTTGATGTAAGAGCAGCGGGAAAGCCCTCTTAACTACAAAAATTAAGATCTACATCTAAAGAAACACAAATAAAGTACTCATTAGTGTTCGACCGCTCCTGGACATGAAATAAAAGGGTAAAAATAGGCAAAAACGTGAAATACTCGTCGACGAGTGACAAGTTCAATTTATATATCTTTATGTGATCCTAATGAAGTAGAAGATGAGGAAAAATAAGAAAAAACGTAAAAAAATGGACAAAAATGGATAAAAAATAAGTAAATTATGACATTTTGAAAATTGGCATTTATCGTGTTGTCGATGACACAACTTGATTCCAAGTCGTGTACTATATGACACGACTTGAATCCAAGTCGTGTACTATATAACACGACTTAATCCAAGTCGTGTTACATAGTACACGACTTGGATTCAAGTCGTGTCACATAGTACACGATAAATGGGCAATTTTAAAAATGTCATAACTTGCTCATTTTTTTTATCTATTTTTGCTCATTTTTTTTATCTATTTTTGCTCATTTTTTTTCGTTATTCCTTATTTTTCCTCCTCTTCTACCTCAATAAGATATATTAGGATGGAAAAAGAAGAAAAAAATAAAAAGAAAGTGAAAGCATTCCGACGTCCGGAGCTTTGTCACATCGCCCATGCAAAAAAAAAACTATTATAAAAAGATTTTGATGTAAGAGCAGCGGGGAAGCCCACCCAACTACTAAAATTGAGATCTATATATAAAAAAACATATATAAAGGCCACCCATTAGTGCTCGAGCGCTCATAGACCGCAAATAAAAGGATAAAAATGGGTAAAATTGTAAAATACTCGTCGACGTGCGATAAGTTCAATTTATATATCTTTCTGTGATACTAATGAGGTGGAAGAGGAGGAAAAATGAGGAAGAAAAAAAAAGGGTAAAAACGGATGAAAAATGAGCGAGTTATGACATTTTCAAGATTGTCATTTTGTCGTGTTATATGCAACACGATAAATGCTCAAGTCGTGTCGTCGACAACACCATAAATGGGCAATATTCAAAATGTCATAACTTGCTCGTTTTTTATCTGTTTTTGCCCATTTTTTTCGTTCTTCTTTATTTTTCTTCCTCTTCTACCTCAATAAGATATATTAGGATGGAAAAAGAAGAAAAAATAAGAACAAAGTGAAAGCATTCTGACGTCCGTAGCTTCGCCGCATCGCCCACAAAAAAAAAAACTATTATCAAGAGATTTTGATGTAAGAGCAGCGGGGAAGCCCACCCAACTACTAAAATTGAGATATACATATAAAAAAGCAAATATAATAGCCACCCATTAGTGCTCGAACGATCATGGACATCAAATAAAAGGATAAAAATGGGCAAAAGTGTAAAATACTCGTCGACGAGTGACAAGTTCAATTTATATATCTTTCTGTGATACTAATGAGGTGGAAGAGGAGGAAAAATAAGGAAGAACCTCGATTATGGACGGATCTTTGCCGGAATATCTTCTTCCCCAACTTGATGATCTTGTAAATCGCTAATTTTGGGAAGAATGAAGCATTTCGGGTACAAAATACATAAAAAACGTAACAAAAGGGCATTTTTGGTACTCTAGGTGCCGATTCCAGGTAATATGTGAAGTCACGAGAAAAACCAGGTGATATGAGAATTCTATAGTTGGTGCCAGGTAATATGTAAAAAGCGGACGAATGAATGAATTGAAAAAAGTGGGAATTCTCTGTCGTATAAAAAAGGTATTCTCTGTGTTGGATATAAAATTTGTCAGCGTTCTTTTTTTGGTCATCGTGAAAAATAAAAGGGAAATATTTTAGTGACCTATTTTCAATACCAAATTAAAGGACCAACGGCCATGTGGGGTGGGGCCCTGGAAATTTAGGAAAATTTCCTGGCCTCTGGTCCAATCAGGTATTGAAAATGTGTCATGCTAGATGGACTAAAAAAAATGGAGGCATCATGAATGAGGTTAGCTGCTAAGATCTTCTTCATAACCAGAGCCAAGAGCTGCACCTCACTATGGTAAGTTATTTGGAGAGACATTATCTCTGCATGGTGGTATCATGGGATGCCGGCTCGCCGATATATCGGTATCGGGCCCCACCAGATACACCGATACGGGCAAGTATCGATTTTTCAAAAAATTCAAAATATCTTCAGACCGATATATCGTCATTTAAAAAAAACGTTTTTGAAAAAATATAACTTTTCCGTTTGTTTTCCATCCTAATATGTATTTTTATATATTTTTTGAAATTTATATTCTGTCTAAATTAGTATAACTCATTTTAGAAGTTAGATTGTGAAAATATATGATAAAAACTAGTTTTTCATTACCGATATTTTACCGATATCTGATACGGCATTCCAAAGTGGTATTGTGTACCTTATTCATGCAGCATTGTGCATAGCGTTAGACTGGGGATTAGCACAGCTCCCCGCTGCATAAGGCAAAGATGTGGAACTCACTTGATAAGGGGGGCCATGTTGTGACCCAAAAAGGATCACAGGTACCAAATCGATAGAAAAGGTAGAAGGAGAAGAAAAACTAAATTGACTTGATTGATTGCCCCTGAGGAAGAGGACGAAGTCCCCTTATAAAGACAAAGGAAGGCGCCCTCCTAAGGCACGCCGCTAATTGGGCCTCTCATGGGCCAGCTTACAAAGCATTTATTCTAAATAGCAAACCACTTCCTAATTAAGATAGCCCACTAAGATACTCCGCGTGGTTGACGTACTGATGACGTCTTGGGCATAACGTCATAACAATCCACCACGCTCCGCTGTTCGCCTTGTCCTCAAGGCGATAACTCTGGAAAACGCTCCATGATGATGTCCTCTAACTCCCATGTCGCGTCATCGATGGGCTGACCACGCCACGCAATCAAAAGCTCCGTAGTAATACGACCAGACCGCCGAACCCGACGTTTGTCAATAATCGAAGCTGGAACAGGCGCATCGGGGCCAGGCGAATCATATAACTGGAGGGGACCATCAACTGGCACGGACAAAGGGTCACCCATAAACTTGCGGAGACGGGAAACATGAAAGACAGGATGGACCAAGGAGTCAGGAGGTAAAGCCAAGCGGTAGGCCACGCGACCAATACGTTCCACCACATGATAGGGCCCATGATACCGTGGAGCTAACTTGGCATTCGATGTCCGAAACAAAGATGTCTGGCGCTGAGGAAGAACAGACACATATACCAAATCGCCCACCTGGAACTCCCTGCCAGTGTGCTTTCGGTCATATATTTGTTTCATACGATTCTGGGCGGAGGCCAATTAGCCTTGAGCTGCCGTAAGACATCATCTCGTGATTGAAGTAAGTAATCAACCTCGGCCACTGAAGAGCGTTGAGGCACATAGGTAAGGACAGAAGGCGGAGGTCGGCCATAAACCACCTCAAAAGGTGTGAATCCTGTCCTGGTATGGTAGGCCGTGTTGTACGACCATTCGGCCCATGGAAGTAGTTGCAACCATTTACGAGGCTGAGTCCCCACAAAACACCGCAAATATTGTTCCAAACACCTGTTAACGACCTCCGTTTGGCCATCAGTTTGAGGATGATAGGCCGTGCTCATGTGGAGGTCAGTGCCTTGCATAGCAAAGAATTCACGCCAGAAAGAAGAGAGAAATACCTTATCACGATCGGAGACAATAGTTCGAGGCATGCCATGAAGCTTCGCTATGTCGCGCACATAAACTTCCGCCACCATTTTCGCAGTAAACGGATGACTCAGGGCGCTGAAATGGGCATACTTGGAGAGGCGGTCCACGACCACAAAGATAACAGATTTCCCTTGCACGACTGGTAGGGCCTCGACAAAATCCATTGACACATCGGTCCAAACTTGGTCAGGAATCGGTAACGGCTGAAGCAGACCTTGAGGGGAAGTGGTGGCTGCCTTAGCACGTTGACAAGTGTCACAAGCAGCCACATACGCATGAATAGCACGCCGCATTCCCGGCCAAAGAAAACTGTGACTCACCCTTTTATATGTCCGAAATGTGCCTTCATGGCCAGCCAGCACAGTGTCATGGAAGTGAGAAATAATGCGTCGACGCAAGTCCCCCGAATCCGGCACCCATAACCTGCCTTTCCACAGCAAAATATCATCCTGCCACGTATAAGTTGGCTCATTAGCAGGCTGCTCCTGAAGGCTCTGAATCAAACGTTGAGTGTGTGGATCAATCCTATATGCCTGCCGAATGTCGGAAAGAAATGGACAACTGGGCACTGAGAGAGCCAAACAAGTACCCCCTGTATGCATGCGGGAGAGGGCATTTGCCACTGTGTTTTCAGCCCCCTTTTTGTAAACAATATCATAATCATAGCCCAACACTTTACTCACCCATCGCTGTTGCGCAGGGGTGGACACCCGCTGATCAAGAAAATATTTTAGAGGCTGATGGTCTGTGCGTATAATGAACCCGCGTCCCAATAAGTATGGTCGCCACTTTGTTACTGCATGAACAATGGCCAGCATCTCCTTCTCATAAGCAGATAGAGTCAATGAGCGGCCAGATAAGGCTTTACTGAAGAATGCCACAGGTCGATCCTTTTGTAAGAGGACCGCCCCTAAACCGGTATCTGATGCATCGATTTCTACCACAAATGAAATAGTAAAGTCTGGCAAAAGAAGGACAGGCGCTGAGACCATGACCTGTTTCAGACGATCAAAGGCAAGTTGGGCCTCTGCAGTCCATTTGAAGGCCCCTTTTTTTAGCAGGGCAGTAAGTGGATGGGCCATAATACCATACTGTCGAATGAACCGTCGGTAATATCCTGTTAGGCCCAAGAATCCACGAAGGCCCTTGACGCAAGTGGGTACGGGCTAGGCCGTCATAGCCAACACCTTGGCAGGGTCGGTGGCCACCCCATTATGGGTGATAAGATGGCCCAAATATTCCACCTGTGGACTTCCAAAAGAACACTTCAAACGTTTAATATAAAGTGTATGAGCCCGTAGAATAGAGAAAACCAACCTCAAGTGCTGCAGATGAGACTCCCACGAAGTGCTGTAGATAAGTATGTCATCAAAGAATACCAGAACAAACTGTCGCAGGTAGGGCCGAAATAGATCATTCATTAGAGACTGGAAGGTTGCCGGGGCATTGGTTAGGCCGAAAGGCATAACCAAAAACTCGTAGTGACCGTCATGAGTGCGGAAGGCCGTCTTGTAGATATCCGCCGGGTTCATTCGAATCTGATGATACCCGGAGCGCAAATCGAGTTTGCTAAAGAACATAGCACCCGCCAACTCATCCAACAATTCCTCGATCACCGGGATAGGATATTTGTCCTTGACGGTAATGGCATTCAAGGCACGGTAGTCCACACAAAACCGCCAAGTTCCATCCTTCTTGCGTACCAATAGAACGGGGGAAGAATACGAGCTGGTACTAGGTTGAATAATACCTGTTGTCAACATGTCCTGGATTAGTCGCTCAATCTCTGCCTTCTGCACGTGGGGATATCGGTATGGACGGACATTAGCTGGGGCTGCACCTAGAATAATAGGGATTGAATGGTCATGATCCCTGGCTGGCGGTAGTGTAGTCGGCTCGGAGAAAAGGTCCTGATGCTCCTCTAACAAGAGCCGCATGTCCTCAGGAATATCAGGCTGATCGACATCCATAATGGTCCTCTGTTGTAGCATCACTCCTTGAGCGGCAAAACGGAATAATGATCCAATCGCTTGGGCCGTGTGCAATGAGCCAGGCTGGGCCCCCTGTAAGCGCACCCGCTGGCCCTGGACCTCAAAGTCCATAATTAAATCTTTGAAGTTCCAGACGACGTCTCCCAGTTCCTGGAGCCATTGCACTCCCAGGACAACATCGGCGCCCTTGGTTGGTAACAAGAAAAGATCTGTAAGAAAGGTGTTACCTTGAATAGTAAGGGCGGCCTGAGCACATACTCCAGCGCTCCGAAGGTGTTTGCCGTCCCCGATTAGGACGTCAAAGGGCTTGGCATCTGTTACATAACACCCCAGTCGATATGCCACCTTGTCATTAATGAAGTTGTGGGTAGACCCACTGTCAATCAGAACGGTAACAGCCTGGCGCTTGAGAAGCCCCTGTACGCGCATTGTGCGAGGAGTAAAGGCCCCTGAGTAGGCGTGAACCGATATCTCAGGCTGCACGTCCTCGTATGCATGGGTGGCCTCTTCGACAGGACACTCCACGTCCTCGTCTACCTCCTCCACCAACAGACTTCGGGGCACCGCACATCTATGACCCTTGATCCACTTCTCGTCACAATTGAAGCATAGCCCCTTGGCCCGTCGTTCCTCCATTTGGGTTTGGGTAAGGCGACGAACAGGAGGAATGGTCACCCCTGCAGAAATGGCTTGGCCGGCAACTGAGCTAGGCGCAGGTGTTGAGCCCAGCGCTGGGCTATGGACAGTGTGAGGTATGACCCCTCCTCGACCCCCTCGTCGTTGCCTAGCCAATTTCTCCTCTTCAATGCGAGCATGACGTACCACCTCCCTCATTGTGCGACAGGGATAGTGCCTCATCTCATCAGATATCTCTGGCTTCAATCCTCGTTTGAATGTTCCCACCAAGGCAGCGACTGGCCAATCCGGCAGACGATTGGCAATCTTCATGAACTCCGTGTAGTATGCACGCACTGTTGTGGTCTGTCGCAGGGTAGACAACATCTCGTTGAAGTCTTGGAATTCATTGGGGCCAAATTGAACACAGAGTTCATCAGCAAAGGACGCCCATGTTGGGTAACGGACCTCCTTCTCGTAGTAACAGAACCATACTGACGCGTCACCGTCTAAATGGAACGCTGCGATGCGCAGGCGTTCTGTCTCAGATTGGGTTCCCTGGTAGTCGAAAAACTTCTCTGCCTTGTAGATCCACTCTGTTGGATCGTCATCTCCATTGTAGGGAATTGTAGACGAGCTAATCTGGGCTCTGCTCCGCCTCGCGATCCCCCTTGGAGCCCGATCGGCTCCTCCCAGTCCTGATCAATCTCTTGTTGCATATTGCGAAGGGGGGTTGTCATAGAGGCATTTGCTCGAACACCTGGTGTGCCTTGCGTCCCTCTGCCCATAGGACCCCCATGTGCGGACTGATGCATGGAGCCAATTTGAAACCCTTGTATGTGGGAGTTCAACGGAGGAATCCGTGCTCCAAATCCATCGATCCCTCTCGACCCCCCTGCCTGCGAGGTCTCTCCTTGGGCTGCAGAGAAGGTTGGCGGTGTAGGCAGCGGCCCTGTCTGGTTGGCCGTTGCCTGTGCCTGCGCGATCTGCAATTGAAGCAGTTGTGCAAGCATGGATCGGATCTCTGCCATGTCATTTCCTTCCGGCGCCTCCGTCTTGGCAGCCTCGTTGGTCACCTCTGGCTCTGGCTGTGGCTGTGCCTCGGCGGCCATGGACGGCTGCTTGCGAGGCGACATTGTCGTCACAGTTCGCAACCGCTCTGATACCAATGTTGTGACCTAAAAAGGATCGCAGGTACCAAATCGATAGAAAAGGTAGAAGGAGAAGAAAAACTAAATTGACTTGATTGATTGCCACTGAGGAAGAGGACGAAGTCCCCTTATAAAGACAAAGGAAGGCGCCCTCCTAAGGCACGCCGCTAATTGGGCCTCTCATGGGCCAGCTTACAAAGCATTTATTCTAAATAGCAAATCACTTCCTAATTAAGATAGCCCACTAAGATACTCCGCGTGGCTGACGTACTGATGACGTCTTCGGCATAACATCATAACACATTCATGTCAGCAAAATAGTTCAACCAAAGATTTGGCTGAGATTGTGGATTGACTGATTGATGCTGCAGAAGTAATTGACTTGGGCGGACACTTGTGCTGGATAATCCCTGCGAGGCCAAGGCCATCGCCTAGTGGAACAGTCTACAAATAATAAGTTCGGTAGATAGTCAAGCTGGCTGATTGTTTTAAATCTGAAGCTTACTAGATAGTTAAATAAAAAAAGAGTTAAATTATGCATGATCTGAAATTTGCTTGCCTAGTGGATGATATGCTACCTCTTTGGAAAAAGTTTGCTCAAAACATGCTAAAATTGGAGGTGTAAGATCCATATTGCCAACCTCAAACTGTTTGAGAGAAGGAGCTACTTGAATATGACTATTACATACCAAGTATGTCTCGATCTACTGAAACATAACCAACCTCTATTACAGTATACAATTAATTTTAGACGCTGAAAATGCAAAATAAATACAATCCATAGGATTAAATATATTCGTCCACGTGGTTTCATATATTCCAGATAAGCTAATGCAATATACTAAAACTCAAATAACCGTTGTACTAGATAAAGCTACGAGATTTTCTCGCAGAGAATTTATTGCTGGAGGGGATAAGGTTGCAGTTAGCCTTCTTATAAGTTCTGTAATTCAATTTCCATCTAGCCTTCTTATAAGTTCTTCAATTCTATAAGTGGATTGAGAAGAACTCTACCTGTATAGAATTTCAAGTGTAGATCTAGCATTAATTTCCTCCCTTTCAAATGCAGACATTGAGGGTAGTGAAATGTCTACGTCTAAGAAGTACCTCTTGAGATTATCTCCACAGGGACCAGATAATGTACTCTCAACACTAGTTCCAATTCTACCAAACAATGTCTAAATCTTGAACAATTTTTAAAACATGATGGGTCATTTCTCGATATTGATGTTGGAAAATTAGAGGTTTTCTAGAAAATATCATTGAGTACAAAAAAAATTTAAATATAAAAAATCTTATATATAAGAAAAGTTTTAATTTTTTTTCTAAATATATGTATTGCGTATAATACACTATTAATATACCCATAAGGGTTTCTTTTATATAAAAAAATAAATTAATATAATATTATATTAACAACTTCTTAATAACGTTAGTATCATAATAAATATAATTAAGGTTCTTTTTTCCCTTGAGCAGTAGTGAGAAGCATTCTCATTATTCACCCTTAAATTAGATGAATTAGATGCGGAGGTTGGCACAGTGGCTCCTTCATCCTCCTCCTTGCATGCACATTAGATAAGTGGAGATTGAACATATGCCAGAATTTAAGTTTAATGGAAGTTAAATACTGACATACATTATAAAAAAAAAAAGAGCAAACAGAATTCGTTATTCATGCCACATACCACTGCAATAGCTGAGTTGAGTACTGTCATTGCCTCCCAAATTATCGACAACAACATTTCCAGTATTTCCCCGTCGTCTATTTGTGGAGATAACTCGTGTGACTGATGTAGACACGGCGTCTACAACGGAGAAGAACGAGACTAAACTAGAACAAAAGAAATAAGCATAAACTAATCTGTGATTCTCATTGATAATCCCGTTTTGGCCATAGGCCTTACATATATATAGAGTAAAAATAGCCTAATCCTAATAGAAGTAGTAAATCCTAACTAGGAAATCATATTAAAGAAAGAATACTAGTCCTAATAGAAGTAAGAAAGGTTAATTGAGTTCATAACAGTGACAGTTTCTTTTCTTCTTTTCTCGTTTTTTTCACCTCTTGAAATGTGTGTAATGTGTATCGTGAACAAGAAATGATTCACAAGGTAGTAGATAGAAGACAATGACATGCTTATACAATACGATTATATCATGCAAGGCATATCAGAATCTTTCATTCTACTCTAATCGAACCATTATAGATTCAAGGCAAGGATCAAAGATACATTTTCAAAGACAAGATCAATGACATAACCAATATACAATTCACAAAAGGAAAAATTTAATGGTGATCGCAATGCAAACTAAGCAGTGCATTTATATTCAATCAAGAACAGGCACAACAACAAAGAAGAACAAACAGTCATTTGTGCCACATACCACTGCCAAAGCTGCGATGAGTGGAGTAATTGCCTCCTAAATTACGGTCAACAACATTACCGTAATTTCTCCATTTGAGAAGGTATCAACAACTTGTGTCACTGTTTTTTTTTTTCTTGCATTGTCTCGGCCTTTTCAACTCATGAATTGAACCTAAAATGAACATGAAATGGTTCAGAAGGTAATAAACAAAAGACAATGAAATGTTTGTTCTGTACGATTATATCATGCAAGTTATATCTGAATCTAGTATTCCTAAAGCCATGATACAACGAAGAAAAAGAAAATCTTTACTGGTGATCACAATGCAAACTAGGCAATGCATGTATATTCAAACAAGAACAAGAACATGAACAAGCAATGGCCTCGCAGAACAGTGGAATAGAACAAAGAAGCCATAAAGCAAACAGACGTTTAAAGACGAGTTGATTGAGTGCTTCATTGGCGTTCATGCCGCACATCGAGAGCACGTAGTAGATATCCCTCTCCGAGTGGTGGTTGGCGAGCTCCCTCAAGTTCTGTACTGTGTCCATCATGGTCGAGGGATCCGACCTCCTACTGCATGTTTCCTTTTTATTTTCCAAGTTACCCAGGCAAAAACAAAATCATGCCGCGTGACATGAGCCGTCACAGCTAAGATCAACAACACATGCAGAAGGATCATCGTTTGATAAATTATCGGGTACAAGGGCCTCACCACCTCAATGAGTAATGCTACCCATGCGTTAGGGCACCCCAATTTCACCCCAGGGGTTGGTATTTCCAAACGCAAGTGTGTGATGTAGCAGTGTCCTTTTAACGTTGCCACGTTAAACCGTGGGTGAAATTGTGGAAAAGGTAACGTAGGTGAAACTTTTTTAAACTTCAGTGGCTCGTTGACGAACATCTGTTTTGTGCACGTGTAAAATATGTGCGCTGTCGATCATGGAGATCAACGGATCCCTGGGGTAGCATGCCAGAGACGACCAATACACTTTCTCCCATTGTAGAGAGCAATCTCTTCCGTACGTGGGCACTGGATAATTTCTCTAAATGCGAGCGTTACAAGAAGGAAAATATTTTCCTAACCAAAAAATTGACCAGATTGTAGAACCAAAGGCCAAGTGGAGGAGGGACCCCATGAATCTTAGGTTAAGTTATAATTTTTCTTTCTATTCAGCCCTTGAATCTTAGGTAAAGTTATAATTTATCCTCATATTCAGCCTTTTCTTGCCTCCCTCTGTTGACATAGCAAAATCTAAGTGATGTCCCCACATTTTGGTGACCAAAATAGTCAAGTTAGACCGGTCCAGTATGCCAGAGACGACCAATACTTTCTCTGTATGTGTTCAGGCTACCAACAACTGCAAGCTCTTCAGTATGTGGGCACTGGATAATTTTTCCAAATACGAGTGTTACAAGAAGGAAAATGTTTTTCTAACAAAAAAATTGGCCAAATTATAGAACTAAAGACCAAGTGGAGGAGGGACTCATGAATCTTAGTTAAAGTTATAATTTCTCCTCCTATTTAGCCCTTTCTTGCCTCCCTCAGTTGACATGGCAAAAACTGGGTAATGGTCCCCAAATTTTAGTGACCAAAACGGTCAGGCTAGACAGGTCCAGTTTCAAAATCTGCGTGATGGTCCCCTTGTGACCAAAATGGTCAGGCTAGACTGGTCCTTACAAGAACGTAAAACAAATGCAAGCGCTCTCTCTCTTGTACGTGGGACCCCCAAAGATCGTCCATCTACCTTACGCCTGGAGTTGTATTTTATGGTGCGACAGAGTTTCTGCCTCACACTGACTCCACCTGACGATTCTGTGGGGAAGATTGCTCTCGGATTTCCAAGCAAGAAGCTCCCAGCTTCCTCATCTGCTTCCTTGAATCAGCTTCTACCATCGTCTTCCTTCTGGTTTGTTGCATATCTCTTTTTATTTACTTAATGATGAACTTGTTTGCCCGGAAAGCATATATGATTGCTTGTAGCTCTCCTCTGCAAAATGGATATGTAGAATATAACTTGCTTTTCTGTCGACTGGAAAGATTGCATCTTGTGTCATGTGACTCCACTGTGGCAGCTCTTTAGTGTGCAGTTGTGGAGCATTTGCTAGTGTTTTGGGGATTAAAGATTTACGTTGCGTAGATTTTCTTGAATTTGGAATAGGCTTTTTGTTTTTGTGCCAGAATTTGAGTTGTTATTAAAAGCGTAGGCGAAATAGTTTCGTATAACGAGGTTGATGAAAGAGACCTTGGTTGTACAGGGGTGTTGGACCTTCTTGTCTACTTAATTGATCTTAGGGCTTGATTGGAATAATTCTTTTGAAGGCGGCATGGTTTATGTGGATATATGATCGAGTGAGCTTTGGATTTTGTTGATCCTAGATGCTATACAGGTGTGTCTAGGAAAACAATTTCGGAAAAAAAGGGGGAAAATAGAATGAGAAGGAGACTTGTATTTTCTGTTTTGATTCTTCCTTTACAAATGTTTACAGATTGCAGTTTTAGTTGTAAGCATGAGAAATTTTGAGCAGCAGATCGGATGTTTTTTGACAGACCCGGTATGGGGTGATCACCGTTGGACATATAATACAAAAAATTGAGAGAATGCCAAATAATTTGTTTTCAAATTTTGGTAGCAAAAGTCTTTATGATGTGAAACTGTGTTCTGATGGTCTGGTTGTTTCTAATTTTGTTGTGGACAGATTAGACACATATGAGCATTCTTGCAGATGAGTTCTCTTTGGATTGAATAAGATGAAGAAGCAAGACAGCCTCAAAAGTCATTTGAATAAAGATATAACGCCTGGGGTTGATCTGTGGAAAGATGGGCTTCTTTGTGCTTTTGAATATACTCGAGGCTCTAGGAGGTCGGCTAGAGCAAAATTTAGATCAAGTTCTAATTACCAACGGAGAGGTCATGTTTCAAGGAAGCAAGTCCCTAAATCTGGAACAGATCATGCTTTGTCTGGTAGTGTGAATGACAATAATCTACTGGACTCCACAGCACTCATAGACTTAAACGATTCTCCAATCAATGAGGAAACCAATGTGGCTTGTGATTTAAATGAAAATAAAGGTATTCGTGCTCAATCTTCAGATAATCTACAAGCCATGGAGAACCTTGCAGATAGCTATTGGGTTCCAATAGGATGGGCCAGAATACAGGAACTTGTCCAAATGGTGAGGGTTGGTTCTGGGTGGGATCTGGAGCCAATGGAATTTGCGAATGATGAGGAAGACCTCACAGTTGCAGATGTAGCAGCTCCGTATTGGGAAAGGCCTGCAGGGCCTACGTGGTGGTGCCATGTGGTCCCTGGACATCCTTCTGTTGATTCATGGCTAAAGACTGCTCAGTGGTTACACCCTGCAGTAAGTATTGCTCTAAGAGATGAAGGTCGGTTAATTAGTGAGCGAATGAAGCACCTTTTATATGAGGTAATCTTTTAATAGCACTCTTGAAGTCGTGTCTTAGTTCAATTGTGTTGTTGATTACACCCTTCTTTGAAGGTCCCACTTGGTAGTTTAGCCTTGAACAGAAGTAGGAAGAATATAATCTTCAACACGAACAGCTAGCATTCAATTTGCATTCTTTTATTGACACCATGTCCATAGCATAAAGCATTACTCGGTATGATGTGGTTGTTGCTGACAAAACGTAAAAACCATTTCACATTCAACTCAGATTAACCATAGTGGGCCACTAGGGGCCAATCAGTTGCAGCCAACATCCAGGATTTCCTGAAATACGGGTCTTTTGAGCTTGAGGCGAGCAAAATAAATATCGTCATGCTCCCAAAGATGAAGTCGCTGCGTCGGCTCTCGAAGTTTCGGCTGATCAATCTTTGTAACCTATCCTATAAAATCCTCTCTTGGTGAATAGACTATAGCCTCTCTTCCCTTCCATCAATTCGAAAAATCAGTGCGCCTTCATTTCGGGCAAGCAGATTTCCGACAATCTCTTGATTGCATATGAGACAATGAACTACATAAAAACTCTCAAGAAATGGAAGGCTGGATACATGGCGATCAAGTTCGTTGAGAGCCTTTGACATGGTCAAATGGCATTTCCTTGAAGGGCTCTTGCAAAGGATGGGTTTCCACCCCAACGAAGCCCTCTCCCCCCTCCAGACGCCATCTCGCCCTCTAGGGGAATTTGCAAAGGAGATCCGATTTCACCTCACCTGCTCATTAAATGTGTGCACTGCTCTTCTTCGGCGGGTTGAGGAGGAAGGTCAATTGCATGGGGTGGCGGTTGCAAGGGAAGCCCTGGCAGACTGGAATCTCATGTTTGCCTATGATTGTATGATCTTCTACCAGGCCTCTATTAAGGAGTGTCAGAGCTTACTTGAATTCTTCAAAGTGTATGAGCTCAAGTGCTTTTCCTTAAGTATAAGGTCAAGTGTATAAGGTCTTTTGAATGCTTTTCCTTTTATATATGAAGGATATGAAAAAAATTGAAGTTTGGGTGGGAGAGTTATAGTCTTACAGAGGGATGTCATTATTAGCGCATTTTCAACAAGCTCTGGAAACAAAGAAGAATCAGAGAGAAAACCTCTTACGGTTTATATGCTAAAATACTGTTGGTTGTCATGCAAAGCCTCCCTCATGCAAACCTCTTATAGTTTTACAATATTTGTAGCCCTTTATAGTAATCCTTGGAAAAATCACTATTAGACTAGAAGTTCTGAAAATAGACTAACTAGCATGACACTATCCTAAATGCATGAAAACATAGGTTCTTTAAATATATAAAATAAAATCTATAGATTAATTCCAGTCAATATTTGTTTCCTAACAAGATTAATCCTTAGTCATGTACCAACTCTGAGAACGGTTTTTAAATTTCCACAACTTCCACCATTATATGTTGTCAAACTGTAAACCAGTTCTTCACCCAAACATCAAAGCTCTAAAGATCTCATGAGATAGCCTGCAATCTTCAAAGGAGCAAATGGCTTCTGAATGCCTGGCGAAGAAATTATGCTCTTTTGCTTTTGACTGTTCCATGGGTTGTGTGGAATCTGGATGTAGAATTTATAAATGGGTTAGCCTTTGTCTTCATTGTTCTCTTTTCCAAAAAAATTTGACATTTGTTTTTGTCAGGTCCCTGTTAGGGTTGCCGGAGGTCTATTATTTGAACTTTTGGGTCAGTCAGCTGGTGATCCATATTCTTATGAGGATGACACTCCAATTGTGCTTCGATCGTGGCAAGCACAGAATTTTCTAGTGACTGCATTGCATGTAAAAGGGTCTCCTTCTACTGTCGATGTCTTAGGCATCACTGAAGTGCAGGTGCTTTTTGATTTCCTTAAATATTATGCAGAAGGTGACCGTATCAATATTTTTTCTGATCATCTCATGACACCAATTAAAAAATTGTGGGGAGAGGCATATGCAAATATGTTGATCGCGAATCTTCATCTAAATAACCCACCACTGTGGATTGTGTCAGCATACTCTCACATAATATTCTCGTAATCATTTGTACTAAAAGATTAAATAGTATATGATAATCTCGTGAACACTAGTTGGGATGAAGTAATAGTACATAGCTAGATGATCATATCTTGATTACTTCTTCTTTGTTTGACCTTTTTATTAGAAATTTCTTCTCTGATCTAGGAACTTCTTTTTGCTGAGGGTAACAGTGCGCCAAAAACGGTTCATGAAGTCATAGCTCATCTAGCTTCTCGGCTTTCTCGATGGGATGACAGGTAATTGAATGTTTTCGTGTATTGGTTTTACGTAAAGATCCACACATAGGTGTTGTTCATATTTTTTAATGTCCGAGATTAGCTTTTCTTATATCCATTTTTGGGAAGCTTGAGTTTTGGCACTTCTATTATTCTCAAATCTGAGGTTTATCAAGGCGTGAATTTACTTGAGGGGAAAGTGGTATAGTTGCAGCTCCTTGAAATCTTAGGTTTATAGTCAGCTGTAGTATGACTTTGGATCTTCAACTCTCTTGTTAGGGTCTGCAAGTCTGTATTCCTCTTTGACAAAGTTATTCTTTTTTGTTACCTTTTAATAGCTTTTAAGTGCCTTAAGGCCACACGGATTCGAAATGTAATAATTGAAAGATTTCCAGCTGCTGCCTTATAATGACTTGGATCACTAATTACCAAAAATAAAATGACTTGGATCACTTATTTGATTTGATTTTCTTCATTAGTAGGATCTTTCTAATAAGCCAATCATGGTATAAGTTAACGCATTATTCCTTTCACACGTTTATAGAAGTAGTTAAATGTTTTGAAGGATTTGATAGGTCTAGTCCACTTTGGTGTAATATTCTAGGTTTACATGTATTAAATGCAAACTTATTACGCACATGATCCTAACTTTCCTCTTTAGGAAATGCACCGCTATCCTTTATTGGCTTGACACAACTGGTTAGGAAATTAACGTTGAAAAGTTGAGAATTCAATTGGGGGATCTGCCAGCAATCAGTTGGCTGTATTTTCACTTTTCTGTTACTCTCTCTGATTTGCTTCTTGTGTATTCTGTTGTTTTATAGATTATTCCGCAAATACATATTTGGTGCATCAGATGAAGTGGAGTTGAAGTTTGTTCACAGGTAGTACACTTGTCTATCCTTATTGGGTTAATTATTTTACTTTTTGCTTTTTACAAACGTAAGTTTACATGGAGAATTTTAAACAGGAGAAACCAGGAGGATTTAAATCTTCTGAGCATAATTCTAAACCAAGAAATAAGAAGGTTATCAACACAGGTGCGTGAAAGCACATTTGATGTGAAATTAGTGTTGTTTCCTACAATAAATAATTAAATTGGAAGTATGCCATAGTAGAATACAGCGTGATTGCTTGTTGTGTTGGACCAATACTGTCTAATATTTTGATTAGATATGGAGTGATTGCTTTGAATACTTTTTTTTTATTGCAACAAGACCACAGTAACATTCTTAGGTATTTCGGTACTAGGTAATTAGGGTCAAATGGTCATTGCATGCAAGAGAAGAAATAGTATTTGAACTCCTCCAACATTTGAGGGGAAATGCAACAAAGGCTCTACTTGAAGGGATAAGAAAGAGTACAAGGGAAATGATAGAGGAGCAGGAAGCAGTACGCAATCGCCTTTTTACCATTCAAGATGTCATCCAAAGCACTGTACGTGCGTGGCTTCAGGTATGCGTCTACATCTCAGAAGGATTGTTCAAGTCTTTAAGATGCTAATTATTTGAAGCTTGAATTGCCTTACAATCATTTGGCTTTGAATTTTTGTTCGTAGGATAGAAGCCTTCGAATCACACATAATTTGGCTGTTTTCGGGGGCTGTGGTATGATACTTACCATTATCACGGGTTTGTTTGGGATTAATGTGGATGGAATACCTGGAGCCAACCAGACGCCTTATGCATTTGGTCTATTCTGCGCAATTCTTGTTGTTTTGGGTATCATTCTAATTGCATTTGGAATGCTCTATTTTGGACTGAAGAGGCCCATTACAGAAAAGCAAGTAGAAGTGAGGAAGCTGGAGCTCCAACAATTGGTTTCCAAGTTTCAACACGATGCAGAGAAGCATGCAAAAGTTAGGGAAAATCACTCTAGACATAATCTGCCGCCAACGGCTGCAGATATTCTTTTGGCAGATGCAGACTACATAGTAGTTGGATAATACTTGTTCTATAATACATGGATCTTTACCTGGCGGAGGCATTATCATTAGGCACTAACGTATTTTTTAGGAGTGCTAGAGCATTCTCTAGTAGGCGTATAGCTCAATCTAATGGAGCTACTTCACCATCATGCTGTCAAAATATTTTTTCACTTAAAGAAGGGCTGGGATAGAAAATAATCAGTGATATTCAGATAAATCGGTTTTGTAAAGATTTTTTCTCTTCTCCCTGATAGCAAGTAATTTTGTGCATTAGTTTTCCTGAACGCAGCTCATCTACTTGCTATCGGCTGCAACTATGATGCAAGAAAGGAATTGTGTTTAGTTCCTGAAGCCACTTCCTACCTCTCTAATTCCAGAAGGAGCTGTGTGGATCATTCTGTAACCTGTATCCACCTAGTGCTGAAACAGTTTTATTACAGTGATCAACTATTTTATTCATGAATCCGCTAAGAGGCATTTCGTCAGCTTCAGATGAAATATGCTAATGCATTTTCGTATGACTTTGCAACTTATAGCAAAGGGGAAATTATCTAATAATATTTAATAAAAAATATATTTACTGATTAGGAAAGAAGAAACTTTAATTCTCGATCCGGTCATCTGAACTATGAACCCGCGGGTTTTTTATTCATTCTAAAGCGAAAGGCATCACTTGAAGAGGCGCCTTTCAAAGACGTCATACGGAAAGACGCTTTCCTTCTAAAAAAAAATTATGAAAGAAAATTTTCTTTGAAAGGTGTCATTTAGAATTATGCCTTCCTTTTATTAAAAAAATTGTTAATTTTTTTTTGAAAGATGTCATCTATAAAGACCAAGGAATTCCATTTCAGATATCGGTAAAATATTGGAGATTTTTGTAAAAAAATATCAGTGGTCAAAAATTAATTTTTACCATATATTTTCATAATCTAACTTCTAAAATGAGTTATACTAATTTAGACAAAACATAGATTTCAAAATATTCATAAAAGTGCATATTAGAATGGGAAATAAATGGGAAAATTATTTTTTCCTTTTTTTTAAATTACTCCATTTGAGCAATAAAATTCCACTTTATTAATATAAAATTTAAGGTCGCTACAATATCAGGGGGCGGGGATGTCAGGGCTCTTTTTTTGCACTATGTCGACTTTGAAAGACGTTATCTGGAAGGACATTTTTTTAACCGAAAGGATGCATTTTTTTAACGGTTTAAAAAAATAAATAAATAAAGAAGGTGTCCTTTTGGATGATGAATTTCAAACAATTTTTTTAAAAGGAAGGCATCATTCTAAATGACGCATTTCAAAGAAATTTTTAATAATTTTTTTAAAAAGAAGCGTCCTTCCGGATGACGCCTTTCGATTTAGAATGAAAAAAAATTTGCGGGTTCAGAGCTAAGATGACCGTATCGGGAATTAAATTTTCTTATTTCTTGATCGGTAAATATTTTTTTATTAAATATTATTTGGTAAATTCCCCTAGAGTAAATTAACTAAAATAAATAAATCAGAATAATCAACTTTGCCATAAACGAGTACTATTTGGAGTGCCATAAACGAGTACGATTTGGAGTGAAAATGATACAATCTAGACTCTAAAGCGGAAATGAACTAGTTCTGCATGCAGGAGGATATTCTTGTTTAGCTAGTGAACAACCATCTGGAAGGGGTAGCATCCTTTCCTCTAACGTGGTTGATGAAACCTTTTCTTTATGAAATGGTGCATGTGAAAATAATTACCGAAGTCCAGAAGCCAGGCTGTGACGCCACAGTGACACAACCAGCCGGGAATCTAGCACTGTTTTTTGCAACATGCCGGGAATATAACACGTGAAACTGAGCAAGTTGGCTTATGCCTACCTTAGTTTTAATTGTTCACAAATGATAATGACATGTGTTCGGTATATCCTCTCTTCTGCATGTGCTCTGTTCATAATAAAATATTTAGTTCAAGAACAAAAAATATGGTAGCTGGTAAAGGCCAACCTCATGTTATTGGTCAAGAAGCTTGACAAAAGCAAAATATCAGTCAAATTTACAGCCTAATCATGTGCTTTAAGCCCAAACAACTACTTTTTGTCCTTAAAAAACGTCAAATTGGTAGGTGACGCTTGTCCACTATCACCCATCGGACAAATGCATCATATCTCCTTGAAATTATGAGCAGCTACATATTAAATTGGTCCTAATTGCAGCTTCTTTAGCTCCTAAAGACCCACTCATCAGTATAAATAGTGATAGTAGCTTCTGGCACTCATGAGTTGCAAATGCAAGTGGCCTGATCTTTAACAGCATTTCAACAAAAAAGCTGATCTTACAAACCTCAACATGGTTTCTTGCACTGTGTTAGCAACATGGGTGTGTTACTGTCTACTGCTACTCATAGCAATGCCTCATGGAAGAAGTGAGGCTGCGAAATATCGGAAAATGAAGGAGACGAATATGGTGTTCTATATGCAAGACTATGAAACAGGCAAGAAGAAAACATCCGCTATTGTGGCCGGGATCAATGGTACCAAGTGGAATATTCTCACTTACGGCACTGTATTCGTCATCGGCGACGACCTGACGGAGGGCCCGGAGAGGAACTCGACCAAGGTTGGAGAAGGACGCGGCCTCTACACCAACTCCGCTGTGGACGGTTCGGATCTCCACTTAGTGTTTTCAGTCGTGTTCACTAATAAGTACAATGGCAGCACCTTGGAGATCCAAGGCTCAGATAGGTTTTATCTGAAGCAAAGAGAGGTGTCTATTGTGTCTGGGACTGGCGCATTCCGGTTTGCTAGAGGGTATGCCATTTTGGAGACTTTTTTTCTAGATATTCTGTCACTTAATGCCGTGATCAAGTTTAATGTAACAGTCCTCCACTACTGAGTGTGCTTTTTTTTCTTTTTGTAATAAAAAGTGTGGCGTTACTTCCTGAGTTGTAATAAAGGAACACCTTCATTCAACTTATTGCAATTAGTAATATAATGATGTATGTGGAGGATAAGTTACGTAGTTAGTGTGTAGTTGTACTACTATTCTTGCCTGTTAAGTGTTTAACGGGGCATAATCCGTCTTGCTACCATCTGCTCTCCTTATTGACCCTCCTTGCTATAAAATAAACGAGAGGGGTTTGAATCATGCTGAGTGCAAACATATAAATGCAAAGAAGGACTCTACCTGATTGGCAATTTTGAATTTCATGATATTTCTGTAATAAGATAGAGTACTCGATTGATTGTTTGATAATGCAGAAATCAGAATTATAACAATGTACTACCCAATTGCCAATTTTTTTATATCTTCTACCAGATTGGTAAGCTTCATACTCTTTCTCAGCGTGAGACGAAAATGCCCCAGTAAACATATAGATGATCAAGATAAAAAAAATCTGCAATTTAATGATACACAGCCTTCTCCCTCAGCCAACAAAAGCTTTTAACCATGATTGAACTAAAAAAGTTGCTTTCTTTAATGTATCCTTTGTACTTACGCATTTTGGCAAATAGTTTTCAGATTATTCATGGGTGGTTGGTAGATTGTTTTGTTTTCTTGCTTTAATTGTGGAATATGATTCTTTTGCAATTTGTTTATACTCCCTCTATCTGTATTAGTGTCCTATTATGGAGTACAAAGGGTTAGCGGATGGAGCAAAATAATTTATAAATAGATACTACACCCATCTGCGATGGCTCCATGGAATGCGGCTCGCCGATATATCGGTATCGGGCCCTACCCGATACAACGATATGGACCAATATTATTTTTTTAAATTTTTTTAAATATCGCCGATATATCGGGTAGGGCTACTTGATTATGATAGGACTTAGATAGATGGAGAGGGAGACCTAAGAGAACTTAGATGAAGGCTATCTCTTACAAAAGTATTGGCACAAAACAGGCCTGAATGGGGGTGTAAGATCCTTGTCGCCGACCCCAAATAGTTGGGAAAATGTGCTACTTGATTATGATTATCGCCGATATATCGGCGATAAGACCGATGTATCACCATTTTAAAAAACAAAAACGTTTTTTCAAAAAAAAATTGGATTTAAAAAAAATTTAAAAAAGAAAAAAAATAACTTTTCCGTTTGTTCCCATCCTAATGTGCATTTTTATGCATATTTTGAAATCTATGCTTTGTCTAAATTAGTATATAACTCATTTTAGAAATTAAATTATGAAAATATATGGAAAAAACTAGTTTTCGACCACCGATATTTTTTTACACAATATCTCTGATATTTTGTTTCTTTGGTCGACCGATATTTTATTGATATCCGATACGACATTCCTTGGATGGCTCACATATGCCAAGTTTCGCGAGCCATCGTCTCGAGATCCGACAACATATAGTAATGGAGGGGGCGAGCGGGTGATTCAAGCCAACTCCATATACCATACCAAAACCACCCCATTGTGCCAATGCGTGTGTGTTGGGACGACACTTGTTACCAAATAGACAATTAATAGGCAATCGAGCTATCAAATGCCACTTTACATTGGATAGCTCGGTGTTTTCTTTTTTATAATTGGTTAGCCCGCTTGTTAGGGTGTAAGCAGATGGACAAGGATGCGGACAAGCTAAGTCCTTATCCATCCGCTAATTTTAAAGTTAGGTGTCCGTACGGACACCCTTATGTGCCCAATTTGGACATGGACGTACATGGACACAAATACTATGAACCACTTAGCTTAAAAATTGTCACGGATACGGACGCAGACGCACTCTGTCCGCAGCCCGCGTCCGCTCAGAAGCCAGACGACCGATGTTGTCCGTGTATGTGATGGATAAATTTTTATGTTCATTTGGTTGTAAAATAGACGGACGGACACGGACATCCGGACGCCGTTTACAGCCCTATCATTGTATCATTGTATGAGTAGCTTAGTTAGAAAAAAAATAAAAAAGTTTAAATGAGACTTGTCTCATGCAGTTTGCATGAACTCAAGTAATCTTGATCCGTCATATCTTGATATGACAGGTACAAGGCTGGGTGATGATTTATGCTTACATACCCACTGATTTGACATTCACCATTAGATCAAAATTTGATAGTTCGAGATGACTTGACTGCATGAGACATGTAAACCAGACTCAATAAGAAAAGTATGTGTAGATTAGGGTTAGCGCCACGCAAATTGCATGGGCTACACCACCTCGTGTTTTAATCAGCCCAACAATTAGCACTGTCGGCGGAAATCCACAGTCCATGTATTTTGAAAACGTCTAAGCTGCCGGCCTCTTAGATACCCAAACAACAAGGAGTCCGGATCCGTCGGTCAAATTTCACCAGCTGTCGATCGTACGGAATCGACGGTAGAAAACGTGTGCGCTCGGTAAAAAATGCGTAGAGCGCACATTATGTCCGTATGCGCAGTTGATTCCGTACGATCGACGACGGCCTCGATGGTGATGCAGTTCCAACAAGAAGAAGGAAAAAAAAGAGTGTAATCTTTGAGGCTCTCCATGTATTCTGCATGCGTGTGCGCACTCCCCTGTTCGACTTCAATTTCAAAGTTCATTTCAGAGCACCCGCCACTCACCCTCCTAGACCACCAATGCAGCAGCATGCGAGACTTCAAGAAGCTGCACGCCCAAATCCTTAAAACCGGTCTGGCCCAAGACACCATCGCCATTAGCAGGGCCTTGTCCTTCTGCGCCACCTCCCCCTATGGGGACATCGACTACGCCATGCTTCTCTTTTCCCACATCCAGTCCCCAAACGCATTCAGCTGGAACACCATCATCCGAGGCTTCTCCAACAGCTCTTCTCCCCACCAGGCCATTGCTCTTTTTTGTCAAATGTTGTGTTCTCCCGTGCAGCCTGAGAGGCTCACTTTTCCGTCTCTCTTCAAGGCTTGCTCTCAGCTGGGCTTTGCCCATGAAGGGGCTCAGCTCCATGGGATGGTTGTTAAGCTCGGATTGGACTCCGACGACGCGTATATTCGCAATTCTATGATCTCCATGTATGCAGTCTGTGGGCACATGAGCTCAGCAGCTCAATTGTTCGATCAGGACTCTGATTATGACGTTGTGGCATGGAATTCGATGATACTGGGCCTGTCGAGGAGTGGCCGTGTTGACGACGCCCGAAGGCTGTTCGACGAAATGTCCACAAGAACGAGCATCTCTTGGAATTCCATGTTAAGTGGGTATGTGAGAAAAGCGCGATACAAAGAGGCGCTGGAGCTCTTTCATCACATGCAGAAGGAGGGGGTTGAGCCGAGTGTGCATACTATGGTGAGCATGTTACAAGCTTGTGGGAGTGTAGGGTCACTCGAGCAAGGGCAGTGGATCCATGCATATATAGAGAAGGAGAAGATGGAGGTTAATGTTATCGTGGCGACAGCAATAATAGATATGTATTGCAAATGTGGCTGCGTAGAGAAGGCTCTTCAAGTTTTTGAAACAATCCCCGTGAAAGGAATATCGTCATGGAACTCTATGATTTCTGGTCTGGCAATGCATGGATATGGGGAAGAAGCGATTATGCTATTCTCCCGCCTTGAGTCCTCTGGTTTGAGGCCAGATGATGTTAGCTTCCTCGGCATATTGACGGCGTGTAACCATTCGGGCATGGTTGAACAAGCGAGCTACTATTTTTTGCGAATGGTCGGCTATTACAGGATCGAACCTGAGATGAAGCACTATGGTTGCATGGTCGACATTCTAGGACGAGCAGGTTGTCTTGTAGAAGCTGAAGAGCTCATAAGGAAAATGCCAATGGCTCCGGATGCACTCATATGGGGGTCATTGCTTTCGGCGGCCAGGAACCACGGGAACATTGAGATGGCTGAAAGGGCTGCGAAGCAGATCAAGAACTTGGACCCGATGGACACAGGCAACTACGTACTTCTGTCAAATGCGTATGCTGCCTTGGAACGATTCGAGGATGCTGTGAATGCGAGGCGAGTGATGGCGGAAGAGAGAGTTAGGAAAGAACCCGGGTGCAGTATGATTGAAGTGAATGGGGTGGTGAATGAATTTTTAGCAGATTCGAGAATGCATCCTCGAGCAAGAGATATCTATAGGCTGCTGGAGAAGTTGAATTTAGTGTTGGCGGAAGCAGGGGGAAGAGAGAAGATTGCAGCATGTATGCTTGATTGGGACTGCTAGGTACTTGACAGAGTAGAAGTAACCACAGTGGGAAAAGCTAACTCTGTTGTAGCGGAGCCAAGGATCTGGTGTTCAGGATGAAGCATTTGAAGGTTTGCAATTTGTAAACCTGTGTACATAGAAAATTAGATACTTTTCCTAGCCAGTGAAAATCTAAGGTTTTGGGATATAAAAATATATAATAAAGATTTCTGTTTCCTAATAACTTAGCTTTTGGGAAACTTGGTTATCTTACATAAAGGTCACTTATGCACATACTGTGTACTTGTGTAACATAGTGTGTGTGTTTGCATAACTTTGTATGTTACTTATTATGCACTGCAAAGTGCAAATCACATCAAAAACGAATTCACAAATTGGAACTAGATCATTTGTGCTTTAAAATGAGCTGATTTGAGCTTAAATGGCTTAGTGGACGCATAATTCAGGCCAAACTAAGCCATATTTTCCTGGTTGGGAGGGCATAAACTAGCCATCAGTTTGTGAGAAGAAGATAAAAGATAGACTAGCTCATCTTAAACTTAAAGAAGGGACTTGAGCCTCTGTTTTAGGGCCCTTTATTCCGCTTGAGAAATGGGCTTCATCCTATCTAAGATGGAGAAGCCTAGTGGTTTCTTACTTTCTTTTTGATAAGCTACTGGGTCAAAAGTTGCACCCGATGCTTGGGCCCAAAGTTCTTGATGATCCACACACTGCAACAGTATGGAGATCGGAGACGCTGCAGATGACACCGGAAGCAAGCAGGAGTCAACGACATCTCACGTGAAACTTACGACAAAGCCACAACCCATACACCCATAATCACATTATTAATCACCAAAGTAATATCCCATTACTCACAATCCCATTACAAAAACAAACTAAAGAATCCAATGTCCCAGGCATTTTTGCAGCTTTACATCTCAGAAAAAGTCAAAATAAGTCTCTTTAAGTCGCTAACCACAGTAATAATGTATGATTACTAAATCCAAATCCTCATTTACAGAGCAAATCAGTCTCAGCCCATCCACCATAGATTCATAGAAGAAGCTCTAGTAGACAGAGAGAGGAGGAGCAGAAAGGAGAGTTTGAGAAGAGATGGGTCTGGGACCAGGGCTGGGGCTGAACATGGTGCTACTGCTGGCCATGGTGGCCACCAACATCCTCTCCCTCTATCACCTCTCCTCCTACCACCAGCTCCACCGCTCCTCCCCTCCTCCGCCTCCCGTCCCCGACCACCTCCTCCACCAGCTCTCCACCATCCGCGCCACCATCAACCACCTCACCCTCCTCCGCACCACCTCCGCCGCCGCCCACTCCTCCTCCGACTCCCGCCCCGCCGCCGTCCCTCCTGACCTCCTTCTCGTCTCCCGCATCTCCCCCATCGCCTCCGCCTGCCGCCACCACCCCGACCTCCTCCAGCGCTTCATGGACTACACCCCCTTCTCCCCCTGCCCCCGCGACGCCCACCTCGCCGAGTCCCTCATCCTCCTCGGCTGCCACCCCCCTCCCCCGCCGCCGCTGCTTCTCCTCCTCCCCGACCCCCCACGCCTGCCGCTCCCTCTCCTGCCTCGGCTTCGACCCGGCCAAGTCCGACCCCCCGGCTGCCTTCCTCACCGCCAAATCCCCGCTCGATCTAACCATCCCCCACCTCCTCCGCCTCGCCGGCAATGCCTCCTCCCCCATCCGCCTCGCGCTCGACGTCGGCGCCGGCACCGGGACCCTGGCGGCCAAGATGAAGGTCTACAACGTGACAGTGGTGTCCACGACCATGAACGTGGGGGCCAGGTACAGCGAGGCGGTGGCCGCCAGGGGGTTGCTACCTCTCCACGTGCCGTTGCAGCAGCGGCTCCCGGTGGCCGACGGGGTGCTGGATCTAGTACGATGCGGCCACGCCGTGAACCGGTGGATCCCGACGCCGGCGCTGGAGTTCCTGCTGTACGATGCCGACAGGGTGCTGAGGAGAGGAGGGTTCTTGTGGATGGACCATTTCTTCAGCAAGCCATCGGATCTGGAAGAGGTTTACCGGCCAATGATCCAGGCGCTGGGCTACCGGACACTGAAGTGGACGACGGGGAACAAGACGGATTCCAAGTTTGGGGAGGTCTATCTCACTGCTCTGTTACAGAAGCCACTCAAATTGAGCTGAACTTAGCTGATCTCAACTGGTAAGTTTTGCTTGTAATGTAGGATTTGTTATCTGTAATTGAGCTCATTTTTTTTGGTGAAACAAAGCAATTTGTGTGCACTTAGTGCATAAAGAGAAATGTTCAAATGATAAGTTTATATGTGTTGGTGGAAATGAGTTTGGTGGGGAGAGCTTAGTGGAAAGGATTTGAGCTTAATACGATTTCATCTATCATTAGGAAAACAATTATGGAGGAAGAGACACGAAGATTGTAAAGCACAAACATGGCACCAATTAGAAGTTTATGGTAGCAATTGCAGAGGAGGGGAAATGCATAGTATATGATACATCGATAGAGGAAGAACACAAATTTTTTGCCATCATAACTGATCATTGTCTGGTTTTGTATCCATAAGAAAGAAAACTACTCCAGCGGCTATGAAACTTATGGTGATGAACCTCATTCATTTGGCTAGCAGTCCTATCACATGTTGGAAAGGTACAAGCATTTGGTGGATCACATGTTGCTTTTAGTTTTGAGTGAACTGAATGCTCTCTCGCACGGGTTAGATGGTGATCTGAATATCTCTGTACTACTGTACATGTTGACCTTCACTGGGAAGCTGCCATTAGTCCCTTGGCTGAAACAAACTTGGATCGATTTAGATTTTCTTTCTATATATTATAAGCTACATAGTCACAAGCTATTAGAACAGCTCATTTCAAGTAGAAAACCGATCAAGGAAGTGCCTTCTTTTTTTTTATAGCTCGTTTCTAAAACGGGACCGTGATGGAGCATCTGAAACAGGACGGAGTATTTTCTTTTTACTCTCATCTAAACTTAGAATCACACTCGAACTTAATAACCAGCATACTTGTTTGCACTGTCACGCCCCAAATTTCCAACCCCAAAATACGCGGAAGCGATAAGCCATTGAAGGTAACAGGGTCACAAATCTGGGACGGACCGAATACTCGATTCATCACCGTAAATCCCATACACATAAACGGGAAAAGCCGAATCAACATGACGTAAACAATTGTTCCAAAACTACTAAAATAAAACTAGACAAAACTAACCAATTTAAACAATTCAAATAATCCCACGATAGCAAAATTATTAAAACAAGTGACACGCAGGCCACAAAATAAACAAAATCAAAATATCCACTATCATCAATAAAATAAATTCTACGCTAACAAATCCTCATAACTTCCACGAGCACCAACCTCCACGTCACGAGAATGCTGATCACACCTCTTCAACCTTACGCCCTGCATCGGAAGATGCGTGAGTATTCCAGAAGAAATACTCAGTAGGATGCTAGAAAAACTCACAGTAGTAATAGGTAATAAAGGAAACAATGCAGGTAGGTCCGATAACTCAGGAGATCATAACGCAGATGATACTTACCAGGAAACGATACAGCACCCAAAATATCTCGTTGATCAGGGTAGAAATAAATCTCAATAATCAATATGACTCCAGACTTCCAAAAAGTAAGGAGATAACCAAAATATCAGATCTAGACAACCAAAGTGTCGAAGATGTCAATTTCTGCTCTCTGATCAGTCTACTTTCTCTATGGACTTCAATACCAGAACATCCTAGAGGTTCTTCGTAGGAACCCGGCCAAGCGTCTAGGGATGCTGACCCCATCGGTGCTTACGAGTACAATGGGCGGAGATTGCAGACCTTCCGTAATGTCTAACAATCTAAAGCGCACGCGTTGCCGTACTCGGCTGAACTACAGAGGTTCATAATCATCGGAGACCACTCTGGGTCTAACTATGGCTCGTGAGCATACTATGATCCAACCTAAGAGTGTTCAACAAAGTTCTTAGTGGAGAAACAGTTTACATGGAACTGGGTTTGTCTAACCACAAACAAGGGTATTCTCGTGAATTAATAATTTCAGAAATTAGACTCTCGAAGGAGTATAATGGAATTCTCAGCATTCAACAGTGACTGACTCTCAAGAGATTTAACTAACAATCGGTTTGTGCCTATGCACGAGCTGACTCAAACCGAACTCTTCGGTGTAGACTCTGTCATCGTCATCACCATGCACTATTACAATCAAGATCATCCCTGGATCACAAGACTTCTGAATCGATGTCCCAAAAACTTTAATGGTAGGATTGAGATGAATAACCCTAATCTATTATCAGGGTTTCAAGAGGTCGAAGATGCGCGATGTTAGGCACCACGAGCAAAGACATTGATGACCACGACATTTAGAATAGAGACAAAACTCCACACGTATTATCATCATAAATACCCTCTGGAATTCTTACACCATAGTACCCTCCTTATGTTATATAATAATAATATATGTATATATATTTACATATAGTTTTAGCATAGCGTTTTATTTAATCACTGTGAAAGGACACTGTTATGGACACAACAGCTCCATTCCCGGAGATCCTCCAGTCTACACAGAACCTGTCAGTCCCTGAAATTTTTATAGCAGACAGCCCCGTGTCTGTAGATCATCACCCACTTTACAGAATATTTTTATGAATTTTTTACAATTAGTTATGAATTTTTGAATGCAGTCTGTCAGCGCAGGATACATCCTGGCCGAGAGCACTACACTAAGTAATAATCCGACTTTCACTTGTTGTTACTAATTCTAATCACAACTAAAGTCTTTTAGACTTAAAACCCTCTTACATTAGGCCTTTATTAGCTTCTAGTCAGACCATTAATCATGCATTAACTCACTTAGTAACCCCTTTTTAAAACTATTTTACATCATAGCCTTAAGGATTCATTAACCGGCAAACTAGACAACCTTTCCCGGACACTTAGGCTTCAGGTCAGACTTAATGACAGAGGTCTTAAGGTCCACGAACAATGACACTTAAGTATTATCACGTTCATCTTGTTAGTACATCCATTAATCTCTTTTAGATAGTCTTATTACCTATATACCACATCAATTAGGGTAAACACTACATAAAGTAGACAATTTTATCCGGACACAAAACAAAACCAAGAAACACGGCTTGTGACACATAAGGACGCACCAAACCAGTAGATTTACCTCTGAAAGCTTGCTACTTTTGGATGAGAAACACAAGAATTACACCAATTAATAGGTCAATTAGGTCGATACATAGAAAAATGTGAGATCGGGTGACTAATAACAAGAAAGAAGACAACTTTTCATAAACAGACCTTCATCTACACAAATCAGAGAACAATACTCAATATTAGACATCAGATACATGACTCACATGAGTCGAAATAAACTCACACTGTCATGGACGCCTTGATCGAATTGTGCATGGAAGATTCACATCAAGAAATCAATCGGTATATCATTAATTGCATAGATTTCAGCAAATAGAACAATTAAACTAGGACAATAAGGACGCTCATAACACACACAACATCAGAACGTGGTACTCCATAAAAGATCAAAATTTTAATGAGAACATGCTGTGAGAAAAAGAACATCTTACCGATGAACCGGTACTAATTGCACGTCAACCGGTTCGGATTCAAACTCGCTTCCTTGCGATCTCCACACGATCCAATGCACACCACTTGCACACACCACGAGGAGAGGCCTACTGGTCGTTGAGAGGGAAGGGGGAGGACGTGGTAAAGGAGAGGAAACCACCACGAAATTGGGGGAGAGGGCTGCCGGTTCCCAAAAGGGATGGCCGGCCTTCTCACCATAGGCTTATGTACTACAAGCTCCATGATCTCCACCATCCATCTCCACTTCATCCAAGGGCCAAGGATCATCCCAGCCCCTCCCAAAATCACCAGCACGATCTCCTCTAACCACAAAATTTTCGGTTTAAATTACATTAAGGTAGGATTTTATCTTCTCTCAAAAACTTACCAATTTACTTATGTAACTTACTAAGTAAATGCAATTCTTTGAGGGTTCACTTGGCGCCAAAACCCAGCAAGGAAGGCCACTTCAAACTCCCAAAAGGGGCGTCCAACCCATATCTCAAATATACTTTAATTAGCCAAATTAAATCCCTCATTATCTTGATTCCCAATTGAGTATCAATTAGGGTTTTGACTCCAACTCAATTACCACGTTTAGAACCCCTAAACTAGGCAAATCAGGCATGACACGTCCCAAAGAAATCCCCCAAAATCAGCCCAAGACGTTTCCCAACGGAATTGCCTCGGGAAATGCAAAACCACCGGCGATCGATCGGTCCGTATATGCGATCGATCGTCTTGCGATCGATTCCTTACAAAAATGATCGATCGTCTCCCGATCGATGCCGTTTGAAGGCGATCGATCGGTCTGACGGAAAAACTTCAAATTTTGACTTTTAATGAAAATTCTAGAATTCAAAATTACTCCCAATTAACAAGACAATTTTACCTTAATAATATATAAAAATTTCGGTTGCTACATGCACAATGATACCAAGTAATGTAATCTAATTTACATTACTGAGATATCTCTTTTACATTACATTAGTAACATATATTGTAATGCAATTTCGCGGTGACAAGTTCTTTGCTGATTTTGAAAAGATGTTCCACTTTCTGCAATCAATTTAAAGAAAAAACTTTAATAAAGCGAACGAATGCAGGTACCAATAATTGGGATGAACCGATAAGGTTACATGAGAGGAAGGGTATAAACAGAGAGCAAGCAATGACAAGTGACAAGTTCTTGCCAATCCAACGGTGGTGCACAAAGTTAGCAATAAAGCGATCAGCCTTCTACCTAAAAGTAAGCAAGTAGCTGGATGCATAAATGGAGAGGGACGAGGCCGTTTGGGGCGTGATTAAAAGCAAAACATCCGTGTTTTGCTACACTGTAGCATCTGGATATTTTATGTATCCAGCTGAAACACCTCAGCTGGATGTAAAAATCCACATGGATGCTACAGTATATATCCAATATCCAGTCTGGATATTTTTGCAATAATCACGCCCCAAACGGCCCCTATAATTGCAAAAACAATTATGGAGATGGAATGCTCTCCTTGTACACTATTAATAGTCCCATTTATATGAGCCTGAGCTCGCATGCCTTGGAGCCGAGACATCGGGGTCATCGGATTTCAGTCCGGCGATGGGCATTATTACAGGGGGGGAGGAAGGTTTAAATCACCACCATCCCTGTGCGCGTGGGATCTCAATCCGAATTTCTCAGATCATCCCACTAATAAAACCCATTTACGTTTTTGGACGAAATGTATTTAACATCTTCGTTAGAAGTAAGCAAGAAGCATCAATGTAGCCAAAAAAAATTGCAAAGCATCAACTTATGCTATGAATATTACCCTTCCAAATCCCCGTTCCCGCCCGCAAGGGAGATAGATCTTCATGAGAAATGATAAAATGATAAAATCAAATAATGAGGACAAACGAGAGTCATTCTGCTGCCCGATATCTTCCCCTGCTACTGCTAGTTGCTAAAGAGTAAAGAACCAGACAGCAAACGAGCCGCAGCGAGGACCACCCAAACCATCGCTCTATCATATCCACTATCCAGTAACAAACAGTGAAGGACTAGTACTAGTATTTATCAAGTTCAACCTTCTTTAAATATCCCAATTTGGCACGGAAAGCATAGAGCCCGCTGACCAACGGTAAACCATAAAGGACATAAGAGAAATGACCAGAAGAAGTAAAACGAGAAGAGCAGAGCCACCAAAACAATGGCGGGTGCGACAGTAAGGGCGATATCGATATGCTGCTCCCCACCTACTTGTAAATCCATCCGCAGTCTCCCTCATGCTAGAAGAGATCTTCCCCAGCTCAACCAGATTAGTCCCAGATTCCTTCCGAGCTTTACAGTGGGGGCGAGATCGTTCAAACCCGCCTTGAAAGCTTCAGGTTAGAGCTCGTATGTCTCTGTTGCATGTTAAGATTCAAATTGTTTTTGAAGTAGGAAAACGGCAGAAGTTGATTACACCTTAGAAGGAGTGAGGGGCAAATTCCAACTGTTTTTGCAAGAAGGCTTAAGACTAATTTTCTAATCAATTGAAGTAGCGGGAATGGTATATGTAATATGATACGGTCCTGATTTTTGTTTGGTCCCCTAATTTGTTGGTACAGTTGGGAGTGTTGAGTATGTTGTGGAACCTGCAACTGATGTCAAATTCCAGGCTGAAGTCAGTCTCCCTGGCTGTTCAGACCCCTTAGATTTGATTGGCACAGGTAATGCTTCCTTCATTTGAACCTCTCGGTGCAGTGAATTACAAGTAAGTGTTGCGGTTTTAGAAATTTTGATTTTTTTTAGCTAGTTTGAAATTTTTAATTTTATCAACAACAATGTCTGATGCAGGTTACAGGGAGAAGGTTTTTGCGATTATAGGTGTGAAGGTCTATGCTGCAGGGCTTTATGTAAATGAATCTGTTGCCAGTTTGTTGAATGCGTGGAGAGGAAAATCAGTTTCTCAAATTGAAGAAGATGCATATATCTTCAGCTCTGTTTATGAATGTATAAAAAAGGCTTTTAACATGATCATGTCTTAACTCAAAGCACAATCTAGTGCAGAATTTGATATCTCCCTACCATGGCAGCACCATCAGAGAAGTCATTGCAGATTGTTTTAGTGAGAGATGTCGATGGCAAGACCTTCTGGGATGCATTAGATGAAGCCATATCACCGAGGATCAAAGATCCGACTCCTGTTGATGAAACTGCCCTGTCCACCTTCCGCAACACCTTCCAATGCCGTCCTCTTAAGAAAGGAACTTTTATATTCTTGACGTGGGTGAATTCATCAAAGATGCTTGTAAGCATACAATGCACACTGTTTGTGCACATTATACATCCAATGCGCATTTTTTTTTCCAAGTGTGGAGTCAATTACTCTGCAGTTAAGTTAAATTGACTTGTTTCTTGTATGCAGATCTCTATATCATCTGATGGGCTGCCTACTTCTGTAGATGCAACTATTGAATCATTAAGTGTGGCTTCGGCACTCTTTGATGTCTTCTTTGGAGCAACTCCTGTTTCTCCCACATTGAAAGCATCTGTTGCGAATGGGCTGGCAGCGCTTGTCATGTAATGTAGTTCACTCAGACAACCATTCCTTTTTATCAGCTGAATTCTGTACCTTTGATGTTTAAACTCTTGTTAAGAGATGACCGCGACCTTTCAAAATTGTTTTGATTAATGATTAGATTTTGAAGCACTTCAGTGAAAAGTTGTGTGATGTAGCTTGAGTTTGCAAGGCTTTTATTTTCGTTATTGTATGCTGCTGAGATGACATGGAATATTTTTTTTATATTATGATATGGAATAATTAAAACAACTCAAATGTGGGTATATGAATTTGGGGCACACTTTATGGTAACATTGAAGGTATGGTCTACCTTGATGAAAAACTATCATAAGCTATTCGCAGATGCATATTAAGGGTGCGTTTGGGAGGTAGATTTTAGGTAGAAAAAACCGCTTTTTAGGTAGATAAAGCGGCTTTTTTACAAAATCACGTATGGAAGGACGATTTTGAAATAAAGCAATTTTCATCTAACAAAAACGGTTTTTACTCGAAAACTGGTGCTAAAGGCACTTTTTAGAAAATCTCCTCCTTAGGATTATCCTTAAAAAAGCGTTTATGTGTCAGGATTATCCTTGAGCGTGTAAAAATGATTGTATTTACCCTCTTAAATTCTGAAATTTCTATACTTCTGTCCTTCCTCGTTTACCTCACTATTTCTAGTGGTTTTTCCCTCTGCCGCCGAGAGCTCGTCCCCTTCACTCTGCGCCGCTCGTCCCCTTCGTACACGATAACTAGGCAATCGTGTGTTGGATTACACAATAGGCTATCATGCGTTGGATTACACGATAGCTTGAGCTATCATGTAATCGATTACACGATAGCACAATGAATCATGTAATCCCCAATTAAAATGAAACAAACTTCAAGAGTTCACATTTTTCTTATTTTTAGTCCATTTTTGGACATTTTTTTATTTTTTCTTATTTTTTATGCTCTTTCTCAAAAATAATAAAGAAAAAAAATTTATAAAAAATGGACTAAAATGAAAGAGATATGAATTGTTGAAGTTTCTCCCATTAAGGGTAAAAGCGTCACAAGAGCTATTTTATTTTTTTCTAAAATCTGCCACATCCAAACGAGCTTTAGGGGGTGACTTTTGACAAAACTGCTTTCGGAGTAGGCATTACCATACCGGTCACTATTTAGCTTTTTGTTAGCAAAAGCAATTTTGTTAAAAAGCCACTTTTTGAAAAAACAAAAGCGGTTGCAAATTAAAAGAAAAGACTATGCAGGTAAAGTTGAAATTTTGTTTCTCTGAAACATCATTGATAGCTTCTATTATTTGAAAGACATGTGATGTAGGTAAAAGTTCCAAAGCAACTTGGTGGGCAAAAGATACCCTGTTATTGGCATATATGGAGAAGCATAAAGAACAGACACGAGCGAGTGAAATCCAGAAGCTTTTCATCTTAAAGCACATATCACCTTCTCATCTAGGATTGAGCGGCTTGAATGAAACCATGAAGGGGATGATAATCCCGAATACGATTTGGGGCCTACTTCCTCCTTAACCCACCAATTAATGCTGTTTTTGAGAGATTTTGGCTTCTTGCATATCTCCATGTGGATTCATACTAGCTGATCTTGTTGAAAAGGGGAAATTTAGGCAAAAAAATCTGGCTCAATCTGATTGTGAATCTCATATTTTCTACATCCAATACCCAAGCAAGTATTTAAATAGCTCTTGAATGTGTGCAACAAAAAGGAAAGCTAATAATAGATGCATGCAATTTACCAAGCTGGATGAGAAACATGCTGTAATAAGTCAAATAGCCTTTAGCAAATCCAATTGCTTCTCCCAATAGAGCACCAAAGTGATGAGCTCTCTTCACAATTTACTCCATGCTAGACACCGGAGCTCCTTCACTTGCTTGTGTATCTCGTACCATACTGCCCACTTTTTTCAAACATAAATGCGGCTTTTAACATGTGCAAGTCAAAGGATTTGGCCATGACCAAATTCCATTCCATTTCAACAACAGTACAAAATTGAAAGAAGTCCAATTCTGCAACAAAGAATGTTTGGTTCGTTTTGTGATTGGGCCCACAATTCAACACCATTACACCAGTAGATCAAGTGGAAGAGGAAGGGACCCACATGGCACTGACTTTTACACCATAAAAGTTCTAGAACCTTTAGGCAAAACCCTAATGACCATTAGCCGTCGATTGCCTTTTTAACAGACGGCCGATTTCGCCTCCGATCTGCTTTTTCGTGATATTCCATTTCCTGCCTTTCCTCTCCCTTTTACCTCCCTCGCCTTTCGCCACCCCATTTCCACATCTCGTGCCCAAAATGGAGGACCAGACGGCGATCAACGGCGGCGACGCGATCGACGTCCCGGCGGCCAACGGCGTCGGCGACGACGACCGGGACGAGAAGATTTCGGACCTGGAGAGCAAGATTCGGGTTCTTGAGGAGGAGAGGTCGGAGCAGGCCGACAAGATCAAGCGCATGACGGTCGAGATTGTCGGGTTCGAGAAGGGCCAGTCGGCAATGGAGGATCGGCTGGAGGCGATGAAGCGGGAGGTCGAGCAGTCCGAGGAGGAGCGGAGGGTTCTTAAGAGTGTGGCCGCCCGCGCGGCGCAGCTTGAGACGGAGGTCGCGCGGCTGCAGCATGATCTTGTTTCGTCGATGACGGAGAGCGAGGAGGCTACGGCGGAGTTGCGGCAGCTGAAGTCCGCCGCTGAGGAGTTGCGGCAGAGCAAGACGGAGATCGAATCGCGGATTCTGGGTTTGGAGGACAAGTTGTTGAAGTTGGATGCTGCGAAGAGGGAGTTGGAGGAATCCGCGAAATCTGAGATCGCGGCGAAGGAGTCTGAGATTGCTTTGCTGAAATCGAAGATTGAGGCTATATCGTCCAAATTGACGGAGTCAGAGGGTTCGGAAGCGAAGGTCGGTAGGCTGCAGAGGGAGCTGGAAGAGATGAGGGTCAAATACGCTGAAATGGAAAAGAAGGTTCGGGAGATGGAGAATGGATTGGTGGAGGATGGAGGGGAAGGGAAAGCTGGCGGTACGAAATTCACTTGGCCTGCGTCAGCTATGGCGGCTGCATCTACGGGGACTCTTGTGGTTGCCGTGGCTTTGGTTTACCTCACTTACACAAAGAGAAGGTGAGCCGCGAGCAGAGATAAGATCTTTTTCTTCAGAAAATTTTGCCTCTGTTGTTGTGTGTTAGCTGCTTATAGAAGAATTAAAGTGTGGCCAATTGTTCGTAGCAGCGGTAGTGGTATTCAAACTGAAGTTTGAGATATGTGGACTTTGGTTGATTAGATCATTAAATAGAAAAAGGACCATGCGAAGTTGAAATAGAAGAACGGAATATGAAGTTTTCCTGCTACTAATTTTGCTTGTTCTTCCTATATATTTTTGTGATTTGCTGTTACATGGTTTGTCTTAATTTTTGTCTCATGCTCAGCCCCTTTGATTCGATTAAAGTATGAAGCGAGCAGTTGGTGAATGCGCACCATTGAACTGATGATACAACCCTTACATTCGAGTCATCTATGTTACAAGCAGTGCAACTCATTATTTCACTCAATCTGAACTAGGGATGCCACCGGGGCGGGTTTGGGTCGGTTCTTGGCAAACCCGGCCCCGGAACCATTGTAATTCTTCAAACCCGGAACCACCCCAGACCCACTACGGGTCCGATTTTTGGACCCAGAACCGCCCCGGTACCAAACCCGGAACCGCCCCGCCCCGCCCCGCCCCACCCCGATACCAAATCAAAATTTTTCTATCTATTTCTATTCTTTTTCAAACTTGCATATTAAACTTCGATTATTTTTCAATCTTTCAAGCTAAAAAAGGGCACTAAAAGAAAAAAAATCGAAAAGAAGAGAGACCTAACTTGAGTTGAGTACCTATATATCGGGTCGGGTCGGGTTTTAATATAATACCCAAACCCGCCCCGACCCGATGCATCGGTTCCTCTTTCAAACCCGGAACCGGAACCGGTACTGTGTAAGGATTCCCAGAACCGGCCCCAATAAGGCCGGGTCCGGTCGGGTCGGGTAAAAACCCGGCCCCGGTGGCATCCCTAATCTGAACAGTCCCGATATCCGCCTTTACGTGTTTTTTGTGCAAAAGTTTGCACCTGGTAAAAGGCTGAAGGGATACTTCATGGACCTTATATGGCCCTGGGCAGAGATCCTGCTTATGCCACACTTAAAATTGCTAATATTATCTGGTTCCCATTTCACACTTGAGCCAGCTCCGTCAATAAGCTGCCCTTTTTTATTAAGTTAACGGGTTTAAGTTAAATGACAATTTTTTTTGGGATAAAGGACTACTTTGAAAACTGAGATGAGTGCTTCTTTGTCAACGACCCAATGTTTATGTCAGCTTACTAGCAAGGAAGTGATTTGTATGGATTGGGCAGGCAGCCTGCCCTACAACACATTAGCGCTCTAGCGTAGGGTAGGTTTTCCCTTATTCCACTGGGAGCTCGGGCTTTTCTTCATCTTTCGAAGGTTCAGAGGAGTGACTGATATTGCGTAAATCTAGATGCAAACAAGTAAAAAACTCAACCGTCAATTTTGGCTTTTATTATTCTTCCCTCATTATCTACCCCCCAGTTTGTATGTCCTGATATCTGTCTTGCTGTGCAAATGTTGTTTTTTGTTTTCTTCTTCTTGAAGTTTTTACCAGGAATTATGGTTGATGACTTGTAAAGATTTGTTCTTCTTGAGGCATTTCCTGGATGGGGAGTGATACTGCATATAGTCTGTCTATTAGTATATCAGGCATTTCCTGGATGGGGAGTGGTACTGCATATAGTCTGTCTATTAGACGTGTTTTTACGACATTTTTTTATGTTCATAGGATCAAGTTAATGGCATAGACTCGTGGGCGGGATGTCCTAAGTTGTAAGGGTGAAATGGCTACTAACTCATTCATGATGGAAGGCCTTTAAATGTTTATGCGAGGAAAATAAGCCATTGGAAGAGGACTCCAAAATTGGAAATGTAGAAGGGTAGAAATATTTAGTAGTGACACCAGTACACGTGCAGCTTTGCAGTTATCCGTAGATCCTTGAAAGGACAGTTTGAGTTTTCAAGGAACTTGAGGAGGAAAGGTCGGCAAAGTATACATACAATTAACCAACTAGGCACTCGTGGCGTTGACTGCAGAAGATTTCTGGAAATAGATAGCGCCTTGAGTGCAGAAAATATCTGGAAATAGATACTGATTGATCATTGAGCAAAGTGGTTTAAGTGGATTTGATAATTGATAGAATTCCATGCGTCTCTATGATTTCAACTTTTCTTAAAAAAGAAAAAAGAGGAAATCGATGCTGCTGAACCAATAAGGAAGTAGCAATTAGATGATGTTGAAGACTGATTGCGCTATCCGCTTGCAGCTTAGCCATTGCTGGTAAGAACCCTATGGCAGTTGCCATTTCTTGCAATTGAAGTTCAGTAGATATGTTTGGATGGTCTAGAAATATGCCTGGACGTCGAATTGGGCAGCAATTATGATTTATGAGAACAGGAAGGTCGGGGTTTGATTGTCCATTTCAACAACCAGCTCCTCGTGCTCTCGTGAATGGCAGTTGGAATGCTCATTTGACATTTTGACTCCTACCTGAGGTACCTCGGCAGTTCGGCAACTCCATTCCCATGGTTTGAATTGTGGGTATCTCCCCATGTGTCAGCTTTTTCAATACTTTAGGGTTATGAACCAATCAGAGTAAATACAGTCTCTGGGAAGGTGCAATAGTTTGTCATGGATGAGCTCCTACTTTTTTTTTTTGCTACAAGGATGAGCTCCTACTTCCGACAACTTCAGACGAGCCCAGCAAATCCTCGAAGGACGAAAATCCTTTCTCATTCTCATCTCTTGATTCCCCATGGGAACCACTCAGGGACACCAGTGCATTAATCTCAGATGCCATATCACCTCGGCCCGTCTCCTGGCCAACATCTAAAACATCTTTTCTGGATCTCCTTTCAAACTTCAGCAAGCAACGAACAATTAAGCACATATCTCACTCAGTCATCAGACATAATGAGCCCTCTCCAGGTTTAGCTCCTCCGAAAATTACCCATTTTCCTCTTTTTAGTTAGCCAATAAACACAATCAAATAAACACTTTTTCACACCCATAATTGTGTAAGTGAATCTTCTATACATCTGTGACATAAGATGCACAAGTCACCACACACACAAAGTAAAATTTACAAATAAATATTTTATGGAACACGAAGTTTAGAGACTAAATTCATTATTATTAACTTTAGATGCACTCTACTTAATAGAGATTACATCAATATTCAAAGATAAAAACCTTCTTATAAGTGAAGCAAAAATCTCACTATCGGGTAGAATATATGTCAATCACCTATTAGTAGTGGGCATGACATTCCCGGCGCGTAATAATTTCTCCCTTTTCTGTCTTCAAGAATTCCTTCAACGGGCACACCTCATTCAGACGCACATACTTCAGTGTGGTGACATTGTGCACAATCGATATTGCACCCTCGAACACCTTCACCAAGTTTCACCTGCGCCGCCTTCATCTCGGTGGGGTTCTGCTTCATCGACGTCTTGCTGCAAGGGCTGGTCACGTACATGTCATACAAGCAGGAGGCAGTTCTGAGCGCATACAAGTGGATGTTTTATGTTCATTATTTATTTTTTATTTTTTTCACTTTCAGCTCAGAGCCTCAGACACAAATAGTGAAAGTGGATTTTTGACTGTAATGTTTTGGATTAATGACGAACCAAATGACTTCTAAGAATCACCATCTCACCCATCGCCAAAAGAGACACAAACCTCCACCCGGTTATTCATTCTTGGCTTCTTGCAGTAACTCCATCCCAGACTCTCGGGAAACCAACCGAATCAATCATCATCTCACGCAGCAAGCAGCGCCAGTCGGGGACCAAATGCCCACATCCACTTCTCCTCCTCCTCAAATCCACCTCCTCCTCCGCTTAAAAATGGACAAGGAGCCCCTCCTCCCCATCCACCACCCTCACCCTTTTCTAAACCCTGGTGGCCACAGGCGCCGCCTCTCTTCTACCCCTCCGTCTCCCGCCCTCTTCCCTCTCCCGGAATCCGAAGAGGTCTCCCTTCCCTCCCCTCCCGCCACCCCCTCCTCCCTCAAAGACCTCCTCATATTCGGCCCCCTCGACCCCGACTCCCCCCGCGCCTCCTCCTCCGCCACCCCCGCTGACGACCTCCAATGGCCCCCCTTCCGCTCCAAGTCCAACCTCCATCGCTCCAAGACTGCCCCCGCCATATCCGCCATCAACGACGTCGTCGATCCCCACCCCGACCTCCCGCCCTCCGCCGTCTCCCCCTCCATCGTCCGCCAGGCCTTCATCCTCCTATTGCTTTACCTCTCTTTGGGTGTTCTTATCTATTCTCTCAACCGGAATAACTTCTCCGCCTCCGAGACCCACCCCGTCGTCGACGCGCTCTACTTCTGCATCGTCACCATGTGCACCATCGGATACGGCGACATCACCCCCGCCACCCCTTCTACTAAGATTTTCTCCATCCTCTTCGTCCTTGTCGGCTTCGGCTTCATTGACATCCTGCTCAGCGGCATGGTTAGCTACGTCCTCGACCTCCAGGAGAGCCTCCTCCTCAGCGCCGTCAAGGGCGGCGGCCACTCCTACCTCGTCGACGTGAAGAAGGGGCGGATGCGGATCCGGATGAAGGTCGGCCTGGCGCTTGTTGTCGTGGTCATCTGCATAGGGGTGGGCACCGGCGCTATGCATTTCATCGAGCAACTGGGGTGGCTGGATTCCTTCTATTTGTCCGTCATGTCGGTCACCACCGTCGGGTACGGGGATAGGGCATTCGAGTCGCTGCCCGGTCGGATCTTCGCTTCTGCCTGGCTTCTGGTGTCGACCCTGGCGGTGGCGCGGGCGTTTCTGTTTCTGGCAGAGGCGAGGATCGATAAGCGGCATAGGCAGATTGCTAAGTGGGTGCTGGGAAGGGATATGACCATCTCGGAATTTCTTGCCGCAGATATTGACAACAATGGATTTGTGAGGTGAGGCGCGATTACACTATCCAATGTCGAACAATTCTGTTTTCAATTCTTCATTGGAAACTAGTAAGTCGTCGTTTTTTGTTGTTATTGGCGTACTAGTACTACAACTTCTGATAGTGTAAGCTTGTCTAATATTTAAGTCAAGTTTGTGTGATAATTTATATGCAAAACTGATTCTACTTCTTAAAACTCATTTCTTGAGACTGGCTTACATAAATCTTAATGTAATAGTCTTCATGCTTCGTATCTATGTGAACAAATCAGGGAGATAAAAGATTTAGGATTTAGTCTAGATGCTCGAAGCTCAAAATTGGCATACAAAGTGAGCAAATCAGGCAATTTAAAATGTTGTTCTCCGCCTTGTTAATGAAGAAGATTGTACTTCCTAGCACATTACTTTTGCAGGTTCCCTTCACTGATGAAGCAGAAACTGACAGATAGTTTTACAGTGCGTTTGGCTAGCACATCGTGATGAAACAGATTGTGCTTGTATATGCATGGATTCATGATGGAATAGAGTGTCGCTGGAGATACTTTCTGTTTGTATTGTCTTTTAAGCTTTTGTGGTGATGACATGCATGAATGAAATTCGTTTGTGAAACAGAGTGCTCTGACGTTAGAGTTCTATTAATAAAGTTTGTGTATGCTCTTGTTCCTCTGTTATGCAGTTCCATTATTGTGAACACAAGAAACTCAATTACATAATTTTTTTTTTCACTGAAGGAAGTTGGGAAAAGTAGTTTTCTGTGAAATTAGTTTGCCTTTTTTTTGTTGTAGCTCGTTGCCGAAGATAGTAAGGGGGCTGTTTCTCGTGATAATATACACTCTAGTGAGGTGCAATTTTGAAACTTAGTTCGACGGTCAAGACTTTTCAATTGGTGCAATAGTAACCGACAAGTTATTTAAAAGGGTCATAAAAGTTTTGGTTTCTGTTAATATTCCAAAAATAAGTAGAATGGTTATGTCGAAGATGTGGTGACCTGTTGGTTGAGATGGACATACTAAGTACTTGCATATACAAGAGGCAGTATGATGAACATGCATCTCCATACACCAGGACCACAAAAAGTAAAAGAAAGTTGAAGCAAAGAGTCAACTATGTTACAAAACGAAGCAGCTCATTTTGAAGATTGTACACTCAACTGGACAATGTATACTGTTCCAATTGTAAAAACAGATAACTGAGCACTATTTTACAGTCTGAAAAGAGGAAATGTGCATTTAAGCAATTTTTCAGGCAAGTTTATTTTTGTTGGGAGCATTAGCAATTTCTTCACGAATCATACCTTTGGTCAGATAGATAAATTCTTATGAAACAGTTTGTGGTGTTAGAACCTTTATAATGACTTGTTTATTATGCTCTTGATTCTTATATTTCCTTTGATTGTTTGAGCTGAAAAAGTTTTGGAGATATATTTTGCTTATCTGAAGTTGACGAAAAAAGTTACTTATTTTAAAGTTTAAATATTATGTTGGTTTCACAAAAGGTTATGTTGCGAGTATTATTGTGAAATTATTCATGTTTTTTTTATGTTTCTGTTTCTGGCAGCAAATCCGAGTATGCTATATATAAGCTCAAGGAGATGGGGAAGATAGCAGATAAGGATCTCATGTTAATTTGCAATCAGTTTGATAGACTGGATACTGGGAACTGTGGAAAGATTACTCTTTCTGAACTCATGGAGAACCATCATTGATTATCTCGAGCATTTGCTTCCTTGTACTGGTGGAGAAAAGCAGGTTTTAAACTTCCTGCAGCGAAGTTAATGCTCCAATGCGCCTTCCTATGCAGGAAAGATAATGCATATCAAGTTCATGTATACGTGAAATCTGGTTGGATGAATCATTTTGCCACTTCTTGTTAGTTCAGAAATTCTTCCTGTCCCTTGGTGGTTTCAAGAAGGGACATCATATGTTATTTCTACATATGAATATGTATAGTCTATTACACGTGTAAAGAAAATGTCCAAAGATCAATTATAATGTTCGCTTTAGCCAATTTAAAATTCTAATCTGGACGTAGTCCTTAAACTTCATGTTGAGATTACCTTTTTGTTCGCTGCAGTGCAGGCTAGGTTTTTTTTTTTGTTTTGCCACTGCAGATATATTTACTCTAGACATCTGATAATTGGCCAGGAAATTTCTGCTTTCATATTTAGCGTACAAAGAAATATGATCATTTATCGTTGAGCCCCCCAAGTTGGTGCAAAGTGCTTGTTGCTTCATCTAGGAGAAGTATATTTGGCTCTGGCTCTGGCTATGGCTATGGCTATCTTTTGTTTCTATCCTGATTCCTGGACCCCTCTCTTGCCGACTATTGTATCATAACCTAGTGGCAGACCAAGATATGAAATGGTCGGAGGTGGCAGCCTCTGCAGCTGAAATTATCTCGTTCTCAGTCACTTGCCCTTGCTTTCTGTAAGCCATGTTGTTTCGAATTGTTTTGTTGAATATACTGGTCCTTGGCCTAATATTGTACTTTTGAATTTCTAGTACATCCAGTAAAAGGCATATTCAGGATCACAAATCTTTCTAGCAAAACAATCAATGTGGATTCCCCACTGCCAAGAGCAATATTCTATAGTTAAAAAAAAAGCTGAAATGTTTAGGTCTTCACTGGGTAGATGTGTAACATGTGTTGCATAATTAAAGAGAAGCCCTAATGAAGATTTTGATCTACTGTTCACATAGATCGTGAGAGGCGAACATAGGCAGGAATGCCTTTCCCGAATGTATGCTCAAGCCTAAATACAGGTCCTTCAATATCAGCATATCTGGACAAGTGAGATACCTGAAGCCAACATGTTGGAGTATGTCACCTTTTTTACTCTTATTCGTGTTGTACCCTCATCTAGGCTTGCGTTTATCATGAATTTTCTGTCCAGGCTTGTGAAGATACACAAGCAGTGGACCCTTAGGCTTTTGTGGCATCATGAGCAAACGCACTTGTCTGAGAGACTCCATGTTTAAGGCAAAAAATACCTACTTGCGTTTCATGTAGTCATGTAAATAAAAACGCTATTCAAAGCAATAAACTTTTTTTTTAAATATTCTCTGAAAAAAAAAGAATAAACAAAAGAAACAAGTAAAGCCAGTTTCACACATTGAACACAAATGGCTGAAAAACTTATTGCATGAATTCAATATCTTTAAAATATTGTTGGATATCGCTGATATTCAAGGAACTGTATTTTACTAAAAAATAAATCTGCATGTCATGAAGGAAAGGTTTACGATGTTTTAATGAAGATGGCAGATGGTGTTTTTGCCTCAATAGCGGAACTTCAACTGAATTCTTCAACGTGTAGATGATGAAACAGAAGTCCTTATGTTTAAAGTTGAAGCTAGCCTATCTTATTACTGCCCAAAGTTGAAAGAAACAAAACCTAGTGATGCCTATATTTGCCTTTGTGTGGGTAACATATTAATAGCTATTCACTTTCCTGACAGCTCAAGGTTTTATTTTCATATATACTAACAGTTCAAGCTTTTAAGAAGGGGAAATGTTTTATTGACCGAGTTTGAGGACCAGAATAAATGACCCCATGCCATGGTGGCATTTAATCTGGTCCTCAAACTCGGTCACGCTAGACGCCGGCTAACCAACATAGTTTCATTGAAACTAAGTACTTACAAATTACAATGCAAGCAATAAACGAAATCAACAAGTAATGTCCGATAAGTTAACAAAACGTCTTGGATAAACAAATTAGATAATCACCAGCAAAGACTGATTTGCAAATAAGGAAAAACTGGCTCGTACAAAAGCAACACTAGCAGGTACGCAACCAAGTCTGTTCGTATAAAAAAACTTGTGGAAACTGGAGATACTATACCAATTTAGAAATGTGATTATCTATACTTCCTTAACTTTTTAACAACATGAAAAAAATAAACAGACACTGCCTACATTTGGTCACTGCCACCCCCCAAAATAAAATAAAAAACAACAAAAAGCCTTCCAAGTTCCAACCATTTATGTAAAATGTCGTGTCCAAGCAATGTAAGGGCTCTAAAAAGAGAACATGACAAGTACCATAATTTGACATGAATGCCTCTAGCACAACATTTAGACATCACACTTCACGACATTCACACTTCACTGTTTTTTATATATCCACTTGCTGAGTGGAAAAAACCATTATTACCAGCAAGAATTAAAAACAGGTTAATAAGAACGCAAAATAGATTGGGTTCGAAAAAGCAAGCAAAGTTGTAAGAACTTAGTTCAGTACAATATCAAGCAGATAATATGGTTAACGTCAATATGAAGTCGTACAAAGATGTTGAGTACCCACTTGGCAAATGCATCCTCTTCAAGTTCTAGAACAAGGGAACCAACACCAGAAAATAACATAAATATTGCAAAGAAGGTAAAAACAAAATTTGAAGATCTAAACACGAGATAAGCTAGAATCAAAATCAATAATCTCTTCCGAATTCAGTACTCGTCCTCATGTTTGCTTCTTTTTCTTCGGCTTCCCCTCCTTGGACTTCTCAACCTTTCTACTAGTCGTCTTTGCTTTGCCAATAGTGGAAATCACAGTTTCTTTCCCATCACTGTGTTTCCTCGACACCCCATGCTGTGCTTCCAAAATTCCTACCTTTTTCTTCTTTTTCAATTTCTTAGGCATCTCATCTAAATCGCCGAGCAACTGTTCCCTCTTATTCTGCTTCTTCTTCTCCTTCTTTGTCTCTTCACCAGCCATTACGTCCTCCACTTTCATTTCATTTACATCTTTCGCATCGTCGCCATCTTCACTAGCTATATCTGCCATCAATCTATCTATATCCCCATCCATATAACGCACTTCATGAATTCTTCCCTTTTTAGAGGTTTTTCTTATCTTCTTCGCAGATACCTCGGGGGGATCACAATCATTCTTAATCTTCTCAGAAACTCCTCCCGCCTGCCCTTCCTCTACCTTCTTCATATATCCCTCAATCTTCAAGCCAATATCTGGAACAGTTTGATATATTGGTAATGCCACAGACTCTAAGGACTTCAAGTGGAAGGAACGAATGCCTGCCCATTTCTTGGGCACAAGCTCCGGAACCCCTTCAATGGCTGCAGCCACATTTTGCACAATCTCATCTCGCCCCTGGGAAACTCTGCCAACCTTGAGAATACTACAAGTCCCTGTCCTGAGGTAAAGCAACGTGGAGCTACAAATCTGACTTATCTGATCCTTCCAATTATTCTTGGTCAGATCGATGGGAATTGGGATCTTCTTCTTCTTGAAAAACTGCTTACCCAGGAGACGGGGGAGGAGGGGGATGATGCGCTTGTCAGCAAAGAAGAGATCGTAAGAGTCACAAAGCTTGCGCTTAGCCTCAAATGGGTGATAATCAGTCTTTAGCTTGGACAGCTTGATGACCTTGGAGATTGGGATAGACTCAGACTGAATCTTCTTCTTGGCAATGTCAGAGGTAAGGGTCCTGTTTAGACGGCTGCGATCGTCGATGATGAGACACATCTGTTCAGAGCCATCAGTTGGGTGGATGGGGTTGGGAAGGGGGATCTTGAAGGGGTTGGTACGAGCGGCACCGGGTACCTTCTTAAGGGTGAGAATGAGGTAGATGAGCTCGTCTGCCTCCAGAAGTTGGGCCTTCTGGTGCTTCTTTTGCGATTTTATCCATTTGAGGAGGGCATCTACCGCCCGTCCCACTCTTTCCAGGGTCACCCGGGATGAAGAAGATGATGGCAATGGAAGAGCCATCAGAGGAAGCACTTACAAATAGAGCAGCTGCATTGCATCAGAATAACCCAACAACCATTAGAAGATCTGATTAAACAATAGAAGGAATCCCAATATTTTAAAAATGTGGAAAAGGTTTATAAACAATTTTGAAACTAGATGATTTTCAACTATTGAAAAAACTAACTTTTACGCAAATGCTATTACTTGGAACCAATGTTTCATCATTCACAAAATGTGAGAGTGGCTGTACTGAAAATTCATAGAGTTTTTTATGGATAATATTATCTCAACTATTCTTAGTCTGATAACAATTAGCTACAGCTAGTAATATGAAAATAAGAACCACGAAAAGTATAAAAAAGAGCAAGAGCAACAGCAGGAGAGAATAGAGAAAACGAATACATGACAAACAGAAAAAAACAGAACACGCGCGAGAGCTTTTCGTCTTCGGCAGCAACCGCAGCAGTGGCCACCACCAGAAGGCGATGAGAGTTGACACAAACAAGAAGAAACGAGGACTACATGCTGATAACGAGCCCAGTAGTCGCGCGTACCAGACTCACTCGGTTCGAGCTGATACTCGTACTCAACTCCAGCAAGCAATTCAATACTCGATTAGAGCTTAAACATATGCATATACATACTCAATAGAGCTCATGATCTGAAAAGCTCCAAGTTTCCAAACTACCAACACAATACTATTGTTCACAGCAAGCCAATAACATTCTAGTCAGGCAAAAAAAAGCGATAAAAAAGTTACAAATCACTGAACATTTACAGCACAAAGATCCTATACACTCGAATACTTTTTTTTGTAATAATTTAAAAGTCTACAATTCCAAATTCATCATTTGATTGTACAGTACAAACGCAGTCCTAAACCAAGTGGCCAGGCCGAAAGAGGACTCACCAAATTGGCGACGGGAGGATGCAATGAAGCAACAAGCTGCCAACTTTCCACAGCTACAGACCGGGCGCCTCCAAATAGAATCGAAATCGACCTGATTGTATGGCAGTAGAACAGGCGGAGCAGGCGGCGGCGATCAGAGCTCCGCCGCCGGGTGCATAGAGGCAATGGGAGATGGTTGGGTTTTAGGGTTTAGGAGCCTCTCTGTTTACTGGGCTTGTGTATTGCAGCCGGACCAAACGAATGCAGGGTTGGGCCAATATCAGTGGGCGGCCTTAACCCGTCTTCTAATGTTTTTTTTGTGGGCCTGACGAATTATTGGGCCTTTGCAAAAAAATTGACGAGTCTGAGGTTTGGGCTGTTTGGTTTTGAGCAGTGAAGCCCATTCATAAGGGACTTATTGTACATGCATCCATAGTCCATACAACAGCTGCTTTCTCTCTCGGATTTTTTCTCAATTGGGAATTTTGTTCCTTAATTAGTTAGCTTTTCTTGTTTGGTTAGATTCCTTTTGAACTTAGGTTAATTAGAGGTAGTGTCTCTTAATGACTTTCTTTTCTATGTTATGACTTACTCCCTCCGTCCATAAGGATTTTCAGATTGAACTAAAACTAGTTCATTTTGGAAAACCTTATGATAATAATTCTGGACGGATTGTTTTAGTTTATTCTGAAAATTTTTATGGTGATAATAATTCCGGATGGATTCTTGTGTTGAATAAATGACTCTTTTCAATGTCAATACTTATACTCCTATCAATTGTTAAGGACCTTTTTTCTTTGTTTTTTTCAGGTAAATAAATGCAGTGGTGCATAGTTTCTTGGCATCAAGCAATGAGTAGGAGCATGGGATACAACGGGAATGAGGGGCTAGAGCTCTTCAAAGTAAATACATGGAAAATCTCTTTGAAAAAAAAAAAGATTAGTACATGGAGAATCATATGACAGAGCATGAGAGACAACGGTGCTTACGCGTGCCCGGTCTTGGTTGACTTTGTTCAAAAGTCCTCACCAAAAAAAAAAAGGAAAGAAAAGACTTTATACAAAAGTCAAGCGAATTCCTACTCCAATTGTTTTGTTTTCCTTCATTCACATCTTCCCGACAGAGTCAACCGCTTATTCCCCTTTTTGAGTCTTCGAATGGGTTTGGTTTCTAGAAAGACACTCTAAAGCTGCATCGGTTGACCCACCCCAAGTCATACTTTTTGCAAATTCACTTTTAGTTCAAGGTCAACTGTCTAAAAAATAAGATAAATTTGTCAACTATGAAACTGCTTCTAATTTGCTGAAGCAAGAAAGAATGACCCAGACGACGTCGAAGTAGTTATTAGCTAAAAGATGAATGATCAGGTCAACCGTGTATTGATAAAATGGCAGCCACATCAGAGGTTCAGCCATAGAAAAGTGCTCCTTCCTCCAAACTGACTTTGGCTTGGGCCTAGAGCTCAGAAAAAAAACAATTCTTAGGAGGTGCCCAACTCCACAACACACCTCCAGATCTCTTGACAAGAAGAGGAATTGAATGGTTCAACTTACTGTTGGAACTTGGAACTTGGAACTTGTAGATGGCACTTACTCTGTTACGGTGCATTTGGCAACAGGGATTTGGACCTTGTAATTCATAGAATTGTGTGATTTAGTCCAAAAGTCAGTTTGGCAACATGGGGTTTAATTTTGGCCCAAATCACACCCTAAATCCCGTCATTTGGTTTATATCCCGAAAAGGACTTCGTTAAAAATGCTACCAACTTAAACATCATGAAAGCATATAACCTTTTCTTGATGAGCTAATAAAATTGCGTAATCACGTGAATGGGAGGGAGTTTAATTCTTTTCTAAAATATGAAAACCACCTCCGGTTCCCAAAATCACGTTGCTCTAACTTCCTAGGCCAAAACAAATCGACAGAAACCCAAGTAGTCATCTTATTGTGATCACAAGAACTTAAAAGATATCGAGTAGTGAATATCATGTTTTCAATTTTTGGGAAAAAGGACCAGCAACACCGCAATGGTGGTGGCATCTACAAGAATTGATGCTATTACTACAAGCAAATTTCATACAACTGCCAATGCAACTTCGACGCTTTCGATCTTTTGTAGAGTTTGGATCGAAGAGAAGAGATGGAGGAGAGCCGCAGACATTCGGGTTCCGGCAAACGACTCCTGGCTCGGACGTCGACCCCTGTTCTTGCCCGGATGACGACGGAGACGACTCCGACGATTCGCAAATTGAACTCGTCCTGGTAACCAATTCCGTCCATTCAAGAGCAGAAGAGATCATCTTCTCTAAAATTAACTCGTTCTTCTCACTGGACCCGGCGACTCTGTTCTGGTAATCAAAAACAGAGATCCAATTTTCTGAAGAAGATGATGAAAACCAATTAGGCGGCGTCTGCCCAATAGCCAGCTTCCGAATTCGCTCAGCTGGAGATAGATTAGCAGACCCATCTCGCCTCTGCTCTTCTTCATCAAAATTCAGAGAAGCCACAGGCGTCGTAGAAGCTGAAGAAGTCGAATTCCAGTCAGCAAACTCAAGAGCACTCCTTGGAGACTCAAACAGCTTGTTCTTCCTCTGCTCCTCCATTGCCTCACCGACACCGGCGACGAAAGGGTGGCTCAGGAGCATCTCTGCCGTCCATCTCTTTGCCGGGTCCTGCACGAAGCACTTGCTAAGGAAGTCCTTCCCCTGCTCCGAGGCTTCCCATGGAATCTCCGGCAACTCCTCCCGGGACCCAATTCGGTAGAGCAGCCCGGCGACGTCCGAGCACTTCCACGCCGGCCGTCCGCCGATCAGCTCCGAGATGGTACACCCGAGAGCCCACACGTCGGCCGGTGCCTCGCACTCGCTGCGTCCTACCGCCTCCGGCGACATGTAGAGAGGCGTGCCGCGTAGTTGTGAGGCCGTATCGTTGGCCCTTTTGGCTAGCCCGAAGTCCGCAATCTTCACCTCCACCGGAGACGAGAGAAGCAAGTTGTGTGGCTTGATGTCGCAGTGGACGTAGCCATTAGCGTGCAAGAAGCTAAGGCCCCGGAGGACCGACGCGGCCAGGTAGCGCACCTGCCTCTCCGCAATCCGTCCGCCCGACCTCCGTCGTAGATCATCCAAAGAACCACCCGGCACATACTCCAGGAAGAGATTGTACACAATGCCGCCGGCTTCCTCCCTTACATCATGCCCCAAGCAAGAGACTATCTCCGGACACTCTTGGAGGTGGGATAGAATTTGCTCCTCCCTCTGAAGAGACTGGGATTGTGAGATAGCGGCCGACTTGACGGCGATGATGTTGGAGGCGGCGGTGGCGAGGTGGACGGTGGCGAAGCTGCCCCGGCCGACGAGTTGGCCCTTGACCCACTCCATTTGGTGGCGCTGGTGGCCGGACCTCTCTATTGTTCCTATGTAAAACAAGTGTGTATTCCGTGTTTATGTGCTTGCTTGTGGCGCTTCAAGCTACGGTTTATATATGGAAGTAAGGAGAAAGATAGTTGGGGAAGGTGTGATAAGTACCGGCCACGAGGTATTATTATTGAGCACGTGTAAATCAATTCCGTTGGTCTCTCTTAATCCGGGCTGTTGATACTTGTTACTCTACTTTGATAGTTTAACTTTAAAGCTTGGAATGGTGGGGGTTTATTTATTCTCTCAAATGGCTCCATATGAAAAGTCCAAAGATGGGTTTCTAGGGTTAGGGTCTCTTAACATGCGTCTTAAACAGGGATCTAATCCGGGGATTAGTCAATTGCCATGGTCTTTGCGTGCTATTGAATTCGGCTATCCGACTTTGGAAGAGGATGACTTGATTCTAAATCTAGGCCCTGTCTCAACTAAAATCCAGAGCAAATTCCAAATTTCCAACAGCAGTAAATGTAAAACTTAGGTCGTGTGGACCATGATGTATGCTGCGGTGACGAGTTCATACGATTGGATAATGCATCCTGACTGCCAATTGCATGGCAATGGGGATACCTGATTGGACGAAGCAGCCGCCCCTAATTTCTGTTCTATGCACGTCCGGCTATGTTACTTGTAAAATCAAAATAAGATTGACCATTCACCAACCTTGTTTAGAAAAGCGAATTTAAGCGTGGTCTAGTCCCGACACTGCACCCTTACTTTCAGTTAATCGCACGGGTTCCGAGACAAGCCTCCAAGAATAGTGTCCGCCCTTTCAACGCCGTGTTGGTTTGCTTTTCCAAATGGCACATTGTACTATCAAGCGCGTAGTGTATCTTCTGCTCCGCCTGCACACCGTCAAATCCCCTGGCGTCAGCCATGCCGCGTAGCCCGCTAAACTCACTCCGTCCCACCCCAGGCCCACATAACAATTAGAGGGGAATTGCTTAATTCCGGTTTAATACAAGCACACAAACATGCGTGTGTCAATGTCAATGCTTTTTGGTACAAGTATAGATGTCAATGCTTGATTATTATTTTTAGCGCAATTTATTTAGAAGTAGAAATGTCAATGCCTCTAAAGCAGAGGTTCCCTATGAGGATGGAATGGTTGGCTCATATGGGTGAACTAATTTGAGGCCGTTTTTTGGGCCGAGGGTGGGTGCAACTTCCGACCCCGCTCCCCGTACAAAGTCACGTTTTCCGCCTGGCGGAGCATGTGGTGGCGTCGGCTCATATTCAACTCGTCCCCAACGACGTTCGCTCGGCGGTCACGTCACGTGCTTCTCATTGCATGTTAAGAAGCCCCCCTCCCCCGAAGTTTCTAATTCAAACAAATCCTTCCTCTCTCTCCTACACTGACAGACTCCCCCATCTTCCCAATCTTCATTCTCAGGAGTCAAATACCAAAGGGATCACCACCCCTTTCAGCCTCTAAGCCCGAAGTTAGGAGTAATTCTGGAGTGCACTTGGCATGCCATGTGGAATTTGTGCCCATGTGACACGATTTATCGATATCCTAGAGGTTAATGGCTCACACAAAGGGGGCGTGCGCTTCTAGCTGTTCTCCATTAAACGATTTACGTTATTGGGGATCGATGACTCGTGCCATGTGGGCGTAAATCCCGTGTGGCATAATGGGTGTTAGATGCTTAATACCAAAATCATCTTCCTCACCCTGCCGAGTGGTTGGAGAAGTTATTGGGTGTTCCTGGCACGCATGCTTTGCACATGCGCTTAGCTGCTTGGCTTCAAACAGCTAAAGCGCACGCATATAACTTGTGCCCCGTTGATTTTGGCACCCTGCATTAACCTCACGTGGTCAGACCGTCGTATCCAATAGTTTATCGGATGGCGGACATGGTTCACAGGAATTCACAGTAGACGATGAAGTTCATAATTTGATTATAAATGTCTAGAGAACAAAACGTGTTTACATCAATGGATGCGCTGAAGCTACAAGACAGCAAGACCCACAAGGGACTTGAGCGGCGGGGGTTTTACAAAAATCATGACCTCAGGGGGGGAAAATATCATGGACAGCCTATCAACTTGTCCACACAGAAACAAGTCACATAACATACAATGACTATTGGTATAGTATCTCACGTGGGATGTGAAAGACTGGATGGCCGGTGGTGTCATTGTCCAAGTCTAGAGCATCGTGCGTTTCTTGTGGCAGGTTCTCTTGGGGTACCGGAGTACTAAAGCCGTGGTGATCTAAAGGCGTTGAAAGGACGTTTTGGCTCCATTGATGGTGGTGAAGTGGTGGGAAACAATCTCTCAATTTGGACTTGAAAGACTCTCCTCAGCCGTTGTTTTTGCTTATCTTGGGCATGGATTCGTGCTTTCCTGCTAGATTCGGAGAAGAGACGACAATTGGTCGTCGAGACTCGAGAGATGTTATGTCCTTGAGCTGATTTTGGTGGGGAGAATCTGAGATTGTGTGTCTGGAATGGAGATATTCCTGGGGGATGTCAATTTTTACTGTGAAACAGTAGAGTGCAAGTAACCTGCCGACTGATCTAGCAGAAAAAAAAGTAACCTGAGGACTGCGGTCTTTATCTCAGAATGTAAAGAGTGTAAGAAATATTCAGTCTTATATATAGAGGGAATTTCTGTTCCTTATTAGCAATCCAATTTGACGTAGTTCAGAAAAAAATAATCCAACTTGAGTTGATAGACATGATCAGGCAGACAAATCTGTGAATCAATATTGAAGATTAAGAATCCCAACTAATACTAATGCTTAATTATATAAAGATTAAAATCCGTACGCGTAGGTATGAATAATCTTCTTATACTATTATATAGTAACAGAAGAGAACCCAAAAAGATCTCTTATTTCTAAGTCGTACATTTGTAATGGGCGGTAGGGATAATCCATTCCCTTTGATTAGGCAATAGTCGTGGACTTTATGGGGGGATTATTTTTTTATTCTAAAGAAAATAAATATATAAAAAATGTTCTCACCAACATATTTCTAACAACATGTTTGGTTGGTGTAGTGACCACATGTACCTCTTGAACATATGTTCTCTTCTATTATTTCTTGGTGTTTCATTGCTGTCACTCAGTGTTATATCTATCCAAATTCTTTGTGCAATAGGCTCCATAGATAAACATAGCTTGCTTGTTTTCATGCTTTCTTTCACTTTGTAATTGATGTATAAACAGGAAACGATGTATGCAATACGACTATTCTCATTTCCACCCCAGAAAATTGTTGTGCAATGCTACACATATGCCCCTCCATCCCGGATTAGTCCTATTTAGTTTTAAAAAAATGAACTAATTTTAGTTTATTCAGGAAAACCAAATAGAACTATTAATATGCGACAGGAGTGTCATACAGATGCTTGTCAATCAGGAGGTATCATATCCAAAACAAAGAGTGACGTTAAATGTATGCAAAATCTAGATCGAGCTAGACAGCATAGAGTATTAATATACTGACATAAGACATTGATAATGAAAAATAGGAAGCACAATGCTCTCTATTTAATCAGAACAAATTGATTTGCACACCTTTCTAAGCTAGTTATAAGCACATGGAAATCATAAGGGCTGCTGCCCGTGCTCAACCCAAATCTGGGAGAGAAGGATGGTCTACGGAAATCCTACTAAGTCATGGGCATTTCGCGAGAATAAAGGATAGATAGTGTACGATTTGACTGATAGCAGCTGTAATACTTTGGCAACTAGCCTTGCATGGTTGGCGCTGGCGCATGCGGTGTTTGAGGTTGTAAACCTATTTACTAGTTGGGCCTCACCCCTTCTCAGAAGAAATGAAGTGATGTGAACATAAACACCAACAAAACAACAATGTACCATGTTTGCATGATGCTTTGTCTTTCATGCCCAAGCCATTTCCTCTATTCTTTTCTTTTTCTTCATGTTGGCGTGTGTCTGGAGTTCCAGACAGCTTGCTCGCCTTGCACTATCTGAAAATTGAAAGATGTTACAGTATTAACTAATCACCATCTGCAAATGGGCTTTCGTGGTCCGCCATGTTTCTAACTGTTCCAGTGTTGTGGTGCCAGACCCATATTAAAGCCATTGAACACATACGTATTGTCCCTTGATCCCAGCTCATGCACAACTGTATAGATTAGCTGGACTTTGAGGAAGTGTACATATCATTGTGATCCTGATGAATTTCAAAATAGATCCCAGATTTAAGCCCATTGTAGATATTATATTGTTGTATCGGGTATTGGATCGTGGAATGTTGAATGTCTCATACAATTCTACTCTTGAAAGGTAGTGAAACTATTGACAGGCGTTAGGCCATTATGAATTAAATTACAGGCACATGAGATCATGGGAATATACATAGACATTGATTTTGCCTAACAGCATTTGTGAAGCAATGAGTTGGATGGATAGTGTGGGTGAAGCGCCGAATCTGCATCTGGCCTTGCCTTTGACTTCTGTTTTATGAGCAGAGGAGGCTCCACGATCATATCATCTTACCACTCAATCGTAACTACGGCGGAAAGAGAAAACACCCAACTGGCCTAAATAAAGAAGTCATCATCCTGTAGGGTGCAAAACAAGCAAATGATTTTTAGTCTATAAACATGTCTGAAGACTTTGAGTTTTTTCCATATTACCTGGCGCCAACTTTGATATTCCCATATTACTAGGTTTTTCCCGTGAAATCTCATATGACCTGGAATCTGGACATGAAGTACCCAAAATGCCCTTTCTTCTGTTTTTTCGTGCTAATACTGTGCGAAGAGGCGTGATGTGTACAACACGAAAAAATACAAGGTTCTCCGGCGATATACATCGGCCACTTCACCGGCGACTGGCGAGTTCGAGCGGCGATTCAACCGGCGGAATACACGGATTTTGACGAGTCTATTCGCGTCCCCCATCTCGATATCGAGCTGCCCCCCTGCTGGATTTCGACGACACGACTAAGGGAGAGTGCACAAAGGCGGCGATTTGAAGCGTATACGTCGGTATTTCGGATCTTCAACCTTCTGAGTTCCCCCACGGCTCCCTCCGCCTGTATGCAACCGGCGGATTGACCGATTGAGCTTCATTTGACGGCGAGGAAGAGTGTGAAAGGCACCTGCGAGGAAATACACACATACACACGACTAAACCGCGGTAAGTTACAACAATCTTTACTGATTTTAGTTTCATAAGGTCCGACATTTAGATTTTAAATTTTTACTATGAACTATAAAGTCGTGTCTGTAAAATACACGACTTTCTATTTAGTCGTGTACGCGACAACATGACTTTTATATTTTCGTATTTCACTGACACGACTTTTCTACTGACCACTCTACCTTACTCCTTGCAGATGGATAAAAAAAGGGATGAGTCTAAGGAGGAAATACTATCGGAAGAGGAGGAGGATCATGATTTTGTCTTGGCACCTCGACAGCGAAATCAGAGGGGCAGGAAGAGGAAGGCTCCGATGGACCGATCAGTAAAGAGAACATATAATGCGCGACCGGCCCTTCGGACGTTTTGTCAACCGGGAGCGATGAAAAAGTGTGCGGCCCTCCTACAGCATCACCAAAGATGCTCCTCATATGTTTTCCTCTTTTGCTTTTTCAAATATGTGAGTTGACGTTATGTCGTGTATTCGAAGACACGACTTTACGCATAGTCGTGTCTTCGAAAAATACGACTTTACGCATAGTCGTGTCTAGTGTTTATCGATGACATGACTATCATGAAAGTCGTATATACAATAATTGACTTTTAATTAGAAGTTGTATATTACCTTACTTCGACTGTTATGACTCTTGTGGATGTTTTTCTATAGGTTATAGATGCGTTTTTAAGTCTATTGAGGCAGCGCAATGACAGAAATCGGATGAAGTATCCGTGGGCATTTTTTGGATGCCACGCATTCAAAGAGATATTCGACAACGTAAGTGTTCCCTGCATAAAGAGTGATAAGTAATTAAGTATGATGTTCCCAGCATCATTGTCTAACTTTCTTCCGGTTTCGCAGGAGCACAAAGAAGGAGGAAATAATGCAAAATTGGTTAAAAAGCTCAGGAGGATGCTCGACGGCTTGAACAGGAACATGTTCTACACATTTTTCCCAATCCGCACTGGCTCCCACTTCTGCCTCGTGTATGTACATTTCCCGCACTGTGTATGGCGCTTCTACAACCCGCTGTCTGGCAGATCCCAGTTATATCCACATCACAGAAAAGCTGCTGACAAATTCACGCAGTTCATGAACGTTGTGATGGCAGGCAAGCTGGGGTGGTTTGGTTTGCTCGACTGGAAGATGACTCAGATCGCCAAAGCGCCGTGGCAATAGAATTCGAAAGACTGTGGCATCTTCATCATGATGTACGTCGCGCACTTGGCGTCCAATGTCAGCCCACCAGAGTTTGATCAGTCGACAATTACACGACTTTGCCGACCAGTCATTGCTTCAACCTTGATTTGCGGGCTTATTAACAACGAGTTTGACGACGATTCCGGAAGAGTCGAAAAAGATGCCGTCACAGTTGCGGGTTTTATACAGCTTCCGGAGAAAGAATAAATTCATATTCATTTTATTGTACAAAGCTTCTTTGGTGTACATACCGTACTCTTTCAATTAATTCGACTTCATTTTTTACACCTTGTTCTACAGTACTCTTTCAATTAATTCGAATTCATTTTTGACACATGGTTGCTTTAGACAAAATATCGCAAGCATCACTTTCAATACGGCCTTCATGCAACACGACTATGTATATAATCGTCTCTGATGCAACACGACTTTATATATAGTCGCGTACTAGCCGACACGACTTTGTAAATAGTAGTGTAACACCCGAAAATTTTATAAGTTTACCAAAACTGCTATTTTAGGAAACTGGTCTATAATAGAAAGTTTTGCTGCCTGTTTTGAAATCTTTTAATCTGGTATGTTGAGTTTTATTCTGATGCATGTTGATCGGTGTGATTGATTAACCAGATTAGATAGGTTCCCAGAGCAAGAGGTCTAAACCTGGGGCTGAGTGCACCTGACGACAGGGGTAGGGGCAGTATGCGAGTGTCAAGTATTTAGACTTGTTTTAATATTGTAACTTGCTAGTTTGAATCTTAGTAAGTGTGAGAATTTATTTTTGGCAAGTGTTGGCATGTGTAGCAGAAGGCGGAGAAACACTGGCCGCCAGATGTGTTGGGCGCCAGGGACCCCTGGGTGCTAGTACAGTGCAGGGTCCCAAAGCCACGTGGACACATACCTAGGAGCATGTGAACATGTGTGATGTGATGAGATTTGGTTAATTATGGCAAGGAGAACAAATCGTGGAAAGTAAATTCAAATTTTAAATCTTAATTGGCAATCGGTTTGATCTTAATTCAATTAGGGAGTTAATTAGAGTATGAGATAATTAAGGGGATTGTAATTAGTACTAATGGAAGATGTTGAAGGTATATTCCATTCAATCTAGTGCACGCTATGGAAGGGAGATCGAAATTAGATAATTAAGGGATTGATTGGGAGTTATCCAATCAATCCAAGGCAATTGACTCAATCAATTTGAAAACTTGCCCCCTTTGAAATAGTAATTGGATTGAGGCAATTGGGGATCGACTTGTGCTTGGGAATATGCTTTTTTGATGGGCAAGCTAGTCCCTTGATTAGAAAATAGATCTACGGTGGTGATTAGCCGGGAAGATCTATAAATGGGTCACACTAGTGGACCGGCCTCTCTTGAGTCCTTTGGCCATCAAACCGAGCCTTGTGAACCTCCTCATTCCGACCTCTCCCTCTCTCTTTCCCAACCAGCAGTGGTCCAACCTTGGTGGTGATCGTGGTGGTGAGCTTGGTGTGGTGGATCGACCGGAATCGAAGGTGGTGTTACGGGGGGAGACTTGAAGCACACACGGAGACTCTTTGATTCGACTAGGAGGACTTCTTTTTCCTACAACTTCTGATATCGATGTATTGTGTACCATGATTTGCATATCACGTGGATCATGATCAGTGGTTTGATAATATTGTCAGTCATATCGATATTTGTGGTTCGTTGAATGAAATACTGATTCATCTACCATGTGTGTAGAATATTGCTTTCATATGATCAATGTATATTCATTCTTCACGTGCTAGACCATAGGAGACATCCCCGTCGTATTGGACCCTTGAATGTGCTTTGTTTCATGTTGTCGTATCCCTTATTTGGTTCTATCCAAATAAAGTTGACACCTTTCCTAATCGAATTGCTTTGGGACTATGTTAAGTACGTCTTATCTCAAGTAAGTACTCGTAATTTCAAGCCATATTCTTAGTATTGCTTCAAAACTATGGAGATTCATGTGTCATAACCTACTGATGTTTCAAAGAGCCTTTTTGTTGTCATCCAATTTCGTGGCTAATTGATTTCAGTGTCTGTGTTTAATTGTCTCTTTTGGTTAAGGTGGTATTAAGGGGAAAATACATGTGCAGGCTGATTTGTATGAAAGAATACATAGAATAAATTACTTAATTACAGATGAAATTGGGGTTAGTAAGACACTTAAGAAAGTGAGTTCTGATGTCATAGAGTTAGTATTAAGTATTAAAGTAAGTAACTATTAGTAGTTAATCAAATCGGATTAAGTGTGTTGCTCTCGGCCAGAACTGGTTCTGCGCCGATGAATTGTAATGAAAAATTAATAACTAATTATAGAAAATTCATAAAAATATTCCGTTAAAACGATTAGAAACTAGAGAGAGAGGGATTTCTGATATAAAAATTACAGAACATGATAAGCATTGGTCAGATCGTAGTAATCATAGGAAGTGGGCTGTTCGCTCTCGGCCAGGACTGTTCCTGCACCGACGAGCAGTGATCAGAAAATCATAAATAAATATATACAACTCAGAAATTATGATTCTAGTTGGGTTAGAAACTAGACAATCAAAGATATATGGGATAAAAATTTCAGAGAAGGATTCGGGCTGGGTAGTCAGTGACCGCCGATGGAAGTGGGCTGTTATGTACTAGACAGATTACTGTAATTCATATTAAAACCCTAAATTCGGTGTACTGCTATACATTATAAGTATATATATATATTATAATGATCTGATTTTTATAATGTAAGAATCAGATGGTACAAGGTACAGTAATATTAGATTATGAGTATGAGTGGTGAGTTAAGGGTTACTGTCCAAAGTTAATTGTCCCATGTGTCCGAGTTCTTGATCGGCCTTTTGTCCAAGAAATTCTATCACAGATTCTGCACCTTGTGCACTATTGTTAACCAATTTCTGATAATGAGAACCTTCTATTCTTATTCAAGGAGATTGTCATATCTAAGGCTAAGTACGATGGTGTAATTCACTGTTCCGTGTCTTGATGAGTCTCAGTTATGAGTGATGAGATGATTGAAATCATAAATTCCTTGATTACCTCTTTTGTGAGTCAGATATTGAAAGTTACTCTTTTGTAAGTCAGTTATTAAAAGTTACTCTTTTGTGAGTCAGATATGGAAAGTCATTCCTTTGTGAGTCAGATTTTGAAAGTTACTCATCTGAGAGTCTATTATTTGATGATGTTGGTTTGGGTCTCTGTTTGAGAATTTTTTGAGATGAATTCAGTTCTATGTAAACTAATTCTCCACTAGGAGTTCTGATGAACACTCTTAGTTGGATTCATAGTATGCTCACGAGCCATTGGTAGATCCTTTGTGATCTCAGATGATATATGAACCTCTGTAGTTCAGCCGATGACGGCAACGCGTGCGCTTTAGACTGTACGACATTACGGAAGGTCTGCAGTCTCCGCCCATTGTGCCCGTAAGCACCGATGGGGCCAGCATCCCTAGACGCATGGCCGGGTTCCTCTGTAGAACCTCTAGGATGTTCTGGCATAGATGTCCATAGGGGAAGTGGACTGACATGAGAGCAGAAATTGTTAACTCCTACACTCTGTTTGTTTGGAGTCAGTATTCTTATTGATCTTCCTGACGCTCTGTACGTTTGGGAACTGAGTTATGTTTATCATTTCTATTTTACTCTCGATGTTCTATACGTTTGGAGTCTGAGATTGATGTTTATCTATTCCTGACCGCTGATAGTCTTTGATATTGATTTTGAGCAGGTAAGTGAACCCTGTATTTACTCTTCTTGATATTCTTAAATGTGTCTTTAATGCTCATTTCTACAGTATTCTATTTTATTACCTGTTGTGGGTTTTTCTTGGCTCCTACTGGGTATTTCTTTCGAAATACTCATGCATCTCTCGATGCAGGAATTAAAGTGGAGAAGAACTAGCAAGGTTCGTGTTTTGGAGCTCGATGAAGGAAGTTGATAAGATGTGGATTTATTTATCGTTTTTATTTTCTGTTCGCGGAGAACTTAACAGCCTGTATGCTGAGTTTATTTTGATGTTTAATGAATTGTTGACTGGATTATTATAATAGTGTAGTTGGTTTTATTATTTAAGATTTTTGTATAATGGATATTGGTTAAGCATTCTGGAACGGAGTGGAATTGTGATCGAGTATTCGGTCGCGGCCCAGGTTTCAGCCTCATGACCTTACTTGAGTTAGTGCTTCCGCGCATTATTCGAGGTTTTGAAATTCGGGGCGTGACAGTCGTGTTTCACAATACATGACGGTATAGATAGTCGTGTACTGTAATGTTCGGGTATAATGGAATACACGGATGATGCATTGAAAGATTGTTTTTTCATTTCTGATTTTCTTTTTCTTTACAGGCATACATTTCGGAATCAGTTAATATGCGTTATACAAGAATTTGTCTACATCCTAAGTGAAGAATGGTGGGGGCTTAGGTAAGCCGGAGCGGCGTATATGCGATGTCTCGTTCGTAGTCAGTTTGCCTTGTTGCGGAAGTGTTCGTTTCCTGCGCGTCCGATTTTCTTTCGGAACCGGGCTGTTGGTGCACCTTGTACGGTTGTGACCAGCTTGACGACAATTCCCACATTTCGAACTTGGCCTTGCAGGTGGCTCGGGCTGTGACTCAATTCTCTTTGTCTTTCTCCTGCCCTTCTTTGGAGCTTCAACCATGGGCGGTTCGCATTTAAATAAAACCCCGTAATTCCCCCACTGACTTCTGTCTAAAGTAGGAAACACTACTTTTTCGTACGTGGTGCAGTACGTATTTGCGCAGTACCACTTCTCACAATATTCTACCGGTTCCAAACTCCTCTCATCAATACATGCCATGGCATGCTTGCATGAAAGTCCCGTGCTCTGGAAGAAGCCACATGTGCAGGTTCTATTCGTAAGGTCAACAACATCCTGATGCGTAAGGTCAAGAACATCAGTGTCTTCCAAGGATAGTCGTGTCGTCGAACACACGACTGTATGACTAGTCGTGTCTTCGACGACACGACTTTGTTATAGTCGACTCTTACAGAAAACGAATTTATGCTTACCACATGGTATAAAGATGTCACTTCAAACTGCCGTAATGATAGCGGTTGAACTCAAACTGTTCCAGCACTCTGATTCCTCATCTGATTGATATGATTCTGTGCATATTTTGTTAACGGAGTCGGTAGCCCGTCTGCTTTCATTCGGCGTCTCTGAAAATGAACGCTTGTGGTCGCCCGTGTTTGCTCGATCAACCGAGTTATTGGCCAAAACCTAGCCTTCAGAAGCATATTATTTACACTTTCGGATGCGTTTGACGTGAGAGTGCCGTACCTTTTACCCGGATATTCTACGTTAGCCCAATGTGTTTTTGGAATATTGTCAACATATTTCCAGGCCGGCTCATTGTGTTCCTTCATCTTCTCCATGGTTGCATCGAATTCTGGTCTCCTGAAAAATTTTGCAGCTCGGAATAGAAGTTCCTTCATGTATTTTTCCTTCCAAGTATTAAGCATATTTGCGGCCATATGCCTTAGGCAAAACCCATGGTGAGCCTCGGGAAAGACCTTGGCGACCTCTATCAAAAGGCCCTTCTGTCTATCAGAGACAATAGTATCCAGAGAGGCCGGGGGGTCCGTAAAGAGAAAACATTTTAGTAAGGTGAGGAACCACGTCCTGTACAAGTGAGAGACAAAGCATATTAAACACAAAATGCTTCAGGTTGTTAGAAGGTCGTCTATAAAAAAAAACACGACTGTATGAGTAGTCGTGTTTTCAAAGACACGAATGTCTGCCCAGTCGTGTCGTCCAAAACACGACTGTTAGAATAGTTGTGTTTCCTGCTTCTATACTTACCACGTTTTGATATTTTTTTTATCGACAATTGCATATGCAAGACACATTAATTATTGATTGCTGTCGATTACTGTAGCAACCAATAATACTCCAGGGTACTTTCTTTTTAGGAATATTCCATCAAGCGTGAGCAACGGTCTCAGTGTTCTTCGGAATGCTCTTGCGACTTGGCCGAACATCCAAAACACACGTCTGAAGTCGTAGCCGGCTAACTCAATTGGGATATCAGGTATATTAGCTGATCTTTCTATCACCACATGTGTACCTGCGTTAGACCGCTCTAATTCCCTTCCATAATGTGGCAAAATGCGATATGCGTCTTCAGGGTTGCCATCGATCAATCGGATCAATTCCTCTTTCGCCCTCCATGCCCTTTTATAGTTGACTGTCACGCCCCAATGTTTCTCAATGTATTGTTGGATATTTGAGATTTTTATGGAGTTTGAATCCTTATGGAGGCCATGACACTTCCTCGCAATCCAGAGGTGAGAAGCCAATGGATGATCTTTCAAACTTACAAAAGTGTCACATGTATGCCGTTCTTCCCTCCTTGTCACGCTGACTCCATCAAGTCTGTTCGACGCCCGTATGTACCACTTGCACCCCGAAACCTTGCACGTTGCAGCGAATGTGTCCTTGCTCTCATCCGCTACTTTGAACATGAACTTCCTCTTGATTGCCAGATCAGTTAGAACCATCTTGAACTGCTTGACGCTTTCGAATCTAGCCCCTAAGGTAAGTTGTGCCTCGTAGTCTTCTGCTTGCAAACTTTCAGTCAACATCGTCTCCTCTTCACAATGTTTTAAAGGACCGGCCTGTGCAGAATAGGTACCCCAATCCCAACCACCATCACCCTCAATATTGAGGTACTCATTGTCCTCCGACGCGACAGATTTCCCTTTACATGTGTCTCCTGCCGTGGGACCTCTAGAAGTCAATGTTCCCGTGTGATCTGGCTGGCTAAAATGTGGTACTGTAAGAGGCTCATCCCACTGATCTGCAGACCACGGTAATTCATCTTCATCCAACAATTCTTCTTCATCTGGACTGGAATCTTCTTCTTCATCTTCTTCTTCTTCTCCATCTCCCAATCTGCATGAAAAAAGATGTATAAATGGACTTGAGAAAACGATAGCACGTAGTGAAGTCGTGTCTTATGCAACATGAATTCATTTGTAGTCGTGTATTATGAAACACGACTATGTATATAGTCGTGTTGCATATGGCACGACAAAATTTTTAGTTGTGTACTAATATAGTCGATTATAATAGCACACGACTTGCCTGTATCCGTGCCTTAGAAGTCTCACCTCGCATAATCTCCATCTCTTCCTCCTTCGACTGCTGATGCGGGTGTCTTATTGCCCGGGCTGGATGGCCTCTCCGACGGTGTCTTACTGGCCGGCCTCACTTCTGCCTCTGGTAGCCTCTCCTCCTCCTTATTTGCATTGGCATTTATTTCCTTATTGAGAGTCGAAGTCTCCATGTTATTGCCCGTAGAAGTCCACTCCATGTACAGGCGGAGTAGTCCATTTGTGCCTTGCTTGCTCTTGTGAAGTATAAATATTGACTCCACGTCTTTATCGTCTTCAAGGAGGTATGTGGATTCAGAGTCAACACGATATGACAAAGTTAATATACCAGATGTAGACATAAGCGGTAATCTTTCTTCCACTTGCTGCAACAGTTCCAGGTACTTTACTCGTGTATCTATAGGCAGGAGCTTCCGTTTCCCGCCCACGTACTTATCAGAATTTGTAAAAACTCCATCGTAGTGTAAGCAAAGAACTATCTTCTCCATCCGTACCTGCCATTAAAATAACGAAATAAGTTAAAAAACCGTCAGACACGATATATTGAAAACCGTATATGAGTGAAAAGCAAAGTCTATGAGTTATGTTTTATCAAACACGACTATTATTACAGTCGTGTTGTCGAATACACGACTGTAACAATATTTTAAAACTTGCTAAGTTTTCAACTTTCTTCTCTGGAACCAACTTTCATGATAAAAATCGTCGTATTTGAACTTCACCTACGGGTTTTTCGATGTACGCTGCCTCCATTGAAGTTGTTTTCCAATACCCGGTCTTTCCCGCTCGTTTTCCCGCTTTTTGCCGCGAAGATGACCTTTTCGGAGTTCGACGGCGCTGGCGCCGGAGATGATATGGGCGGAGAGGCCGGACGGAACGCCTTCTTCTCCGACTAACGTGAGCTTCTCCGGGTAGTCGCTCCCATTCCGGGTAATATGGAAAAACGGAGAGTGGGTGCTTATACCTAAACCTAAGGGCATTTTTGGTACTTTTCGGGTCATATGGAAGAAAGAAAGTGATTCTGGGTAATATGAGAAACCCGTAGTTGGCGCCAGGTCATACGTAAAAAGGCCAATCCTGTGTGGCTGGTGCGCTCCTGTTATGTTCCTTTGACCAAGCATGAGCATGTCTGAGGACTTGCCAAATGTTTGCATCCTTAAAATCCTCTCTGGAGCCTGGGGATTAGCTGTGATGTACTTACCAGACCTGATTAACATATGAGTTTCAGCACTACGTGCCCATGCCACATGCAGTCATCCTTAATTCGTTTTTGTGCAGTTTCTGTTTCCATGTCTATGGAACTCCGAGAATAAGCATCTAGTGGACGAAGTCTCCTACTCTCCTTTCGAATAAATTGTGTATAAACAATGAGTCCAGGGGCAAAATTTCCACTGCGTCTGATTTCATTCGGCTCACCAAGTCAAACAACTGGGCTTTCCGAAGCCCATTTAACCAGTACAACATGGTTTTGCTGAAAAACAATCAAATTGACTTCCGCTGGGAGAAAGATTAAGGTGCAGGGTGAAGAGGAGTGAAGTGCCACTGAATATCTATGGAAGTCTAATGAACTCGTGAATAGACAATTCATTGAAGCAAGGTCACATTCTAAAGAGAATTGGCCATTTGCATTGAGATGAACAGAATTACTATTTGACATAGCATGATCATTATGCCTGCTTTCTGGTTTTTCAGGTTTTATCAAGTTCGTGGAGATCCTACTGCCGTACATGAGCTATGGAATTCGTTCAACATGCAGAAAAGCTATGTATGCTTATTACCCAAGAGCAGGAAGCAGACAGTTGACACAAAAGACAGCTAGCCCTCTTGCAGAAAGAAGAGCGTGCAGTGATAATGCAGATCAACAGCTGCGATTGTGTAGGTTTTCTCTCTGAATGCCTTTCCTGTCCACCCGACAGTGACTAATAACCGCCTCAACCAAGTCAAGTGAGCTATGCTATTAATATCTTTTTGTTCGACGAGAGGTGCTATTAATTCCAAAATCAATTTACTTTCATCTCTTCTTTAAGTTTTTGTGGCAAAATACTTTCACATCTTCTGTTTTTATCGATGGACTACTCACTCCAGTCTGTCTAACAAAGTCTAAAGACGCCTGTTTTTTCCAAAACAAAACAAAAAACGAAGAAAATTTATGTGAACAACCTTAAGTGAGCGTCATTTGCTTCAAACGGTACACTTGCAACGGCTAAGATACAGGGGGTCCACGCATCCTTTGACAATTACGCCCCAACCAGTGGTGACATCACGAGAATTCCCCTTCTGCTCCTTCGAATTGAAGCAAAGCCGAACGACTGAATTCAATCAACCAATGGAGCTAATGCATGCACATGAATAAATATGGAGAGCACACTAGGCTACTTCAGTGCCCACATGGCCGCCCCAAACTTTAGCTTTTAGTTTTGCAGTCCAAACGAGACACCGAGCAAGAGAGAGCTCCAATGGAAGTGTGGAGACAACTGAGGGAGAAGTGGAAGTCCTCTCCCCAGGAAGTTGTGCTGATAGCTATATGTGCAGTGATAGTCATAGTGGGTGTCTGTGCTACAATCTCGCTAAGGAAGAAAAAGGTGTCGACGGTGCAACTGGTAGTGAATGAGAAAGAGTCATCGAATTGTAGTTTGTGCACGATGAAGCGAAGCTTGGTGGGATTAGTTGGCTGGTGCCGGCAGCAGGAGAGTGGCCGGAAGGATGCAGCTGTAGAATGCCTGGATTTGCAAGGTACAGCGCCATCAGTGCAGCATTTGGTTGGAGGAGGAGGAGGGAGCCCCATATCACCGGTGTGGCAGAGACGGATAATGATGGGGGAGAGGTGCGAAATGCCTCGCTTCAGCGGGCTGATTCTCTACGATGAGAGAGGCCGCCCTGTTGGCAGCTGCAACCCCAATCACCTGCACCTCTGCAACCAGGTTTGCAACTTAAAGCATCGTCTAATTCATTGCTCACTTTGACTATAGTTCAAGTAGAATTTGTTCAAGTTGGAATAGATGGTGAATGCATTCCCATGCTTGTTTCTATTTTTTTTTTTTTTTTTTGACGCAGTTTCTGTTTTCTGTTGCTGTGATGTAGCAGGTAAATACAGTGGCCACTCCGATTACACCTACTACTACAACTTCGAGGGATCTACTATGATTAATCTGCTTCTTTTGCACACTTTCCTTGATAAACCATAGTTTAGCACAGAAAATCAACGTGAGAAAAATCACCTCTCTGCATTGCTCTCTGTTTTCACTAGTTTTAAATGAGAGGTAATAGGTCTTATATGTAATCAATCGTGTACACTACAATAAAGATGCAGTTCATTAGTGAAATTTGAGACGATGCATTCTTCAGATCTTATCAATGTCCGGTAACACCTGCTGTTAAGCTCAAACGTACATTTTGGTCCAACCAGCAAAAGGAAATCGTATTATGGTTCATAGAGGATAGTGGGAGGGGAGCCATGATTCGCTCAGTGCCCTATGTTGTATGTCTGTGTTCACTTCTATATATGCAGTAATTCAATATTACAGTCTTGATAGGCAGTTATGTAATAAAAGTTATATATGCAGTTATATCTTGATAGGCAGTTATGTCTCCTCATCGCTAAAAAGCATCTTACAATCAATAAAGCCTTTGAGTACATATTACTGAATCTGACTTGGATAGTCCTATTTAAGAAGCTAAAGTTGCTTTTCCTTGAACCAAAATACAAAAATAGCAGAAACTGGTGGTTGAGACATGCATGGCAAAGATTCTGGATAAACTAGACATAGCTCCATTAGGATGTCGGCTGTCGGATTCATACCCATCAAATTAATACATGAAAATTTTCTGAACCATTAGTAGATGCATTTGAGCTGCAATTGAGCAAGCTAAACATGTATGATGTTATTCATTTGCTTCTTATTGACCCTATTTAACTTATTCTGAAAACCCCTGTTCCAATTTGCAGTCAGAATAAAAAAGGAGCCCATGGTTCCTGATACCCAAAACGCAAGCGTCTATTTAATGTAAATAAAGTCCACGTTTAAAATCTCAGTTGTAACTATTCAACCCTCCGTATCTTTTAGGGAATTCTAAGATATAAAAAAACAGAAATTCGCATGTTTCAATTCTAAAAGATCTTATGCTTGATAATAAAAAGATGACAACTACAAAAAAGAGCCGACGTTATATCCATGGAGAACTCTGGGGACTTTATGTACCTAAAAGAAAAAAGAGAGAGAACTCTGTAGGGACTTCATCAAGCATTTTTGACCATATACAACCAAGGTAAAAATCATAGCTGAACACATTCCAAACCTCATACCTTCACGATGATGAACGACTCAACCAGAGAAGAAAATAATGGCCATAAAATTATTTGACATTGATTTACACTTCATCACCAAGAAATTGAACATTATAAAAACCTCATGAACCTAGCAAAGGTTGTCTCGAGTTTTGATCTGATGTTTTGCTGTAGTAGGCATATAACACCAACTGTACTAGTCCAAGTAAAGAACCAATTCCATTGGGGACCTATATATCAAAAAGAAACTGCTTATCAGTGAAAAGACAAAAAAGAAAGACATCTAAAGTCGGGGACATTTACTGCACCTTAACTTTTATATCAGCATAAATTATCCAAAAAAACTTTTATATCAGCATATGAAAGGAATTCAAGAGATGCTCACATATATGAAAGCATCATGCTTAAGCATTCCATAACCAAAGAACGAAAGGCTCATCAAAAAGGTTGAAAGTGAAAGGTAGAACGGCATGAACTCAACACTCTTTGTTCTGATCACTAAATTCTGTAGAGAATAGAAAAGGGGAAGAAAAGAAACACAAGAGTCAGAAAGTTTTGACTGTTCTAACTCTTCAACTTGTTCTCAGGTACTCTAGAATCAAGAAGCACAGCAGGAAAGCGTTTGAAGAAACTTACAATAATAAACAATGGAGATGCAAACATACATATGAGTGAAGCGACACTCAAATACCCAACAAACATTTGCTGCATTGGAGGATGAAAACACCTCAAGCTCACAAATACTATGAACCCAAATATGCTAAGAACTGCTAACAACAGTCCCAACATCTTCAGCTGTCATTTGCAACGCAATAATATGTAAGACACGAAACATAGGAAAATTCCCTTTGAAAGATGAACAGACTACAACTATTGTTACACTTCTGAGACTTGAAAAACTAGTGCACCTTTTTAGCTTTTTCTGCAAATATGATAAAAATTGTGATGTAGGATAACTGGAAGACAGCTCCAATTGAATTAACTGTCGCCACCAAGATAATGCCAGGTGATACAAGTGGAAGGCCATACCAAAAGCATATCAAGCAGTTAATAAGAGCGTATATATAGGGCAACCCAGAGAACTGTTCTGTTGATTCATTCCTGATGATTCTCCTAAAAGTGGGTCTGCAAGATGGAATTTTCCACAGGTTAAACGATAAAAAACTGGAGACTTACGCTAAACAAAATGAAGTGACAAAAAAAATGAAGCTTACATTGGTGAAATGAATAACACGAAAGCAAACAGGTTACCTGCATACAAACACAAGATGATCAGTTTGCATCTAAATTCAAGTTCAGAATTTATGAAAAGAAATTCGTAATTACGGAGAGATGCAAGCAAGCTGGCATGTAAAAGAGGAAGATAGAGAAAATGCGAGTTTCTTCACAAGTCTCAAAGAACTACGAACTAAGAATGCTTCATCCCTTTTTCAGTGATTCACACTCAAGGGTTGTAAATTCAATTTTCAGTAAAAGCAACAAGGTCCTTCTGGGTTCGATCGAGCTAAAAGAAAATATATGTTTGATCCCAAAATACAATCAAAATTTGTCCAGCATATTATGGTTTTAATTCTAGTTCATAAGCCAGTATAAATCAACAGCTCCCCAACCACCAAAAATTCAAGTTTTTTTCGCTAATATCATCGTTTTTTCTCCTAAATTGAACGGAAAGTTGGAAAAACAAAAGCATACAACAATTTTCTGACTCAAAGATCATCCCCCAGTAGAATTTTCTCTTCAAGAAACCCAAGCTTTTCTTCTCATGGCTGTTCTTCAAGAACCAATAAAAGATGAACACAAATTCAATTCAACTGAAAAGGAAAAGGGAGAGTACCAGCGACTCCCGCCGCATTGCTGAGAGCTGAATAAGAGATAGTTAAGCCGGAGGAAATCATCAATTCGCCCCGCCCCGCCGCAGCTGACAGCAAAAGCCTCGCACCACCTAACCAACACCAACACCAGTACCAAGACCACCCAACCAATCAGAAGCAACAAGAGGAGGAAAAGCTCTGATGATGTTCTATATGTCTTCCCTTCTGCTTCGTAGGATTTTGGTCTGCGTTTATTCAAACGCACGTTTCCAAAATCATGACAGGAAATGACTAATGACGTATCTTAGGCACGCGCTTTTTATGACATCTTGTCGTCTCATCGGAGCTGGACAGACACAAGAGTTGCCAATTGCTTATCTCTGTGATCAACAAGCCTTTGCCATTTCCAATTAGTAAACGAGCTTATCTTCAGGATTCCGGAATCAATTAGCCGGCAGCATTCACTATAGTTTTATCTCCAGAATTACCAATGTAATTAGCTTTTTACTGTTAATGACATTCTTAATTGCCTTAATTGGAAACTCGGACACATCTTAGTCTTATTTAAAGAACAGATATGTTGGTGTCACCTCCAGTTGTCCTTTCATGGCACGCCTAACATGCGGTATATTCTTACCCACATAAATGTCATATTGTTTTTTGGTAGAAGGACGTGAACTGAATTTGAACCATACCCCTTTCCTTGTTAAAAATCGCTTTTCAACGGGCTTATAGTGAATGATTAGAACCATTTGATACTAGTGATTCCATTCTTTGATTGATTTTTTGCTTGACAACATTCATCGTTTATCTGCATTTATAGAAGTCTTATTGACTAACTAAACTATCTATGGCTTAGAATACGTCCTGCATTGTGGTTCATTGATGCTGGCCTGAGTTTTTTTTTTCCCTGAACAAAACTGGCCTCAAGTAGCAGCATTCGCGCCATTCTTCCTCGGTAGCCAATTTTCCTATTGAAAAGCTGAAATCCAAATTTTCTTTTTCTACAAAGATAACGATCGCTTGTACGCAACTACCACATTACATGATATGGCAATCAATCAAATGCCACGTGAAATGAGAATTGAAACATACCAAATAAGTCAATCGAAGAAACCATCTTCTCATAAATTCTTTGTTTTAGAATTTTCGTCCGCAAATAAGGTCTAGAAATGGAAGTGTCGATTGAACGCCTCCTTTGTGGTGGTCTACTAGGCTGGCATCCAGTTGTCCTCATGATTTTGCTCCTTTAAAAAGACACCAATGGGTCCCTTTCAAAATGCGATGATATAAATGGCCCACATTTCTTCAAGATTTTGTTGCCTTGCACGTCAATGAGGACGACTGTGGCTGAGGACTTCTTTGGTCCACGTCCCTTTGGAGGAAGCATTTTCTGTCCGCCTCTAAGATATCCGCGAGCTTATCTTTCATCAATACGAGCCGTCAATCATCACAATCAACAGCGCATATGAATGTACTTGTAGGATGTAGACGAGATTGGGCAGTCCAACTCCAACTTCCATTCCTGCACGAGCAAAAAACTTTAAGATGATTCTCGCCCTTGTCAGCAATCCTATCTTAATTCATCGATAATTAGAGTCCCTTCCATGTGCCTGGTGCATTGGGGCTGCGCGTTTTGGATAACGCAATGCACATAAAACAGGGGGCAAACAACATTCCTAAACGTGCTGCCTACCCTCTAAAAGATGCGAGTGGATGGAGATGCGCATATTCGGAAATATGGGGTCCGGCCATAGTAGCATCTCCTTTTGTGGAACCCCATAGATGTACACCAAAATATTTTTTTATACCAGTTTGTCTAGCCTGACCAATTTCCATTATCAGCATCACATTACCACCAAGGAGAGTTTGCCGCATCTTAAGGGGAGAGGAAGAAAGTGTTGAATAGAGGGAAAAATTATAATTTTACCTAAGTTTCCAAGGTCCCCCCTGCACGTGCCCCATGGTCCTACTTCTGATCACATAATGTTGTTCAGCAAAACAATTTTCTACACAAAACTCGTACACCCTGGTTTTATTGGACAATGAAAGTAGGCCTCACATCACCCATTGCTTCACTATCCTAAAAAACACAGGTGCATAGATTTGGTGTAGCACTAACATTTTCCTTTCATACTTTGCAAGTTTCTTCCAGTCATCGCATCAGCTACCTAATAACCACTTCTTGACTTTTGAACAGATATGTCATCTTCCATATCATCGATCAGCTGGGATTGCAGCGGAACAAAAAGCTCGGAGAGAATCTTCCATATCATACGGCACTTTTACTGATACGAGGAAAAATAAACTGAAAGACGACAGACCCGACACCACTGTTAAAAAAATACTGCCACAATAAACTTGCGACACATGAAGAGTTAAAGATTATATATAGGGAAAAGTTTAAATGAGATCGCTCTCATATTGCTTATATGAGGCCACTTTGAATCATAGCCGTTGGATCTTGATCTGACGGGTACAAATATCCATAATGATCTCACCCACTCCTTGATGTGACACACTCACCTACCCACTGATTTGATATCGACCCTCCGATCAGAATCTAACGGCAATAAAAATTGGCCTCATGCTCCTTATATGAGAACGATCTCATGTAAACTTATCTCATATATATATATATATATATATATAGGGAAAAGTTTAAATGAGATCGCTCTCATATTGCTTATATGAGGCCACTTTGAATCGTAGCCGTTGGATCTTGATCTGACGGCTACAAATATCCATAATGATCTCACCCACTCCTTGATGTGACACACTCACCTACCCACTGATTTGATATCCACCCTCCGATCGGAATCTAATGGCAATAAAGATTGGCCTCATGCTCCTTATATGAGAACGATCTCATGTAAACTCATCTCATATATATATATGAGAAAAGTTTAAATGAGATCGCTCTCATATTGCTTATATGAGGCCACTTTGAATTGTAGCCGTTAGATCTTGATCTGACGGCTACAAATATCCATAATGATCTCACCCACTCATTGATGTGACACACTCACCAACCCACTGATTTGATATCCACCCTCTGATTGGAATCTAACGGCAATAAAGATTGGCCTCATGCTCCTTATATGAGAACGATCTCATGTAAACTCATCTCTATATATATATATATAAACATTCCTTGTATCAATGTTATGAAGATGGGTTTGCCTTGAAGTTGACTAAAAGCTCAAATGATGACAAGCCCACTAGAGTCTTGAGCTATAGAATAGAATTTCAACCTTGGTAATTTAAGGTTCATTTTTAATTTCCCGTTTGGCTCTTGGCGAACTTGCAGTCCTTGACAAATCCAGACAAGGAACAATTTAATAAGCATTATTGCACTGTGATAACTCACTGCAATTTATTGGAAGAAGATAATTGGCAACTTTTTTACTTGTACGAGGGGAAGGACGCTTCACACAAGAAATGGATGTGCATATCACAAACTTTCAAGGATTGTCTCTCTTATCCAATTTGATATTTAATCGCTTTGTAATTCATTACTTCCTTTAAGTCTTCTTCCAGTAAAATGTCACAACATTCAGACTCGAAGCAAAGAATATTGGAAAGAGTCTGAATGTTGGTGGCCCCTAAGAAGGTAAAACAGAAATGAGATATATTCACTTCTTTTGATAAATTTCACCATTAAAAAACACTAGGCATAATGCAATGAATAAGGTAACTACATCAAAACGTAACTTAAATGTAATTCTCGGGCTCAAGTTGCAGGTATTCCATATATAACTGTTATAAATATTTTTTACTGTGACTATCTTAAGGATGATATATGTGTCTTAAGGATGATATCTGCGTACCTTTTGCAAAGATGATAATAAAGTAGAAGAGTTTATGATCGAATCAAGCGAAACACTTTGTCCTTAAGACAGAATTCGCCATCCCTACGGTGCTTAGGACTCTTGGGCGTCTGCCTCCCATAATAAGGCGATCAACTGCATGCTGTAGGAGCATTCCAAACAGCACGTACAGCGAACCACAGTGTGCAATGCTTTCACCGAAGGAAGGGAGAGAGGAAGAAGATGAAGTACTCTAAAAAACATGCAGAAAAACCCGTTTTTTCATGATTTTATAGAATTTCCGTTAAAGGCCCGTTGAAAACAACATTTCCCGTTAAACGGACGCGTCCGTCCGTTAACGGTCATAAGAAACTAAACCAGACCCGTTTTCGTTGAACCAAAACAAATTAGAAACCAAACTAATTGAATTTGTCCCAAAACCAGACCCGTTTTCGTTGAACCAAAACAAATTAGAAACCAAACTAATTGAATTAGAAACCCAACCCGACCGGCTGCGCGTGCGAACTGAATTGAACCGGCTAGCCGGCCGGACGGCGGCGGCGGCGCGCGTGCGTGTGGGTTAGCCCACCTAGGTGCATGGGTCCAACATCTCTCTCCCCCACAAAAATGGGGTGGCCCAAGGGCCTAATTTCACAGGCCAAACTTGGGCCTTATATACCATCCACAACATCTCCTTGGTATGGATGTGGGACTATTCATTCCTTCACCCAATTCACTCATTCATAACAAAGTGGGTTTTTAATGGGTTCTAATACCCACTTCCAACAATCCCCCACATGAATGAGAATTCACTGAATAACTATGCAAAACAATGCAGATAAATCGTGAAAGTAAATATTGAGAAGATCATGCATGGGGGAAAGGTAGCTTTTGGCTTTGAACCTTCCCTTGTGAAAACTATCAGGTTTACTGGGTAATCAGTGAACATGATGTCTTGAACTGTTCAGCTATTTGTGTAAACTAAGACAATAGTATTCACACAATTACTTCTCAGACATACTGTGGGTTTCATGACTGTTCATTTCGGCCATGAACAAACTTGATTTTCATGAGTACTATAGAAGATTTAGCCTTAAAATTCTCATAGAAGTGGGCCCATTCACCCTTATATAGGTGATTCTCATTAAGATTATCCTGCAATACCCCACTCGAACTAATTCAAGCTATGAGAACCATTAAAAGCAAAGTTTATCCTGATTCATTCAGCAGGCATCACTATCTCATCATAGGAATGAGAACAAGATTTTATCTCAATAGTGATTCCCCTTAAATCCCCCACAATTCGGTTGTCCCTTTGAACCTAGATCTTGGGATCTCTAGTCAACTAGGTTGGGTTGCTATTATGGTGATTCTTAATGTATAGGCTTCAAGCCCATTCCCCTCGATGAATTACTCACTTGTTCTTTGGTCAAACCCTTAGTAAGCGGATCCGCAATATTTTCTTTTGACCTAACATACTCAATGGAAATTATTCCACTAGTGAGCAATTATTTTATGGTATTATGCCTCCGACGTATATGTCGAGACTTACCATTATACAAGTTACTTTGTGTTCTTCCTATAGCAGATTGACTATCACAATAGATACATATAGGTGGCATAGGTTTCCCCTGCATTGAAATATTTTCTAAAAAATGACGAAGCCACTCAGCCTCTTCTCCTGCTCTATCAAATGCAATGAATTTTGATTTTATGGTGGATCTTGCTATGCACGTTTGTTTAGAAGATTCCCAAGACACTGCTGCACCTCCAAGAGTAAAGACATATCCACTGGTAGATTTGGAGTCTCTTATATCAGATATTCAATTTGCATCACAGTACCCCTCTAGTACTGTTGGATACCTTGTATAGTGCAGTCCATAGTTCAAGGCTTATCTTAGATATCTAAGAACCCTGACTAGAGCCTTCTAGTGGTCTTCCCCTGGGTTGCTATTATATCTATTCAGTTTACTTACTGAGTATACAATGTCCGGTCTCGTACAATTCATGAGGTACATGAGACTTCCAATAATTTGAGAATATTGAAGTTGTGATATGCTCTCACTCGTGTTCTTGCTTAAATGCAATGTCAATCCACAGGTGTTCTTGCTAGATGATTATCATTCTCATTAAATTTGTCTAGGATTTTTATAATGTAATGAGATTGAGATAACACATATCCATCAGATGTTCTAATGATTTTCATCCCTAGTATAACATCTGCAACACCCATATCCTTCATATCAAACTATTTGTTTAACATCCTCTTAGTAGCTTTAATGATATTATCATTGCTACCAATAGTGAGCATATCATCCACATAGAGGCATACAATTACATAGCCATCAGGTCTTGCTTTGACATAAGCACATTTGTCACATTCATTGATTTTAAATCCAGTTGACATCATCATTTTGTCAAATTTTTTATGACATTGCTTAGGTGCTTGTTTAAGCCCATAAAGAGATTTAACAAGCCTGCACACTTTGTTTTCTTGACCCGGTACAACAAACACTTCAAGTTGTTGCATATATATATATATATATATATGTCACGCCCCGGAATCCCATACCTCGATCGGAGTGCGGAAGCCAATCAATGATATACACTTGGAGGTAGAGAATCTCGGGCGCGAGACCGAACAGTCGATTTCACCACCAATTACGATCATCTCAAAAGGATGTGTAATCGGTCATGCCCATAATCAGTGCAATACAAATACAAACATTAATGAATACTATGAAATGAAATTTACTTAATAATGATAATCCATTTAAGAAAGTCAAAATAAAATAAACCTATAAATCTATGGCACACAATTGCCATTAAATGTCATAAGCATCAAATAAGCAAAGCAAATAATAAAAAGCTCAATCTTCACGGCTCCTGCAACCGCTTCACTACTGCAACTTCCTGATCTCAAATTCCATTTGCGCCTGCATCAGAGGATGCATGAGTATTTCATAGAAACACTCAGTAGGATGTAAAAACCCACTGAACTAAAACAACAGTATGAATAGGATAAGAATAACAAAGGTTTATGAATATGCCGCAACATCTGGACTAAACCAAGGATTTATACACCTGAAAGGTTAGTCGATAATAATTCCAACTTGCAAGTAGGGAAAACAACAATAAAGCTCCTACTACACATATGAGTAAGGAGAGAATGATAATCATTTCAAATGGCTCCAGACATCTAAGTGAAAGGAGTTTACAATTTCGGCTCGCTGAACCGATCACCCACAAGTGACTATACCAGAACCACCCTAGGGGTCCTCTTTTTGGAACCCTGCCATGCGTCTAGGATGCTGGCCCCACCAGTGCTTACGGACACGATGGGCGGAGACTGAAGACCTTCTGTAATGTCAACAATCTAACGTACGTATGTTGCCTCCTTTCGGGCAGTATGGAACCGCAATCCCATAAATATTAGTGACCCCGCAAGATCAAGCAATGGCATAATTTGAGCATACTATGAATCCACTTCCGGAGAGAGTCCTGCAAGACCTCTAGTGGACGAATCAATCAAATAATCGTGATGAATAATATTTCAAAGGAATAGAGGTAGCAACGCTCTAACAATATCAATCACCGGAATAGACTCTCATACGGAGTATAAATAGGAATGTCACATAAGAGAATAACACAATCCATACATACGTTCATGCTCAGCCCTAGATGGAAATTCTTATAGGTATCATCGTAATATATAAATCAGAGACAAGGTATTAGTGAGTCCTAGATGATTTGGATTCCAAATGGAACCTCAAACCGACACAAACGCTTTATCTTCAAATACACAGTTACGATTTTCTTGACATAAGTATTACCCCATTTATCATATTAACCATAACCCAACCTTACTGTGATAATCATAAGAACATAGTCTAGTAATAGTTACTAACACGTCATACCATCTTCACATCATATTAAGTGGTTTTACTTAAGTACTTAGTATTTTCACTTAGTTTCTGCTCACTGTCTTATGTACAACAGTTCCCTTCCGGCGGCTCCCAGAATCTGTACAGTTAAGATTATCTTCTGAAATTTTTACTGAGAGTACCCTTATGAGTCTAGTTTCTAACCCCACTAGTTTTATATTTTTCTGATATCATATGAATTAGTTATGAATTATTTACTGCCGACTCTCAGCGCAAAAACAGTTCTGGCCGAAAGTGAGACACATGATTAAACTTTGATTATCTTATTCCGTACCACTCATAGATGATAATATACTCATGATAGATGATAGTACTCCCCTCCTAGATCAATTACAGATCCTAGAATTAACTAGAGTTACCAAAAGATTCCCCTTTTATCATGTTTCTTCCCATACAACACATCCTTAGACCATAATGTCTTTCAATTAAGACAATTTAAGTAGGACAATCATTAAGGCATAAACTTATTCATTAGACATGATAATCAACGCAATATCAGAACTTCTATCTTCTGTAAAATTAATAAAGCATCCAACTTTGATGTGATTTACCATCTAGACATGAAGCATGAAGGCATATATGCATGTATCGCAATACTTATGGAAAACAAGACATAAATCATTAATCCCGCAAGATTCAAAGCAATACTCCAAGGAAATCAGTAAGAACACTCATCATATGATGTGAGAAAAGAATAAGAAGAGAGGGAAAAACCATCCTACTCTTTATCACCAAAAGACGTCGCCTTTCTACGCGATGTTCGTCTCCTCCGCTTCCTTCAAAGCTCCCGATCCAAGCTCTTGAGCAATTCCCACTAGAAGAGGTCTTCTAAGAGAGGGATGAACGTGGGAAGGAGAGGAGAAAAGCCTCTGGACGTTCTAGGGTTTAGTTTTCAAAAGCACAAGCCTAGTCTCTATGGGTTTATATAGAGTTTTAGAAGATCTTTGCCCAAACCAATTCTACCATATCTTGGACACTTTCCACCAATGGAAGAGTCCCTAAATCACCCTAGGAACGTGCAATACAAGTCTAGTTAGGATATGGCCTCTTTCCCAATCAAATCCGTCTCAAAATAAGTTAGGATTTCGCCAAATTGCAACTGGCGATCGATCGTCCAATACGGCGATCGATCGTCCTGCGCTGTTTACCAACTGCGCGATGGCGCCGATCGTAGCCGATCGAAGCCGATCGATCGTGTTCCATATGCCGATCGATCGTTTTAGTGCGATCGATCGCATCTGCGGGTGTATTTATTCAATTTCCCTTATCTTTTTACCCCGAACTCCAAATCACACAAAATTGGTGGCGTTGAAAAGCTCTTCTCACCAACTTAAATTTGCACATGGCACAATACGATCAATTCAAACGTTAAGAGGGTTAAATTTCAATTTTAAGATACTTACTAATTTTTCGGATGTTACAATATATATATATATATATATATTTCTTCATTTAAGTCACCATTCAAGAATGCTGTTTTCACATCCATTTGATGTATTTCAATATTATACAAAGCAGCCATAGCGATTAACATCCTAATGGAAGTTATTCTTGTGACTGGTGAATATGTATCAAAATAATCTTGACCTTCCTTTTGCTTGTATCCTTTGATAACAAGTCTCGCTTTATATTTGTCAATTGATCCATCAGTCTTCATCTTCCTCTTGAATATCCACCTGTATCCGAGAAGTTTACTCCCTGGTGGTAGATCTACCAACTCTCAAGTGTGATTTTGTATAATGGATTCAATTTCACTATTTACAGTCTCCTTCCAATATTGTGCTTCAGGAGAGGACATAGCTTCCTTAAAGCTTTGAGCCTAATTTTCTAACAAATAAGTTAGAAAGTCTGGACCAAAGGATTTTGATATTCTAGCACGTTTACTACGTCTATGTTCATCATCTTCTCTCTCATGGTCTTCACTATTGTCCTTTGCAACATCCAAAGTTGTTTTAAGAGAACTTTCCTTTTATGTAAAAATCCACAGAAAAATTTGTTAAAAAAATGAAGCATTCCAAGATTCAATCACAGTGTTTACATTTATATCAGGAATATCCGATTTATGAACAAGAAAGCGATATGCACTGCTATTATTGGCATAACTAATGAATACGCAATCAATGGTCTTTGGTCCAATTTTAATCCTCTTGGGATTAGGGACCGCCACTTTTGCTAGACACCCCCACACTTTTAAGAAGTTGTAGGAAGGCTTTCGATCTTTCCATAATTCATATGGTGTCTGCAAGGTTTTATTATGAGGTATTTTATTGATAATATAATTGGCTGAAAGTAAAGCTTCCCCCCACATGTTCTGAGGTAATCCAGAACTTATTAACAAGACATTCATCATTTCTTTTAAAGTTCTATTTTTTCATTCAGCAACTTTATTTTGCTGTGGTGAATAAGGTGCCGTGGTTTGGTGTATAATACTATGTTGTGAATAGAATTCACCAAAAGGTGATTTATATTCCTCACCTCTATCACTTCTTAGAATTTTTATTTTCTTGCCACGTTGATTCTCAGCCTCTGTTTTATATAAGATAAACATGTTTATTGCCTCATCTTTACTTCTCAGCAAGTATACATAACAATAACGAGTGCAATCGTCAATAAATGTAATAAAATACTTTTTACCTCCTCTTGTTTGAATAAGTTTTAAATCACATACATCGCTGTGAATTAACTCAAGAGGTTCAGTACATCTCTCAATACTTTGGAATGATTTCCTTGTTAATTTAGATTTCACACAAATTTTGCATTTATGATTAGAGTCAATATTAAATTTAGGCAGATATTCCATATTAATCAATCTTCGTAAAGCATCATAATTAGCATGTCCTAATCTACCATGCCACACATGACATGACTCAAACATATAAGAGGAAGAAACATTCTCATTCATAATATTAGCAACAAATACAACAGGTAATACATTGAGCTTGAAAATTTTTTCTATTATTGCTACCACCTGGAAAGACTCACTTAAAGTCATGTCTTCTGCATGAATTTCATGCAGGATAACTTGGAGATCTTGAACTTGATTGATCATAGTATTAGAGTCCACCATTTTGAAGTCCAAAAATTTGCCGACCAAGAATTTCTTCGTTCTAGCATCTTCAGTTTTGTACTTCTTGTCTAATGACTCCCACAGTGCCTTAGCACTTGTCATCGAACTATACACATTATATAATGTGTTGTCCAACCCGTTAAGGATGTAATTACGACATAAGAAATCTGCATGTTTCCATGCATCTACTACCGCAACAGCCGTTTTGTCTTCCCGTTTCTCCTCAGTGAGAACGGATACTTCCTCTTTAAGGAATCAAGCCAAATTCAGCTTGATAAGATAGAACAGCATTTTCTGTTGCCATCTTTTAAAATCCCCACCATTGAACTTTTCTTGTTTTTCCCCTTAATTCGAACATGAGCATTCACCGGAGTGGAAATAAGTATCGGAGTGAAGTTGGTACCCTCAGCAGCCATTTCTGTAACTTTGCAAATCACATAAGATTATCTCAGTTAAATAAAAAATTACAGTATAGTAATACAAGAGAATTCTGTCTTAAGATTGTAATTAGTTTTCTTTTCACTGTAACTGTAATGTAGGATAATATCTGTGTACCTTTGCAAAGATGATAATGGAATTGTTAGTAGAAGAGTTGATGATCGAATCAAGCAAAACACTTTATCCTTAAGACAGAATTCGCCCTCCCTACATTGCTCAGGACTCTTGGGCGTCTGCCTCCTAGGATAAGATGATCAACTATGTGCTATAGGAGCACTCCAAACAGCACGTGCAGCGAACTACAGTGTGCAATGCTTTCACAGTAGGAAGGAAGAGGAAGAAGATGATGTGCAATAAAAAAATATCCAGAAAAACCAATTTTTCATGATTTTATAGAAATCCCGTTAAAGGTCCGTTGAAAACACTCTTTCCCGTTAAATGGACGCGTCCATCCGTTAACGGCCATAAGAAAATAAACCGAACCTATTTTGGTTGAACCAAAATAAATTAGAAAACCAAACCAATTTGTCCTAAAATAATATTATCTTATTGACCCAACCCAACCCGACCGGCCGCGCGTGCGAACCGAACCGGTCAGATGGCGGCGGCGATAGCACGCGGGTGTGGGTTAGCTCATCTAGGTGCATGGGTCCAACATCTCTCTCCCCCACAAAACTGGGGTGGCCTAAGGGCCTAACTTCAAAGCCCAAACATGGGCCTTATATACTATCCACAACACCTCCTTTGTGTGGATGTGGGATTATTTATTTCTTCACCCAATTCACTCATTCAAACCAAAGTGGGTTCTAATGGTTTTTAATGTCCACTTCCAACAGTTTCTATATAGTGTCTATAAGAAGAAAAAAATTAACACTATCCCTACTTTCTCTATCAATTATAACACATACATTCACTCTCCACATCAATTTGTAAATTAACATTTTGTGGTAAATTTTGTAAATGAACTTGATTAGCATGAAAAATCCTCTTTTCAAATATGGAACTTCGATAATGCTTTCATATTCCTAACATTCTCATTCTCACCTCTTTTATTTCGAAGCAATAGATGACATCTTTAATCATTGTCTTCAATATGCAGAATATCACTAGTTGCTAAAAAATGAAAGGGTGCATATAGCCTAACCGGTGACCGTGACCAAATCCCCCTCACCAAACTAACATAAGGTTGTCTATGTACCATGGTTTTCAAAATCGGACTGGACCGGCGGGTCCGACCGTTGAGAACCGGAATCGATTGAAAAAGCAGTCCGGGCAGTTCGGTTCGGGACGGTCTGGTTCGTTCGCCGATTTCATTAGAAACCAGCCGGTTCACTTGGTGAACCGTTGAACCAGAATGGGTCCGGTTCACTGCCAAATTATTTTTTTAATTATTTTTTTAAAAATTATATTTTAAGTGGGGATTCGAACTCTCCTTCAAAATTAACTCCTCAACATTTTAACCAAAACAAAAAATATTTAGTATTTTTTTATGTAAGGGAGGTTTTGTTTTAAAAAAATATTATGTGTCAAACCGGTTGAACCGGACAGGCCAGATTTTTGGGTCAAAGGGCCGTCCGGTTTTGAAAACCTTGGTGTGTACTATGTTAGCTGATAACATCCAACCTAATACATAGAGGTATTCTACGCTATCTGTCACATTTCACTTCTGAGTTCTGGATTAGAAAACCAAAATTCAACTTATTTAATTTCGTTTGGCTTTCTATTGCAGATAATTAATATGGCCCAGAGGGAATATAATCTGTCAAAAAAATTTGGCTGCATTGAAAAAACTACCGATCGTCAAATTCTGTGGGCCGAACATTTTCATGAATTTGATCCATTTTCAAATGCCGCCAGGTTATTTGGGACGGAGCGAATATGACGAAGGATCTGGTGACCGAACCATTTCCGCGCTACTCGTCATGCAGCTAGCTCTCCAGGAAAATCTACTGAGGTATTCGTCTCAGTTTTTTCTTTCACAAAATCTAGAGGTACTCAAGTCAATCATGCTCTTTTTATGGGAACAAATATCTATGGGGCGGCGCTGCGTTTCGATTTTTCACAGTCCCAAAAGGCATGGCTGCGCACACCAGGTGTGCGGCAAGGGCTAGTGTCCGATAGCCGCCCTGCATTATTGTGTTTTGCCCTCCACGGCTCCACACCTCTGCGGGACCGGACCACGTGCACATGCCCACGGAGGCCACTATAAAATGGACTCTTCAGTTCTATTTTCAGTACCATCTCCTGCTACTTGCCACTTGTCTGTCCTTCCAGCTGAGAAAGAATGGCAAACAAGGGGAGCTTCGTGTCGCGCCTCATCGCCCTGAAGGAGAGCTCGGGCAAGACGTACAACCAGATTGCTGAAGAGACTGGGCTTACCAACGTCTACGTGGGCCAGCTTCTCAGGCGCCAGGCTCAGCTCAAACCTGACACCGCCGCCCTCCTCCGGGCTGCCCTGCCTGGACTCACCGATGAGCTTGTCAACGAAATGATGAAGGCGCCTCTGAGGTCGTACGATCCTAGCGTCATCCAGGATCCAACCATCTACAGGTATCTACCCTATGCATTCTCAGTTTGGGGTTTGTACTATTTGACATAGACATATGGTTTAGATGGTTTTGGTATATGATTGATTGCTCTTTTGTATCCCCTTTCTCTGGCATGCCTTATAGTGTTAATGGATATATCTGCAGACTTAACGAAGCTGTTATGCATTTTGGGGAGAGTATCAAAGAGATTATTAACGAGGAATTTGGAGATGGCATGTAAGTTTCCTCAAACTCGAAATGTCATGCCTGTCTAGTTTCATGCGCTTTGAATGTTATCTGGTACTGGCACCTTCAGCTAACACACACTGCCTAATTCTGTATCGTGTATGCGAATTTGGTTTTTCTATGTAAAAATTCTTGTGAAATGGTTTTCTCGCTGTGGGTACAATTCTTGAAAAACCACATCCGTTTTATATGATTGGGTAAAACCCCAATAAGAAATCTGTAATTGGTACTCCTACTTAGTTCTGGTCTGGGAGTAATATTTAGGACAAGAGAAAAAACCAACTCTAGGCATGGAAATGCATATTCAGTAATAACAGATATTTCAGACCTTGTGTGTAGCTTTAGGTTGGAATTTGCATTTTATTGATTTTTTTACTCGTCATTTTCTTGAATCTGCAAAAGTGTGAAACTGTGGAAATGCTTGATATGTATATTTCAAGCATCTGAGTTAGGAATTTACGGATGTACAAAGGTTGTGCATATTTGAATTTGATGTTTAAATTGTGCATACATAGCCTTAACAAGATGGTAATTTAAGTGCTTTCAGTCCTCAAACTACCTTATTGGGAGCCATTTCGAAAAAATAGGATTAGAAGAAACAGAAGATGATAGTCGGTTTTCTTTCTCTCATTCATCGTTGATCTTTTGATAACTAAAACTTCTCTTCTATTGAGCATTCCTTTTTTCCCTTCCAATTCATTGCTTTAGCATTTGATAACGTAAGTAGGTATGAGGAGACTTGAAGGTTCAATCTTATAGTTAGTAAATGAGATGTAATGGAGCTAAAAGAACAGCACGAGTGCTTGTAATTTCAAATTGTTGTATCTGATATCCCACTTGGATACTGCTATTCAATACACGAAGTTGGAATAAGTTTGTCATTTACTAAGAATTTAATTATTTTTAATCTTAATTACTTTTTACATATAAGTTGTTGATAGTCAATGAATGTTTTTTGTTCGCTAGTATGTCAGCAATAGACTTCTTCTGCTCTGTTGACAAGGTGAAGGGTGTAGACGGGAAGGACCGTGTAGTTTTAACATTTGATGGAAAGTACCTGCCACATACTGAGCATGTGAGTAGCATCTTGTTTTCCCTTCATTCAGTCTGCAATCGTGATATCAGCTTGATAAACTTCAATAAAATCTTTCTATCAATTTGTCACTTAAACTTTTGTCATCCTTGATTGATCTATTTCATGGGACACCATTCTAAAAATGGAAATTATTCTCCAGAAAATCGAGCATATGGTATCGCGGTTGAACTTGAAGAAGCAGGACTCCTAAACCTCTAACAAGTGGACTCCCGAAAGTCGTCTCTTCTACTGTGTTTAGAGCTTCTCACCGTTGTATTATCGTGTTCATTTGCTAGCAGATGCAATCTGGTGGTATTATATGTGTGTTAAGTTTCAGCCAATTTTATAAAAATGGTTCACTCTGCTCTTTTTGGTATCGATAATACGACTCTACATTTTATCAGCCTGCTTCTCCTAGCAGTTGGCGGAGGCAATCAAATATCTATTTACTAATATGGATATGGCGATCCCTTGACGCAGAGGTTTGAGATCGTTGTTATCTTGTGGCCTCCCTACTTCAAGTCATGTTGTTTAAATTAATGTTGGTATTATGTGATGTTTGTCTGTGTAATGTTGTAGGCTCCCTGCAATCTTCTGTTTTATATCAAGCAGCTGGTATCTCTTATCTATACAAAGCAAAAAAAAAGTCTGAAGTGGAATTTTCTGTAGGGTAGGTTGATTTCCTTTGTCGTGCTAACCTGAACTCATGTCTGTTTAGCTCATGGTTTTCAAAACCGGACCGGACCGGCCGGTCCGACCGCGGAGAACCGGAACCGGGCTGGAAACCGGTTCGGTTCACCCGGTTTACCCCGGTCTGGTAAACCGGCCGGTTTGTCTTAAACCGGACCGGTCCGGACCGGTCGCGGATTTTTTTTTTTTTTTTTTTTTTTTTTTTTTTTTTTTGAAAAAAGTTGTTGTTTGAGGGGGGATTCGAACCCCCCCCCCCCTTCCTCTCAAACCAACAGCCTTAACCACCTGGGCTACCTGGGCTCTTATGTTAATATGATACAAATTAACTATTTAATATATATTTACCATTTATACTTCAAAACCGGGTCATTCCGGTTTGACCCCGGTTTGACCGTGGTCAAACCGCGGTCCAACCGGACCGGCCATCGATCCGGGTCGATGGCCGGTCCGGTTTTGAAAACCTTGGTTTAGCTCATCATTAACTTCACATCCCCTTACTCCAAAACCTCATAAGTCACATCACGATCTTAATATAGATTGTTGACCTTTTCAAAACAAAATCATCAATGATGTCATATACACTGATAAAGAGCAACCGTCGGACTGAAGCTAAAGTCAGAAGCTTCAACTCTTAAGTTTGGCCAAACGCCACTGGTATATGTAAGTTGGAGGATGTGATTAGCACAATGCTGAAGTATGTGTTGCGGAAATGCCCTCGGTACATGAACACACTTCCTTGTCAATGAGAAATACTCCCTCCGTCCTTCATTTTGGTTCATTTTCAAAAATCAATTGGGATTTAAGAATAATTATACACCTCAACCTTTGCAATTACCCAAAAACTTTGAAACGAATGGTAATACCAATACATCGAATTGTACACCAAAACTGTGCACTTTTTTCATTGCCTAACAAAGACACGAGTGTATGGGTTTGGTCTCCTCCAGATTCGGTTTAGGATTATCATTTCCCTTTGAGAATAGTCATCCTGTATTTCTTCTTTTTTTTTGCTATAAGAATAAGAATACTAATCCTGTTACTTAGCTTTCATTATATAACCATTAGTATTATGCATAACCATTAATTAATGCATTAGCCGTGTAAGTGCCATTTCTAAAACGTCAGGGTGGCGTGAAGCATAACATTGTTAAATAAACTAGGTCGAGGGAGGTAATTGTAATATATTAAATACCATTTCCAAGGAAATATTGGGAGAGCCATTGGATTTATATACCCTAAACCCCCAAACCCGCTCCGCCATTTCCTTCGCGACCATCATTGCCATGGCCACCGTCGCTCGAGCCGTAATCGCCGCCTGCTCCCCCTCCCTCCTCCTCCCCCGCCGCCTCCTCGCCTGCCTCAGTCCTTGCCGCCATAGCATCTCCACCTTCACCGACTTCTCCCGCGCCAACCCGGCGCCGCTCCTCACCCAAGCCGCCCGGGTCTATGATCAACCGTTTGTATAAACCAAGACAATAGTATTCACACAATCACTTCTCAGACATACTGTGGTTCTCATGACTTTATTCATTTCGGCCCTGAACAAACCTGGTTTTCATGAGTGCTCTAAAAGGTTTAGCCTTAAAATTCTCATAGAAGTGGCCCCTTCACACTCATATAAGTAATTATTATTAAGAGTATCCAGCAATACCCCACTCAAATTAATTCAAGCTATGAGAACCATTAAAAGCAAAACTTATCCTAATTCATTCAGCAAGCATCACTATCTCATCATAAGAATGGGAACGAGATTTTATCTCTATAGTGATTCCCCTTGAATCCCCCACAATTCGGTTGTCATTTTGAACCTAGATCTTGAGATCTCCAGTCAACTAGGTTGGGTTGCCATTATGGTGATTCTTAATGTATAGGCTTCAAGCCCATTCTCCTTGATGAATTGCTCACTTGTTCTGTGGTCAAACCCTTTGTAAGCGGATCCACAATATTTTCTTTTAACCTTACATACTCAATGAAAATTATTCCACTAGAGAGCAACTATTTTATGGTATTATGCCTATGACGTATATGTCGAGATTTACCATTATACAAGTTACTTTGTGCTCTTCCTATAGCAGATTGACTATCACAATAGATACATATAGATGGCACAGGTTTCCCCCATATCGGAATATCTTCTAAAAAATGACGAAGCCACTCAGCCTCTTTGCCTGCTTTAACAAGTGCAATGAATTCTGATTCTATTATGGACGTTTGTTTAGAAGATTTCCAAGACACTGCTGCACCTCCAAGAGTAAAGACATATCCACTTGTGGATTTGGAGTCTCTTGTATTAGATATCTAATTTGCATCACAGTACACTTCTACTACTACTGGATACCTTGTATAGTGCAATCCATAATTCAAGATATATCTTAGATATCTAAAAACCCTGATTAGAGCCTTCCAGTAGTCTTCCCCTGGGTTGCTATTATATCTACTCAGTTTACTTACTAAGTATGCAATGTCCTTTTACTGAGTATGTAATGAGGTACATGAGACTTCCAATAATTTGAGAATATTAGAGTTGTGATATGCTCTCACCCATGTTTTTGCTTAAATGTAATGTCACATTCACAAGTGTTCTCGCTGGAAGATTATCATTCTCATTAAATTTATCTAGGATTTTTGTAATGTAATGAGATTGAGATAACACATATCCATCAAATGTTCTTGTGATTTTCATCCCTAGTATAACATCTGCAACACCTATATCCTTTAAGTCAAACTGTTTGTTTAACATCCTCTTAGTAGCTTTAATGATATTATCATTGCTATCAATAATAAGTATATCATCCACATAGAGGCATACAATAACATAGCCATCAAGTCTTGCTTTGATATAAACATATTTGTCACATTCATTGATTTTGAATCCATTTGACATCATCATTTTGTCAAACTTTTCATGCCATTGCTTAGGTGCTTGTTTAAGCCCATACAGAGATTTAACAAGTCTGCACACTTTGTTTTCTTGACCCAGTACAACAAACCCTTCAAGTTGTTGCATATATATTTCCTCATTCAAGTCACCATTCAAGAATGTTATTTTCACATCCATTTGATGTATTTCAAGATTATACAAAGCAGCCATAGCGATTAATATCCTAATAGAAATTATTCTTGTGACTGGTGAATATATATCAAAATAATCTTGACCTTCCTTTTCCTCGTATCCTTTGATAATAAATCTCACTTTATATTTGTCAATTGATCCATCAGCCTTCATCTTCCTCTTGAATATCCACTTGAATCCGATAGGTTTATTTCCTACTGGTAGATCTACCAACTCCCAAGTGTGATTTTGCATAATGGATTCAATTTCACTATTTACAACCTCCTTCCAATATTGTGCTTCTGGAAAGAACATGGCCTCCTTAAAGCTTTGAGGCTCATTTTCTAACAAATAAATTATAAAGTCTGGACCAAAGGATTTTGATGTTCTAGCACGTTTACTATGTCTATGTTCATCATCTTCTCTCTCATGGTCTTCACTATTGTCCTTTGCAACATCCAAAGTTCTTTTAAAAGAACTTTCCTTTTATGTAAAATTCCACAAAAAAATATGTTAAAAAAATGAAGCATTCCTAGATTCAATCACAGTGTTTACATTTACATCAGGAATATCCGATTTATGAACAAGAAAGCGATATGCACTGCTATTATTGGCATAACCAATGAATACGCAATCAATGGTCTTTGGTCCAATTTTAATCCTCTTGGGATTAGGGACCGTCACTTTTGCTAGACACCCCCACACTTTTAAGAAGTTGTAGGAAGGTTTTCGACCTTTTTATCATTCATATGGTATCTGCAAGGTTTTCTTATGAGGTATTTTGTTGAGAATATAATTGGTTGAAAGTAAAGCTTCCCCCTACATGTTCTGAGATAACCAAGAACTTATTAACATGACATTCATCATTTCTTTTAAAGTTCTATTTTTTCGTTCGGCAACTCCATTTTTGTTGTGGTGAATAAGGTGTTATTGTTTGGTGTATAATACCATGTTGTGAACAGAATTCACCAAAAGGTGATTTATATTCCTCACCTCTATCACTTCTTGCCAAGTTGATTCTCAACCTCTGTTTTATATAATATAAACATGTTTATTGCCTCTTCTTTACTTCTCAGCAAATATACATAAAAATAATGAGAGCAATCGTCAATAAATGTAATAAAGTACATTTTACCTCCTTTTGTTTGAACAAGTTTTAAATCACATACATCGCTGTGAATTAACTCAAGAGGTTTGGTGCATCTCTCAATACTTTGGAATGATTTCTTTGTTAATTTAGATTCCACACAAGTTTCACATTTATGATTAAAGTCAATATTAAATTTAGGCAAATATTCCACATTAATCAATCTACGTAAAACATCATAATTAACATGTCTTAATCTACTATACCACACATCACATGACTCAATCATATAAGAGGAAGAAGCATTCTCATTAAAAGCAACAAGTACAATAGATAATACATTGAGCTTGAAAAACCCTTCATTTAAGTACCATTTTCCCACATACATCTCACCTTAGTCAAAACAAACTTATTTGACTCAAACACCAACTTAAACCCATTCTTGCTCAGCAATGATCCAGACACTAAATTCTTTCGAATTTCTAGCATATGTAGCACATTGTTGAGTGTGAGTTCCTTGCCCGAAGTTATCTTGAACACCACCTTTCCAATTCCTTCAACCTTCACGGTTGAAAAGTTGCCCATAAATAGCTGTTCCCCATTTTCCACGAAGTGATAAGTGGAGAACATCTTCCTATTTGACCACACATGACAGGTAGCCCAAGTATCCACCCACCATTCTCTATCATTCGTGACTATATTCACTTCCAAAATTACAGCAGAAAGGTTGATGTCATGCATATTGGTGGAGAGATTCTCCACTTCAATCATGTGGGCTTGTGCCTTCTTTTTCTTGAAACCATCTTGTTTCTTCCGTTTGTGACAATCCTTAGCCTTGTGGCCCACCTTGTCACACACATAGCACTTGCCCTTGAACTTAGCATTGTTGGAGTCATGATTTAACTGTCCCCCAGGATGCTTCCTCTTTTTGTTGGTGAAGCCATTACTTTTATGCCCTTGTTCCACAATATTGACTTTGGCTTCTAAGCCATGACCACCAATTTTCTTTTCAGAAGAATGGTTGTCCTCTTCAATCCTTAACCTCATAATCAAATCTTCCAAGTTCATCTCCTTTCTCTTGTGCTTTAAGTAGTTTTTAAAATCCTTCAAGGACGGTGGTCGTTTTTTAATTATTACTGTCACCTGGAAAGACTCACTTAAAGTCATGTCTTCTGCATAAATTTCATGCAACATAACTTGGAAATCTTGAACTTGATTGATCACAGTCTTAGAGTCCACCATTTTGAAGTCCAAAAATTTACCAACCACGAATTTCTTCGTTCTGGCATCTTCAGTTTTGTACTTCTTGTCTAAAGACTCCCATAGTGCCTTAGCACTTGTCATCGAACTGTACACATTATATAATGTGTTGTCCAACCCGTTAAGGATGTAATTACGGCATAAGAAATCCGCATATTTCCATACATCTACTGCTGCAACAGCCGTTTTGTCTTCCTGTTTTTCCTCAGTGAGAACGGGTACTTCCTCTTTAAGGAATTGGGCCAAATTCAGCATGGTAAGATAGAACAATATTTTCTGTTGCCATCTTGTGAAATCCACACCACTGAACTTTTTTGGCTTTTCCCCTTTAACTTGAACACTTTATCCTTAAGACAGAATTCGCCCTCCCTACGATGCTTAGGACTCTTGGACGTCTGCATCCTAGGATAAGACGATCAACCACGCGCTGTAGAAGCACTCCAAACAATACATGCAGCGAACCATAGTGTGCAATGCTTTCCCGTTAAAGGCCCGTTGAAACCAAACAAATTAAATTTATCCCAAAATAACATTATCTTGTTGACCTAACCCAACTGGCTGCACGAACCGAGCCGGACGGACTGCGGCACACGTAAGTTAGCCCACCTAGGTGCATGAATCCAACATCTCTCTCCCCCACAAAAATGGGGTGGCCTAAGGGCCTAACTTCAAAGGCCAAACTTGGGCCTTATATACCATCCACAACACCTTCTTTATGTGGATGTGGGACTATTCATTCCATCACCAAATTAAGTCATTCATAACAAAGTGGGTTTTTAATGGGTTATAATACCCACTTCCAAATATAACTACTGCATTGCCCTAGTTTTCCTTTCCTCATCTGACAATCTCCCAATTGAGCGGACTACACTGTGGACAATATTATGACAAGTAAAGAGGAGGAACAAAGAAATTTAATTGTGAAGGAGCAGACAGATTCAACAATCTAATAAATGGCCGCAGAACATCTTCTAAGAGCCATACAGCACAGCCCAATACAACCGGACAAGATTGTTGTTGCAGCTCAACCTACTCCCTGCCAAGTGAATGACAAATGAAATGCGTATGATCCAACATTTAAATGACTTGAGGGCTGCAATGTGTAATTGACTCAACCTACCACCTAAGGCATTTACCGGTAACTCTAATTTGTGAGAAAATTTTAGGTCGTCTCAAATTTAAAAGGAATAAAAAGAAGAAATTAGAAAACGATCAAAACAAGAAAAATAACGTACTTTCTATCACACTTGCACTCAATCAGTTTCCTATTAAGATTATCAGTAAGGTATTCCGAGCAGATCATAGCTGGTAATTCGTGCAACATTGTGGATCATCACAAAAAGAAATGCTGCATGAAATAGTTCAAGCAATGGAAATCTGAAAGAAATCAATTCTCTTGACAATGGAAAAATCTTGAAGAGAACAAGAAAAAAACTCCGTACATTTGCACGAGTCTGAAGTGATTCTGTCGTTAAAATAATGGATTGCCTCTGTATAGAAGATAATACGAGTCAATCAGAATCAAAATGATTGCAACAAAATCACCACTTTTCCCTCAAGTTGTTAGTTCATCCAGATTCACCTATGTTACCATTGTAAATGTCAAAGCAATAACATTGGTTCTATTCGGTATAGAGCTTCAAGTAATTATATGGTACATGAGAAAAAACACACATATAAGCTAGGATACTCTTTTTAATGCAATAGAAATCCAACAGCTTGAAACATGTCCATGTTAACTTTTCAGATGGTGCCCATTATTGGCTACATGTAGAGTGGTTCTCTAAGATAAGTTCGCTTACCAGATTACTTCTTGAATCCATAAATAAGTTCGAACAGTCCACAACAGCTCTTCCATGACGTTTCTCTCACTGATATCGGAATCAAAACCTTCTGTAGACCAATATAATATTTAGATAATAGAAAAGTTCATAAGAATAATGAACTGAATTCAGCTAAAGAAGAGGGATAGATCCACAAAAACCTGATTGTCCGAACCCTTACGATTCCCAGGCCAGCTGATGCCTTCAGTCTGATTATGAATGACCTTCTCAGATGAAGGAACACCACTATCATCATCTACTTTCAATAATGAGTTCATGGTGGATTCATTCTTAGGGTCACGAGTCTGCTGAGGCACGAGTTCTTGAGTCATCATATCGGCATCAGATTTCAAGATGGGAGTCACACCCAGTTCTGAAACTCTCTCTAAAGAATGATCCTCAGAATCAGCCCCGGACGTTGTGCCACCGTTAGCTTCTTCACCAAGAGATTCAGCACGCTCGACGCAGACGTCCCGAGTTTCATCTTTTTCAACTGGAAAATGATTCTCGCTATGGGCTAGGTATTGAGCCTGCAACGAAGGAGATGTGGGATTCCCATTTCCTCTGTTCTTTTCATCATGGTTGATGAAATCGTCCTCACCCCTTCCGAAACACGCTACATTAAAAATAAAAGATAAAGAACTGAAAAACAGGAACTGGTAAAAACAACAATAGTAAGAGCTGAGAGGGAAGTAGGGTACCTTGGTCATGAAAGCCAAATGGGGCGTCGACACTAATAGCTACAGTCTCCTTCTTCCTCTTGGCCGCTTTCCTCTTCTTTGCACCTGATGGCATGACTGATTAGCACAAGATTGATAGAAAACAAGGAATGAATCAGCCGGGTACTAATTTCCAAATGATGAACAGAGGAAATGTGGCATCCAAAGCTTAGAAAGATGTAGCTAGGATTGAGGACAGGAGCAGCTCTGACATCTCGTGTACACCAAAAAAGAAGAAAGCACAAGCACCACTAAAAGGAGCCAAATGATGCGAAAAGAAAAGGAGGGCGGGGGCGAGATTAGAAATTTGGAGGGAAATTTGAAAGGCCTGGGCAAGTGGGCTGAAGATTGCGAGTGTTTATTTGCTTCAGGAATCAGGGTTTTTTGCGTTATATCTGGGCCTTGACTCGATTCTATCAGTAACGGGATTATGATTTGTAGTTTTGTGGCGGGAGTTTCCATAGGAACTCAACTCAAAATGAACTTCCTTAATTGCACCTTCAAGCCAAAGCTGGTACTCCCTATATCCAATAAAGCCTGTCCGCATTTGAAAAAAAAAGGATCCATCATTACCTGGCTGACTTTGCTCTCTCCACAGCCAAAAAAACACGGACGAGGCGTGGGAAAAGACTGTAAACCATAAACGTATCAGACTATGTATGAATGTGGATGGAGGGGTAAATATCAGTTTAGTCTACATTGTCGCTTAATCTGATACAGCAGATAGTAAATAGCAAATGGAGGGAATCGTGATGTTGAACTCTTTTGTTGGAGTACAAACCGTGTGATATTGTTGCACTCGAAAGGGCGACCTTGTGGGTTGAATTCAAAGCAGAGGATACATGCAAAAGTGCAGTTGCTGGACAAGTTGGAATTGAACACGACTCCAATTGAATTGAGCTGGATAAGCTAATAAAGTCTGAGCCAGCTTATGAAATTGTATAGATATTAACAAGATATGCCCTAAGATCTATGTAGTCATATGACCAATCGTTTTTCTTGTCGAAGAGATCAAAATTTGGCCGCATGTAGTTTTTTTCTCGTAAAATTGGCTGCGTATGGTTGACTATATATATATGAAAAAAATTTAAATGAGATCGCTTTCATTTAACTTATATGAGGCCAATTTCATTCGTAACTATTGGATCTTGATCTAACCGCTACAAATAGCTACATAAAATTCACCAACTCTTTGATGTGACATTCACCTGCCCACTAATTTGATATCCACCCTTTGATCAGAATCCAATGGTCTAAAAGATTACCCTCATGCTCCTTATATGAGAGCAATATCATGTAAACTATCCTCTCTCTTTCTCTTTCTCTCTCTCTCTCTCTCTCTCTCTCTCTCTCTCTCTCTCTCTCTATATATATATATATATATATATATATATATGAAGACGGTTTGTATGAGATCGCTCTTATATAAGGAACATGAGGCCAATCTTTTGGGCCATTGGATTCTGATCCAAGGGTGGATATCAAATTATTGTGTAAGTGAGTGTGTCACATCAGAGAGTAGGTGAGTTCTATATAGCTGTTTGTAGCTGTCAGATCAAGATCTAACGACTACGAATGGAATTGGCCTCATATAATCCAAATGAGAGCGATCTCATTTAAACTTTTTCCTATAATATATATATATATATATATATATATATATATATTCAGCTTTTGTCAAAAACATTAAGGAAGCAGGTGCATGGATTTATTTATTCGCAACTTTGGATCTGATTGTGTTTCCTGGCGAGTTGTCATAGATGCAACATTAATTTTTCTGCATCAGTTTCTGTCGTCTTCATTCCAGTCCTTTTAAGGAAGAAACTTAAAAGAAGTTCGAAAGTTGTATATATTGGGGCCGTTTGGGACACGAAAAATCAACTCCATCCAGCTTGAAAAATCCATCTAGTTATAGATTTCATGAGGTGTTTCAGCTGGATGTTATGGATTTTTCACGCCCCAAACGGCCGCTCTAGATGAGATCGTTTTTATGTAACTTGCATGAACCAAACCATCTTCATATATCAGATTAAGATCTGACAACAAGTGTCAAATCATTATGTAAGTTGAATCATCACTGTTGTCAAATCTTGATCTAACGGCTCAAGATTACTTGGCATCATGCAAGCTATTTGTCACGCCCCGAATTTTAAAACCTCGAATAATGCGCGGAAGCACTAACTCGTTGAAGACCTTAAGGCTGAAAGCCGGGACATGACCGAATACTCGATACAACTCTATCCATTCCAGATTGCTTAAGCAATTATCCATTAAATACAGAATACTGAAATAAGGATTTAAATAGCTCATACTGATTATACATTACAAATCCAAATTCAAAAATAAACATCTGAAGCATAAAAGCCACATAGACAAGTTCGTTACAAGAAAATAAAAATAACAAGTCTTCGCATAAACTTTATTGGCCTGGGAGATCAGCAGCTATCCCAAACTACTCCACTTCACTCTTTCTTGATACCTGCATCAAAGGATGCATGAGTATTTCCAAAGAAATACCCAGTAGGATGCCGGAATCCTACCGAACAAAATAGGTAATAGCCTCCAGATGGTACAAGATAGAACAGTTATCAGATTTCCAGGAAATAATAAATGCATAGTAAACAATGAATTCAAGGACTAGCACTCTATCAAATTCCGGACATTTCATTGGAACAATTACAATTCAGGATAGACTCCAACATACAAAGTATTGGAATTAACAACTTCTGCTCTCAGGTCAGTCCTCTTCACAATTGGACATCTATGCCAGAACATCCTAGAGGTTCTACAGAGGAACCCGGCCACGCGTCTAGGGATGCTGGCCCCATCGGTGCTTACGGGCACAATGGGCGGAGACCACAAGACCTTTCGTAATATCTTGTAATCTAAATACGTACGTTTTGCCATCATAGGCTGAACTACAGAGGTTCAAAGATAATCGGAGATCTCGCAAGATCTAGCGATGGCTCTTGAGCATACTAGGATTCCGATCTAAGAGCATTCGACGAACTCTTAGTGGAGCACAGTTTTCATAGAACTGAAACAATCAGGAATGATTAAGGATACTCTCCTTTAGAGATCCAGAATATTCATAACGAAGAATAGACTCTCTGAAAAGTTGGTCAATGATTCTGACAGAATTATCCAAATGGACTCTCATTAGAATATTTAAACTCTTAGAATAGTCAACAATGAATTACTTCGATTAGGGTTCATCAAGACACGAAGCACTAATCACCTCAGCGTACATAGCCTAGATATGACAATTCCCATGACTAAGAAGTTCAAGGTTATAGACACCAGGAAGAAATCAGACTCGATGTACAAAGTGTGGAGTTTGCTTAAAGGAAGCTCTTGAGTAATGAATAGACCGATGACTTAGATTCCAAAGACAATTATTTTCGGACAGCACCCAATATATCCCTATTCTTAATCCTATAATCTGGTGTTACGGTATATATTACCCTCTGGTTGTACAATATATAAACCCAATCATAATATCATATAAGTATTGATCCATATCTAGTATCTAGTACCAACCCGAAATAGGGTTTAGTAAGAACACAGTGTTCTGTCATATGCAGAACAGCCAACTTCAAGACACCACCACTGATCGACCACGATGAATTAAATTCTGAAATTTTTATCCCAGGTACCCTTAATCAAATTTATAATTTTCTGATTTATATTGAATTATTTACGAATTTCTCACTACCACTGGTCAGTGCAGGAATGATCATGGCCGAGAGCAGTGTTTAAATTCCCATTAATTTTCTTATGACATACTAGTAAATAATTATTATTTCCACTTACTAACATCAAATTATACTTCTTATAAGTCTTTTACAGAACCTAATCTACCTTGGATTAATACAATCTTTCTCCCTTTTTGCTTATCTTCTCATATTAGTAGGGTATACCACCATATGCTTATCAATACCCGAATGAACTCAATAAGACAAGTATACACAGACATTTTTCTCTATCACCAGGTGCTGATATGGAATCTATAGATCATGCTGAAATATCAGAAGTAAGGGTGTGAAAATTTAAAAGGATCGGGTCATGGAATGGTGTAAGAATCACCCATCGATTTACCAAAAATCTGAACTTTACAACAGGAGAACATGAATCGATCTGTTTTGCTCATTCAAACAACTATCTATTATTGGACAAATCATGACATGGAGTACGATGGCAAGATAAGACACAAGTCCAGTGATATAGCTTCATGGGAATGTCATCTAATGCTTTGTACGTGATGAATTACCATTCGATACAAAAAAAAAAAACAAAATAGTAACTTGGATCATGCACAATGTATACATTGTTTATCATAAGATTACTTGCATGAAATAACATAGATATCTCATCAGCAATTTATACCATTACTTCAGCACAACAAAGGATCATGCCTTTTGAGAAATCAGAGAATCAGGTTGTAAAAAAAACAATAACATCCTACCTCTACGAAAGTTAAATCCGTCCTCCAATCTTCAAGCTTTAGCCCTCCTACTTCCCTTGTCTACCCAAATCGCCAAGGAGCAATGATGATGGAAAGATGGACTGATCGAAGTTGGGATGGGTTGGAGAAAAAGAGTGCACCGGCCAAATTTTGCACAAGGGTTCCCAAGGAGAGTGCCGGCCTCCTCATGGTGCACTTAAATAGGTACCCTCTTCTCTCCCTCAATACTATTTCAGCCCTTGATGCTCCTCCAATGAAAGGTCCAGATTGAGACTTAACCAAGCCTCCCAAGCCCAACGTGGTCCCCTCTTCCCCCATCAGTTAGGATCCTTAATTAGTATGAATTAAGGCTAATTGAGTGAGGTATTAAAATAACTTTGTAACTTCCTAATAGCATAATTGAACTCTCCTCCTTGCCATGAAACGTCCTCAATATGAATGGCAAGTTTCATGCACATCCACAATTAGTATTTAATTAGGTCTCTTCAATTAACCTTATTTAATCTAAGTAAATTTTCCCTTTTTAAAGCAAAACCAACTTCGGGTCCATAAGAGGATTCAAATTTCCAATTCCACGATTTGCCTTCCCAACTTAAGGAGTGATTAGGCAAATCACATTACTCACAAACTCCTTAATTGGCTCAAAATAAGTTATTTCGAATAATTTACCATTTGGCTAATTAGTTTTCTAAGTATGGTTACATTTCATTAATAAGGAGATTTCAAACCAAAAAGACTCCCACGATTTGGTCCTCCAAATTGTGGGCCCAAGGGTAGTCCACGTCATCCCATAAAGTGGCGCACCACTACAGGTCCACGTGGTTCCATCGCTTGGTCCTTACACGTCTTATAGCACAGATCGCAGATGAACGGTTACTATAACTTGTACGCGAGATGAGTAGTTCTACCGTGCACGAGTCCTACACCTGGTAACACGTTCACTAGGCCCCGTCACACGTGTACTCGCACACGTGACTAGCCCTAGCCCTGGCACTCAACTGGCCCTGGCGTCAGGTGTATCAAACCCTGGCGCCAGATAGGTTATGGCGCCAGGCCCAGTCCTCGCGCGCGGAAAAACCTGCCTAATCTGGCGAAATAATTTTAATTGACCAAAATCATCAAGATAGGGTTTCACAAGGCCAAAACGAAATACCAGACCAAAAAGCATACCGATTACGAAAACTTTCCTATTTTAGACCAGTTTCCTAAAATAGCAGTTTCCAAAAACGTACCAATTTTTCGGGTGTTACACTATATGAGAACGATCTCATTTAAACTTTTTCCTATTACATGGAAGTTTAAATGAAATAGCTTTCATTTGGCTTATATGAGATCAATTTAAGTCGTAGCTATTGGATCTTGATTTGATGGCTACAATGGTGAGTGATGGTTCACACTCACCTACCCAACTGATTTGATACCCACCATTGGATTAGAATCTACTGACCCAAAAGATTGTTCTCATGCCCCTTATATGAGAATGATCTCATGTATACCGGTCTCTCTTTCTCTCTCTCTCTCTCTCTCTCTCTCTCTCTCGCTCTCTCTCTCTCTCTCTCTCTCTCTATATATATATATATATATATATATATAAAATTGACGAGATCGCTCACATTTGGCTTATATAAGGTCAGTTCAAGTTGTAGCCATTAGATCTTGATCCGACGGTTACAAGGGTGAGGGATAGTTCACACTCCCTACCCACTGATTTGATACCTATTGTTTGAATCGGAATCCAACAATCCAAAAGACTGTTCTCATGCCCTTTATATGAGAACGATCTCATGTAAACTGTGCTCTCTCTCTCTCTCTCTCTCTCTCTCTCTCTCTCTCTCTCTATATATATATATATATATATATATATATATATATATATATGCCTCCATCTTTCTTCCTTGAGACTATTACATGAAGCAAGTCTCATGAGCTAGAGTCACATCTAGTTGTCGGATTTCGATCAGAAGGTGGTTGTCAGATCATGGAGCAAGTGTATGAATCACATGAGCCCAAAGGGGTGCAGAACCTCTAACATATATTAAAAATTATTTAAACTAGTATAATTTTATTATAATAATTCTCTTGCATAATATAGAGAAAACATTGTGAACATAGTAAAACGTCTTGATGAAGAGGCCCCTAATATGGATCTTAGTTGTAGGCACTTCATTTCATTATCAGACGTGGCTTGGTTCCCGGCCCCTTTTTAATTCGTTTTTTTTTTCAACTGCCCCATGGGCAATGACCCATACACACCACTCACTCCTTAACTAGTTCCACACCACACACTCATTCCCTGACTAGGTCCACATGGGAACAGTATATCACATGATATTTTATTTTCACAATAGGTCTCTAGAACATTTTAGTGGAATGTTCCAGGCTCCTCCCACTAGGTATATATACTTTTCAGGTCAAATTAGCCTTTCTTCACCCGTAGTCTTATTAAAATATAAGCTCATAATTTGAAAATACCAATCTCTTTAATTCAACATCTCTTAATTTTGCTTTGTTTTTCTGCTACTTCCAACATCATAATCTAGTTACATAGCCACTCGTGCTTCAAAACCATTCAAAACAGCCATGGTTGACTCATGCTTATCACATTAGCTCGCCACATTCTGTCTTAGGAGAAGAGAATCTCTGCGCCTTTAGCATCTTCCCATATCTAAACCTTCTGTCTTCCTTGACATGTATAGGCTTATAGCGTACCTGACTTCCCTATTACAATGCAGTTTCAAAGAAGTTGCCATTAATCCACAACGTACGTCCACTAAACGTTATTGCGATGTTACTTTCTGCGCTTTTTAAGTTCACTTTTTCTTAGTCAATCATCCTTCTCATCTTATCTCCTTTTCACTCTTTACACTGCGGAAGCCACTAAGAAAATGACCAACTTCCATCTGATGATTTCTGCCACACCTTCCGAGTCACCCATTGGCAAGGAGAAAAGAAAAAGAAAAAAAGAAACTAGCCGAATTAGGTTTATCGACAAATTCTAATTCTACATTAGGTTATAATATCCATCAAACCTCCTTATCCATTTTCGAAGATAGAGTGCCATAGATAGGTAGCCGATGGCCACCCACTTAATATGAGCTACAACTGGTCTCATCTGCCACCAGACAAAGTCTACCAAAGTTGAAGAAGTCGGTTCTCCAACTAAAAAAAAGCGTAGTCGGACGAGCTGAACAGAATAAATATGTGTGCATTGAACTAATACCTAATACTTTCCAACATCCTGACAGAGGCATGAACATGAACTAAGTTCCAAGTAGAACGCCCGGCCTCACCCCACTTGGATTTGGAGGTGGTGGGACAAAACGAAGTGAAAAGCACAATAGCTTCTACCAGTAGCAAGCATCACGTCCAGCTTGCCAAAGCACGATTGAGTCCTTTTCAAATCCGGCGACTAGGAGGACGAACTTTTACTATATATGTGTCCTAAACCTGCTTTCCACTTCTAAATGACTAGAAAATCTTGCAAAGCTAGCTAGTTCAATCCGTGTCTTTCTTGCTGCTTCCGTACCCTTCTTTATTCCATTATATTCCGATATGGAAGCTGCGAGGTTGGTGAAATGGTGAATGTACTGAAAGAGCCGTCATTAAGTGCGGCGCGGACTACAATCAGTCCGGGAGAGGAGAGATAATCGCTGGGTCACAGCTCACAAAGAAATTGACATGTTCTTGGGGGTCCCCATGGTCCATAGTCCATTTACTACTTATCTTTTGTCGCGTAGGAACCTAACTCAATGACGATGGCCATGGCAATATGGATTGCTTTGGACGACTTGTGTATTTATTTATGCAAGGGATGCAGGGTGCTTGGATTGTGCAGGTTATTTCTGTAGTATAACCATGAATCACATGGGGTCCATTGGTCGGAAAGAGACGCTTTCAGCCTTCCGGGGGTGCTGTGGGTGTAAAACTGTGGTTAGAGAAAAAAAAATTGAAATCAGCTAGTGAAGCTTTACCAGCGACTACATTAGCCCTCATCCCGTTTCAGGAAATCACAATGCATGTATGAGGATAGGGGTGTGTCTATTCCCTTTGATCAACGGCTGGTGAAGCTTTAAGAGCTTCTAAAGGAGCCAGGAAATATTTTCCTACCGGTTCCATGGCAGGAGTCTGTGACCTTGTTCATCGAGATCCTAGCATGGTTTTATAGAGGCCTAACCTAAGTACAACTACTACGTGACAATGTTAGGGCCGTTTTTCATGTAGTTATATATGTACCATGTTAGACCTCTATTTACACTGTTAGATTCTTATGTACCATGGTCATAGACTCTGGTCATAAATCTAGGTCGGTCAGGCTAGCGAGAAGCGTCCAAGAAGAAAAGGGGCTTCAGCCTGCTGGGCAAGTTGCTCATCACATAAGATCATACTTGTTAAAGAGTAATAAAAGTAAGATGAGCTATCTTTTCCTTTCAAAGTGGTCCTATCATAGATTTAAAAATTGGGAAGCAAATCCCTTAGAGCTTTGCTAGCGGGAATCGTATGGTGTGACGTCCTCTTGATCGAGAAGATTCAAACATTTTAAAAATCCAAATTAAACGCTCTTTTTGGCTTTTTGCTGGCTGGAATTGTAGGCTATAATTTTTTTTATAAATAGGTGATATGTGAATGCCCTTATGAGAATTTTAAAAAGTTGCGAGATGATAGCTATCTTCCTATCTAACACATTACACATTCATGTATGTAATATGTAGGGAGGAAAAAAGTAGTAAGACAATCAATAAAGTCCAATTACTCGGCTTGAAAAAGGTTCAAAGGCCCTTTATTACTTGAATTACATGGATGTACATTAGGAAGCAAGACCAAATGTCGTAATTATAAGGGTTCATTTCGGAAAAAGACAAACCCCGTATGCTATACCCGTGCTTTTTTCCATGCCCACGGTGATAGCCGTCAGATCAAAGTCATTTGACGGCTACCAAACCCGAGCACGGAAAAAAGCACGGGCTAGAGGGCACGGGGTTTAACATCACTCGATTCATTTTTACCCAAAAAAGAGAAACAAAAGAAAAAAGGAGAGAGGACCTCCACATTGGCTATGTGCTTATAATCAGCACTTGACGTTACAAGCCGCCTCCTCTCGTGAGTTCTAACCATACTTTATGTTGTGCAACCTTAACCAGCTGGGATTTCCTGATGTCCAACATTGTACACAATTGAGTGGAACACTGGAACTTATTCCTTTCTGTCAGGGACTCAGGCGGAACCAGATGCATTTTGCCATCCATGGGACTCGCTCAACCGGTCGCCTTCTTGTCTTGAGTTCTTGAGGTTTAGGAAAAAATCAAAATAGGCCGAGCTCGCCATAAATCTGCCTCGAGTCCTCATCCTCATTCACCCTGTCTATAAAAGCCATGCAAACGCACCCCATTTCCACCCCAACGAGGCCACAACCCACACGAAAGAAGCCCCCCCATCCCCTGTCCTCCTTAGTCAATCCATCAACCAAGATCTTTCCATGGAGGAAGACAGGAACAAACCAGAAGCGCAACTCGTCGTCATTGACATGGCAGACGGCAGCGCTACAACGACTAGTGCAACAACTACTATTACTGCAAAGGCTAATTCAGCGAGGAAAGCTAAAAAGCCTCCAATCCTGATTAGATTCCATGCAGGCTACTTCAGAATAAGCCTCTCCCTCTGCGGTCAGGCCCTGCTCTGGAAAACCCTGAGCGAACCTACCAAGGACCTCCACGCCCTCCGTCACATCCTCCACCTGCTTCCCCAGTCGGCCTTCATCCTTCTCTGGTCTGTCGCCTTCCTCACGCTCATCGTCCTCTCTCTACTCTACCTCCTCAAGTGCCTCCTCCACTTCCCCGCCGTCAAGGCCGAGTTCTGCCATCACGTCGGCGTCAACTACCTTTTCGCTCCCTCCATCTCCTGGCTCCTCCTTCTCCAGTCCTCCCCCTTCTTCTCCCCCAACCAGCCCTACTATCTCGTACTCTGGTTCGTTTTCTCCGCCCCAGTCGTGGCCCTCGACATCAAAATCTACGGCCAGTGGTTCACCAAGGGGAAACGCTTCCTCTCGACTGTGGCCAACCCCACCAGCCAGCTCTCAGTTATCGGGAACCTGGTCGGAGCCCGGGCGGCGGCGGAGATGGGATGGAAGGAGAGCGCCGTCTGCCTCTTCTCTCTCGGCTTCGCTCACTACTTGGTCCTCTTCGTCACGCTCTACCAGAGGTTCTCCGGCAGCGATCGGCTACCGGCCATGCTGCGGCCCGTCTTCTTCCTCTTCTTCGCGGCTCCGAGCATGGCCAGCTTGGCCTGGGACTCCATATCCGGGAGCTTCGACAAGTCCTCCAAGATGCTCTTCTTCCTCTCCCTCTTCCTCTTTGCCTCACTGGTAAATCATATCGCTATGAAATCAAGACAATGGACATGCTACAGTTTATCCAAAAATTAAAACAAAAAAAAAAGAGGAAAAAAGAAATGCTCCTCACTGGTCCAGACGAAGACGCCACTTTGGAACGTTCCCCAATTTCATTGTCAGGCGAGGGAAAAGGCAATTGCGTATATATATGTTGTGGGCTCCATGATACTCTAATAAGATCTTTCCCTTTGAGAAGGAGCAGTTCTCCATGTGCCTTGTGTCCACATAGGATTCACACTCACCTGATCGGGGTCACTGATCTTAAAAATCGTCGGCGCACACGTTCTCTAGGAAGTGCGTGCACCATCAGTATTCAGGATCAATAGCCCCAGTCAGGTGGATGCAATCCCACGCGGCACACCGGGAGTGCTGAATAATATCCTTTTCGGCAAGGAATTATGATAAATGGTGGTATAAAATATGAAGGCATCTATGGAACACATAAATACAATTTGCCATATGCCCAACCTTTTTAGTATGACTTGAAACATTTTAATCGTGGTATATAATATTATAGTAACATGCTGAACCAACTATACCAAATGTACTGAGCGGACCAAATTAACAAAGTAGGAACGGTTTGTATGAAGAAAAAAAGAGTGGGAACTGTACTTAGAGCCAAAAGAAAAAAATTGTAAGTATTTTTTAAACATATTTCTCACGTGGTTAGAAAAATTGAGCAAACATTGTCACTCTTTCTATGTCAAAACAGGTCGCGAGACCAAATCTGTTCAGGAAGTCGATGAAGAAGTTTCATGTGGCATGGTGGGCGTATTCCTTTCCACTGACGAGCCTGGCCCTGGCATCCACAAAGTACGCGCAGGAGGTGCAAGGCGGCGTTGCCAACGGATTGATGCTCGTGCTATCGGCGCTGTCGGTCATCGTCTCCCTTGTCTTACTGGTTTTCACCGCCATCAACTCAAGCCACCTCTTACCCTGCAATGATCCCATGATCGTCTCCAATGCAACTCAGTTGCCGACCACCACGTCTGCGTGACCCTGACTGTACTTGTATCAAAATTTTCATTTTCCTGTTTCTATTCTTTTGTTCCCATATTTGTATACGGCTACATGCAACAGAGGTACCAGTCTAAGTGGCTAAAGTTGCCCTTAGTTTATAATATGATGATAGCATAAATAGATCACTTAGTCACAGTCTGTCCATATTTTCCACGGTAGCAGTAGGAACTAGGAAGTGTTTTGGACCAGCAAAGAGCTTGCATGCTTTACGTCCCAAGGTCAGGAGAATAATCCCTGGAGCAAATTTCCCCCGTTGGACCGTTGCTTTAGATTATTCTTCAAGATATTCTCCATATGTGAGAAGTTACGAATATTCGTCTCTATTCCAAGCAACTCAATTATTAAAAAAAAAGGGAAATGGTTGTAAAGATCAAATTAAGCGGGAGTTCCTGTCACGAGCAATCAAGAAGTCAGATCCATTGACTTCTTTATCTAAATGTTTTTCAATATGAGCCAAATTGTTTTTCTTGAATGTTTAATCACAATAAAAGATCCATTGAAGTACAAGACTACATTGTATACGAACAAGTAGAAGACCACATAGTAGTTCTAATTAAAATAGTACGAGGAAAAATGATGATGGACTAATTAATATTTAATTAGGATATTTAATTTAAAATTGCACAGTTGAAAGTGATGGTTCGGCCGGGCTGTCTCCACCAATCTCAATTTTATTTGGAACGTTTTGTTTATAGAATACGCTATGGCTAGCTGGGGTACTTAAAACTCCACATTAATAGTCTTAAATATAGTGTTTTAACCAAGACCTACTATGAAAATAAAATGGCTATAATATCTTACACATCCACAACGGTTTGCCATTTTTTGGAAGTATTAGATAACAACTTCATTTTTAAGCTCATTAAACACAACCCTTTCAAATAGGTGTAACTAGACAACACTAATTACACAACTTTTCAATAGGTATAACTAGACAATGATTCAATATCTATAATTTTTTAAAGATCATTATTCATACACATTGCGGTATCAAAGAGGAAAAAATGTGTAATCGGTCAAAAAATTATAGTAGCAAAGATGGAGGAGGTGCAATTTGTTAGCAATATATTGAGAAGGAATTTGAGAAATTTAATAGAAAGAATGCAAAGCTCGTTAGCACCCTATTTGGAAGTCATTTTAATTAAATTACACAAGAAGCAAAGTCTTTCAAATAAAAGGGAGAAAGAAAAAATGACTAAGATTTCCTATGTATTGGCGATATGGAATTTGATGTATGCAATAATGTGTACAAGGCCACATATTGCATATGTTGTTGGAGTTGTTAATAGACATCTTTCAAACCCATGGAAGGAGCATTGGAATGCGGTGAAATGATTTATTTGGTATCTAAAAGGTTCCTCTAAGGTATGTTTATGCTTTGGAAATGATAAATCTTTGCTTAAAGGATTTACAAATTCAGATATCGTCGGATATGTTGACTCGTACTTCGCAGTATTTAATCACTTTGCAGGGGGGAGTCGTGTAATAAAAATTAAGGTTGCAAAAGTGTGTTGCATTTTCTATAATAGAGGCTGGGTACATTGCAATTAATGAAGCTTGCAAAGAAATGTTATAGATGAAAAGATTCATAGAGAAGTTGAGTCTAATGCAAAACAACTATATTGTGCATTATGATAGTCAAAGTGTCATCCATTTTAGCAAGAATGAAAGTTTCCACCATAGAAGTAAATATCTTGATGTGATGTATCATTGGATAAAAAATATATTAAGATAAAGCTCTTGGAGTTGAAGAAGATCTATACTGACAAAAACTCGTCGGATATATTAACCAAGACTGTCCTTAAGGTGAAGTATGAGTTTTGTAGAGGTTGGGCCAGTATGGGTGAGGTTGGCCCTCATGTGTAGTATAAGGGAGTTCCTACATGAGTAACGACGGAGAGAATTGCTAGCTTTTTTCCCTCATCATGTGAAGCCTATAGTTATTGGGCTTCCCGTTCACATGGAGAGGCCCACTACTTGACCTACGATGAGATTAAGTATAATTTGTAAAAGCAAGAACGAGCTTATTTGTGAAAAACCAATTTTTCTTAAAAGTGGGTTCTTTTGATAAGAGAAAAAACTATTTGAAGTAGCTTTGGAGATCAAGAAAAAAGAGTTTCTTAGAGGAAGAATGAGAAGAAAATGAAAAGACTTTTGAAGTGTGAGACATTCCTCTAATGAAAGAGAAAACAAATCATATGTAGTTTGTGGTAATCCTTCCATCTCATTCTTTGTGTATTCCACTTAATTATGATATTTCTCCTTAACTTGTAAGACGGTATTTACCCTTGAATGTTGATGCAATCTCTACCAAGTAGAGTATATCCAAAGTTGATAGTAATAGATTTGGTCTTTAGACCTCGTGGACGTAGTCATTGCCTTTATAGTGAACCACATTAAATTTATATCTTCCAACTGTTCGATGAAATATTTTTTTATTAATCTTGCTTTGTGTGTGTGTGTGATAACTTATGCATCATACATCATAGAGATGTGTGTATTTGATTGCATTTCTTAGCTAACTCAAAAGAGAGAAAATGAGTAATTTTCCCAACAGGAAGGGGAGGTCGAGTAAAAAAAGGCAAAAAGGAAGACGAGTGGAGAAGAAAGGTGGGAACTTTTTGGGGTAAGAGGGCGGGGGAGATGACGGAAAGGATGTAGGAAGGTCAAACCCCACGATCGCCAGCCGGAAGGAGGGGTAAGTGGCGGTGGCCATGGAGACAAACTCCCAGATCTGCTGCCCAAGCTATCCCCAAGGCAACATCACCAACTGACCGAAGCTTTGCCGCCGCTCCCTCAGGAAACCCTAAAGCAACATATACAGTAGAAACTTACACAATTACCTTATGAAAGAAGTCCTATACTACCTTCCCATTAATGTAGTATAGGACATCGTTTTCACATAGATTTCACAACACTGTTAATGGCTACCATAGATTTCACATTGCTAATGGGATCATTGTTACCTCATTAATGTAGTATAGGAAGGTTTGTACTACCATATATTTCACATTGCTAATGACTTCTAGCACAACATTGTTATGTTGTTGCCACCTGCTACCCGTAGCAATATCCTATGAGAGTTAGGCACCAATCGGAATGAAAATGAAGGAGACGAATATGGTGTTCTACATGCTAAGACCAGGAGACGGGCAAGAATCCGACAACCGCTACTGTGGCAAGGTTTAATGGAGCCAAGTCCAGTGTGCTCTCTTTCGGCACCGTAATAGTGACCGGCGACGACCTGACGGAGGGCCCGGAGAGGAACTCGACCAAAGTTGGAGAAGCACACGGCCTGTACGTCAACTCCGCCGTGGATAACTCGGACATCCAGTTAGTATTTTCAGTTGTGTTCAGTGTTCACTAATAAGTACAATGGCAGCACCTTGGAGATCCAAGGCTCAAATAGGTTCTTGCTGAAGGAGAGAGGCATCTATTGTCTCTGGGTCTGGTGCATTCGACTTGCAAGAGGGTATGCCATTTTGGATACCGTTTATCTTCATCTTGCCGGACTTAATGCCGCGTGATCAAGTTTAATGTCACTGTCCTCCATTACTGAGTACTTGTCTCCAACTAGTCAATAAAGCTTATTTAGCAAGTACTGATAAAAAAAGCTTATTTCGCAAGTTTGTGCATGTATTTGTTTAAACCTGTCTTATTAGGTAATAATTGTATTGGTTATATGAGAAAAGTTCAAATGAGATCGGTCTCATTTGCCTTATATGAGCCCAGTTTAAGTCGTAGTCGTTGGATTGACATTCGATGGCGCTCCGGATAAGCACGTGTTTGTTCTCTATATTAAGGAGCACCGTCGGATTGGAATCCAACGACCCAAAAATTGGTCTCATATCCTTTATATGAGATCGATCTCATATAAATGGGTCTCTATTCATATATAAGGGATATATACAGTGTCTGAAATTGGATATTTCAAACGAGTGGGGTTAGAAGAAAAGTGAGAAATATACACACTTCCATAGAACATAGCTAGTGCAAAAAACCTTTGCTTTTCGTATACTTCCATAGACCATAGCTATCCAAGGTTCAAACAAACGTATGAATGTTTAACTAGAAATTAAGCAGATTCTTACCAATGGGTGAAGAAAGAATAAGCTACTTGTACAAAAAGGTCCCCAGCTCCTTGCCTTGAACTTCAAGGCTCACCTTTACAGCCTCTCGCAACCTAAGCCCCTGCAAGGAAAGAACAATACCCTTTGTATGGCTCCACTACTTATAAACGCTACGATGTCTAATTGGCTTGTCCATATAATCATCAACGTCTTCGATCACTCCAACCATCTCCCAGGTTCTAAAGGGAGAAGAAGCAGACAGGTTCTGGGCTGATCTAGATCTGACATGGCCGGCGAGCAATTCAAGCCCCTTGCTGCAGGCCTTCTCTTTCTTAACTTCTTCATGTACGCAATAGTGGCGTCAATTGGAGGCTGGGCCATCAACCACTCAATAAATCATGGCTTTATCATTGGTATGTATTAACATATAGATGCCCATTATGTCCATCTATACTAGCTCATACTGGAAGTATTGCGTCAATTAGATGAAAAAAAAGTGGAACATATTATCGCAAACCAAAACTCATGTAGCATGATTGAGCTGCATCAGAATGTACAATTACAAGTTTATCATTATTGTCTATCTATGTCGTGCAGGCCCAGAATTGCAACTTCCAGCCCACTTCTCACCGATCTATCTTTCGATGGGAAATGCGGCCACAGGCTTCTTCGTGATATTTGCACTAATTGCGTGCGTGGTGGGTGGCTCCGCAGCCATCGCAGGGATTAATCATGTTCGATTGTGGAACTCCGACAGCCTGCCTTCGGCAGCTTCGGCCGCTGTAATTGCATGGACCCTGACTCTTCTAGCCATGGGGTAAGTAAAACTATATACAACTCAGGCATGTTTACTTCGTAAAGTACATTCGAAATGTGACATGATACATTCATGTTGAGCATGCAGTCTTGCTTGCAAGGAGATTGAGCTGCGCAACAGGAACGCTCATCTGGTAAGCATGAAAACCAATGCCTTTGTTTACTCTAATTCAGTACTAATTAACAGATAAGGGCGTGGATTGATGAAAATTTTGGTGTGGGTGTGAATGTGCAGAGGACAATGGAGGCTTTCATGATCATCCTCTCAGGGACTCAGCTTCTTTACATCCTTGCCATCCACGGGGCTTCGTCGGTTGCTGGACCTGCCATTAATCAACCTGCAAGGCCAAGAAGATGAAACCACTGAAATGTTTCACTTCCAAATTTCTTCTTTGGTACTTGATGTTTTTTTTTGGTGACTTGTGTGGGAGCCTCGATTCATTCTTGTATTTGATTGATTGGTGTGGTAGTGTGCGTGTATCATGGTGAACTTCGGTCGTGAACTGCTTAATGGAACTTGGTTTTTCTGTGGGCAGATTCATTTCAATTTGCCAGCAAAACCTTGCAAAGTTGGGTATTCCAAGTCTCATGGCTTTTTTAAATACCTACTCGTATAATTTACAAACACATAAATCTTCGATTAATTTTGATGGAACAAAGCGATCGAGTTCATGCAAACCTTCCTTCTAAAAAGCCTGTGAGGCTGTGACCATGAGTTTAGTTCTCGTTTCGCTGAGAATCTATGCCACATGAATCCGGTATTCCAATTTACAATTTAATACAGTTCGTTCAAACATATGGACTTGGCAACCATATGTGAAATTGTGGGAATTTGTGGTGTTTAGTGGGTCCCACATTTTTTAGTGTGTAGGATTTCAAATTTTCGGGCCAGTTGTGTTGGTTTGGTTCATGTATTTCTCTCCAAAGTGTAGTACTCTCCTACGGGGTGTGAATGGTCTAACCATTCAAGGGGTATCATAACCCTCCTACGGGGTGTGAGACATTTAACAGGCTTTGTAGAGAACATGGTTCCTCTCTTACAGTGAGTCTTTCTCTTCATGGTCTTGCACACTAAGGGTAACAGAAAAGTTTCCTCTAGTTAGTTCATGACTGACTTGTTGAAGTGCACACTCAAGAAAGTCGCAGAGGTAGGTTGTATCGTAGGAACAGATTGCCAGTAAGCCAAGTGCATCGATAGGGCGGAAATATATGTTTCAAAGTTGGCAGTAATACTGTGCCTCAGACTACAACAATCTTATGGATTTTCTCTTCTTGTTTCAACAAGTTCTTATTGTGATCTCATTCTTCAGTGAACGATAAAATACTAACACTTGCCCTATTGAGATATCTATGTACATATTTTCCAAAGGAAATATCCCCATTTTTAGAGAACGTTTCACTGATCTGAGTGTTCTTATCATGTAGTAAAATACTGTTAATTTCTTGATCTACTTCTTAAGCTATATCAAAGAACCTTTCCGTAAATCCAGATAGTAAAATACTAACACTTGCCCTATTGAGATATCTATTTACAGATTTTCCAACGGAAATATCCCTATTTTTAGAGAATGTTTCACTGATATGAGTGTCCTTATCATGTAGTAAAATACTGTTCATTTCTTGATCTACTTCTTAAGCTATATGAAAGAACCTTTCAGTAAATCCAGATAGGATGAATAGTGCAAAAAAAAGTGAAAATGAAGATGCTATAAGAAGGCACTATTTTTGCAAAAGCTAAAAATCATAAAGGCTTTTTTTAATAAAAAACATAGAGGTTATTGTCACATAAAGCATGATCAAAGAGTGAGAAAGTACCATCAACTTTTTTTTTTGGTATAAAGAAAGATAAGGCCACTATGAATCCCGAACAAGACGCAAGAACTAATGACCCGATAAATCCTTAAACAAAGCTTCCTTGATGAAATCCGAGGGATGCTTCATCCAATAACAAGAGAAGTTGTCTGCACCAAAATTGGCCAATAAATCTGCAACCTGATTTTGTTCTCGATAGACATGCATAAATCTAGAATGAACATTTGCAACATTAAACTGCCGAAAGTGTTGAAGATAACTTCTAATATACCATGGTCCTCGTAAGTCATGATGGTTTATGAGATGAACAAGGGACTTGGAATCACCTTGAATAATGAGTCTTGAAATCTTAAGGTAAGTTGCTAAGATGATTCCAAGAAACACTACAACAAAAATCGCCTTTAGCGACGGCAAAATCTGTCGCTGAAAGTGCCCATTCTGTCGTTATTTCCTTGCTTTCGACGGACATATTCCGTCGCTAAATCCCTCGATAATACCCGCGCCGCAACTGCACAAAAACGACGGATGAAAGCCAACCGTCGCTATTTATATTTACCGACGGATATCAAACAGTCTCTAAAGATGTTTCACCACGGCAAGCTTCTGTCGCCAATTGTTTTGCCGACAGAAAGATCACTGTCGCTAAAGATGTTTCACCACGGTGTAATTTCTGTTCGCACGCTTCTTTTTTCCGACAGAAAGATCACTGTCGCTAAAGACATCACCACGGTATAATTTCTGCCGCACAAATATTTTGCCGACCGAAAGATAACCGTCGTTAGAGATTTTCTGCGACAGTGTTAAACCGTAGTAAAAACCAGATCACGGATTCGATAGATATATCAACAGACAGATTTTGTCGTTGATGATTACGAATAAATACTTTTAGCGACGGTTCTCATCTGTCGATATATAAAAAAAATACAACAAAACGTGAATAAATTATTTGGCACCTGATAACCAACATAACACAACAATAAATTTTTTAATAAACATACTCAAAAGTAATTTACACCTTATTTAAGAAAGTCATATACAAAATATGCAAGAGTACTTATATACATTGAGTTAATTTATAGGTAGAATCCTCTATTTCTCAAAATAGATTTACAAAAAATTACATAATCTTGACAGTCAGCATAACTTGAAGTTTCCTCTTGCAAGGTTGTTGACTTCGGCAATTAGCACAACTTAAACTTGTTCCTTGATAGGTTGTAGTCTTTCATGTATTCACAAAATGCAGGAATCCCATAGTTGTCTCCAAAATATTAACCGTCGAGAAATTTAAGCCCACCTAATGACATTAAACACAATAAGTACATAATTAGCCTAAGGGACAACATGTTGAAGGGGTAATAATGAGTATAATTTTGGCTTAGAGTTCACAATTTACTTAGATAATTTAAATTTTTTTTCAAATGTTTACCTTTTGATAGAGTCATGTAAATGCCACCATTCATCTAAGTGGAATCTATAAAGTAGAAGAATTGAAATCAAGAATAGTTAAGACAATTTCATGCAAGAAAAAATAATCATCAATATTTCTTACCAAGGACTGTGTCGCTGCTCCCTCATGAAAGCCATCAGCTCCCTAAGTTCGTTTTCTCGTTCATCCAAGCGTTTTTCAAAATCCTTTCTATAATCATCAAGCATACTGGGGGCTCCAAAAGCCTCCCTCTCTGCAATCTCAGCCCTATGAGTAGCCTCATTGAATTGTGCAAACAACTTCGCTTTTGATGAAGATGGAGGAGCCACCTCACCATGTCCAAGACCTCGGACATAACCCTTTTCACAACCCAATAGTTTAGAGGCTATCTCATTGTCAGTATTATTTTGTGTAGACGCATCTACACTTGGTACTTGTGCCTTCCTTCGTTTTAAGATCATTTTGTCCTATTAATTGTAAGACAAGTTTAAGATATTACAAGTAACTAGAAAATATATTATCCAATGTTTTTGAAATCTGGAAATAACAAATGAGACTTGTCTTACATGTAAGCGATGTGCCTCCTCACTAATCCATCGATTCTTCTTCCTTGAATAGTGGGTGTGGTAGTAGAAATCAATCAGATTGTATGGTCCAACTTCTGGGTTGCCCTTGCGCTGCATGATTTAATGATTAGAAAGATTCAGGGCATAACAAATAGATGTAATGTACCTGCTGCATATTAGAACAAGGTTGTCGTAAATAATACCAATTCCTCCCTATATTCAGCAAATGATTTTGAACCACCAGTAGCTTGGGTCTTCACTAGCTTTCGATTTTTTATATTTGCCTCACTAATCTTCTGCATTGGGTGTCATACTCAAGGTTAGTACAAATTAATTCAACAATAAAATCAGTAAACTTGCTCCATAATAATTGAATATTCATTGGGTCATGATCGATGGGTAAAACATTACTATAAGTGATTAAGTCTAACAACTTGCTAATTCGTTATAGAACCATATTGCACAAGCATATAAGCTATCCAAGGCATATCATGTTTCAAGGAGCCTGACATGTATTGCATTAGATTTGGTTTTCTATTCCTCCTATTCTCTCTTGCTTTTGCCTATGATAGGTCTTTACATCAATCAAAGGCTGCCTAACTTCTCTTCCCCATCTGCACTTGACTGACATGTTCTCTATTAAATTTTTAATTTTTTTTCTTAAAGAGGAGTGTTCTGAGTCCATTCTACCCAACTAGAAGGGGAAGGTAATTGCCCTCTTAGAGTACCTTATCCCATCACTAATCCCCTCAAGTGCATACAAGGCCATCCATCACACACATTCACTTGAGCTAATAGGTGGCCTCTTAGAGCACCTTAATGTATAGAAAAAGTAAAAGGTGCAAGAACACCTCTTAGAGCACCTTAATGCATACTTTTATACAATTCCTGTGGCAGAAGAGGTGCAAGAACACAAATCTTTTCACCAAGAAAGGAGTATCCCAAAAAAATAAATCATTAAATAATAAAAAGTAAAAAATGTAGTATGCACAAACCTTAAAATTATCAGAAGCAAACCACGCACAAACTTTTCCCCATACTTCTGACGTGATTTCATCATACGAATTGGCCAACGCCATAGCATGATTAGGGTACTTCTTGTAGTGTTTATGCATAGAATGTCTAAAATCTTTAAGCCTCCCTGAAAATATCCGCTCAAGTGCAGCCTTAACATGTTTTGGAGTTCCAACCAGTATGAACACTTCCTGTTAAATATTGTTGAGCATATGAGGCAATCAATATGTATGCTAATAGTTGCAAAGTTAGCTTCATATCACGTATAAAATTGTTTGTTAATAAAGGGTATCTATTGGAATTAGTATTAAAAAATAAGGATTTAATTGTCCAAAATACAAAATCCAAAATGGTATTGATCTCTTCTAGATTTAATAATAGTATAGATACCTTAATCTTGTTATGCAATAGGTCTTTTGAAGACTGCTTAAGTCTTCTCCAATCTGAAGCAAAAGTACCATCTTCATTTTCGATTATGTGTGCATTAGCCCGACAGATTATCCCTGCCTCACGAACTAGCTCCTTACCATGTTTAGTGATTGGTCTCCACTTATTATCAGGAATTTCAATCTCTTGTTGCCCAGTGCGAAGAAACACTTCATGAAGGGTGCGATTGACAGCCTTCCTACGAGTTCTCCTCTCAGATAAATCTTCAAATTTTACACTTAATAATTAAAATCCAACCACATGTAGTATGACTGACTGAAAATAAGATGATACAAGAACATTACCTGTGTCACATGAACGGGCTTGTGAATCCTCAGAGGACTCCACATGCTCAGCCTGTGCCACCATTAAGTTTCCCATATTGCCTCCAGGAGCCATACCTATAGCAAATCTTATTGAAATAAAATCTATACAAAGCAAATCCTTTACATATTCTAAAAAATTAGTACAAAAAAGAAACAAGCTATGCATTGCTGAATTTCTTGGCTTAAACTTCTGTCATGAGAAACTGTATTTCATAAACAGACCCTGATAAAATACATATCAGATCGATGGGTAAACCATTACTATAAGTGAATCCTTTACATATTCTAACAAATTAGTACAAAAAAAAGAAACAGGCTATGCATTGCTGAATTTCTTGGCTTTAACTTCTGTCATGAGAAACTGTATTTCATAAACAGACCTGATAAAATACAATATCAGATCGATGGGTAAAACATTACTATAAGTGAATCCTTTATATATTCTAAAAATTAGTACAAAAAAGAAACAGGCTATGCATTGCTGAATTTCTTGGCTTAAACTTCTATCATGAGAAATTGTATTTCATAATCAGACTCTGATAAAATATATCAGTCGATGGGTAAAACTTCTGTCATGAGAAACTGTATTTCATAAACAGACCCTGATAAAATACGATACCCTTTTGATTAGTAAACAAAAGGTGCAAAACAGAGAGGTGGGCAGAACCATGTCTAGAAACAGAGAGGTGATAAACAATCTTCTCTCAATACCTACATGCATCAACAACACACAGAGATAGTAGTAATAGCAATAAAAAACTTCTGGAATAAATGTAAGATCATAAAATACTTGGATTTCTCCTCTTCTCTACCTCTATTGGACTCTAATCCCAGCTACATCCAGAAACTCAAAAGCATGTAAGAAGGAACAGACCTGATAACACTCGCAGTATTTCTTGTTGCAGCTTGATTTTTTGCAGTTGCACCCTCTTTTATGTCGGGCAGAAGCAGGGGTCTTGTTAGAATCTTCCTGCAAATTTGCAACTAGTGTAATCAGTCAAACCATAGAAGTTTTTAATATGTTATAATTTCTCTTGAATAAGAAAGGCATTGATCAATACCCCTATGTCAGGAAGAGTCTCAGAACTCCAAACAACTTTGGGGGCAAAAGCAAGAGGGTTGCGAGATTCTATCTGTCTGCGAGCAGAAAGAACAGTGTCTTCATGCATAGGCTTGTTGTAACAGTCGATACATGAACAAGGCTCAACACAGTAGACTCCAGCCGCAAAGCATTCACAGTAACTGCAAAGTAAGTATGTATAGAAATAATCAGAAAAATGGTAGAATGATTCTATCAAGATATTACTCCCTTAAAAAGACCAAGAAAATACAATAGTAGAACAAACAAGAACAGAAAGAAAAAAAAATCCAAACAATGTTTACATGAATTGAATTATTTCTTACGAATGCCAAATAATGCTCTTTTTGCTCCATTCAGAGAAAGGGCAGATGAGAATGGGGGAGCTCGATCGGGATAGATTTGAGAGAATGGGGGAGCTCGATCAATACAGAGATGAGAAGGAGAGCTCGATCGGGAAAGATGCAAGTAGATTGGGGGAGGGGTAGGCAACTACAGGGAAATATATTGGCGAGAAAGTATAGTGGGGGGAAAGTTGCCGCCCGATGGATTTATGGGCCGCGGCAAAAATATGACGTGAGAGATTGGGGCAAGGATAAAACATATTTATATCAGTGTTTTAAGACCTGGTTCGGCCCGGCCCGTTGAACCCAGTTGGACCGGACCCGGTTGATTTTCCGGGCCGGGTCGACCGGGCTGAAAGCTCTTAAAGACCCAGCCGGGTTGACCCAGGAACCGGCCGGGATAAAGACCGGGTCCTTCCTCCTGGTCGCCGTCGCCCCGCCGCTGTCACCCGTCGAGCCACCCCCCACCACTGTCGTCGTCGCCCCACCCCTGCCCTGCCGCCTCGGCGACCCCCCCACCCCTCTCCCTCTCGTCGTCACCCTGCAACCCCCATGATATTCTCCCCATCCGGGTCGACCCACTGGGTCAAACCAGTTGGCCCGACCCGGTCACCAAATCAGGTCTGGCCCCGAACCGGGTTTTAAAACACTGATTTATATGCATAGTGAAGGACATGTTTGAAAGAACGTATACAAGATGGTAGCCGTTAGATTTGTAGGCCCATATGCATTAGAAGTTCTCCACCTTCATATGCACGTTCTGGTCATGTCTTACTTCTGTTTTGGGCGACGACAGGAATGGCGGTGTAACAAGAGGGCAGTGGGAGGTGATGAGGTGACGAGGATAAAATTTTCAGGTTGATGCTCATTCGAATGAGAATCACCATTTTCACCACGGTCACAAGTGATTTGCTGATTTTTTTTTCAGTTTTTACCATCAAGAGTGAAAATCCTCCATTTCAATTTCCAAACGCACCCGGGCCTGATAGGTAAAAATTGTCAACTTTCTCCGTCAGCAACACCTATCAGCTCAATCAGTATCTAAACACTTTTCAGCATTTTCAGTACCTTTCAGCTTGAAAATTTTCACTCAATTAGTATCTAAGGTCCAAGGACGGCTGAATGTGGATGGGTGGATAGAACCAGAAAATCCACTGTTCAACCCCATTCAGCTGATCCTAAGGTATATTAGCAACATCAAAGGGTCAAAGGCCATATCAAGTCAAAGGCAATGATTGGGTGATTTTTTTAATTGAAATATTTTAGTCAATAAAAATGGATTATATTCAACTAAATGAAGGAAAATGTTCCTCGACTTGGTTTGTCCACGGAGGGTGACTCAGGACCTAAGATCAGGCCAAAAGGCGTAGTCGATGGACAACAAATGTATTTCATCGTACAAATAATGCATACTGATAGAGTTTATCGAGAAGTCGATTGAGTCAATCATGCAATTATATAACTTTCTTACAGCACAATGGAGTCTGACTCAGAAACGTAGTGAGTGACCCCGAGTCGGGGAGTTTTTGGAGTCAAAATGGAATTTCAAAACTATGGAAGAAACTAGTTCTATCAGTAGATGGCTGTATATGCTCCCTCACGACCAAAAACCCATCAGAGGGTGGGGAAGACTCTATTTTTGCACGAGCTTTAGAGTTCGATAAATTTCACTCATTACCAAGGAATTCCATATCGTGAAATATCGCTGATATATCGATTTTGGGCCTCACCCGATAAAACGAAAGCATAAAATATCGTTTTTTAAACAAATTTACAATATCGCCGAAATTTCGGTTTCGGACCGAAGTATCGCCATTTAAAAAAAAATTATTTTAAAAAAAAAATAATTTTTTTTTTAAAACAACTTTCCCTTTTGTTTCCCATCCTAATATGCATTTTTATGTATATTTTGGAATCTATGCTTTGTCTAAATTGGTATAACTCATTTTAGAAGATAGATTATGAAAATATATGATAAAAATTAGTTTTCAACTACCAAATTTTTTTTACAAATATCTCTGATATATCTCCAAAATATCTCCGAAATTTCATCTCTTAGCCCGACTGATATTTTACCGAAATCCTAGAAGGAATTCCTTGCTCATTACAAATGCAAACAGGTTTGGAACTAATTTTACTCTTACAATAGATACATTATTTGCAGCATCCAGTTGAGAAGTTCACTATACTTTCCCATCCTATAATTTGTTTTATCTCTACTGTAGCCAGCACATTGCTCACCTGCACTATAACCAACTAACAATACATGCCTCGCCTTCGATCCATACTTATAACCATAGTTACCCTGTTTTTTTATCCCATATTTTATTGAGCCTCTTCTGCAAAATGTGGTCAACCATATTTCTTAGAACAAGTGCCATCATTCCCAAAGAATATCCACAACTTAAATTGGCACAGTCTGCAACTTAAAGAGGCAAGATGGGTTGCTTCACACGACATGCGGACTCCTGCTTATGTGGCCCCTGTTACAGTGACACTGAATGCACAATTGGCAGTTTCTTACAGATTGCTAGTCAGAATATAGCAGATTTCCAGTAACCAGGATGCTTCCGATGCTGAAAAAAAATTATTATTAGCTATTAAGGAAGTGCACAGATAGAGCAAAAAGGTAAGAAACAGAGAAAAGAGGACAAAAACAAGGAACAGAGAATAAATTATTTGTACAAGGACAACCATATTACAACTTCTGTTGAAAACCATAATTTGCAAATTAGCAGTGATTTAGTGTTTTAAAGGGAAAAACAATTGTGAGTTTGCATTAAACACATATCAGTTTACTCTGCATACATAATTTTGTGACTCGCTATGTAAATCAAGACCGAGATTGCTTCCCTTAGAACATTGTTTGACTAATGGTAAATTCATTTTCCCCTAAAATTCTACTTTGACTCTGGTGTGGAAAGGATTAAGTCTATAAATATGTACGGTGTCTTCCCCAATACAAAAGCAATGAGAACCAAGTTAATGAATTAGTCTTTAGGTATAGTTATCCATCCCCTCGTTCGTATGAATATCCTACAATGATATTACAACTGTATATAGCAAAGATGTTCTCTCTTCTCACAATTGTCTTCCATTTTCTCAATGAAGAAAGAATTTGATGAACATAAAGAGTAATATAGATTATAAGCCGAAAGTACAAGTGCAAATAGGTTTTGCACTGCCTAAATTGGTGAGAAGCTGACTAATTGACCAACAAAGTGTATAGAGAAGCTGGAAAAGAATTTAGCGGAAGAATACAAATGAATAACTAAGAAACAAATAAGAATATCAGACTTTATTCAAACTCAAGAACTAACCAAGTGTTGGTGGTGTTTAATAATTTATTTGAGGCAGCTTTGTTTGAATATGGTACAGAGCTAGGTGGTTCCAATTTCGATCCCCATCCTTGCCTCTTAGTAGTCTGTGCACATGTAAGCACCTCCATCTGTTAATCCCTCCCTTCCGTGGAGGAGGGTGTTGGGTAATCCTTTCCTTCCTCCCTCCCTCTATCTCTCTGCATCAGTCTATTTGGGTGATTTTGGCATCATATACATTGCAAGTCCATTCCTTTAAAGCTTGAGCTTTTAAGATGAGGTAACTCGTTTCTAACAGGTGGGACGGCCAGTATCATGCCTCAAGAAGCAAATTTCCTTAAATCAGTACTATATGAATCCAAGACTTCTAATCCCATCAAAATTTAGTTTATTTGGCTCCTAGCACAATAATTCAATACTTTGGACTAAAAACGTAGCCTCTATATGGGTCTTGCTCTATTAATAGGATGCTCATTCTATATAGAGTTTCCATAAAAAGCAACTTCAATCATTCCAAGACACAAAATTCTGAAACAACTTTATCCAGATCCACTATATCACTCATCTGATATAACTTCTGAAGCTAGTCACCTTATCTGTTAATTATGAAAATATTCCTAATGTCTCTAAAAATACAGAGATTTCCTTGAGTTTCTAACCTCTTCTACTTATCTGCAACTACCATAAGCCCTGCATTAGTTGCACAATCACAGCATACCTAAGGTTCTCAACTGTTTTATGGGTTTGAATAAACATGTAATACATCATAAAACTAGACCAATAAAAAAGCCTCAAATGTGAGAAACACACATGCAATGTGTTTGCACATGATGATATAGATATGAAACTCGAGACTAGAAAATTATGACACAAACAAATTGACATCTTCACCCCAAAGTAGTCTCTACAGAGTCAGTGGATAGCTTTTGATTTTTGAATTGGTCAATGGATATAACAGGGTGTTTCATGACTTACCCCAAAGAATCCTGGGGAAAAATTGAAGGATCTAGCCTCTAGTATAATAATCTCACTCAATCCACAGGGAAAAATTGTATGAGTATGATAATCTCACTCAATCCACAGGGAAAAATTGTATGATGTGAAGAAGAAGAAGAAGAAGAATTTCAACATTTTACACTAGTTTTTGAAACCTTACACCTCAAAGTTTCAACAATTCATGCATGATAAATCCTGTGAAGGCTGAGAGAGTTAATCCATAATCCAATGCATAGAATTAAATTTTGTCAATGGAAGAACCTCAACCTAGAAGGTCTGCGGATAGAATATTTAATAATTTACTGAGCTAATTAACTAAGAAACAGTTGCCAAAAAATTTTCGTTGATTCTACATTAACATGTATATAGATGCAATGATAAAACCCAATGGAACCATAGCCCTAAATTTATCTCCTCTTGCCTTCTATTCTTTTAAACATTTCTCACTCAAAGGTAAACTGCATGTGCATCCATAAATTCTAATTCTCCCCATCATGTAATACAGTGTTAAATAATTTGAGGGTCATGCTAAGAGATTTGTTGCTCCAAAGATTGATCGTCTTTATATGAAGCAACTGCAATAGAAAGTTCAGCTTGGAAATTTCACAACCTGGATAAAGCGGTCGTTGTGCATCAGCCAGTAGCCTACCAAATTCCCCTAGATCACCACTTACGAGGCATCATGTTCACTTCTGATAGTATCTTCCATCAGGTCACCATCTGGACAATGGATACCGGTACAAACCCCTGCACGGATTTCATCCAACATGCAGTGCATTCCATCAAAATGTTCCTTGTTAGCCATTCCACAACCTTGATTGTTGTGCATCATTGGAAATTTCAATTCACCGTGATGCTCCCAAAAAGTGTAATTCCTATCCATTCCATTGTCCAACAAATGTTCTTCAACCTCATTTACATGCTTGTAAATTCTGTTCATACATTTCCTACATGGACATCTGCATCTATTGGCGCTATCAGTATGTTGACGTGCCAACCTGATAAAGTTTCTAATCCCCACAATGTATGCAGGCGAGTACCTATTCCGCATATGAATCCATCCCTTGTCCATGGTAATAGACCAATCACACTGAAAAAATAATTTCTCGTCAAATTTATAAGTATAGATTTCTGTTTAGTCTTTTTATCATTGATATTTTAAGTCATGTAAAAAATTCAAGCCATAAGTAGCTGGAAAGATTTCCGCACCAGTTAGGACCTACAAAAGGTTAAATAGGTAGGTTATTTGTAGAGAGTAAATGTCAGATATTCACCTTCTTAATGAAAACAAATTACATGGTTGATCTCATACTCACATATGCAAAAGACCTCTTGTATGAATGCCAAAAGACCTTATTCTCTGGGAAAATAAGCAATATCAAACTATCCTTTGTGTATGTAAAAGAACTTACCATGAGGTCATTTTCTTGAGCTTACAAGAAACGCCAATATTTCTTCTTTCCTTTTTTTGGACTAGAGCAGAAGCACTGTAGAAATAAGGATATGTAGCATGTGTCAGATTTATCTGTATGTTTATATTATTGATAGTATTTTGCTGCCAATAGCATGTAGCAGAATGAGCATAATCATCATATGCAAGAATGAAACTCCAGTAGCAGCAACAAGAATGGGGAAGTAATTACTAACGAGAAATAAACTCAAGAGACTCAAATATATTTGAACATCCAAGAGATCACATTGTTTCATCAGCCCATCAAAATGTACATTTGAGACTCAACTTTATCAATCACGATACAAAGCAATAGTTCCTCTGCGGTGATGCAAAATGACAACGTCAAGCTGCTAATTCATTCAAGATGACCATGAACCTATAATAAACTCAGGTAAAAGCAACATCAACAGTGGAAATAGAATTCCTAATCTTAATATGTGCAAAAGATTTATTAAAGCATACTCATACATAAGCAAATATTGATGCAAGCTGTATACTTCTATTGATGCATTACCACTGCCAAAAATTCAGACTTCCAAATATTTCTTGCTCTTTCCTTTTTCTCTTATTTGAGAATGTTGCTTCATGTAGAACAAGATACAACATCCGTCACAAAAGAAGACATGTACAGACAATCAAAACACAATAGAAAATGCAAGACAAGCAAACTGATCTGACAAAGACGCACTATCAAGTTATTATAGAAACATGAAGACAAAATATCACAGTAAAAGCAATCTTACCATTCTGAGATCAATCATTGAGCATCCATCAGCACATAACAAAGTAGGAAACGTGTCAAATCCCTCTGAAAGACACAAAGCCAGTATAAGTCTAATCCCCTTTTGACATTCAGGTGTTTCTGCAAGGGTCAAATCTCCAGTCGATTTTGTGTAGGCACGAAGTAAAATTATCCACCAGAACCCAGAATCAATTGGTGCGACTCTACCAATCATGAAGGTTTCTTAAGAAACTGATGGGAGAGGGTCGATCTCAGATTCACAGATGCAAGAAATCAAAAGCTATTTTAGAAACTGAGGGGGGAGGGTCGATCTCAGACTCACAGATGCAAGAGCTTTCTTTAGAAAGTGAGGGGAGAGGGTCGATCTCATACTCAGAGAAGCAAGAAATCAAAAGGGCATTTTAATAAAAATGAGTAACCAAAGGGGGCAAATGGAAGAGCAAAAAATCATTAAAAATAAGGATATTTTCAAGGAAGGCAACCCGGCGATGGATTTTTTACCCACAACTAAAAAATCGTAGATATTGTATATTGCCGACGGATCTTATAACGACGGCTACAAACACCGTGGATAATAGCTATTATTATTGACAGTTTATTTTCCGTCGTAAGAAACTGTCGCAAATGCTATACTTGTATCCACAGATCATGTTCTGTCGCAAAAGCATATCTGTATCCACGGTTCTTGTAGCGACAGAAATAAAACCGTCGCTAAAGCCCAATTTTGTTGTAGTGAAAGCATCCAAAAGCTTCTGCATATAAGGCATTATATGCCAGCACTTGACAGGCATAAGCTGCTATGAATTGTCCGTGAGAGTCTCGAAGTATACCACCTCCAGCAGCTAAACCAGATGAACATTTATAAGAGCCATCAAAATTTAGACAAAAAATTTCCTGCGGGGGAGCTTCCCATCTGATAAAGCTCTGCGTCATGACCTTGCCCATAGAATTTTTAAGATGTTTCCAATGAACTATTTGAAGGTGTTTCAGGAAAAGCATACATTATTTCTCAACTGTTGCTAGATTGACAAGCTTCTTTTCAAAATATTTTTCCCATTTCTCAGACGCCATAAGACGTACATGAGCACAATGTAAGTTTCAAGGTTATTGATACTTATACCGTCCTGAGAACCCTGTGTTTTCTAATAGTAAAACAAAAGAATCTGTTGTTGGATATACCACGATTCTAGAGTTAAATGATGACCCGTGAGACGGAACCAAATCTCCCTAGTGAAAGGACACTGCATAAATAGTGAAAGGACACTACATAAATAAATGATATGTTGTTTCATTGTCACAATCACACAAGGCACATCTGTCGGGGTAGATTTTAAGTCGTTGAGAGAGAATATCCATTGTAGGTAACCCATTCCTGCGTACTCTCCAACAAAACTGTTGTAGTCAAAGAGGGAGATGTACTTTCCATATTATATTCCACAAGGGATCTTATGGGAGATTCAAAGACTTGAGTAATTGATAGCTGGAACCAACGGAATATGTACGTGAGGGATTATGTAGCCATATAAGGGAATCCTGAGCATCCATAGATATCGGAGTCTGAAATATACTTCCGGCAATGGTAGGAGGCCATAAACAACAAATTAAGTCCATATTCCACTGTTGATAATTAGTGATGAGACAATCAACTGTAGCATCCGGGTGTAACTTGTCTGTTAAAGGAATTTCAACCTTATTGACAGTTTATATTGACTTGAAAATTTGGACGTGGCATCCATCAGCAATATGCCAAGAGCAGTTTTCTCTAAGAAAATTAATGTACTTATCCGATTGCTTCCAAAGCATTGAATCTTGTGATCTGATAGTGACTTTAAATATATTTCCACTCTTCAGATATTTTGAATGTATGCAAAGAGACCATAATGATCCTCGAGGCTTAGAAAGGAGGTCTCATAATTTTTTAACTAACAAAGCATCATTAAAGACTTTTGTCTTTCGTATACCCAAGCCTCCATATTTTTTGGGGGATGCAATCGATGACCAACTGAGTGAATGAAATCCTCTAGATTTGGAATGCGCCCAGAAGAAATCCCTTGCTGCTTTATCAAGTAGGCCTGAAATTGAATGAGGTAGTTTGTGGACGAACATGGTATGAATTGGCAAGAAACTCAGAGTGGATTTAATTAGTGTTGTTCGACTAGCTTGACTGAGCAAATGAGATTTCTAACCAATCAACCTACTTTGTACCTTGGTGACCAACTCATGACAGCGGAGTTTGTGCAGAATACCTTTTGGTGAGCGGAACTCCTAAATATCTGTCAATTCCCAATTGTCTACCAACATGAAAAATATTTCGCAATTTAGCAATCATATAACTTGAAACACTAGGACTGCACTGCATCCTTGTCTTAGAGTCATTGATCCTCAGCCCCGAAGCATCACTATATTGTTGAATCCTTTTCAGAGCTTCTTGACAACCCTTTGACTTTGCTCGAAGGAAGAGAATCAGATCATCAGCATAAAGAAGATGGTTAACAGGTGGGGCATCTTTGGAAATTTTGATACCAGACAGTTTATTAAGACCTTCTCCAAGTACCATCAACTTACATGTAAAAGAAAACAAACACTTCTCCACTCAATGTAACGTGTTTGCATAACCAAGTGATATTTATTGGAAAACTAGGGTATCGGTCTCCACCTCTTTATCAAATTCAGACCAGCTTTGTTGGACGGAGGGAGTATCTAAACCTCTGGAAAGTATTCCCTAGACAACACGTAAATACTGCTCTAAGGCCCACAACGACAATGCCAGGCAGCTCGCAACCCCTCCACTGGATGGCGCTCGCCCTGATAGCAGACCCCTAAGTAGCATGAAAACCTGCGTTACATCCACTGTCACAAAATTCCCATAAATTCTTCGAATAATTTGGAAAATTCATGAATTAAAGGTCAACAGAACAATTTTCGATTAATCTCTTGATTTGCCAAATTGCTGATTTAGGGGCTGTTTGGGAGGCCATTTGATGATCGTAGGAAAGGTAAAGTTTTTTATTTTCCCTTTTCCAAATGAAATAAAAATAATAGTTTGTTTGACAATGCCTATTTTTTGCATTTTTCTTTTAATCATTTAGGATGTAAATGGTTGTTTAGGGAGTCCATTTGGAAACCCATTTAAGGATAAAAAATGTCTTCTTACCCCTTGAGTACCATTTTCAACTAAGCATGGGTTTTGGGGATTCAAAAGGGAGACATGAATGATGGAAGGGCAATCATGGTCATTTGTCACAAGATTCCCAGTTAAAAGCACATTTGACAAGTCACCTCGTAAATGAAAATGACCCCTTAAATGATTTTAATGATCATTCACTATGAAAATGTAAATGTGCCTCCCAAACACTTTTTAGTAGGAAATAGCCTCCCAAACAACCCCTCTCTAAATCTCTAATTTTTTTGAATTTATTCATTTTTTTTCCAAATTTATTGAGGGGTTCATGGAAAAAAAATGATTTGACGTGTGGGTAATGATATGAATATCAACCAGCACCAATCTAGGCATATGATATACTAGAATTTTAAAGCACAATATTAAGTATACTCACATGTGGAAATAATGTAGTTATTTTTCATTATGAATTTTCTTTATGCTCTAATCTGTATATATCAGTCTCATTATTTTTATTTTTTAACATGTGAAATAGAAAAATATGATCGGTATATATTTTCTTGGGTAAAATATTATTGTTGTTACCTATTATGAAAATAACATCTATTGAAGCTAAAATAATAACAAAGAATGAACTTATTTATGCATTAATCCCCTAATCCTAAATTTATATGATTTTTGCCGAACCGAATCGAATCCACCCCCGCTGAAATTGATCCCAAGTATGATTTTGTGACAATGGTTACATCATGGGGCCCTTCTGCGACTATCGCGACGAGCATGAGGTGAGCAGATGCATGGAATGTTGTTTCGGCGATGATATCGGGCTCCACCCGATAAAACGAGATTCGGTAATATTAGTTTTTATTATTGTTTTAAATACTACCAATATCAGTGTTTTTAAAGAAAATAATTTTAAAAAAAGAAAAGATTAATTTTTTCGTTTGTTCCCATTCAAGTGGGAGACATGGGTTTAAAACATAAATACATATTTTGTTTAAATTAGTATTATTTATTTTATAAATTATATTACTCGGTAAAAACTAATTTTAGAGAACCGATATTTTATTTCTCATATTGGGAAAAGTTTAAATGAGATCGCTCTCATATAGCTTATATGAGGCCACTTTAAATTATAGCCTTTGGATCTTGATCTAACGGCTACAAATAGCCATAATGATCTCACCCACTCCCTGATGTGACACACTCACCTACCCAATGATTTAATATCCATCCTCCGATCGGAATCCAACGGCTATAAAGATTAGCCTCATGCTCCTTATATATGAGAACGATCTCACGTAAACCCTTCTCCTTCTTATATTTTACCGATATCCGACATAGCGCGAGTCTCTCCAACTCTATCCGTCCGTTTCCCATCTCGACCAAACTCCATCCGACGGTCCACAGTCATCCTTCGTCTTTTCACCCTCAAATCCCTCCCCTCCGGCGACTTTGCCCTCACCGATTCCCCCCGCCGGTAAGTCCCTAATCTACACGTCCCGTAATTGACTCATGTTTGATTTCATTTCTCCGATGATTTTGATTTTTGATAGCTCCGGAGTCGGTTTGATGTCTTCTACTTGAGCAGTTTGATTAGTTTGAAAATTGCTAATTCTGGATGTTAATTGTTCTCTGTAATTGGACTGGCTCGATGGGAGCTAGGCTCAAGGCCGTTGCGGTCTCTCTGTTTGTGTCGTGCCTTTTGCTTCCTTCTTTTGCGCCTGTTTCTGCGGATGGGTTGGTGAGGATAAAGCTGAAGAAGAAGGGCCTGGATGAGAACGGTCGGCTTGCTAGGAGTGTGGCATCTCAGGACGGCGAGACGACGAGAGTTGCGATTCGGAAGTATGGGCTTGAGAATATGCGCGGGAGTATGGATGATCCTGACGATGATATTGTGTCTCTGAAGAATTATATGGATGCACAGTATTTTGGATAGATTCGTATAGGTACTCCGCCGCAGACGTTCACAGTGATCTTCGATACGGGTAGTTCCAACTTGTGGGTGCCTTCTTCCAAGTGTTACTTCTCGGTGAGTTTGATCTGAACTTTTTATTCAGTTCATGGAATGAAGCAATTGAGTGTCGGTTTTTAGGTATAACAGTTGGTTGAATTAGTTGATCCTTGTCTTCGGTTGCAGGTAGCTTGCTACTTCCACAATAAGTACAATTCTAAGGCCTCCAGAACTTACAAGAAGAATGGTTGGTTACGAACCTTGACTTTGTTGAATAGCTTTCCCTTTTATATCATTCTTTCCTCTTTCTGGAAAGTGAAAGCAATACATGAGCATCTTTGTGTTATATTTTACTGATTGAGTTAATTTCATTGTAATTTTCCCTGTTTAAGGCTTAACCTTTTACGCTTTTTAATAATTACTGGAATATTTTTTGCCTTGGGAATATTGATACCACATCATCTGTTATTATTTGTGGCTCCTCAGTCTTTAATGTTTTTTTTTTAAATTTGGATGTGTTGCACTTGTGAACAATCATAATTTGAGTTTCTCTCCGCCTGTAACATTTCGTGTTATAATCCTTTGAGATAGATGTTATTTGGAGGTTATCAAAGCACCTTTAATTACTTTAGATTGACTCTTTTTTTTACTTGCTTGTTTTACATGTCTAGAATTTTTTGGCTACGCTTTCCTTGATTTTGGCTAGGATCGTGGTTAGGACTTAAATGCTTTTTACAGGAAAAACTGCGGCCATCCAGTATGGAACTGGAGCAATATCTGGATCCTTCAACCAAAACAATGTTAAAGTTGGTGACCTTGTTGTCAAGGATCAGGTAGGTGATGTTGGCTATTCATTTACCACAAGTTAAAAAGTTATCATGTTTTCTTTTATAAAAAAAGTGAAAATATACTCCCTCCGGTCAATGAAGCTTGTCTGCATTGTAAAATGAGCTTATTTATTGGACTCTATAGTCCATACAGGTCTAGAAGGATCAAAGTCAGCCATGTTATTTAGGACCCATTTTTTTTCGAATCAGACCAGCTTCATCGGACAGAGGGAGTAGTGTATACTGTTATGTATACTATTAGCCTATGACTTCATTAATATTGACTGAAAATGTATTTCAGGAATTTATTGAAGCAACAGAGAACCAAGTTTGACGTTTCTGGTGGCAAAATTTGATGGCATTTTAGGACTTGGATATAAAGATATCGCAGTTGGAATGCTGTTCCAGTGTGGTGCGTGATATGTTGATTGAGAATTATTCCTTTTCGATAAAACTATGCCATATAACTTCTGAAATCTCAACAGGTACAATATGGTCGACCAAGGTCTCGTCAAAGAATCTATATTCTCTTTCTGGTTTAACCGAAACACGGAGAAGGGGGTGACATTGTGTTTGATGGAGTGGATCCTGATCATTTCAAGGGTGCACACACATGTTCCTGTGACACAGAAAGTTTACTGGCAGATGAGCTTTATTGATGTGACACCATGTTAGGCTGATGTACATATATTTTTAATTCTCTCTAGTGATTGACCTATATATTTAATTGCTTTCGTTCAGTTTGATATGGGGGATGTTCTCATTGATGGTGAAACAACTGGTAAATCAGGCTGATGACCTTTGTCATTATGTACTTTTTAGTGGTCTCCTCTGTCCAGAAGAATTTATGCTGTTATTTTTCCTCTAAATTCACCTTTTAGTTTTCAGGATTCTGCAGTGATGGATGCTCAGCAATTGCTGATACTGTAACTTCTTTGATTGCTTGTCCAACTGTATGTTTTGAACACTTGCATTCACCTTTTCAATGTTTTTGATTGGAACTCATGTTGTATAAATGCTTTGCTTCATATTTTTTTTGCAAAACATATTTCGTCATTGCCACTAATAATCATAACTCTTTCCAGACTGTTATCACACAAATCAATCATGCCATTGGCACCACTGGGATTGTTAGCCAAGAATGCAAAACAGTAGTCTCACGATATTGGGGAACTGATACTGGAATTGTTGATAGCGAAAGTAGGTCATGCAGAGCGTTTGAATGCATTTTTCTCCGAGAATACAGCTGCTAACTGAAGCTTGTTTTTCCTACTGAATAGGTGTCACCGAAAAAAATTTGTTCACAAATTGGTTTGTGCACCTTTGATGGAACCTGAGGAGTCAGGTCAGCTTCCCCTCTGCGTTATTCTGAATTGTCTAAATTTTTGTTTATTACTTAAGCACTTATTCGTAGATTTTTCAGTAGAGATACTTGTTTTGAGCACGTGCTTTTGTCATGTTCGTGCGGTGTTGGCATCGAGAGTGTTTACAAGAATGAGGAGAAATCTACTGGTGTAGCTGATTCCATGTGCTGTGCCTGTGAAATGGCGGTTGTATCGATGCAAAATCAGCTTAGGTTGAACCAGACACAGGATCGTATCCTGAATTACATCAATGAGGTTGATCTAATCACAAGATAATTCTTCCATTGGTGGCTTTATGATGAGTGATACATTCTTTAGTTTTTCAATGATTCGAGTTGACCCATGCCATTATGTATCTTACAGCTTTGTGATGTCTACCAAGTCCGATGAGTGAATCAGCTGTTGAATGCAGCAATCTTATTCTACGCCTAATGTTTCTTTCAATATTGGGGGTAAAATATTTGACCTCGCGCCAGAGCAGGTATTAAGTACTGATGTACATATAATGGATCTCACACATAGTTATAAAGAAATAGTTTTACTGGTGTATTCTCGATTGGAAAATTATTTAAAACGGCTCAAGTGTTGCCATTATAGTTGTTCTTTTATCATAGCATAGTGATGGTCAATTATTATAATGGTGATGTTGTGACCCAAAAGGATCACAGGTACCAATTCGATAAGAGAGATAGAAAGAGAAGAAAAAGCTAAATTGACTTGATTGATTGCATACCCTCCTCTGAGGAAGACGAGATACATATATAGAAAAGGGGATGGCGCTCCTGCCATCTGGCCAAGCTGATGGGCCACTGATTATTCTCACTCAGCCCGTTACCTAACAATTAGCCTAAACGGGCTGATTACAATAAGATACCTAATCAATCAAGAATCCTAATGACTGAATGCTGACGTGATGGCCTGTTGGGCTGCTGACGGCCCACACCGGGCCAGGCGTGTATTCACAACAATCCACCACGCTCCGCTGTTCGCCTTGTCCTCAAGGCGATAACTCTGGAAAACGCTCCAGGATGATGTCCTCTAACTCCCACGTCGCGTCCTCGATGGGCTGACCACGCCACGCAATCAAAAGCTCCGTAGTGATACGACCAGACCGCCGAACCCGACGTTTGTCAATAATCGAAGCAGGAACAGGCGCATCGGGGCTAGGCGAATCATATAACTGGAGCGGACCGTCAACTGTCACGGACAAAGGGTCACCCACAAACTTGCGGAGACGAGAAACATGAAAGACAGGGTGGACCAAGGAGTCAGGAGGTAAGGCCAAGCGGTAGGCCACGCGACCAATTCGTTCCTCCACATGATAGGGCCCATGATACCGTGGAGCTAACTTGGCATTCGATGTCCGAAACAGAGATGTCTGGCGCTGAGGAAGAACAGACACATATACCAAATCGCCCACCTGAAACTCCCTGTCAGTGTGCTTTTGGTCATATAATTGTTTCATACGATTCTGGGCGGAGGCCAAATTAGCCTTGAGCTGCCGTAAGACATCATCTCGTGATTGAAGTAAGTAATCAACCTCGGCCACTGACGAGCGTTGAGGCACATAGGTAAGGATAGAAGGCGGAGGTCGGCCATAAACCACCTCAAAGGGTGTGAATCCTGTCCTGGTATGGTAGGCCGTGTTATACGACCATTCGGCCCATGGAAGTAGTTGCAACCATTTACGAGGCTGAGTCCCCACAAAACACCGCAAATATTGTTCCAAACACCTGTTAACGACCTCCGTCTGGCCATCAGTTTGAGGATGATAGGCCGTGCTCATATGGAGGTCAGTGCCTTGCATAGCAAAGAATTCACGCCAGAATGAAGAGAGAAATACCTTATCACGATCGGAGACAATAGTACGAGGCATGCCATGAAGCTTCGCTATGTCACGCACATAAACTTCCGCCACCATCTTCGCAGTAAACGGATGACTCAGGGCGCTGAAATGGGCATACTTGGAGAGGCGGTCCACGACCACAAAGATAACAGATTTCCCTTGCACGACTGGTAGGGCCTCGACAAAATCCATTGACACATCAGTCCATACTTGGTCAGGAATCGGTAACGGCTGAAGCAGACCTTGAGGGGAAGTGGTGGCTGCCTTAGCACGTTGACAAGTGTCACAAGCAGCCACATACGCATGAATAGCACGCCGCATTCCCGGCCAAAGAAAACTGTGACTCACCCTTTTATATGTCCGAAATGTGCCTTCATGGCCAGCCAGCACAGTGTCATGGAAATGAGAAATAATGCGCTGACGCAAGTCCCCTGAATCCGGCACCCATAACCTGCCTTTCCACAGCAGAATATCATCCTGCCATGTATAAGATGGCTCATTAGCAGGCTGCTCCCGAAGGTTCTGAATCAAACGGTGAGTGTGTGGGTCAGTCCTATATGCCTGCCGAATGTCGGAAAGAAACGGACAACTGGGCACTGAGAGAGCCAAACAAGTACCCCCCCGTATGCATGCGGGAAAGGGCATCTGCCACTGTGTTTTCAGCCCCCTTTTTGTAACCAATATCATAATCATAGCCCAGCAGTTTACTCACCCATCGCTGTTGTGCAGGGGTGGACACCCGCTGATCAAGAAAATATTTTAGAGGCTGATGGTCTGTGCGTATAATGAACCTGCGTCCCAATAAGTAGGGCCGCCACTTTGTTACTGCATGAACAATGGCCAGCATCTCTTTCTCATAAGCAGATAGAGTCAATGAACGGCCAGATAAGGCTTTACTGAAGAATGCCACAGGTCGATCCTTTTGTAAGAGGACCGCCCCTAAACCGGTGTCTGATGCATCAGTTTCCACCACAAATGGAATAGTAAAGTCTGGCAAGAGAAGGACAGGCGCTGTGACCATGACCTGTTTCAGACGATCAAAAGCAAGTTGGGCCTCTGCAGTCCACTTGAAGGCCCCCTTTTTGAGCAGGGCAGTAAGTGGATGGGCTATAATACCATACTGGCGAATGAACCGTCGGTAATATCCTGTTAGGCCCAAGAATCCACGAAGGCCCTTGACGCAAGTGGGTACGGGCCAGGCCGTCATAGCCAACACCTTGGCAGGGTCGGTGGCCACCCCATTATGGGTGATAAGATGGCCCAAATATTCCACCTGTCGACTTCCAAAAGAACACTTCGAACGTTTAATATAAAGTGTATGAGTCCGTAGAATAGAGAAAACCAACCTCAAGTGTTGCAGATGAGACTCCCACGAAGTGCTGTAGATAAGTATGTCATCAAAGAATACCAGAACAAACTGTCGCAGGTAGGGTCGAAATAGATCATTCATTAGAGACTGGAAGGTTGCTGGGGCATTGGTTAGGCCGAAAGGCATAACCAAAAACTCGTAGTGACCATCATGAGTGTGGAAGGCCGTCTTGTAGATATCCGCCGGATTCATTCGAATCTGATGATACCCGGAGCGCAAATCGAGTTTGCTAAAGTACATAGCACCCGCCAACTCGTCCAGCAATTCCTCGATCACCGGAATAGGATATTTATCCTTGACGGTAATGGCATTCAAGGCACGGTAGTCCACACAAAACCGCCAAGTTCCATCCTTCTTGCGTACCAATAGAACAGGGGAAGAATACGAGCTGGTACTAGGTTGAATAATACCTGTCGTCAACATGTCCTGGACTAGTCGCTCAATCTCTGCCTTCTGCACGTGGGGATATCGGTACGGACGGACATTAGCTGGGGCTGCACCTGGAATAATAGGGATTGAATGGTCATGATCCCTGGCTGGCGGTAGTGCATTGAGCTCAGAGAAAAGGTCCTGGTGCTCCTCCAACAAGAGCCGCATGTCCTCAGGAATATCAGGCTGATCGACATCCATAACGGTCCTCTGTTGTAGCATCACTCCTTGAGCGGCAAAACGGAATATTGATCCAATTGCTTGGGCCGTGTGCAATGAGCCAGGCTGGGCCCCCTGTAAGCGCACCCGCTGGCCCTGGACCTCAAAGTCCATAATCAAATCTTTGAAGTTCCAGACGACGTCTCCCAGTTCCTGGAGCCATTGCACTCCAAGGACAACATCGGCGCCCTTGGTTGGTAACAAGAAAAGATCTGTAAGAAAGATGTTACCTTGAATGGTAAGGGCGGCCTGAGCACAAACTCCTGCGCTCCTAAGATGTTTGCCGTCCCCGATTAGGACGTCAAAGGGCTTGGCATCTGTCACACAACACCCCAGTCGATGTGCCACCTTGTCATTAATGAAGTTGTGGGTAGACCCACTGTCAATCAGAACGGTAACAGCCTGGCGCTTGAGAAGGCCCTGTACGCGCATTGTGCGAGGAGTAAAGGCCCCCGAGTAGGCGTGTACCGATATCTCAGGATGCACGTCCTCGTATGCATGTGTGGCCTCTTCGACGGAACACTCCACGTCCCCGTCTACCTCCTCCACCAACAGACTTCCTGGCACCGCACATCTATGTCCCTTGACCCACTTCTCGTCGCAATTGAAACATAGCCCTTTGGCCCGTCGTTCCTCCATTTGGGTTTGGGTAAGGCGACGAACAAGTGGATTGGTCACCCCTGCCGAATTGGCTCGGCTGGCAACTGAGCTAGGCGCAGGTGTTGAGCCCAGCGCCGGGCTATGGGCAGTGCGAGGTATGAACCCTCCACGACCCCCTCGTCGTTGCCTAGCCAATTTCTCCTCTTCAATGCGAGCATGACGTACTACCTCCCTCATTGTGCGACAGGGATAATGCCTCATCTCATCAGATATCTCTGGCTTCAATCCCCGTTTGAACGTTCCCACCAAGGCAGCGACTGGCCAATCCGGCATACGATTGGCGATCTTCATGAACTCCGTGTAGTATGCACGCACTGTTGTGGTCTGTCGCAGGCTAGATAACATCTCGTTGAAGTCTTGGAATTCATTGGGGCCAAATTGAACACAGAGTTCATCAGCAAAGGACGCCCATGTTGGGTAACGGACGTCCTCGTAGTAACGGAACCATACTGACGCGTCCCCGTCTAAATGGAACGCTGCGATGCGCAGGCGTTCCGTCTCAGATCGGGTTCCCTGGTAGTCGAAAAACTTCTCTTCCTTGTAGACCCATTCTGTTGGATCGTCATCTCCATTGTAACGAGGGAATTGTAGACGAGCTAATCTGGGCTCTGCTCCGCCTCGCGAGCCCCCTTGGAGCCCGATCGGCTCCTCCCAGTCCTGATCAATCTCTTGTTGCATATTGCGAATGGAGGTTGTCATAGGGGCATTTGTTCGAACACCTGGTGTGCCTTGCGTCCCTCTGCCCATAGGACCCCCATGTACGGACTGATGCATGGAGCCAATTTGAAACCCATGTATGTGGGAGTTCAGCGGAGGAATCCGTGCTCCAGATCCATTGATCCCTCTTGACCCCCCTGCCTGCGAGGTCTCTCCTTGGGCTGCAGAGAAGGTCAGCAGTGTCGGCAGCCGCCCTGTCTGGTTGGCCGTTGCTTGTGCCTGCGCGATCTGAAATTGAAGCAGTTGCGCAAGCATGGATCGGATCTCCGCCATGTCATTTCCTTCCGGCGCCTCCGGCTTAGCAGCCTCGTTGGTCACCTCTGGCTCTGGCTGTGGCTGTGCCTCGGCGGCCATGGACGGCTGCTTGCGAGGCGGCATCGTCGTCACAGTTCGTAACCGCTCTGATACCAATGTTGTGACCCAAAAGGATCACAGGTACCAATTCGATAAGAGAGATAGAAAGAGAAGAAAAAGCTAAATTGACTTGATTGATTGCATACCCTCCTCTGAGGAAGACGAGATACATATATAGAAAAGGGGATGGCGCTCCTGCCTAGGGGGCGCCATCTGGCCAAGCTGATGGGCCGCTGATGGGCCACTAATTGGCACTGATTATTCTCACTCAGCCCGTTACCTAACAATTAGCCTAAACGGGCTGATTACAATAAGATACCTAATCAATCAAGAATCCTAATGACTGAATGCTGACGTGATGGCCTGTTGGGCTGCTGACGGCCCACACTGGGCCAGGCGTGCATTCACAACAGGTGATAGCATGCCATTTATGATCATTGTTCTTTTAAGACAAGTAACTTACTGTTCGCTCTCTGAGTCCATATTGAACGTGTGTTGTCTTCTCTTGTTCCTTTTAGCAAGAGGCTGATAGAGGAGTACCTGCCAATTCTTTAGGTTTCACATTAAAGAAGTCCCATGAAATGGAAAACGAATTACCTTGCACGAGAATGTTTATAAAGTAGTTTGATATTTAGGTTCTTGAAAAGAGGTACACTCGTACACTTAAGGGTTTTTTCCTTCTCATGTCAATGTATTTGGTGTCCTTGGAATTATGCACACTGATTATACAGTGACTAGTGCGTTATACATTACATATGATTGAGATTGCTACCCTGTGAACCACTTGGTCCAAATTTCCTTGGAACCATCTGACTAGGGATGCATGGAACGCAAGTGGCTGAGAAGAAATACAAACTATACCAAAAGCAAAAAAAATTTATGGTATCTAAATTGACATATTTGGGGGTGCTATGCCTCGGTAACCTCACACAAGTAATTACAGGTCCAGTTCTTTTAACTATACATGGTCGACATGTCATTTATTCTAGAATGATTTGTAGTTTGATCAGTTCTTGCTAATCCTACATGGTGCTAAATGATCTACTCATGATAAATTAAGTGAATATATACTTTCCTTTTAGCACTTCTGCTACAAACCGCCCATCAGTTGCATTTTTCATACATTTTTTGGATTTTCTTCTTTGTCCCTTGCGATCTTGTAGATCTTATTTAATACTGGGGGAAGAAAAGGAGAAAAAATATACTTCTACCTTTACATGGTTCTTGGTTTTAGTTATCATTAGTGAACATCCTATCTACTTTTCTTCCTTGGACGACATTGTAATTATAGCTAAACTAGTTTCAAGTTGACAACATAAGCATAGTAGTGATGATGCCTTACATGTAACTGACGTTATAAAGATCAGCAAGAATGAATATTTGTGAATGTATATCCAGTTCGGTTAGTTGTATATAAAAACAGGCAGTTTGGTTCATTGATGTGCATAAACTTTTCGCTATGGTTTGTGATTTTTTAAAGTTAGCCACTTGCAAAACTCAGTGTATGTAGTTGTATTGTAACCGGTTGAGTTGTGGCTTGTGAGGGATCACCCTTTGAAAGCTTTATTTGCAGGTGTGAGTGGGGTCATATAGTCTTTGTTGAGGGTTTCAAGAGGTGGTTTGAGTGGATGATGCATTTTGAGATGTTCAAGATGGTTCTCCGATCTAGATTTTTATTGAAAAAAAAGAGGGCTCGCCTGGATCCCATGAATTATAAAAAAAATGGTCTGCATAGCTTAATCAGTTGCTTTGTTAAACTTGCAACTCAATTTACTCGAAATTTGACGAATGGTCTAGAAAGCAGACAATTTTGCCGTTATCACATGTGTCAGATGCTTCATTTTTAGACACAAAGAGCTCTTTGAATAGCCTAATATATGCTTTTTCCTTCAATATTCGTTATCAGTATGTACAAATGCTTAAATACTCCATCTTAAAAAAGGGTGTCAGTAGTGGCATAGTTCAATTTGGTTTTCAAAATAAACCGATTTTATTTAATTCTGAAAAAATAAATCAAACCACTAATATGGGGAAAGGGGAATACCACTTGACGATAAATATTTTCGGTCTCAATGGTGAGTCCATGACCATGGTAGATAAAGTCCCAGCATCGTTCGTAGAAGCCTAATATTGTACACAACTAACGGGTGGCCGTGCTATTTTACATTGTTTTTTCTTTTTATTTTGCAGCGGCATGCTATATAGCTATGTTCCATATTAGAAAGTCCATGTACTATTCAAGGACCCTATTACCATGGTTATGGAGCTCACACTTCCTAAACCATTGTAGATGGACGCACCAAGAGAAATATTGTCCATTGGGGACGAAAATATTGAAAAACGCAAGGCAGGCACAACACGCAAGATGGTGTCTGTGCTCGTCCTCCAAAATAAAAACTATACATGAAAATTAGTAAATGTAAGAAAAATACTCGTCCCAACGAACTAAAGGCCAGGATGATGGAACAGGGCCGCGACTGGTGTAAGGTGAGTTCTCTCGTGTGTGAGCAATTGTAGCAATATTGCCTTAAAATTCATAGTAAAGTTGGGATCAGGTATCGGACAAACATTTACTAATTCAGTCTATATTTGTGCTTTGCGCTATTAATTAGAATTACTCCTTTCGTCGATCATACGATAATGCAGAATCAATGCTGTGACACCACTAAAATGACACTGTACTACGCAAATTCTAATTTTGAATTATCTACAACTTAATTACTTAGTTTCCACTCTCTTACTAATGCGATCTTTAAGTTTCCCAAGAATCTAATAAAACGTTCACTTTAAAATTCTTGGCTCTATGTTAAGGATACACTTTAGTGGAGGAAAAAACTTGTGACCGCATCCTTGCAAGAAAAAAAATCGCGTTTGCATTTGGACGCTAAGTCGTGACTAATTAAAAGTTGTGTTCGTTCAGAGTAATAAAAATTTTGTTTGTTTTATCACTAGTTAGAGGTAGACCCACGTGAACTTGGATCGCAATAGCGATGCAACATACGTCATTCGCTCAGTTTTTGTTTTTTCGGGCACGAGTCATCCGTCCAATTAATCGAGTTGAATCTGTCTTTTAGAGCAAAACTAAGACAAATTGCTCATATGGATGAGGGATGGGATCTTAGGAGCAATTCACGGAGAGCATTTAATAGCATGCATTTGGCCGAATAGTGAAAAAACAAAAACCTTTCAATGGTACCCTGGCTGGAGAGAAGGCAAAGTGCTTATCTAATAAACTTTGGACTATGTAGCACTCTGACTGGCCATGAATTGTAGACAGAGGCTGGCCCAGAGGATTAGGCTAGCACAAGCACCTTCAATAATGGCTACTATTTGATGGGAAAGATGTTGTTTTCTCGCGGCTTTGCAACTGTATCCGGCGACAATGCTTCAGCTGAAATGGAATTTAGTACCAAATCGACAACATACGTTTTAATCAGCTTACACTGATTCCATGGCAAGGATCATGAAGAGAATTTAGATCTTACTTAAAATGTCTAGGATTACATGAGGAGACCAAACTCTTACATGGCTATCGTTTCTCGTTATTTGTAAGCATTTATATCTGGTCAACAACTATATACTGTGGCATCATTAACGTGCACTATTCACTCCTTGCTGTATTAAGTATTAACCTGTTTTTTTGTGAAAAATCATCATCATGGGTCCCATTGCAAAGGACCACTAGTAGTGTCTAGGCTCTCACGCAAGGCCAAATTGTCTTCACCAATGAAGTGATTGTTTTTGTCGTCCAGTACAAGGCATTTTAGGCTAAGATCAGCGTGCATGCATGATACGGTCATATCTATCAACTTCGTGTAGACTTATCTGTTTTGTTTGGATCTATTGAAAAGACAAGTGAAGGGCATAATGCTAAAACAGGATTGAACAATCATCATTCAGGAAAAGAAAGACTATGAAAGATTAACCAAGTGGGAGAGTGCCTTCTTTTACATGCCAAGTACCCAAATTCTACGTCCGTTGTCCGAATATAATTCCATCCCTTGTATTCTTCATGAGAAAGACCTGCATTGTGAGGATGTTGTTAAATTAGGCAGATAAGGAATATCGGCATCTGCTGATGGTTTAAGAAGAAAGCATCTCCAAGGGGTTAGACTTTTGAACTGGAAAGATAATTAATCACGGCAATTCTCTTTTACTCTTGTTGCCAGTCAGCACTCAGTAGTCACCTTTAAAAAGCAGAACAAGTGGTCTAAATGGTGATGCTGCTGAGTTGAAATTAAGGCATGCATGGAAACCTTTCTGCATGATGGATTTACATGTTCAATTTAGATCGATGATGCCTTTTTCTTCCAATGCTACCCTCATCTGCATGAATCTTGTGTATTAGGTGCATTTGTTGAAAAATGTTAGCTTGGTAATTTACACTGCCGGTGGGCTTCTTCGCTTCCCTCCCCTTTGGGATGTCGGAAAGACCAATAAGGGTTCTTCAGTTCCAGAGTGATTAAGCTTTGGTTTGTTAATGGTGATCACAATAAACAAATAAGGATATTAACAAACTATATACTCACTCATTTGTAAATTTATCTCTCTTAACATTTTTTAAAAAAAGTCAAAGTGAAGCTCGTTATGTAAAGAATGCGTGTAAAACTACATAAAGGAACTCACCATACAGTTTAATCTACTGGTGAAGCAGTGAAGCAAGAACTAAGCGGATAGATGAATTTTATGAGCCAATTTTTAAAAATAAGAGGCTAACTAAGACCATAAGTTCCACCACGCAAACCCCACACGGATACTGATGAACGGACGTTAATGAACAATGACAATTGTCACCCGCATCTTTTAATGCTCACCAATGGTTCAATCTTTGATTACTACTGATCATAATCACAATCAAGTAGAGGATTTTCCTAACAATTGAGTTAAGTTATCACTGAATATGATCAACAACTTAGACCATTCGATCGAACGCCACTCGTGTTGTAATTGCCCTATCTGGTTTGGGTAAGCTGTTCTTTGCGTTGCATTTTATTTCCATCGGGGTTGTTCATGCCCCGTGAGTTGAGTTATACTGAGGTTGTACTCGCCTGTTTTCTTTAATATAATTTTTCAAGTATAAAAATAAAAGAAGCTTAGACCATTATCCCGCTAATCCATCTTGCCAATTTGCGGAGGAATCAATGAAGATCTAAGCAGTTTCAATCATTTGCATGGGTTTATTTAATTTGTTTTGGGGCTTTTAAATTAGAAGTTGGTTTGCTATTTCCATGGGGTAAGGTTTCTATTGTCCCTTTTTTATTAATAGCACTGATAACCCTACATCAGATTCCTACACATTTTCATACACAGCTGATGTGTGTTGAAATGTGTAGAAAATCTGATGTACAAATATCGTTTCCTTTCTATTAATCAGGTTAGGGTCTTCTAAACCAGTTTTTTTTAGAATAAAAAAACAAAAGACCTATAAAATTTCAGGTTATTTTCAAATATGGGAACCATTTTTTTGAATCCATCAAATCTCAACAGTGGAACCTGGGTTGAAAGTTAACCAGCCTTGATGAGTTGGCCCCACTCATCAAAATGGGTCCAAACTTCACATGGACCTTCCCTTCCCACACTCTTCTCCACGAGCAATAACGAAATATGTTCTCTTCCCCCTCTTGATTGTTTTTTCGAGCAATGGTAATAATATAAATTAATTTTAATATTAATAGTCACTAGTAATTATAATAATATGTATCAAGAAATAATAATAATAATAATAATAATAATAATAATAATAATAACAATAACTGGTACCTCAAAGCACATCACAACCAAGGTTTAAATTTCCACAATTTTATGGGCTCGAATGTGAAATGAAACAAGAGTCTTAGCATGATTTTATGGACCTAGTCTTTTGTTTGAGTTCTCCAAGAAGGTTTTTTTGCCGTTTTTGTTCTAATTTTCATGATTTTGCTATTGAAGTTGAAAAATTCGAAAAGTACGTGGGGCGTGAACACCCATGGAGACCGCCAAAGATGGAATGAGATCAAAGATTTGAAAAGATGGTAAGGACTTTGAATTTGGAAATTATCTAGCTTTCTTCTCTCGTTCATTTTTTTTACAAGTTTTCCTCTCCTGTCATATGCTCCGAAGTTAGTATTTTACAAAAGAAACAACCCGAAGTTAAAGAGGATGCACTTGTGGACTTGAGCTGGTCGGAGGAAGTATCTGGACACAGAAATTACGAAGCTGGGCATGTGGCTATGATGTGTTCGAGTGAAAAAAAATGAGGATCGGAAAAGTGCTATTTCGTCAGTTTCATGCAAACAAACAGTTCTATGATTTGACAGGTGACTCCAATTTGGATGCTTTGAAAAGGCAAGGGGCAAGGGAAGGGGATCCCAACCCAGCTCCCACGTGCATGCACCGATCTGGCCCAAAAGTCCACACTTTTTCCTTATTTTTGACCGTCGTTTGGCCGGTGGTCGGGGAGAGTTGAGGAGCTAGGAGGGTTTGAATTGGGGTCTAGAGGGTTGGTTGGATCCACTTTTGGCAGAGGTATCATTTTCCTACGTTCTGGGTTGGCAGCCAGTGGCCAGCCCTACCATGAGGACTGATTTTGTCTACAGAAATCTCAGTCAAGTTAGACTCCGGGATTTTTCCTACCGGTTTCTTTCTCATTCAATGCTGTGCTACACTTGCCCTGTTCATTATTATAGATGGACACATAAATCAAACAATGAAGGCTGGTCGTTGCCTTGATGGCTTACTAATATATTTGTATGAGCTACAGATCATGTAACTTACTTTTTTCTTTCAGAAATTGAATGTAAGCAGGTCGGCTAGGTTAGAATTAGGTGCCATGTTACATAAAAAAAGAAATAGGCGCCATGCAATCAAACTATCATTTCGAGAATTCACCCCTTAGTGATGCAAGTTGATACCTCATAAAGGCAACTAACCAATTCGTTTAGTTTACTATTCTTTGGATATATGTGCTAAGGAAGTGGTTGGGAATGCCTCGTCTCTTCCTCGCGAAATCATGTTGTTTGTGGTTCTGCAGTTTTGCACCCAAAGAAGAAGACTTGTCTATTTCTAGGCTAGTCTTAGAATGAGAATGCAAGAGTCCATCCAAGACTCCCTCTGCCCAAAAAAGATAGATACCATGTGGAGATAAAAGACCTCAGTGGCTGAGAAATTAGCTTAACTCTATACCTATTTTGTGAGACACATAAAAAAGAAGACTATCTATTTTTGGGACCGGACCAGTGTAATGAGGATGCAAGAGTCCATGCTAATGCGTAAAAACGTAATTTGAACATTGACAACTTGGGTCTATATGTAAAATCAGGAAGGATAGGAGAATGTTTGGCTCATTTGTGGTAGACGATGGATGGGCAGCTTCCATTTTCAAGCAAGTCTATGCAATCCATTCGTTGATTGAAGCAAATGCAGCATTCAATGTGGTATAATGTCGTGTAATGGAAGATGTTACGTGTGGTTAGCAGTCACAGGGAAGCCAAAGCAACATTGTATAGTAATAATAGTGTGACCGAGTTCATACGTTATCTTGCAGTCGCAATCTGTATCACTCAAGACCTTAGATCTCTAAGAGACCCCGTTTTATGGATAGCCTGCATGACCGAAGAAAAATAGTATTATCCCCAACTAGCTACTTGTACATGATCCATTTTTTGCTTTTTCTAACCAGTCATCTGTCAATGTAATGAAATTGAACGCGACCTTTAAAATAATGCAACTGTGTCTTTCTTGTGATTGCCATGATTCTCAACGAATTAGAGATTAACTCGAATAATACTCCGTATGTGCTACCACATGAGTTTGCTCTGAGTGGAGTTCATAGGTTTTTAAAACCACGAGCTCCGTACAAAAGGGGTATATAAATTCAACGATTAATAGTTAAGAAACGGTAAAATCAGTCTAGAATTTTTTGACAAAAGTGACATGGAAATGGCAAAGCATTGTTGACTAGAAATCTTGAAAAGAAGCATCACCAGTACTAACTTTTCCAAGTTTTCAAACGCGATGATGCCATTTGCATTTGACAAAGGAGAGTCGTGCATGGGATGTCTAAGCCTTGCACCTTTTGTTTACTCGAAAAAAAGCCTGCCACCTTTTGGTTAATGCGTTAATTTAGGGATTGGAAACTACCTATTCTTCATTGAATTGTGCATTTGTCTTATGCGTCTTTTCATGAGGTGGGCCTTGCATGAATGACAATTGATCAGCCAGCTGGAACTGATATCTACAGTCAAATGTCTGCAACATAGGCCTGGCCCACCTTTACCAAGATTGGACTTTGAAGGATCGTTTATTTACGCCAACCAACCATCAGCGACTAGTGAGCATTCCAACGGTACTCATCCTCGCTCCAAACTCACCTCATAACCCGTCGACATAGCAACTAATAAGTATTAGTCCCTATTCAACGTGCGCTGTTAGAAAAACCAATGTGGTTGATTGTTTATTTTGGTCACATAAATTAATATGTTTTTTTCTTTTTTTTGCTTGATTGACATAAACTATGGTGCTTGATTGACATGGTTTTTAATATATTCAAGCCCCATTTAGGAACAACTATGCATAAACCGATTATAGTGACTTGGACAACAAATAGGTGTAGTAGTATGCTAGTAGCACCCCTCGGAGAATAGCCCCAGAAGCCCTTGTCATGATGAATACCAATCATCACTACGCGAAGTAAGTTCTAACATCTATCAAATCAATCCCCTCTTTCATCCACAATGTAGTCCCCGTTCTTGCGGGAATCGCATGCACCACTGCATGCCTAGAACTAGGCTCGTCTTAGATCCCCATATGACCACGAAAAATCAAGAAAGTGCATCCATAGCAGCCACACGAGGCTGGAGCCTTGACCATACAAAGTCCATGCACAAAGGGTGGGCACGTGGTGACAAGGGAAGAAATAATACAGAAACCCAGTTTCCGCAGCCGTACCGTCAAGTTCGTTGACCCATGAGAAGAGGAGGGAAGAGGTCTCTCACACATGCAACCTTTGGCGCACCAATCGGCTATCTCCTTCCTCGCCCTTTTTCTTCTTCCCTCACAGAACGCGTCAACCGCCCCATCCCAGGCTTGACTCTTACTTGGAAGGCACCCGATACTCCCCCAACCGAACCCCGCGCCGTCTTCCTGCCGTGTGGCCTTTCCCCCGCCAGTTGGGCTGCTGACCTACACCCTTATGTCACTGGCACCTCAAGTCTTTGGACCAATCTTCCTTTTATAAATCCCCTGCCATTTGCACTCCCAAAGGAGTTTCTGCTCCTCCTCATCCATCTCTCTTTTCATCATCTTCTTGCTTCTGTGCTTCTGTTGTACTGGAGTCTCTCTTCCTAGTGCTAGTTATTCCATGGACAAAGGCGGGGGGCTCAGCCTCGACTTCCTCAGCGCATCCTACCCCCACTCTGTCCTCGCCAAGCGCAAGCGCGACGTGGCGGATTCAGCCGCTGGCCGTCTCTCCGGAATTGATTTTCAGGTGGGTTTGATCAACTGCAAGGACGATCCGGGACGTGGTGGGGAGATGGACTTCTTCTCCAGGAGCCAGATTCGATCTCCCCTTGGTGGAGTCAAGAAAGAGGATTCTGCCGATGATGGCCGTGGAGCAGTTCCCATGAATTGTAACGTAAATGTAAGCTTCTCATACAAGCTGCTCTTCTTTTAGTGTTACTACTATTATAAGATAGATCATCGTCTGCTTCTAATTACTGAATGAGAAGTTGTAACTGATTATAGAATTTGCATCATGTATAGACGGGTTTGAACCTTCTCACCACTAACACGGGCAGCGACCAGTCGAGCGTCGACGATGGAATTTCACCTGCTGCAGACGACAAAGAAGCCAAAAGCGAGGTAAGAATGAACCAGTAGATAACAATCCACATGTTTGAATTTCAATGTGTCATCGAATTATCTTTGTGGACTTATGTGAATTGGGTTTGATCAGCTGGCTTCTCTTCAAATGGAAATCAATCGAATGAACGAAGAGAATAGGAGACTGCGAGAGATGCTCAACCAAGTGAGCAGCAACTACAATGGGTTACAGATGCAGCTCTTCGCTTTCATGCAACAGCAGAATCGTAAAAGCAAAGACATGGCCCAGAAATCTAACCAGACCACCTCAGCGGAGGGAGTGGAGGACAAAGAGAAGGTTGTTCCCAGGCAGTTCATGGATATGGGCCCTGCCACCACCGCAGAGACGACGGATCAGGAGCCTTCTCGGTCCTCATCCGAAGCTCGAACCGAGTCTGCATCTCCACGCAAGAATTATCGAGTTAAGACTACCGCGAGCAATGAAATTGCCCCTTTCGACCACGAAGACGGGAGAACGAGCGGCAGGGAAGACAGCCCTGATCCAACCAAGGTGGCAGCGAAGAACGATGACCAGACGGCTGAGGCCACCATGAGGAAAGCTCGTGTCTCCGTCCGAGCTCGGTCTGAAGCTCCCATGGTAATTCAAAACGATCATAATACCTTATCCATTTGATTTGTATCAACTCATCCAAATTTAAAATTTACTGATGAAGTTCACACACTTGTTGTTCTTCAGATAAGTGATGGATGCCAGTGGCGAAAATATGGACAGAAAATGGCCAAAGGAAATCCCTGCCCGCGCGCATACTATCGTTGCACCATGGCCTCTGGCTGTCCAGTTCGTAAACAAGTAAGAATGATCTTCTTTCTTATAATTCAATCACCATTAATAGTTCTTGATTAACAGTACTACATGTTCAACCATGCTTGATTTCTGACTTATAATGAAATAACGTATGATCAGGTCCAAAGATGTGCAGAAGACCGTTCGATCTTGATAACCACCTACGAGGGCAACCACAACCACCCACTCCCGCCGGCGGCCATCTCCATGGCGTCCACCACATCGGCCGCAGCCTCGATGCTGCTCTCCGGTTCGATGGCAAGCGCTGACGGAATCATGAACAACAATTTCTTGGCCAGAACAGTACTACCGTGTTCTTCAAGCATGGCCACCATTTCAGCTTCAGCTCCATTCCCCACTGTCACGTTGGACCTTACCAACAACCCCAACCCGCTCCAGTTCCAGCGGCCACCGACCCAATTCCCGGTACCTTTAGCCGGTGTACCTCAGGGCTTCGCCGCCGCACCGGCCCCTCCATTGCCGCAGATATTCGGTCAAGCGGTCTACAACCAGTCCAAGTTCTCGGGGCTTCATATCTCCAGCCGGCCTACCATCGACCCAATTCAGTTTATGCACCAGCCTCCACCGCCAGCAGCTCCACAGCCATCGTTGGCCGATACCGTGAGCGCGGCAACAGCGGCGATCACCTCTGATCCCAACTTCACGGCCGCTTTAGCTGCTGCGATCACTTCCATCATTGGTGGAGGAGGGGGCGCACACGACAAACACTAAATTCACCGGTTCCAGCTTCTCCGGGAATTCATTGGGATCCTTCTGTTAATCAATCTTGCTTTCACCTCATTTTTCTTCTTTTGTTCATTTGTCAATAGGAGGGGATAAGAGATACTTCAGATCATACATAAATATGTTCTTTTTTTTTCCTTTGTTTTTGAGACGCACAGAGTTCCATTCTTTGTTTTGATGAAAATCTTTTGAATTATTATTATTGGATTAATGAGAGATGAATCGTTTTTGAGGCGTGTAAATGGGAAGAAGCTTAGCGGGTTTTGTTTTGTACTATTTCATGTATGGTTCCTGACTTCAATGCGACTCCACAAGGTTCAAAGCATTGATATCCGTGTCTTTGCGATGTGAATTGTAATGAAATGAAGGGAGTCAGCAACGCCCTCTTCCTTCACGTGTGGATAAACGTTGGAGAAGGACTAGATGGAGGCGTACGTATTGGTAGAAAGAAAGAGGTGGAAGAGTTTGACACGGAACTCCTGTGTTTAATTTGAGAAGATAAGACAGAGACTGAGGGCACGGCACCGGTTACAGGCTGGGTTTCGCTGCTTGTTTTCTCAGACAGCAGTCTGGCATACGTAGAATTGAAGGCTCCTCACGTAACATGTTCATACGCTAGACCACCGTGAATGGCACTCTGGATGTATGGCTCCTTGGATGAGTCCCCATGTAGATATCCATTGGACTCCACAATTTAGTACATAATTAACGTTCATATGCTAGTCCACCATGAAAACCATGGCCCCTTGGAAGAGTCCCCATGTAGATACATTGGACTCCACAATTTGATACATAAATAAAGTTCATATGCTAGTAGAATTCCAACTTTGTGGACGCCACAATTTGACATTAATGCACCTAATTATATGTGACCTAGGTTTGGGCAAACCAAATTGCTGACCGTCTTCCTGAAAAGATTCATAAGAGAAGCGCTCCTCTTGCCCAAGGGTGCGTTTGGGAGGCAGATTTTAAGTAGAAACATCCATTTTTTAAGTAGAAAAAACCATTTTGGAGAAAATCTTGTATGGAAAGCAATTTTTTGAAAAAAAAAAATGATTTTAAGCCGACAAAAGCGGCTTTTACTTGAAAATTGGTGCTAAAGCCGCTTTGGTAGAGGAGATTTTCTACAAAAGTGGCTTTTGTGCGTCATAATTATCAATGAGCGTCATTTGCCCTCTTTAAATTCTAAAATTACTCTGCTTTTGTCCTTCATTTAAAGTTTTCCTCATTTCGGGTTTTTCTTTCCCTCTGCCGCCATTGTCTTCGACCAGACAGTCGTCGGAATCGCCGCCCTGTATCTTCAAGTCCATACCTCTCTCGACACTGTCTCCGATCGGACATCCAACGTAGTTTCTACCGTCTACCGTCGTCAACTCTAGTCTGCTCCTCTGCCGCCTCTGCAGTAATATTTAAATTAATTTTTGAATTACAAATTTGTTGTAATATTTTATAAATAATAATGCCATGTCATATCCTACTTTTTGGAAAAAATGGTGTGTCGCTGTGTCCGTATCGTGTCGCCGTTTTTGTATCCGTGCTTCTTAGGTCAAGATTCAATCCTTATTTATCTCATTAAGGGTAAAAGTGTCATAAGAGTCATTTTTTTTTCTAAAATTTGCCCCATCCAAACAAGCTTTAGGAGGTAGGGTTGTTCGCGGACGGCCGTGTCCACGGAGCCGTCTGCGTCCAAAGTGTCCATGGCCGTGTCTACGGGGCCGTCTGCGTCCGAGGTGTCTGTGGCCGTGTCCTCAGCCACAGACATGGCCAAGGGTCCTCGGACAGCCGTCTATCTGAGGACCAGCGAGGGCGGCGGGGGGAGAGGAGGGCGGCTGGGGAGCAGCTTCTTGCCACGGCTGGCGAAACACAGTCGCCATAGAGCGAAGCCAAGCAAAAGGGACACCCCGCAACCCAAGACGTCTGCATTGATAACAATTATGAGGCTCCTGCGGCCGAACTTGGAGCAGCTGGACCCAAGCGAGCTGTCGTAGAGGCCGTGGTTGCCGGAAAAGCCCATAGAGTCGAACTATCCCCCGCGCTGGTGCTGGCGCCGGCCGTGGTACTATTGCTAACACTATGCCCACCTGCTCCACGGGACCCATCTTGGTTCATCGGCGGCGGGTTCGCACTGGCAGCCATCAAAGTTCGAACCTTTCACAAAAAAGACCCAAAACTGCAGGTCTGCTTCAGCGGCGGCCATGGCCTGGGTAGGAGGAAGGAGGGGCGGCGGGGGTGAAGGAGGAAAGAAGAGGACGGCGGGTTCGCACTGGCAGCCATAAAAGTTCAAATCTTTAGGCGACCATGGCCAGGGTAGGAGGAAAGAGGGGCGGCGGGGGTGAAGGGGTGGAGAGGAGAGGAGGGCGGCGGGGGAGGGAGGGCAAGAGAAGTGGAGGAGGTCTCGGAGCAGGGGATGGAGAGGAGAGGTGGGCGGCGGGGGCGGAGAGGAGTGGAGGGCGAGAGGGGGGAGCGGGGGGCGGTGAGGAGTGGACGACGGCGGAGCAGGGGTGGAGAGGAGAGGAGGGCAGTGGGGGGGGAGAGGAGTAGAGGGCGGAAGAGGAGTGGGGGTGGTGAGGAGAGGAGGGTGGAGGAGCGGGGCTGGAGGAGGAGGACTAGAGGAGGTGAGGTGAGGAGATTTGTCTGTGTTCGTGTCTGTCGGACATACGGACACGGACACGAACAATATTGTGACGGACAACATCTTCACGGGCACGGACGTAGACAACCTATGTCCAACCTATGTCTGAGGTTTGTCTGGTCCGATATCACCCCTATTAGGAGGTGATTTTTGACAAAAGTGCTTTCGGAATAGGCGTTACTATACGGGTCACGATTTAATTTTTCGTTAACAAAAATGATTTTGTTAAAAAACTATTTTTTAACAAAATAAAAGTGGTTGCCTAACGGTACTTAAGTGTTCAACGATTGTTGCATATGCCACCTGTGTCGTTAGGGTCAGGATATGAAGAAATGGATGGAATCAATTTCTGGATGGTTTCTTTGGGTTTAGTCAAACAGGACGAGAACATGTTTGGCTACATTTGTTATTCGACCAAGTAAGATTCGTGTTGGTTAGGGTACAGAGGGATCGTGATCGAGTGCATTAAACAAATAACAGGTGGATGATGGAAATTAAGCATCATTCCTAAATTAATCACCGGACGCTCAGTCTCCTCTCGTTCACAATATTCAAACGCTGAACCTTCATCTGTTGTTGAAATTTGGTGAGATTATTATAGTTTATGGTAGCTGGTTTGTCGACTTGCTAATGTTTACGTTAAGCTGGATTATCAGACAAATGTGTTTCATCTTTCTTGAGTGGTCAGCATCCATAGACGGAGGGCTTGTTAGGGAGCTGACCTCTCTGTGACCCATCAATGGACGAAATTTCCTGTCTTCACTCCTTTTTTGTCGAAACTATACCATAAATGCATTTGAATGAAGCTGATAAAAGGGTCAGCGGGAGTCGTCACGTTTCACTATTATGGGCCCCGTATCGGTTGCAAGTCCACTCATATACACTGAATCATGTATTTTAAGTGGAACCGGTGGTGTTCTTCCCCTTGGCTCTAAATTCTAATGCATGTCACTATTGGGATGGTTAAAAAAAATGAAAGACGTGACACACTTACTAGTCAATTTTAGATGTTACTTCATACAAAAAAAATCTGATAAAAGGAACTCACCTTTCCATACAGGTCATAAGCATATGGAAAAATATAAGCTCCATATAGGTGGGTCACAAGCCTAAGTCCCATTAAAGGACTAAACAGCATTGCCATAGCCTAGTCCATTATAAAAAAGAAATTGGTTTACATGAGATCATTTTAACGTCTTTTGGATAATTAGATTTCAATCCGATGGCGGGTATCAAATGTGAGTGTGAACCATGACTCACTCTTGTAGCCGTCAGAACAAGATCCAACGGCTATAATTTGAGCTGGCCTCATATAAGCCACACGAGAGTGATCTCATTTAAACTTTTCCCTATAAAAAAAATAAAACAAAAAATAAAAAAGACACTTTGAGTTTCTACCCTATTATTGGCTACATACATGGAATATTCTAATATGTCCGAATGCAAGTAATGTGTGGGTGTGGTATGTATCCAGGATATATGGGGCAAGATATGGTGTTTCAAGAGCATCTCCAATGGGATCGGCCAAAAAAGAGCCTTGGAGACTGTAGCTAAATTTTTTGAAGTCACTGCCTGTGTGATGAACTCCAATAGGGTACTTCAAATTTATTTTTTGAAGATGAAATAAAAGATAGACTAAAAAAATAAAATAAAAACTCAATGGTCAACTATGAAAGTTAAAAACTAAATAAAAAATATTTAAACTCTTGTATTTTTACCTTTTTAAAGTACATTTATTGGGAAGAATATATCTATTATTGTTATATGAAGGTGTTGGTGTGATGTCGAGGGTATACTTCCTGAAGCGGAGGTCCTAAGTTCAAACCCCTACTCCATTGGCCACCCACCCGGGATTATATCCCGATTTACCTGGTACGTATGATGGGCCTTGTATGCACCCAAGGGGATTGGCAGCGGGATATGGTGCTAAGAGGTTGGTTACACTCCTCGCTATATAAAAAAAGTAGGTTTGTTATAATAGAAAGTTGAAAAATAATTAAAATTACATTTTTACGAGCCATCGACAAAAAACATTGACATTAAGATGTGTTGATGGTCATGTGTCGACGGTTCGTAGTAGTCTAGTCCGTGCAATTTTTTTGATGTGATTACACTTAATTGCCAAGTATAAAAAGGATTTTAACCTTTATAGAGTCATACTTTACCCATCTCAATACCAAAAGGAGACAAAGGAGATTAAGGCTTGAGAGTTAGAAAAGGAGTAGAGGGATCTCAACATTAGATTGTTATCCAGGTAGAAAAGCTAATTACCATATAGATTAGTGTATGCTCTATGATCAAATCATGGGATGTACGTTTAATTTGCTATAATTAGTCTTTTGTAATGTAAAAGGCATGATCTATAAAATTATTTGCATACTTAAATGTTCTTCTTTCATGCTGGAATGAATTGTATGATTATTTATTATGCTATGTATGAAATTTATGTCTTAAGAATGACCGATATTGTATTAAGGCTCATGAGGCCACATGATTAGACAAAAAATAATGAGAAGGATTGTATGATTAAATCATGTTTATCATATACTTGTTGATATGATTTTTTATAAAAGTAGTTTTGAAAAAAAATCATGATGGTTTGAATGTAAAATTATGCAGTAATGAATTTAATGATGTTTCATTATTACTATTCTGCTAAAATAATAGTCTTTGCATGAAAAGATCTGAAATAAAAATGAATAGAAAACGATAAATCTGGATGGAATATGTCATGGGCATCAACACATCACCTCGCACCCTCACTACAACGTAATATCTACTCTCAATATCTTACAGATTGAGATGAGTGAGATCAATCGTGGATCAATCTTGCTAAGACATATAAATATATTAAAATCAAACGGACAGAATGGTTTACATCTCCAATTGTTCTCTTTCCAATTGGTTGTAACAAGAGAACTTTGTGATCTTAACTGGAAACATGTACAAGACAAGATGTTTCACCCTACCTCGAACAATTAGAAAAAGCTAAAGAGTTGCCAACAACATGGCCCGCACCTTTGCTCTCAAATCGTCTGGGATTTCCGTATCATTTGAGACCTTTGTATCTTTCTCGAGGACGCTCTGAGAACTTGTCTCCATGTTCACATGTTCGCTACTCAAGGTAACATTCACATTATCTGATAAATTTTCGTTCACTTCAATTTCCGCATCTGGTTCTCTCTCTGTTTCTACACAGGGTCTTCGCCTATGGGATCTGCTTCCACTGCGATGCTCATCTTCAGAGGAGCTATCATGCCTATGTCTCCTTTTAGATTCTTTCCTTCTGGAGGACGAGTGACTTTTCTTATGCTTACGATAGTCGTCCCTTTCATGGTGAGATGAATGTTCTCTTTGCCGCTTCCTTGAGTGTTTATGATCTCTTTCCACATCCTCCTCTTCATATCTTTTAGATCTTGAACTCCTACTCTTTCGTGATGGTTGTTCACCATAAGAATCATCATGGCCAACCTTAGCATCTGGCATTTTGGTCTCGAGAGCAGCTAAGCTACCCTCTTTCTCTCTGAGGGCACGATCCAATAATAAACCCCCAGAATGGCCTGACGAAGTCTTTAATGAGGCGTCAGAGAGAGCTGAATCTGGCGTTGGAACTAACGTTCGAGTTAGCAAGTCACTACTCGGTTGAGCCCCAACCTTGACCATGGCAGCAAACATTTTTGCACGCTTCAACCTCTCTGCCTTTTGCTTTTGTTCTTTCGTGAGGCCAGCTTCAGCTGAATCCGCTTCATCAGCGGCTGCAAGGGCTGCTGACTTAGCCATAGCCTTAGCAAAAGAGACATTACTGTCTTTTTGGTCCGAAAGTTCAGGAGATTTGGATGAGTAAGCAGGGCCTTGATCCCCACTAAAGAGAGGCTTAGGGATGGAACCATTGACCTGATGCAAAGAGAAGCTGCTTAAACTGGAAACATTGCCACCTTCACCACCATTAATAGCGTTAACAGAGTCGAATACCTTCGAGCCAACATCTAACCCAGGAATTTTCAAGCCTCTTGTTGCTGCCATTACAATAGCAGCAGCAGCATCTGCACTCATTCCGCACTGCTGAGAAGTTGTCTTTGCACTTCGTTCCTGAGACTCCTTCTTGGATGCACCGATTGTCATCTTAAATTTCTCCTTTCTTTCAGTATCAAGAGTGCCTTCAAATTGGTTTTTCAGGCTGGCAGATTCCTTATCAAGCTCCTGTGCATTACAATTTTGAGCAGGAACAACCCTCCCTGAAAGTTTTGCCTGCAGAAGCATGTCCAATAAAAAATTGCATGCAGAAAAAAGGGATACTGTTGTTCTGTAGTAAAATCTGCGTTTGAATTTACATAAACTTAGTACCTAAATCTGAACCAGAAAGTTAATCAGTACAATGTTTTTAAACTTGCAAATGGTTCTTCTTTTCCAAAAGTTCAGCATATCTATGTTAAAGTAATACTTTATATCTTCTCTATGTTTGATCATTCATGTTCTCACTGCTGTTCACCACCCACCTGTTCACTATCTTAAATATAATTCTTTTAGTTTCAGATAAAAAACAGGGTTGCGTCGAACATTAAATATCATCATACTTATATTCAACTACTGAATGTCTCGTACATCTGTTATGTTCCCTAATTAGAGTATACTTTCCTAATTTAGTTAATCCTAGTTGGAGTAGGATTAGTTTATTACTTTCCTAGTTTATGTTTTCCTAGGCATGCTATTTCTATTAGGATTTATTTCCTAGTTTGATTATTTTCCTATCCATAGTAGAATTAAGTAATTGTAAGGCTACATGCTTGATTCTATAAATTGGGCTTTAGCCCTACTGCTACAGTAAATGAATAGTGACGTGAACAGTACTGAGAAATAGATTTCAGTTTTCCTTTTAGTCTCTTCCTACTCCTCTTCATCTTATTCTCTCCCCTTTCACTCTATATTCTCCCCTTTCATCTAGCCTTCTCAACATAATCTATTGTAGATCCTTAAGCATATTAAGGAGATACAACAACATCATACAGTTGGGATAAGGAATGGTTGCGCAGCTTATGATGGTATACTTTTCTTCTCTACTCTTAACAGATCCCCAACCCAAATAACAGAAAATTGATTGCATTCCGACAAACATTCAAATTCAGTAACATGTGTCAATCTGTAAAGTGATGCACACAGTAAAAATATACAACATCAATGTGGATATGTAAAAGACAAGAATTGTAAGCAAACCTCGTGAGCTTTTTGAAGAGCCTTAAGATAATACGGATGATACTGGTTGGCAGGAAGAAGGAACGAGAAATTTCCACTTGTTTTATTTTGCTGAATAAGAACTGCCTCAACTTCTTTTCCATTTCTTATAACAAACTCTACAATTCGGTCTACCATTTGCTTCAAAGAGGATGGAGGCTCCAAAATTGACGACTTATCCTCAGGAATGCTTGAAATAGAGGAGCGTGGTGGCTTCATGGAGGTAATAAGTGGACCAACCAAGTCAGTTTCTCGTTTTCTGATAGCTGCTTTATTAACTTCCAAGGAAGCCTTCTTTCTAGATGTCTTGTCGCTGGCTACGGAAACTCCCAAAGATACAGATGATTCAGCAGTCGCACACATGTGGGAGCCCAAATCAGATGTTCCACCATAATTATTAGTTGTAGTTTCTTTTGTTTGATGCTTTGCTTCATCCTCCTCCCAATCATCATCTTTGCCATAAGTAGATCCAAGCAATAATAAAGCCCCACCTTCACTTTTGGCTTCCTCGGGTTCCACAACAGTCTTGGGATTCAAAAGTTCTTGGTTGTCAACAAGAAACCGAAAATAAGGATGTAGGTAGTGGTCAGGCATCAAAAATCCAAATGTTGGATTGTCACCCTGTTTAACTCTCAACACAATTTCGGACTGTCCACCATGTTGCCCAACAAATTTAGCAGTCCTAGCAATTATCTGGTGCAATTTCTCTGTTGGTGGCTGCAAAAAGAAGAAGAAAAAATCATGAGAACTACGTCCTGGGACAAGCGAAAAACTTACCTGAAGGCTGGAAGAGTATATAAAACCTTTAATTGTTACTAAACCTATCTCAAAGACATGAGGATTCTCATTATAATCTGGTGCCTAGACCATCCACAGGTAGGAAACTTTATGGAGAAGCAAAAGCAGTTCATATCACTTGTCACTAAGAAAAGGCCATGCAGATATTTTTTTCTCCATCAAGTGATGATGCAAAACCTATCTAATCCCACCTGCACCATCTTTAGTTGGTCATGAGCAAATCACAACCACAGTTCAGACTGTCATCCCTGCTCAATCATCTGAAACTATAACATGTAAGTATTTTTAAAAATGATACAAACACAAACTCTGAACACGAATTTCCTTTCCCCTGACAGAGAGCGAGCACCACAAACACTCAGTGAACAACATTAGAATATAATATGCCATAAATAAACAGTTATCAAGTTAAAGCCAATAAATGTTTGGATACTTACTAGGCTGTTCAAGAGATTTTCAGGGACTGTGAAAGGTGGGCGGAAAGAAGAACCACCATTCCCAGGATCGGTTGTCTTATAATTTCCAGAAGCATCGGGATTGTCATAGGAAAACCCAACAGCCTGATACGTGCCACCAGCCGACAAAGCCACTTCTTCATCTAATTCAAGTAAATAAAAAATAAAAACTTCAGATGATGTTCTTCATTAGCATAATTTGTTCTAAGCAGATGCAACAATATAAGTCAGCAGAGAATCCATCAGATCTAAACAAAAAACTTTGCAGAAGATAAGTCATAAGCGTCTTACCTGTCCTTGTGTGAGTTTCAAATCAGTAAACTAAGCAGCCATCCTGCAAACTTGAAAAATTGTGGAACGCGCAATATCATCACAAATATACAATACTGAACAAATACTAACGCATACACAAGCGCATTTGAGCCTCGCACAACTCACAAACCCCCTAAATGATTTAATTAAGCGTAAGATACAAGTCTTACGGGAAAAAAACAGCACTCCTTTCTTCATTCCCGGTTCAATTAGCTTCTTTCGAATATAGTCATGGTGAATGTGCGGCTTAATACGGATCCACAAGACTTACAGCAACAGTACATCTTCTAATAGCAATCAAGGATGCAAAACCACATCAAAATCGAACTGTGAAGTGACCCTATCCTTGTTATAAACCTAGATCCCTACCGATTTTTGACATACAACTGGATCAACCATCACACAGACGACCTCCCAGAAGCTACAGGAAGTAAGAAGGAATAGACGAGGGTATCAGAAGGAGAAGGAACAAAAGCAACGAACCTGGAAGGGGATCGTCGCCATCGTCGGGCGGAAGGTCCTGGAACCTCTCGCGATCGAGGTCGGCGCGGGAAACGCCATCAGGATCGAGGATAGGAGCGGTGCGGCGCCTCTTGGAGGGCGGAGGGGGAGGCTGAAGAAGGAGATGCCGGACGTCGTAGCGGTCGATGGGGAGGGAGAACCACTCCACGAGAGCCTCGGGGGAGTTGACGAAGGCCGCCGTTGCGTCGTCGTCGAACAGAAGCGCGTGCCGCCCCACCACCTCCAGATCCATCCCTTCCCGAAAAAATCGGAATTGCAGAATCGCAGAAACCCTAGGAATCGAGAGATGCAGAAGAAGACGACGTCCGAGGGTAAGATTGTCCTTACACCTGCCTGAAAACGTTTTTGAAATATCAGTAATGCCCCCATGTTTTTAGAATTTCTTATTTAGTCCATTTTTTGTATTTTGGAGGGAAGGTAGTCCTTGCAGGGACGAGCTCCCGCTCCCTGAGATTGATGCTCTCGTCTCGCTTCTTGCTGCAACTCCTCCGCCATTGCTGCAAATCCGTCAACCATGTCAACCAAGTTCACGCCCTCCTCGCCACCACCGGCCTCCTCGCAGCTCCCGGCCCGGCTTCCTGCTCAAGCTCGGCCGCCATCTTCCACAACTCGCTCATCAGAGCCCATGGTGCTCTTCACAGCCACGGAAGTGTCATTCCGCTGTTCAATCGCATGCTGTGTCTTGAAGTCCCTCCCAATGCACACACCTTCCCGTCCCTCATCCAAGCTGCTGCCACTTATTGTCCTTCAGTTGCTAAATCTCTTCACGCCCAAGTCGTGGCCCGTGGGTTTTCGGCTGATCCAGTTGTGGGCACATGCTTGCTAGTATTCTACGGCGGAATCGGGGAGCTTGCCTGCGCCCTTCGAGTGTTTGATGAAATCTGTGAGCCAGATGTTGCCTCTTTCAATTCCATGCTGGATGCGCTTTGCAAGAATGGGAAGGCTGAGTCCGCGCTTGCTGTTTTTGAACGAATGCCCGAAAGGGACGTGGTTTCGTGGACTAGTATGATTAACGGATTTGGAAGGAATAAACGTTTCAATGAAGCAATCTGTTTGTTCAAGGATATGATTGAGAAGGGGGGAGAACCCCATGAAGCTACATTAGTGAGTGTTCTTTCTTGTGTCGCAAATTCAGATGGAGGAGTCGTTGCTCTAGATCAAGGAAAACAGATTCATGGCTATATAATTAGAAGCGATATTAATTTGACTGATTTTCTGGGGACGGCCCTGATCCATTGCTATGGGAAAAGCAGCAATGTTCCCTACGCTCGTAATGTGTTCACTGAAACGCCTAGGCGTGAAGTTTGCATTTGGAACGCCATGATTTCTTCTTTGGCATCTAACGGGCTTGAGCAAGATGCATTGGACGTGTTTGAGCTAATGCGGCGGGAAGGGCTGCAGCCCAACAGTATTACATATGTTGGTGTGCTGACGGCATGTTCCAGGGCGGGGCTGGTAGACCTTGGGCTGATGTGGTTCAGAAGGATGCAGGATGAGTACAGCATTGTGCCGACTACGGAGCACTACGGGTGCATGGTGGACATGTTGGGGAGGTCTGGCCGTGTGAAAGAAGCAGCCGAGTTTGTGAGGTTAATGCCAGAGGAGGCAGACCCCTCAGTGTGGGGGGCACTTTTGGATGCCTGTAGGATCCATGGTGAGGTCGAACTGGGGGAAGATGTCGGAAAGAGGCTAATGGAGCTGCAGCCATGTCACAGCGGGAGGTATGTAGTATTTTCAAATCTCTATGCCCGGGCAGGGAGATGGGGAGAGGCTGCGGAGATGAGGGAGGCTATGGGGAAGGCGGGGGTGAGGAAAATTGTGGGGGTCAGCAGAACACTTTTGTAGAATGCTCAAATCTGTTAAAAGCATCCTGCTTTCCAAGGAGACAAAGAGGCAGGGAGGCACCTGCCTTGTAGAATGATAAAAATGTATTGATTGTGAATTCATAGGGATCGCATTTACGGTTGGGGTTAAGGTTATGGAAAGAAAATATATCCATTCAATGAAAAATTCAGACACCACCCAGCGTATTTATTGGTGAAACCATACAAATGATCCGACCTTGGCTAAAAAAAGGTGAACCACTAGCATTATTGAGCAAAATCGTGATTGTGCACATATTTTTTTACCAAAAAATGGCAATAGATTACACCTGAAGGGAGCTTTTTTTTTTTGTATTCAAAATGTGCCACCATCAACTCATTTTCCTCAAATAAAGAAACATGGCAATAGTAGTCATTCCTATCTCCTGTTGTTGGATGTAGACTTGCTGTTTTGATTCGTATGGCTCTCTGACAACAAAGGACAAACTTGTAATGAGACCTGGCCTCAAACTAGTTCGCTGATCTTCAGTAAGTACCATATCAGTGAAGAGGAAATGAGGTAGCTGATTCTCTTGCCAGTGTGGAGACAGTAATGATAGGTGCATCCCCTTTTACATTTGTTAAATGTTTGTCCAACAACTTAATTGTTGACTTCAGGTAGTTGTTGTTTGAATGCAAGCATGACTTGGCAATTGCAATCAGTTCCGAGCAGATCAATGATATCTCAGAGCTTGCCTGCAGAAGGGACTGATTGTTTAATTCAAAATGTTTCGACATTAATTCGCAATGTTTTGACATTAAAAATAAGCACGGGCTTGTACTACTAAAACTAAAGACAGAATCGCCTACTCTGAAAGATGACATAATACAATTGCATGCTTGAAGAGCCAACACTCCACGTGTAGCCTGGAAGATAGTCATTTTAAAGTTTTAAGCAAACATGCAAACACATGCATAAACAAATTGCGCCAGATACTTACTGCAGATGACTCCTGTTGAACGCTATCAATTAGATTTGGCAGAATAGAGCAAGGAAGTCTTAAGAGATCTTGGAAGAATCTTGGTTCGCCAAAAAATAGCTGGTCATTGGTAAGTACCTGTAACACCATCAGCTAATTATTTAAACATACTGGCGCATACAACCAAACAACACATCTACAAGTTGTAGAAGGTGTCAGCAAAGAAGGAAAATTAAAAAGACCTAAAAGGAATCATTAATTTAGGGTGGTGCTGTTAAATTCAATATCTTGCAAAAGTGATGCCATAGGTCCTCCACAATTTTAGGCCCTGTTTGGTTAGCACTTTTAGGAGTAGGAAATCCAAATTCTTTAGATGAATCTAGGTTTAAGAAAATTGGTGTTTGGTTGGCCAAAATCTACTTCATTTGATGAATTTAGGTTATAGTGGCAGAAACCGTAATTTTTGAAAGAAGACAAAGGCATTTGATAACAAAAAACCTCATCATTAGCTGAAACCTAATTTTTTTTAAAAAAAATACCCTTGTCTTCTTTCGAAAATTACCTCATTTGCCACTAGAAGAAGTGATTTGGAATTCTTTTGGGAAAGAGGAGATTTCCCAAAAGAAGCTGGATTCTTAAAAGAATCCAGCTTCTTAAGGGCTGCCAAACAGACCCTTAAGCATGTCTTATCTGGCTTCTACCAGTAGGAAAGCCTATCATATACAGCCAGGTCAGATCCAGAGGAGGACTGGCTGCATATAATCAGATCCTATTCCTGCAAGAGTGATGTAAAGGATGCAACGAAGGGCTGTACAGAACCCATAGCATTTACATCAAGCAAACATGCTAGATCTCCTACCTATCAATTTAAGAAGGAATATGTGCTATATCTTGATATATGGCCCTGGTTTCACATCAAAACACTGTTGTGCACTCTAAAAGATTGAATTCAATCTCCGCAATTTAGAGTTAGAAGATCTGGAATATGGTCTGGTTTTCTAAGAACTAGCATTGTCAGATGTGTTTGGATCTGATCTACCTCAAAACAATGATCATGAAACTCTAATAGATAGATCCAGGCTTTAGACAAAAATCATTTGTAAACACAAGACTTGCCCATTCACTCGTTTATGTCACACATAAGGTTATATAAGCTTCAAAGCAAACATCATTGTCATCAACACAACCCAACTGTTTGGGACCAATTACATGGATTTCATATATAAGAAATTCATCACAAGCTGCTACTAAACTTTACCTCCAAAAACATGATCTTTAATAATTAATAATGACACCCAACTATAAATTTTGACCAAACTTTCCAAAACTAGGTCCCCACAACCAATGCACTTATCAAATGCATATCAGTTGATTACTTGCTTGCACAAATTTTCTTTAAGAAGAAATTAGTGGACACAAGCTAGAAAACATACATGTTCATTTTTTACATGGTACAGGAGTTTGTTTTGACAAAGTGCAGCTGACAAGAATATGATTGTACAAAATGTTCTTAGCCTCCACTCTGGTGTAATCCTGTAAGACCTAAACCAGTGAGTACCTGAAACAAAATGGGAATAGACAAAGGTCTGACGCTGAAAACTATAGTCAAATGCTTACCCCAGCTGCTGATGAACAAGAGATAATAGGTTCTTTGGAGTATACATGATTCCTCGATCAAAGTTACCTTAAATTACAAAAAGGCTTTTTGATAACGAATGTAAAATATAGAAACCAAGGCAAAGTAGAACATTTAGATAAAACATTGTCTTAAGATAGCCAACAAGCTCTCCAGTGAATCATCTGACGGCCAGGTGACAAACAGGGCCGTTTCCCTGTGACCATCGGATTATCACCAGATAGTCAGGGAGAAAATCAGGGCAATAGCCCAAGCGCAGCTATAGTACAAGCTAGATTTTGCAAAAGTTAATAACCCTCTCACTCTTAGAGGTTGAAAAGGCTCTACTAGTAGTAGCTATTGAAATTACCTGGGACTACAATTAGGAAGCTGCACAACTTCCATAGCAAAGAGAGAATAGAACCCATATCGACCTGTATCCTAGACCCTGGCACACAAAAAAATAAAGGGACAAAGTTCAACAGTTAAGACCTAACATGAGCAAGAAGGCCAGCAATTCAAATGCATTATGATCATACCTATCATACCAATTAGGCACTTAAAACGTAGAATGAATTGATGTAATTCCATCATAAAAATCAGAATAACGAAGTCAAAACTAAAAGTGATACCCCACATAATTGACAATATTTATCAAGACCAAAATTACTAACCATCATTAAGGAGTGTGCTTTCTAAAGTATTGAATATCGAATCAATGAGTGCATCTGTGCGAGATATTAAGCCACCTTGCAAGGCAACCTGTCCGTCAAGAGTTAGCAGCCAGATAGTATGCTATAACATTGCTCACACTTGATAAAAGAGAAGTGCATATAAATGAGCCCGGTTTCAATGAGACCGTTCACATATAAGGGGCATGAGACCAGGCATTTCGGCCATCCGAAATCCGATGGTGCTCCTTAATATAGGGGGCAGACATATGCTTATCAGGAGCGACGTCGGATCTCAATGGAACGGATATGACTTAAACTGGAATCATATAAGCATCATGAGACCGGTCTCATTTAAACTTTTCCCAATATATTTTTAATGACTTCCCATAGACGATTTCCTATTTGTCCAAGGTAAAAAAAATTCCGAGTTACCATGAAGGAGAAAAGGCAACATACAAGAAGCTCAAACCTTATTTTGACAGCAAAAAAGATTATCCACAAATAAACTAACATCTATATTCTCCACTTATATCAATAGGTAACAGATGAACTACTCTAAATATGTTATCCTCCAATGAAAAAAATGGGGGGAAATTTCGACATTTTAGACACGACTCTTGTGCCCCTTATTTGGGCCTCTAATCTGGCATATCTTGAAGTTAAATATGGTAAGATTCCTAATGAGGGGTGGGTGGGTGTGTGTGTGTGTGTGTGTGAGAGAGAGAGAGAGAGAGTACCTCAGCAGTTTCAAGATATAAATTCGCTTGCAAAATGATAGAAAACACGGAAGGTATTGTGATTTCATTAAATGCTATACAGGATTTGACAAACCCGAAAAGCTCATCTTCATCTCTGATAGCTTTAACAGCCAGATAGTTGCATGAGTGCACAATAGTTCCCTGTAATCAGGACCACTGTAAGATTAAAAGAAAATGGCATAAATAGAGGAACCCAAACTGTCAAGCCAAAATCACTGTCCAGCAGGCATTTAACCCTATCTCACTAAGCTAAGAAAAATTATTCTCATGATCATATAATATTAATCAAACCTTGATTTCGTCAAAACCACTGAAAGCTGCCCGACAGTTGACTAAGAAAGTTAATTGGTGTTCCAAATCAGCTCCAAAATCAACCTTAAACAATTTAAAAATATATAAATATATGAATCAATTAGTGACTGCTGACCAGAACTTGTTGGTCTTAGAATAAGTGCCTACCAATGACACAAAGCGAGAGATAAGATGTGCAGGACGATCATCAGTTTTTGTGTTAAAGGAATCCCTATCATCATGTAACTCCTTAGATATTTCAAGCAGGAACTCTGCCATTTTAGGATCCCCAATATATCGACTCCTGTCCAACAATATAGCACCAAGTCTGTGAAAGCTAATGTAAGGAAGGAAACCTTTTATCCGTCATCAATTATCTACTTCAAATTGTAGGCAGCAAAGCAAGACAAAAATCAAGATCACCTTGTCGCAGTTGTAAGGATATGGATATTGATTGCATTACGGGAACTTCCACGCATCAAATTTAGAATCTCTGCAAAGTGGTCCTGTAAAACAGTTCTCTCATACTTTAAATTGATGCACAATTCCTCTTCAAAGATCTCACAATGCAATTTTAATAAAGTATTAAATGAATCTTGAGATTCTGTAAAGCAAGTTGTAATTCTTAATGTGCAACTTGTGCACACATGTATTTGGAGAGAGAGAGAAATCCATCAAATAAACAATATGACAGCAATCATCTCTTGAAGAACAATAGACATTGAGACAAATAAGCTAGAATAAAGCTACGTATTCAAGCTGCCAGGCACCAGGAAAACTTACCACAGCCAATGTATCTTCCACACTGGTAAAATGAGCAAGAATCTTAATTAAAATGGATTGCAGACTGTCTGATTCATCTTCACCTACAAACTTATCATATATTTGTGCTGAAATTCCGTCCATTATCATTGTCAAGTAGTTACCCTGTCAAAAGGTATACTTCTTCAAGTAAAACAGCTCAATAACAACAATAACTAAAGTAATAATAACTACACACATATTCTATCTATTGAGAACCATTTTGGCTATAAACGACATATTGCATGAAACCAACAGCATGCCCCAAGTTTGATAAAGACTAACCATCTGGCACTGAAGAACAATATCCAAGTAAGCATCAGCAACTTTCAAATATTTGTTAAGGTCATTGAATTCTGTAATCACCTGCAAATGAAATGTGAGAGACACAGCAAGAATAACATTGTTTGAGTATCAAATAGGTTCTCTATCAGAGAGCGAGTAGGAGAACACTTCCTGCAGCCATTGTTGGCAGTCGTCATGAAGAGATAATAGCTAGATTAAATCTGAATATTGTTAGCTAGATGCGTAGTGAAGCTCTTTAGGTGACAATTATCCAGCTCACATGTATTGTCAAACCTAAATATTTGGGATAGGTAAAGAAGATGATGATAGGAGGTTTTTTTGGCCATATACAATTTAATATAGCTCTTTGAGTTATTCGGCATTGAATTTTATTAAAGCCGGTACAGATTACTGATAAAGAGTCATTCTACCTTCCTTTATTTTCCAAACTATAAGTTATTCTACAAAGTCTAGTGCCCAGTTGGGTTTTCCATGACGTCTTCAGTTGACCCATTTACAATAAAAAAAACCCTTATGCCTTTATCTTCTTCATTCCTGGTTCATTTTGCCTCTATCATCCACATGTAATTCTCCTTCTGCTTTCTCTACAAAGTCCTCTCCTAGTCTTTGCTATGAAACTTCTCTACTACTCAATCACCTTCTTTTCTTTTATTTTCTCTAGTCAAAGCCCAATCTAAGAAAAGCAATGTCAAAAAATATTTAGATACCTTCTTGCAAATCTTGTCCAGCATATCACCAACCACATCCAGCGGGGGTATGTTTTCACAAAGCCTAAGTCCCAGCAACCTGTAGTTTAAATACTGCATGCTAAAAAATCAAACACTGCTTCATACAGGAGACTCTACGGGGTCATTAAGGATGGTAATTTGCAAAATGGTATATAGTTCCATTAATACCTGATCAAGAGAAATATCTACACTGCTCTCTACATGCTGTAAAATACTCAAGGCATTCAGGCTAATAATTTCAATTGGAAGGTCTTTTAGTAGTTGATGAAGTACTATTGAGAGACACAGGGTATTGTTGGATGATCCGGATGGATTTCTCTTTTTCCCTAGCTCCACAGATATTTTGTTGGCCTTCAATATCAAGGAAAAAAACCAAACAATCAGTAATTTCTAGGCTTTCTTATTGCAGAGAGAAACACAAAGAATAGTTAAAAAAAATAAACTTCCTTCAATAGATAAAACTAAAAAGCAGAGGCAAACACAAAGATGTCTTATTGCTATTGCAATAAATCAACAGAAAGGCTCCTTGTTTTACTTTATGTGAAATATTCCCTGTGCCCAAAATTACCTGTCTTCATTTTGGTTTTCTAATGCAGACAGGTAATATTGAACGGAGAGAATATAATATAAATTCCAAACCTTCAGTATATATTATTTGGAAAACGTTCACCATACATGTTGAGCACTAACCTGAGAAGAACTTCTACATATGCATTTAATTATCCAACCAATTGAAGGTTCAACCAGGGTGAACAACGCTTTCCTGAGTTCTTCAGAAGTCCCATAAGTACTTGTTTTTCCAGTTGCAATTGGAGTCAGCACATTTGTGATATCATTTATGGAGGAAGTTAAAACACCTTAAGACAATAATAGTAACCCATTGCAGTCAGACAACAAGGTATTCTAGGGTCAATAACAAAGGACAAATGGATGTAAATGCAGAAAAAGAAAAAAACACACAACTGCAAATCATAGGCGCAGACTATTGTTTTACTTTCAATACCAAATCTGCGAGAAAGCAAAATACCTAGATCACTAAAAGCCTGATTTTAACAATGAAATCAGTCTCAAAACAAGGTCTGGTAACACAAATGTGCAATGTGCTCCATCATACCTATGTGATAACTTACAAGGGTACAGATCATCATCCATTAGGTTATACTAATCTGGTTGTATATATGCTAACTGAACAAATGTAGTGCATCATACCCATATCAAAGTATGGAAGCATCTGCATGCAGTGGACCATATAAAGATGGCAATAGGAAAATGCTAAGGGATCTGCCAATCCTCTCATCATCATCATCAACCGCTGAATTGGACCCAGAAGACTGTCTTGCAGGAAGTGCCAACAACGCAAAATAGACAGCTCTAGATAACTGAAATAACAATAAATCAGATGGAATCAGAGTGCAATAATCTAAATGTAATTAGAAGAAAGAGTTACTACTATTGAACTGAGATCCAATACATTTCATCACAGTTTAAATGAACATTACATAGTTTGCCACAGAAAAAGGGGAAAGGAATGTCAAAATTTTACATGAAGGGAAAATACATTAAGAAGGGAAGCATTAGGCGAACTTAACATTCGTGGAAGAAGCTTGCGGATGGAACCAATTTTTCCAAACCAGTTGTAACAAGTTTCTTTGGCATCATTGCATACATCACCGGGTTCAAAGCATTCTGCAGATATGCAAAATGAATTTAAATGCGATACCCTAGCAATAACAATCAGCAGATAAGGAGAAAATTTAATTTAGCATAAAGATCTAATTCTTTTCACTTGCAATTTTGAAAGTACATAGCATGCAGTTAATACAAGAATCTCCAGAGATAACTATATAACCATATACTTCTAAGGGCCATCAAAACCAAGACATGAAGCATCCAGTAACTTGGCTGCCACTTGACTATGTGCAGAAAGAATGCAATTCCACAATTCCCAAAAGACAGCATGAATGCTTAAACATGCTATTATGCCAAATGCAAGCAAGCCTTCATGTTATCACTCTTAATATGCCAGATGTTACCTGGAGATGCAAGCTACCAACTTTGCTACCCGCCCTAATATTTGCGTCCTATCATTAATGGTACAATAAATAAATAAAGACATTTACCGGGCAAATGATAGATTAAATCTCCTTCGTCTGAATATTCTGCCTTTCTTTTGATCCTATCCCAAACCAACTCGCCAAGAAGGTCCAATATATCCGTCACTGCCACAAAAAGTGTGGGATAAATTTGTAAGGCAGATGTGTCTGACAAAAGTCTTGCTGCCTGCACCAGAACAGATAAATTAGCCAAGCAATGGTATACAAAAATACAGACAGGTATTTACCTATGTGCAAATGTACGTGAATCACCATAGTTACCCTTATAGATAGCTTAAGAGATGTCACACGGTTGCCAGCATTCCATGCACGGAGAATTTCTTCTTTTAGTTCTTTCACTCGGGACACATATTCTTGCTTCGACATGACTTTATCATCCTCCACGACCATATCTTGTGAGCCATCCAATTCTTCTATATGCACACTCGCCAAAGATGTCTCCGATGCAGCTGGATCATAGATAATCAGCTTAATGTTCACAATAAATCAACCTCTACACATACAATAGCAGCACTAGCAGTAACTCATATCATACCTCTGCTACTTCCTATCGCGTTATCAGATACCTACAAAAACGAAAAAAAATCAGTCTAACAAACATTTATACAAGAAAATGATCACATTCTTTAGCCCATTGTCAACCAAATGATTAAGAGAAAGTCAGTTATTTGTACATTCAAATGGTCATTCTGATCTTGTAGCTGTATTAGAGTACCAACAACAATAACAATAACGATAGAAGTATTAAGAAAAGACCAAAAATCACCGGTGTACTCGAAACACTCTGGGAGGAAGCAAATCTCTGCATCAATGACCTTTTGAAAGCCGCCCATTCTTTCGACCACAGTTGAACTTGAGAAGATTCACTCGACGCACCTTTAACAACAGCTTGGTCAAATTCCACCACATTTGAGCCCAAAACTTCAGAATCCCGAGTAGAAGCCCTCAGCGGATCATCGAAACAAGATGGTTCATCAGCTTTAACACCAGCCTACAGAAGAATCCAATCCAAATTTTCACTCGGAAAAGAAGAGAGTGGAAGCTGACGGCGGAATTTGCGGAAAACAGACCTGGAACGGGGAAGGTGGAGAAGGGCGAGGCGCGAGAGGATGGGAATTGGCGGGGACTCGAGGGAGAGTGGCGGCTGCTTGCTCGGCGGCGTAGTCGCGAGCTCGAAATTCGACACCGGTGAAGCTTCCGGCGACGACGGTCATCTCTTGCTTTCTCGTCGCTCTCCTGTAAGACCGTTGATGGGTGACGACGACGACTCCGGTCCGGCGAAAGCGAGGGCCTTGTAAATTTAGAAGCAAAATTAACGAATAAGACCTTGCGTTTATAGATTTTATTATCACTAAACACCAAAGTCCTTAACGTTACTTCCCAAAATAACGAGAAATTTTTCGGTGTAGATCATGGAATGTCGTATCGGATATCGGTAAAATATCGGTCGGCCTAAGAGACGAAATATCGGAGATATATCGGAGATATTGCGTAAAAAAATATCGGTCGTCAAAAACTAGTTTTTATCATATATTTTCAAAATCTAATTTCTAAAATGAGTTATACTAATTTAAACAAAGAATAGATTTCAAAATATGCATAAAAGGATAGAAAACAAACATGAAAGTTTTTTTTTCCCAAAAAAAAAAAAAAAAAAATTTCAAATTTTTTTTTTTAAAATATTTTTTTTTTTCAAAAAAGGCCGATATATCGGCGATATTTGGAAAAAATGGAAAAATCGGTACTTAATGGTATCGGAGTATCGGTTTGTGTCCGATACCGATATATCGGCGAGCTGGCATGATAGCCCATTTGCGTGCCGACCGATTTGCCGGTATTGGAAATGGTCAATTTTTAAGAAAGCCCATTTGCGGGTACAAAGGATATGGACATTTTGGATGGGCCTGTTCTGTGTGGGAAAAGCATTTTTGGTCCTCGCAATGGTGGCATGTGAATGATCGACAGTTCCTATTGGCGGATATCAGATATCCTCTATATATGAGGGCCATAAATCTTCAGCAAATTCTGCATGCACCCAATCCAATTTCTATTCCCATTCCATCCTCTTTTTGCATCAATGTACTTCTAATAATATGGCTGCATTGGTGATCTTTGGTACTATTCTTAACTGGACACTGAGGATGCAGAATTATAGTGGATTTGCTTCATCTAGGGACTATATATGTCATGAGTGCTAACTATTCGAGTACGTATATGGAAAATGGAAATAAAATGTCAAAAGTTCTAGATGGGAAGACTATTTGGATAATCAGGCTTCGTATTTCCTTGAGCATCCGGGCTCGTGGAGGGAAGAGAAGACATGAAAAATGATAATGCATGCGCACAATTGGTGGGGAGGTAAACAATAACATGTGAAGTATGCACCCTTCATGGGATGCCTAGCCCTATTTAAATAAGTTTGCAAGACTTTGATATTAGGTGCGTATGCGTTAAGTTTGTATTAAGAGGGAATGATCCAGGTTGTCCTACTTTCAATTCCAGCCGGCTGCATAGAATATGGGAAGATCTCTCTCTCTCTCTCTCTCTCTCTCTCTGCGTGGATTGGATTCCATGAATATGATTGATAGGAAGCTAAAGGGCCACGTCTTGAACGTTCTGTTTCTATATTCAATTCTCTATGGCTGAATTGAAAGTATCAATTAGATTCAATTCTGTATCTATATTTTTCACGAGACTCGAACTATATCTGCCTGGTCATTGCCTGGTAAGAACAGTAAGTCTGCAACTGTAGTATTCTTAGTGAGGTTCCACCGTCCACGTCTTCAAGCAACGTTTCAAGTTGCAACATCAAGGAACTTTTATGATCATTAACTGAAAAAGAGGTGGCGCCGAGGAGTTGGGCCAGGAAGCTAGATAAACTGCGAACTTTGGTAGCTATGTTCTCGTCCGGAATCTCCACATTGCTTCAAACATCATTTTACTTAACAAAGAAGGATAATGGCATACAGCTTTATCACATTGCAAATGAGAGAGAGAGAGAGGAAGAAGTAAATTACTTTGATAAGCATGGTGCAATGCTTACGAGACTAGGTTCTTTACCCTACTAAACGCTAGTTTATGTTTCAGGCATGCTACCTATTATTAGAAGCAGCTAAAAAAAGGGGGTTATATAAGGTTGTGACGAATTTGTAGACTGGCAGGCAACATTTAATGTTGCTGAATACACATATTGGCAGTTTTGCGAATGTTACAATTTGGAAAGTTCTAAATTCCCAACATCCTATAAATTGAATGATAACATGATGTGGGTTTTACTAAGTAATGGGAACGATAAAATGATAAATTATCAAAACCTGCCAAAATGTAGTAATTTTAACTTCGAATACGAGACACTTTCTCAAATTCGATCAAACCTGTCATGTTGATTAGAAATTCACTTTAACATTCGACAACTCATAAATAACAATAAGAAATTTGACAACGATGAGGAAGTCCACTAATGAAACGGAATTCACCGAATTTGCAGTGACAGTGACATTATATAAGCTTGTGTATCCTATATAAGAGAGTATGTGTATATATCTATAAGTATTACATGCATAAACCGAGAACTTTGAGGTTGGACTCCCACCAGCGGAAAACATACATAATGGTGGCCTTTATTGCATTACGAATGAATCGACCAAAAATCTCCCGGGGCCTCTCCTCTCAGATGTATTCGCAGAGGCCATATATGCAGAAATCTCCAATTTTGCACCGGTTGTTGCACCGTCCGCAGTGTCTCTTGTCGTAGGTCAGGTACACACATTTCCCTCTGCAGCAGGCCTGCGTGTACTTGCACTCGACCCCGCACCGGCCACAGTGGTTCTTCTCCGTCGCCAGGTCCACGCACTTGTTGTTGCAGCACGTAAGATTCGTGCCAATGGAATCGCAGATAGAAGGATTTTTCCGGCAGGAGACGGCCCTAGGGTTGTCCTCGGCGAGGAAACGACTGGCTCGACGGCGAAGTGAAGTGCTCTCAGCCTGCACTGTTGATGTCATGAAGAGGGCGGCCATGGCTATTGCCATGAGAAGGAAGGCGTTCTCCATCTTCATGGCCGTGGAAAAAGAGAGAGAAGCCGATCCAAAAGCCTTCACTTGACCAGTTGGGGTGGAGAGGTAGGGTGATGGAGAGGAGAGAACCCGGGGTATATATAGAGGGAGGGAGAGTTGACGAGGATGGCTCATGGAGTGAAATGTTGAGTTTGGGAGGTGCACAAGGTAGAGTATGGTCCAATTCAATGGCTGCTGATCATGGAGGAGGAGCTGGACATGGAAGCAAAGGGAAGCTTGTTGGAGCTTCGAAAGATAGCGCTCTCTCATTTAATAAGAGAGTGTAAAATGGCTTACTGGTTGACTTTGAGTTTTAGAGCTTAAATATAAATTCTGGATTCTGTAACAAGGAGTTCACGAGTCATTGGTGAAGATGGAAGCAAACTGCACCTCGCGTCAATTGCGAGCCATTTCGTATGCATGGGAATTCATGAACCGAATGCTCGTATACTTCAAAGCTAAAGATATGCCCGGTGGCATTCGAGAGTGAGTAGGAAGCAAAGCTAGCTTGTTGATGGAAAAAAGAACTTCTATGGCTGTTTCGTGTTATTAGGGCGGCTGGACATAGCTTTGCACAGCTAATTCTGCTCAATCAGTAGGTATTAAAACAAGTTCCTGGTGAAGAGCTTTTTTAAACTTTTTTTTCTGTCCCTGATCGTGGTCAGGGAGAAGAACAGACCATGATGGATACCGACCACGGCCTAAATTAAGGAATCTTGTTTAGAGTTAATCTTCGTTTCTTATCAACATTTGTTTTTTATACAATTCCTTCGTCGACATGATACCGCGTCGCTTACTACACATGTGCATAGCTTTGTGACTCTGATCCCAAGAGCTAAGCACATGGGATCAGTGGCATCGACTATTGAGCTTTGGGTTTATAGTTAGCATCATTGGGTTCTTATTTATAAATTACATAGACAGTATGGAGTATATACTCCGTATAAAAAAGAACTTACAAAAAATTGGACGTTCGTCTCTTTGCTTCTCTTTATGATAGGGCATTCATCCCATGCCACCAAAAGCAAAATGTTTGCACTTTATGCCTGAAATGGGAATCAAGTAATCTTAGCTGTTGCAGAATGCATCATTTTTGGAACTTGAGAATATTGAATTTCCCCATATGCATGCATTCTGGCCTCTTGTCCTCAAGCCACTTAGGCCCTGGCAGTAAATACACTCTTATTTTTGGATAATTTCACCCTTTTGGCATCGCGTTCAGATGAACTTCCTTTGGTTCGACTAGACGAGTAATCTAGCTAAGGTAATTTAGTCAAGGAAGAGTGCATTGGGTGATAGAGGACATGTGGTAAGCGATTGGTGAATAGTTGGAGTATATGACTGGCCACAAGGCTCGAAGGGAATGAATCCGCATTTTGACTTTGATCATAGTGTTTATAATTAGTAAACAAGACAATTAAGACAACGACTTTAAAGAACGCAGTACTGTGACTACTTTATGGATTAATTAGGTCAACTATTATATAATTAGCTTTCTCTTTTATAATTGAGACAATTAGATCTACATATCACTCATACATCTGAAAAAGAAAAAGTTACCAACAAGAAAAATGAATTAGCTTACCAAGACATCTAATTACTAAATTTATAAAAAAAATGTCAAGATATATGTATACACAATTGGACATAAAATATTGGTATATCATAAATATCTTGTAAGTTGGTATTTTTTCATGCATAAACGATCATGTTGGCTAGTGATAATATCCCTCTGTTCAAAAATATGTCCTCATTGGAAAACTAAAATGAACTAAAATCAATTCAGTTTGGATATCTATTGAGGATTCATATTTTTGGATGGAAGGAGTATGGGTTAATATAAAAAGAATGCATCTATTTGGACCCCAAGAATCTCTTGTGTCCCCCATTACTTCTACACTAATCAATAAAATTGAAAATTTCTCACCTGTCCCTCAGTTTCCAAATAATAAGTTGAATATCTTTTATATAGAGTGGTTGTTGTTACATTTTTGTATTCTATTGAAGACCTGTCCTCGATATGATTTGTCCATAAAACACCCTTCTTGGATTTGTTACTAGCTTATCATGGGGAGTGTTCCATGTCGCGATCTTGTAACTTTCGAAGATTTATCTACAAAACCCTCTATTTAATAAGCCATCATCTTTGTTTGTTACTGCTTCTTACTAATACGGAGGGAACCCCGTTATGGATATGTAATTTGGCAGGGACTAGTCTCCCAAACCCTCTAACGGGGAGTAAACTACCAAATCTCGTGCAATCGTCACTATGAGGGCTATCCACACTTCCACAGCCACTGCAGCCAAAAAGTGGCGTCTTTAACCTTGTCATGGTCAGCCTAAGAATAAGAAAGAAATGGAGAAGAAGAAGAAGAGGAGGAGAAGAAGAAGAGACGAGAGGAGTAAGAAGAATAATAGGAGGAGGAGAGGAGGTGGAGGAGCTTGGCCGCCGACGAGGCTGCCAGAGGTCCGCTGCCATCGGGCCACATGTGGCTCTATTGGGAGAAAGAAGAGGGAATGAGAGAGAGAAAGATTACTGGGGTATTAGGGGATGGTGAGAAAATTAGTGGGGGAATGATGGGGTAAGAGCAATACAAAAAGGAGAAAAAAAGATGGGAGATGGTGGGTACCGGGCCATATAGGAGTTTAATGGCTCCAAATAACCCCATTCTATAAAAACACCGTATAAATATGGCTCACATATGCCACTATTTCTACTCATGGATACAAGAGATGGAAGCAAAATATTCTGTCCTTCATTAACTATTTGGATTGGAAATCCAGCGTGCATGAAATCAAAACTGTTTGTTCTCGGCATCTAATCCAGATAATTATTGTGGGATGGAGAGAATATGACAATACATTTAGGTTAATTGAGCAGTCATGCAAGGGAAAACTGAAAAGTACAAAAAGAGAGGAGCAAAATCAATAAGAGATTATTCTTCATAAGTTATCACTTTAACATGTTTAGAAGATCAAATATTTACTTAAACATTTATATTTCCTTTTAAAGAAGCCCAACGCATTTTCTTTGTCCCCTTCTCTTCTGAATGAACAGGTTTGGGGTCTCCTAAACCCCCTTTTATAATGTTGTTTTTCTTTTCAAAAAAAACATTGTCATGATCATGCTTGACATCGTCTGTCTTCACAAGACATTTCTAGTTTAACTTTATATCTTTTTTTTATAGAGTTTAATTTTAGTATATATCACTTATCTTGTTTGCAAGCCCCTACAAGAGTGTGAAATATATAGGATTTTTTGTTAAACAAATGCTCATAATTAGGAGAGAAAATCATCAAAGATTTTTTAACATCAGATCGAGGAAGCACTGTTTCTGAACCCATCGAGTAGGAAGTTAGAAATAGTTCTTACAGGTGCAAGGACAAAAAAGAATAAATATCATGAACTCATAATATGATATATATGCAAGCATAACTTCATGTATCTGTCGTGCGCATATTTCACTCATATTTCGTTATTCTGTATACATACGCAGTTTACAAATAGTGATGACCAAGAATAAGAATCTAACATGCACGTACATACATATATAGCTACATAAAATTATGCATAAACAGCTCCTCCAACCATATGCACACATATAGGAACCAACGTCGTGAATCTATATAATATGTAGTATCAACCAAGAAGATGCATCCTTGATAGCCGCACTGTCGAAAAGAGATTTAGGCATAGTTGCAGAGCCCATACATGCAAACGTCGCCCATGTTGCACTTCTTGTTGCAGCTCCCACAGTGTCTCTCATCATTCAACAAGTTGACACAGCGCCCGCCACAACAGGCCTTATTCCCCTTGCACTTGTAGCCGCACATGCCACAGTTGAGACGGTCAGTCATCACATCCACGCACTGCTTACTGCAGCAGTCAGGGCCTGGGCTTCCCCTGTTGCGGCAAATCTGAGGATATTTGTTGCAAGTGAGCTTGGCCTTCTCTGCAAGGCGTCGGTTGACGCCTGGAAGATGCATTGATGTAGGATGGGCTTCTGTGCCATACTCGAAGGTGTAAGCAAGTGGTAGTTTGTCATCTTCATTAGTAAATCCTTCTGCCATGTAGACGACGACTAGTACTTGCATGGCTATAGAAAGGAGTAAGAGATTTAGCCTCTCCATACTCGATTACAACTAATTGATCAAGGAAAGGATAGTATGTGAGATACGAGTGCAGAGAAGAAGCAGTAGTAATGTTTCAGGAAGCTTGTCCTGTAAAGGGCTAATGCTATAGATGTGGTAGTAAGATAGTTCGATGGGCACGAGCTTATATAGGCAATAGAATGGTAGAAATTTCTGCGGGGACAAATTGACATATGTACAGAATTATAGGTTTATTCAATGTATGACTGGAGTTGAGCATCAAAAGAGTTCTACTAGTTTAAGCAATCAAAAAGTTCGGTTCAGGAGCACTGCTAATTGTAGATTTAGACTCCTGGGACGCTATTAGAGAATATAGACTACAGCTTCCAAACATTTGGACACTCAGAAAAATCTATCGATTCAGATAATTAAAGTGGACTACTAATTTTTATAATATTTAAAATGGACAATATTAGCAAAGAAGCAAAGAAGTACAACATTTGCGACCCCAGATAGCTGGGATAAGGCGTATGATGATGATGATTAGCAAAGAAGCAAGTAAAGATGCTTAGCGATATAACCTTACTCTTGGAAATAGAACGAAGCTTCAATATCCAAAAGCATGCATGTATCACTAATAAGCCACAAAACTCACACAAACAATCCATTGCATTTCACGTTCTCACTAGTCAAAGACTTGTATGTTTAAGAGTAATCTTCACCATTACGCTAGCTGTTTACCTATAATATGCATTTACAGCTAGTGGGAACTAAGGGGAATGTTGTGAAGTGTTTCGATGGAGGGGGGCCGTTATTCGGAACAAGTATCATGCATGGCTCTCCAGATCGTTTATGTACGATGATCCGGGCAGTTTGTCTGGACTCCCGACCAAGAAGGCAACAAGAGAAGGGCTAAGACTTCTTTGTCTATGATTGACCTGATTATTAGTGTCTTCAAAGGCTTTCCGCTTTGTGGGTTAAATTTAGAGGGAGAATATTACTAAATTTCTGATAAATTCTCACTATGACCGTGGCGTTGAGACTTCAGAATTCAGCAGGCATTTCTAACCACAGGAGTGTGTGAATACACAGAAAGGCGCAATGTCCGACCTTTTTATGCGAAACGTACGTGAAGGAACTGCCCTGGCTCTTCCATTCTACTGGACATGCATCCTCTGCCACAGAAAACAACATCCAAGTTCTTTTTTTCTCGAAAGAAAGAGCCGAAGAGCATTCTGTTATTTGTTTGGTAAAATGGGTCGAAGACCACTCGAGGAACGAGGTCATTTAAAGCCTATTGCAACTTTCAGATCCTCAAATATTAGGACCTATTTGAAGAGAAAAAATGGACAACATTTTGTTTGCATTTCAGAAGTATAATATACATCCCCGACAACTGACAACTTCAAATTACTTTGGCCAATAAAGTTGTGCTATTGACAATTTAACTGGACATTCTTTAACAGAGGTATATTCGTTCAAAATATGTAGACAGTAGATGTTTCGGGGACTTATTTTGCCAAATTGGCATGCGATAGGATATGTGTAACTGGTACTACTAGCCGCCCCTTATTTGACATATACTATGTTGACTGTCATTCGTTCTTTCATTTTCGTTGAGGTTTGCGTGCGTTCCAAACAAGCAGTTGAAAGTCAAGTCCAGGACCAAATAAAAAGCATTTGACATTTGATAAAATTCACTCATTTTTCAATGTAGACAAGCTTCGTTAGTCGGAGGGATTATCTTTTTACAAAGTATATCAATATGTGTCCCATTTATATGCGCACCATCTTTCCCCTATTAGCGGGCATCAAATCAGGGGATTCGACTGCGGATCGTCTATGTTCTTTTAACCAATTCCGGATCAAGTAAGTTTCGCACATATATTTAGAAATCAGGTAGCTATATAATTGTTAAAGTTGTAATTTATAGTACCTTTATAATAATGTAGAATTCCACCTACCCAAATTCTATTTTTTTTCTCTATCCTCTAAGTTATTACTAATTAATCTTACAAATCAATTGCATCTATTTAAAAAGACCGGAGAGAGCCGTGCCTGATTACGAACTCTCCCTTTTTATGGTGAAGTATATACATCCATAATAATTTCAAGTACGAAACCAACCCCTGATGCCAAAAAAACCATGTACCTGTGACTCGAAAAGAAGGCACGGCTTGATAATATTTTTTTCTCTATCGATTTCATGGGGACCCTCAATCTAACACCTTTGGTTTTATTAGTTTGAAGGTGCTAAGCAATCATATCAAGTGTTAGAATTTGAAGCGCTCTCATTTCTGAACTCCTATCATCTATATGTAAGTTTGCCATAAGCCAACCTCCGTGGGCCCAACTGTGGCAATCGGATACATGCCACAACACAGGAGCAACCTCTGTAGCAAGGGTCCATAAGGAGCCCACTAACTATGTTTTTATGGGAGTATATATAATTACATTTGAAAGAGAATATTTGGGCTTTTGATGCATGCAGAGTCGCAGACGATAATCCAATCATGCACGGCTGCTCTCCTAGTCGGGCTCAAAGTTCGAAATTGGTCGAGTTTCGAAATGTAAAAGACAGTGGCAGATGGCTGGTGTTCATGTAATAAAACAACAAATAATTTATCAATATCAAGCAATATCCAAATATTGTGCCGTAGCACCTACTCGAACTTAATTGAAGCTTACAGTTCCTGATCAAACAATAATGAAATGTATAAATCTGGGGACAAATTACTCAAAAGTTTAGTTAATACATTTATAAATCAAGAATACATGAATGGAATAAGTAAATGGCTACCAACATATATAGCTAACTTAATAGAGGGCACTAGCCCAGTATCAATGTACATGTGTTATGTGTACGGGCATGTATAGAAAATAAAGCGAATGAACCAATCAGATAACCTAACAACTTAGGTCAATCGATCTAGGCATAATTGCAGAGGCCATAAACGCAAATGTCACCCTTGCTGCACCTCTTCTTGCAGCTCCCGCAATTCCTCTCGTCGTTCAACAAGTTCACGCACCGCCCGCCACAACAAGCTTCATTCTTCCTGCACTTGTAGCCACACATCCCACAGTTGAGACGGTCCGTCATTACATTCACGCATTGCTTCTTGCAGCAGTCGGGCCCCGGGCTTCTCTTGCTGCGGCAAATCTGAGGATATTTGTTGCAAGTAAGCTTGGCTTTCTTCTCCGCAAGACGCCGGTTTGGCGAAGGAGGAGGAAAGAACGAAGAGCTTGAAGAGGTCTCTTCTGAAACTTCAGAGGATGTTTGAACTAGGTCCAGCTCATCGTAGTCATCATCGCTAAAAGCTTCTGCTCCATGAACTACAAAGTTCATGGCAATTATAGAGACAAGGAAGAAGTTCATCTTTGTCATCCTTTGAGTAGTAAAGAGTGTAGCAAAGAAGTTTACGAAGCAAATGAAGAGAACTGGTTGTATGCTTAAGGTTTGCTTGTCCTTGTGTAGGATGCTAAAATAAAGCAGATGGGTGATAACTGATAGGAAGAGAGGAAGCAAGGGTTTTTATAAATGACAAAAAGTTGGTAGGATTTTAGGCGAAGACAACAAATAAGAGCAGCGTGTTTTTCAGTGGAGAGGTCATATTCAACGGCTGTCCGTTGAACTCAAGCGTTCCGTTTGCTCAAGGAAAAGGAGTTAGGTTTTTTAGCATTAATGGGAGGCTCGAAGCGAGAAATCCTATGATGGTCTATTTCATTCGACCGGTTGATTGCTGCTGAGGATAACGAAGTTAATAAGAAACTCAATTGGTCCAGATAGTTGAATTGATTACTCTTGTTAGATGCTTGACCATGCAGACTGCGTCGACATTCCCTATTAAACAAACGTATTTGCAGGTCAGCAGTGACTCCTCAACAGGAAGTACGATTATAATAGCAAACAAGAATGATGCTTTCGTCAGTGTTCAAGAAAAACAGCGTAAATTCTTTCTTCAAGTTAAGGAGGCTTTAGTACGTAATCATACTTTAAAATAACATCACCGAAGTTTATTTTTCTTCTGTCTTCAGTTTTTTTTCTTTAGATGAGCAGCACAATCAGTGGAATAAATTTCGAAGTGGTCTAGAAAACTAAGTTCGTTATTCAAAGTCTCTCTCTCACTGCTGAAGAAAGAAACCCCTCTTGATGATTCTTTATTCTTGACGTTTCAAAATACGATTAAGCTTCTACGATTTGGTTTATGACTTGAATTTAGAGACGGAAAGTTGGCCAGATTTTAGTTTATTATGCACTAGTGGGTGGTCAAGAGGACATGCATGTATTTCTGAGCCTCGAAATTTCCTTATTGAAGTTTTTACAAGATAGAGGAATGTATAATACGGTCTGCTCATTTTCCTCGTGTTGTAAGCTGCTGAGGGGGGTGGGCCGCCGCCGGAGATTAGAAAACAGCTTCCTCTTCAAGTTCAGAAAGAAAACAAAGTGTTCTCTTTAGAGATATAGCATTCCAATTAAATTAATTTATTTTGCTCCACACTTGAACTTTTTTGAATGAATACTAAATTTTCCATCAAATTGTCAAAAACTTACATTGTAAAACGTAAAACTAATTTTTGAAGCAAATCATTCAGTTCCAAATTGACGTAAATGTAGGATGTTTTTTGTTTCTAATATCCAACATATTTATTTTCGAAAAAATTGTCAGTAATTCTGGCCAACTCGTAGTAAACTATACTCCATCCGTCCTGAAATGCCTGCCACATCCTAGAAAAGTGGGTAGTAAAGTGGCAGGTATTTCAGGAAGGAGGGAGTAGTCCTGAAGCTGTAAAAAACCCCATGGAAGTCCTAGACTAAGAATGTAACATATTCAGGATGCAATTATCTGCATAATTAAGCTTTTCTGCTAAGCAACTGCTCAGTTTGTTAGTTAATTGTTTGCCTGCTTGTCTGTGGTACATGTCTTAAGCGTCAGGGAAGTAACTGTAAATGTTCTTCTCCCAAAATTCACTCCTGGAGTGCCACTTTTTTGGCACTGTTTGTGCTAGTGCTCCCATGACGGCGGAAAAAACCTTAAATCTATTATTTGTCCATTTAAAAGCACTTCGGTTCGTTATGAGAAGTCAAATCCAGAATGACATCCGCAAATTAATTTAGTTAAACAACACATTAGGTGCCAATTAGAAACACGGCAAGCTTTCCTGCCAAGGCGACTTGAGGCCAGAATTTTTAGTTGAGTGGTCGTCTTGAACGGCAGACGCTGACTTTCGAAGAGCTCGATTAGTTCAAGCAACGAACTATGGCTAAGATTTACCACTCGAGAGCTCGACCCAACACAGGCTTGAGGCTACCACTTAAGGCCCGCAAGTCCACCATGTCCAGCTAGGACTCCAAGCTCACTTTTTTTTTCTTTTGCTCTGTAAACTCATGGATAATTTGCTTGGGACTTATCACTGTTGATTTGAATTTTATTACTATATAGTCTCATTTCGATTTTAAAAATGAACTATAAGTAGTTTATTTAAAAGAAGCAAATGAACTATTGATGTGGGACGTAGTTGTATAAAAGTTTTTTGCATATCCTAGCTACTTGTTGTTTCAATATTTGTGTTTCCAATAGCAAAGAGAAGAGCTTCCTCTCTATTTCCTTCACACTTGTATCTATAGCACGAGTGCATGCAATTCGCTTGCAAGGAAGGTTTGTGTGTTCTCTCTATTTAGTCTATTACCGTGGTTCAGATCAATGTGTACATGAACTTTGGAAATTATGAGTTGAAATGCTGAACCTTGAGAATTTTTTTGGCAACATTGAACTGAGGTCCCGAACAGGGTTAAAACAGTCAATTCTCTTTGTTAGCATAGTACACGTTACTCCCTCCATCCGGATTTTTATCACCCTATCTAGATAATTTTTTGACTAACTAGGGGTATAATAAATCCAGACGGACGGAGGGAGTATTTCATTTATATCAATAGTGGACTCTAGAGAGAACTAAAAACTTTTTTCTATATGTAATCGAAATTATGACATAATCCTATTGCAGGATATGACTTACAGGTTTTGAGGGTGACTAGGACAGGCGCCTCTAGACCTTCCCCGGCATCCCTTCCAGTCAGGTCTTAGCTTATATCGTACGGCTACTCTAGCTACAACGATTCTTTCTAACGCAGAAGCACCTCCTCAACCTTTTGAGGTGATAGGTTAATATATAACACAGTTTCTAAGTTGATCTCCAATTGGCTTCTATTTAAATGTATTTCCTACAGGTTCCTCTACAGTAGTATTGGGTTGTCATTGGTATTATAGTTTTAAAGAACTAGAGTCAACCGGGTCAGTTGAATTGATTCACCGGCCAGATTCTCCCCTCTCTTCTAGCGGTCAAACCATGCTTCCATACTCTTTCCAGTTGTAGGCTAAGTTATATGGGAAAAGTTTAAATGAGATCGCTCTCATATATCTTATATGAGGCCACTTTAAATCGTAGCCCTTCGATCTTGATCTAACGGTTACATATAGCCATAATGATCTCACCCACTCTTTTATGTGACACACTCACCTACCCACTGATTTAATATCCATCCTCCGATCGAAATCCAACGGCCATAAGAATTAGCCTCAAGCTCCTTATATGAGAGCGATCTCATGTAAACCCCTCTCAAGTTATATTCCCCACTTTAGTATACTATTGAAAAATGAGAATGAAATTTTCAATTATTTTGATTGAATAAAGGGATAAGTTTAAATGAGATCGCCCCCATAGCTTATATAAGGCTAATTATATTTTTAGACATTGGATCTTGATCAAATGGCTACAAACAGTTACAATGAACTCATCTATTCACTGATGTGACTAACTTACATACCCATTGATTTAATACCCACTATCGGATCAAAATCCAACGATCCAAAAGATTGGCCTCATGCTCCTTATATGAGAACGATCTCATGTAAACCATCCTCTTCAATAATTACGTGGCATCCTTGGTCAATAAGATTTTGGGGGAATTCGGGAGCAAAGAGATAACTAGCAAGACTGTAGCTACCCAATTGCTATTTTTGAATTATATGATATTACTCCCTCCATCCATTATTATATGTCTGGACTAGAAAACCAAAATGAACTAAAATCAGTTCATTTTGTTTTTCTAATCCAGACAAGAAATTGGATGGAGGCCAGGAGTATAATGTAGTCGATTGTATGATAACGTAAAATTATGACATTGTACGGCACAAATGCTAATATGTTTATATTCACTAATTGCCATGATGATCCGTACTCTCTACCTGATCACAAAGTCTCCCATGAAATTTTAGAAATATGTGTTCTTTACAATCAACCGGAATAAGCATGCTAAAGCTTTGAAAAGTATATTATTCAAAATGGCTCACATATTTGACAAAAGAACCAAAGAGAATTAAATTGAAACAACTTTTTCATAAGAATAGAAACAATTGAAAGCTAACTAACAAGCCGTATAGTATACATGTTTAATGATATTGGGACGTATCGAGCTATATAGGAGTGCTATAAATGCATCTATAGACTACTCTCTCTTTATGTCAACGCACAACCTTTGTGTGCAAATATGCAACAAGGCACAGGTTCCTAATTAGCGTAATTGCAAAGGCCAAACACACAAAAATGCCCCTTCTTGCACTTGTTGTTGCATCTACCACAGTTCTTGTTGTCGAACAGAACACTTACACATTTACCCTTGCAACACACCTGGCCGTATCCACACTTCTTACCGCACAGCCCACAGTTCAACCAATCTGTCATGACGTTCACGCAGTTCTTCTTGCAGCAGTCGGGCCCTGGGCTTCCCTTGGCTTGACAAACCCTTGGGTTTTTGTTGCACATTAGACCTCTTGGGTTGATCTGGGGAAAGAAGGGTCGACCTAGCCCTCTAAGAGGAAATGGCTCCTCTTTGGGTGACAAAGGGAAATTGTAAATGGCTTTACCAGCATGATCTGCATAGAGTACTTGATCATCTTCAACTTTCTTAGAAGCAGCTGCATGAGGCATGACAAAGGCCAAGGCCATTGCTGCCAAGAAGAGAGTATTGACGAGCTTCATGGGAAGGGAAAACCAGAAGCGGAGTGATAAAGAAGATCTAAAGTTGTTGAAACAAGTTGATGTGAAATGTAACGCACTAGGATGGGAGGGGAACTAACGGATATGTTTGAGCTTTATAGACAAAAAAGTACTTGAGCTTGTACATGGGAGTTTGACGAATGTGGTCAATTTATACCAAATCGACGGCGAGTTTGGTTAATGCAGATAGGACTTGTATGAAATATGGATTAGTTTTATACTGAGTACGCTGAAAACCCGGAAACAGGTGAGTTACGAGTAAGGTGAGACCGCACTATTGACTTTCCGAACCGTACATACGTATGCATTCGTTTTATTCTATTTACTTGTTGAGTATACGTTATTTCTGGGATATGGGCACATGGTCATGTATGATAGGATGAGTGCAAGTTCCATAATCATACAACAACTTGCATTGGTTGTCACTTTGTCAACAGGAATTTAAGGGAAGACTTGACTAAAGAATCCTAAAAGTTATCGTTTCCTATGCTGTTATAAACCATTATTGACGAAGAGAATGTGAACTTTTCTACATTGGATGCGGCAAATCGATTTCTAGTTGTGCTATCACAAGTCAGACTTAAAATGTCTCAATTTTACCCACAATGCTCACACACCACTCAGTCTCTTTTTTTTTCTATAAAAGACCCACTAAAGGGGGCTCATTCATATGCCACTCAAGTCTCCATCTGACTCCAAAAGACGGCATTTACATGATAGGATGATGTTCAATTTGTTGAAAACTTTTTGTGAAAAATAGAGCACCAAAATGAGATAACGATGGCAACTATTATGCATAGGTGCCAATCAGGTAGAGGGCTAGTGAGTCCGGATCCTGTGGTGAAGCTTCACCAGCGAGGCTGCTGGTGAAACTTCACCAGCCGTCGATCGTACGGAATCGACGGCGCACACGGGCATGATGTGCGCTCAGCCAAAAGCGCGTCTTTTGGCCGAGCGCACACGGTTTCCGTGTACGCCGTCAATTCCGTACAATCGACGGCTGGTGAAACTTCACCAGCGGCCTCGCTGGTGAAGCTTCACCACAGGATCCGGTTCCAGGGCTAGTAGATATGCATACATCTGTTCGAGTCCGAAGCCTGTGGCATCGTGTATGTGTGGTAGTGTGGGTATGTGAGTTGTATAAATAATAAAGTCATGGACAAGAGTGCGGTATGCATGCAGTTGCCATTGGAAGAAAAACAAATTATAAATCCAGAGTAGGGTTTTAGAGTGCAGACTCCAGTGTACAGCTTCGGTGTGGGGATATTACTATCTAGAAGTAAAAATAAAAGACAAAAATTGCAAAAATCATTTAATATGGGGGCAACATATTTGACCCATTACAATTTTTAATAAGAAAAAAAGAAGTCCGGACATTGGAAGAAACTATTGAGTGCGATAGAGGAAAAGAAATACCTAACCATTAAATGTTTAGCACAGAGTTGGTCATGAGAATTAATTCTACACCTCCCGCACCCCTAATCACCCCGTTGTTGGTGTTTTATTGCACTAAGTGAAGTGTATGAAAGCTTAAGTAATCTCAGAACTTTGAAATTTAGAGTTTCCTTATTCTAGTAACATGAGTTAAAATTAACCGTGCGTCTTTATAATTAAGTTTTGCCTAGCAGGGCTGTCAGATCATGTTGGTTCCTAATCAAGCAATGCTAAACAATCAGCTTGCATCTACAGAATGTGCGCTAGCGGGTGCACCGTCAATTTTCGGCATCCGACGCTGCATTACGGCTAGAGTAATGTAATTCCTTCGACAATTTCATGGTAAAACTAAACTGTGTACATCACCGGAATTGATTTTGTAACCATGTTCCACCATGCATAAAAATGAAAAAAGAACTCCCTTAAAGCCATGTGCCTCTAAAAATAAAGAAGGAATGCTAATTTTCACTTCGATGTATGGATGGGAATTATACAAATCATAACACAAAGAGGAGGTACAATTCCAATGGAGCCACATGCCAGGAGGTTCCCCGCGTCCATGCTTCTGTACAAATTCTTCTAGCAAAAAGAAGCATTGAATAGCTTTCTTTCCCATTTTGAAGCTACAGTCCTCACCACCTTCATCAAAAAAACAAAAAATCCCCACTACTTTGTGCTCTACGTATAAAACTTCAATCCACTTTCTAAGGATTTTACAACAAAAGAATGACATTTGCAAACATGCTCTATAACATTCCTAATTAGGCATAGTTGCAAAGTCCATAGACGCAGGTGTGACCCTTCTTGCACTTATTGCTGCAACGCCCGCAGTGCTTCTTATCAAACAATATGTTTATGCACCGCCCCTTGCAGCACACCTCACCGTGCCTGCACTTCTTCCCACACAGCCCACAGTTGAGTCTGTCTGTCCTTAGGTTGACGCATTTCTTCTTGCAACAGGTGCGTCCCGGGCTTCCCTTGGCACGGCAGATTCGAGGGTTCTTATCACAAGTAGTAGCTTTGTTTTTCGTATGAGAAAGCATGCGACGTATTCCTTCAGGCGAAAAATTGGGCTGCAGATCTAGTTCTGAATCTTCTAGTTCTTCCGAATCCAGCGACAAATCGGGCTGCAGGTCTACCTCTGAATCATCTAATTCTTCCGATGCCACATCTTGGTCGAACGAGACTGCTAGTGTTTCTTCATCTTCTTCAGCACTAGACGTTGCAGTAGCACAAGCTATGGCTATGGCCAAGGTCAGTGCAAAGATGAAGAAAAGCTTAATGTGCTTCATGGCTAGTAAGATGAAGAAACTGGAGAGAGCTGGGTTTCTTCAGTGGCCAGATGAAATGGCTTGGAACTTATAGGAAAATGAGAGGATGGCTCAACGCTAAAAATGTGGGCGGTCGAAATTCTACGTTGAGTACTAAGTACATAAATCAGCATGTGCATGCATAGATTCCAGTTAAAAAAGCCCAAATATGAAGCCAAGATTGAAGTCAGAAATGATATATTTTTCGAAAGAAACAAAAGTCAGCAATTATATTAGATCTTTCATGTTATAACTATGGCCAATTGGTTTTGACAATGATCTGTGAGCGTGACCCATATGTTATGACCAAGAAGGTACTCGATGGGCTTGTTAACTCTTTAGACGACGCGTAATGAACTCACTTATACTTATCATTACCAACACTAGACTGCTGATGCTCCAAAGGATTATTATTCTATAATACGGTGTTTGGAATCTTTGGATGACCGGAATTCGTTGCTAACAGATTTTTAGTATAGAGAAGACGGAAGAATAATGCATGGTTTTGACTAAGTGATGATGCCTAACATTTCATAGTTTGACAATCAACTCTTTGGAATGAATATGTGTAGTAGTACAAATTACGGATGGAGACGAAGCAAAGTCTACTCCCAGCTACCGTGAGAACCGGATTTTGGCCTTTTTAGTCGAAGTTGCACAAATATGTCTGGCTTTCATTCGCATATACGGAGAATGTATTCATAGGATAAGTCAACTGGCAAACAAATAGCAGAAAAAGTACGAGAAGGTTCTGCTCCTGATTTAGATTAGCAGAACGCATCTCTCCAGTTAACTAGCTAGAGCAGCAAAGCTATATAGAGCCATATAACAAGTAAAGATTTAGATTGGCCTTAAATTAACTAATCAGGCAACAGTACTCTCTTTTAGAAAACCGTACTCCCCCTGTAGAAGCTTCTTAATTCTTAAAGTAAATGTAATTGGAATGCAATTACAAGATTCGTTAATCAAATTATCAGTCGTTAATTAGTCAAATATACTTAAATGTCAATCACTGCTTCTTTGCTGGGAATTGAGGCCTTGTCTCTGCAGGTGGACTTTTTCATTACTTTTTGATATGGGTTATTTTTGGTCAAGCTAGTGGGAACATTTCTGGCCATGTGTGAAAGAAGAACTAGATAAATGTGAACTCAAAGTACTCAATGAGGACAAGAGTAGAATAACACAGACAGCAGACCAAGAGCCAGCCCAGGTCAGTTTTGTGATTGGCGGAATTGAGGAAATCCCTCCAATTATACCTAACAAAACCTTGAAGGTTTTCGGGCTTCTGGCTGCTGTGCCATGGCTTCCAATCTATAGGCGCTGCCAAACATAATCTGACTTCCTGCATGTCACGTTTGTTTGAACCACAGTTTTTACGAAACTTCCTCTCTACGAAGTTGTCTTCAAGGGACATGGACCCATACAGCATGCCGAACCGTTGAATTGAAAGTTTGTTTTCTGAAATTTGAATGGGCGAAACGTCTGAAATGTCCAGTTTTCAACTTTTCTTTCCACTATACTTACATTAATTTTTTGCTATCTAATATCTCTAATATATGCTTGAGATTATATGAAGTTCGAAAAAAATACTCCTTTTGTGACCTTCACTCGGGCCCAACCTATTGTCATATTAATCAAATGTTCTAACGCATTTTAAACAACTACAAAAACCTTAATTTTCAGAGATTTAAGTTTATGTTACAATTTTGATACATAGAAGTTTCTTAATTCAAATGCATATGGCCTTCTCATATAATTTTAATAACCAAATTAAATATTGTCAACTTTTGCCACTGATATGCCACGCAACCTCCTCCTACACTCACATTACTCTCATGTAGTTTGAAGCGGGAATCAAACGACTCCGAAGTATTAGTACTATATGATCGTAAATTCTCGTTGAGCTTAATATTAGTGATTTTATGTGTTTATATATACTTTAGATTGTGAAAAGAGTCGTTATTATGTGCCCTGGCTCATGTGCCTTGACTTGCGCCGTTGGCCATCGAATTTCAATCCGGCAACACACTCTAATACAAGGGGCGAGCGTATTTACACAAGTTAAAAACCTGTTATAGACACCTAAATTAATTTACATGATGTTTTTTATAACTTATATCACTCTTACAAATTACAATAGTATCAGGTATAAGGTATAGCAAACCTTGGCCACAACTCCCGGTGGCAGGACACATTGGCCATTTTGCAGACATTGGTTGTTTAAGAAAAGCGTATGAGTACGATAGAAATAAGGTTAAGGCATGGGCTTCTTCAAAACTTCCTCGTGGGCCAGAAAGAACGTCCGAATAAAACATTCCCATATAAAGCGCCAGTCCATGATTTAAGGCCCATCCACCGCAGAAATGTTCAACAAGACAATCCGCGGCCTGAATGGCCCAGCAACCACAAAATCCTTCCAAGTCCGAGGTGGGCCCCAGCCCTCCCAGGATCCACACACACCAACTGCCGCGCAATCCCCTCCACCACCACAAGTGCCCACTACTTAACTATGAGCCTCATCGCCACGGAGTCGTCCTTGATGGGCCCCCACCAAGTGTTCCGGGCCTGGGCCCTTGCGCGGAACAGCCGAATCGGCAACATCCGAGGCGCTGCCTCTCTAGTAGCCACGACATTCCGCGACGAAAACCCGGCGCCGGAGAAAATGGCGGCTCCGGCCATGGAAGGCGTCGCCGCGATGGCCCTTCAGACGGTGATGCAGCGGGTCCATCTGGCGGTGGAGAAGTCCGGGCGTCCGGCAGATCGCATCCGCGTGGTGGCCGTCAGCAAGACCAAGCCGGTCTCTCTCATCCAGCAGGTCTACGACGCCGGCCACCGCTCCTTCGGCGAGAACTACGTCCAGGAGTTCGTCGATAAAGCCCCCCAGGTGCTCTCACTGTAAATATGCTTCTTTGCAAATGGGTTTTTTCATGTTTACTTTTTGTAGAAGAAGAATTCCATTTTTCATTGGATATTCCTTTGCAGCTTCCTTCGGATATCGAATGGCATTTTATTGGGCATTTGCAGAGCAACAAAGTGAAAGCCCTTCTCTGTAATTCCTCGCCCCTACCTTTTTTCCTTTTGGTTTTTGCTTTCTTATGCATGTTTAGTTTGTTAAAAGAAATTTATAGTTTAATTTTTTCAAATTGGGAGGTATGATCATGTTTGTTTAATCGCTCGCAGCTGCTGTTCCCAATCTGGACATGGTCGAGAGCGTGGACGATGAGAAGGTGTTTTTTAGGACTATTTCCAATTTTAATGTACAACTCAATACATAGTTGCTTAGATAGTATTCTAGCAGGATTTGGATTTCCACATAACCCTGTGACTTACTCCAAATCATTTCGGTTTGGAAAACCAAATGTATCTACTAATTCTGGACGGGGGGAGTACATACTTTTACTGATTCAAAATCTGAAGACCATGCTTAAATTTCATTATATCTAAATAGCTCCTCACCAAAGGAGTTTTACATTAACCTAAGAAAATGCCTTGCTATGATGTGCATGAAGAATACTCCAATGGTTTTTGTAATCTTAGTGAATTAGCTTTTTAGTGATACTCCCTCCATCCTAATATTAATAGCTCTATTTGGAAAAGTGTTTGTCCCATATTAACAGCTCCGTTTGGCTCATTTTAATTGGCTGGGTGCTTATAAAAACGTTACTGCCCACTCAAAATGTATCATTCCATAAAAACCAGTTTTCTTCCAAATGGAGCTATTAATATGGACAGTAGTAGTAGTTATTTCTGCAGTTGCTTCTTGATAATTGTTCCTACTTGTCATACTAATTATTTTAAAACTGTTGCTTCTCGCACAGATAGCAAATCAACTTGATCGCGTGGTTTCAAACATTGGCAGGAGCCCCCTCAAAGTTTTGGTTCAAGTCAATACTAGTGGAGAAGTTTGTGAGTATTAAACAGCCTCCCAATATTTTAGTCTTTTTTTTCATAACTCCCTATATTATAGTCGCAACCTAGTTTTTTTCAGGTTTTTCTAAAAGCATCCCCTTTTTATTAGCATTCTTTTCAACGAATGTGGTAAAGAAGAAGACTAACGATCCACTTTTATTTTCTTCGCTCCATTTAGCCTTTTGCTTTATCCATTACCCCCTATTTTTACATTACGAATTGCTTTATCGAACTGCATGGTGATTGTTTACTTATATTAAAAAATGTGACTTCCTTTGCCATGGAGCATGATGCGGAAAATCAATACTTGTCAGCATGTATGGCTGATATACTTTCTTACAGCAAAATCGGGTGTTGAACCTTCTGGTTGTGTGGAATTGGCTAAGCACGTTCACTTGGGTTGTCCCAATCTTGTTTTCTCCGGTTTAATGACTATCGGCATGCTGGATTATACATCAACAGCAGAAAACTTCAAGGTATTTAATCAGAACACAAGAGTCACTTACTTTTTAGTGGCCCAACGGTTTCACTAACTCATGCAAATCTAACAGACTTTGTCAAATTGCCGGACCAAGGTGTGTGAGGCACTTGGCATAACAGAAGAGCAATGTGAACTATCAATGGGCATGTCTGGCGACTTTGAGCAAGCAGTAAGTGGCATTTCCAGAATCTTTGCCAGGACTATTTGTCTAATAAATTTTGAATACGAAACAAGCGGTGAAATTTAATGAATGAATTTATTGAAGTGCAAACCAAGTACAAAAGCAGGAAAATGTTTGTCATTATTGGATGTGTTGAACAAGCTATTTGTAAAGATGACAGAATTTCTGAGGATGTTAATATCAGTTACAATAGTAACTGTTTGAAGGTGGCTTCTGCAGATTGAAATGGGAAGTACAAACATACGAATTGGATCAACCATATTTGGACCCAGGGAATATCCAAAGAAAACAGAAAAGTAGCCTCCCAGCATTTCCGGGATCTTCTAGAGAACATATTGGGCATTTTTCTGCACTTCAATCTCCTTTGGACGATCATGCAGATAGATCTGTTCTTGCCTTCTGATAATTCATGACCGAATGGACTCCGCGCGTTTGTCCAAATGCATTCATGCCATCTATTCCATATGCCAATCGTGTTCGACATTGATTCTCCAGAATATCGTTTGATTTGTAGGTCCTGAGATGATGTCAGATAGTCGCTCTTATGCCTCCTAGTTGAATAATAATTATCTTATTGTGTTCTGGAACCTCTAGTCGACAAAAAAAAAAAAACAAGAAGTCATTTTGTACAAGTATCAGCATTGTTATGGATAATATACCAATTGCAATAAATGCCGTGTACCCGCACTATTATGGAATAATGATACATCTGTATAGCCGTACATATGTACTACAAAATTTTATTCTTTTTTGGTATTTTCTGCTTACGAACAAGGTGTTTTTTTATATACAAATTACAAACTACCTCTTTTCCATTACTAAATAGAGGTATGCATGAGGAACCCGCTATAATACATGTAGCAACGGCGGCGGGAAGCTGATATAACATAACACAAACACACAACAAAGTAGCACATATGTACTAGCAGTCAAAAATACAAACACCAACAAGCCCCATGATATGAGCTGTAATCGAGGTCGAAAACGTCACATGGACCACCGCGCAGGGTACCCTAGTGCATGCCACGAGGATTGTCTAAAGGTTGGCCCAAGGCCGATTGATTCTTTGGTTGGTATGTACATCAGCTGTCCAGAGACGGAAAGGGAAAGGGGGGAAACCCACACCACTGTAGGTGCATATCCTCTGCAGGGAAGGTAGGAAACATGATCAACGGCAGGATAAGGTGAGCAGATAAGGTGAGCAAAATAGGGTTGAAGGTGCTGATTAGGGAAACAGAAGAAGAGGGAAGAAGTAGAGCATAGTACAGAAGGGAAGGAAGAAGAGGGAGAAGGTGAAGGTGAACAAAAATCGAAAATGGAAGTAAGAGAATCTGGAACAGCAGAGGCAGAGTGGAGGCCGGAGAGGGGGGGAGGGCAGTCGGGAAGATAAGGAAGAGGTCAGCCATCCCAGCCCTAAGGCCAGTGGCCGGCAAGTGGCCAGTTCGATGACTCTCAGCGCGGCTGCAGATTTCGCCCAAATCGCTTCAGGCACCTCTCGGTCTACGAACAAGGTCGCTAGTTAGTTCTTTTGCCAGCCGCAGTCATGAGCTTATTATATCATCCCAATTGATCAAGTGTGTCTTCTGTACGTTATTGAATAAGCTATGAGAAACTTCACTTCACAATTCATGTTTGGCAAACAATCCTAATTGATTTACTGGGGACAAAACAATGTCTTAACTCACTTGCTACCTGGTAGATAGTAGACCTCATCATCATCATCATCATACGCCTTATCCGCTATCTTGGGTCGACGATATAAATGATAGTAGACCTATTTCCTCAAAATGGAAAAATTTAAATAGCTTACCTCAAAATTGCAGATTTGAGACAGTACCCAAGACCGAAAGAAAAACGTAAGCTTTACCATCTTATGGGGGTGCTGAGTTTGCTCGACTTTAAGCTCAAAGCTCAAAAAGTTACACTTAGAGCTTGAACCCAACCTAGCATGTATAGCTCCGTTCCAGTGATACTAAGCTTCACTTCTGATCGTCTTGTTCGTTTATTTCATAAAATTATAATTATGTGGTACTCCCCAATCTACATTAATTTATACAAACTAATAAAAGGAGTAAAATTGAGTTGAGCTTAATTTTATTTGGCTTGGCCTTGGCAATAGAGCTGAGCTTGAGCCGTCCAAAAATTAGACTCAGCTTCGCTCCTTGGACCCCCTTCTGTTCCTACTGCCATCCATAAGCCCATTTCTTACTTTTACATGCTACCCACTATGTGTCGTTCATCATGGATGCAATCAAATAACTAACTTCCCTATACCTTCTGTCCTCAAGCTGTTTGTGAGACTGTTGCCTGGTTGTGGAAGAGATTCATACGCATTTTTCCAAGGTGATAATAGCAAGAACAGGAACTTGTAAGCTCTAGCAGCAAAATCTCTGTGTTGCACAATTTTCAGGTAGGCGTGTACGAAGTAAGCTGAAATTTCAGAGCTTGTCACGTGCAGATAAGACGAGCAAACGTAGAGGGCAAGCTCAATAACCAGATAAGTCCATTAGTTGCTATCATTCCATCCGCACACTCCAAATAGTTGTGTTCATATTCTCAAGATTCGAGATAATTTGTAGACCTTTCAAAAAGAAAAAGTTATACTGTGACCAAAAGAAGCTCCTTTATAAGAAAGTTCCTTTTCATGGAATCTTTTGACGAATTAAGAAATTTAAAATAATATGAAGGACAAAATCTCACCTGAGCGCTGCTACTAGGCATTAATACCTCCAAGTAACACTGAAGGCCATCAGCCCTGCAATTTTTTTTTAATCAGCACTGAGAGTTTACAAATAGTATGGAGCAACTGTGATGCTTTATTCCAAATAACACTGAAGCAACTCTAATGAAAGAAACACAAGCAAATCCAAGGCAATTTTTACAAAGCATTAAAGTTGAGAGCCAATAATAGGAAGATGATTTAAACATTTGAGCTACTTTCTCTCCATCGTTTTGTCATTCCATGCAATAGATAGGTCCCTAAGTTAGCAGGTAGTACCTGCCAATGCTAGTTCTTTGAACATACTGATCAGCACTGAGGAGACCGAGTCCTCCATATTTGACCTCATCGCTGTTCAGAATTATCTGCGAGCAGGCAGCTCTAATCAATATGTTGACTTTATAATAGTTTCTTAAAATGTGCGGTAAAAAGCCAGAATAATTAGAAGATGCCACCAAATTCCAACATTCAAATAAAGCATTCATTTTCTTTTTGCATAGGAATGTATGCTTTATTCCTTGTTCCCTCCGTCCTGTATTAATAACTAGATTTGGGAAGCTTGTCAGTTTTACTGAAATATGGGACCCACAGCTAAGGGAATAGTAAAAGCTTGGCTGAATACTTAAAACGTATTTCGCTTGCTTCTTACAACTCATCTACTTCTAATTCTGTTTTTTCTTATTGGTTTGTGTTGTACGAAGCTTGTGAGATGCTTTTTCATGCACCCAGTCACTTAACATGAGCCAAATGTAGAAACTAATATGGGACACACATTATTTCTAAATGTAGCTATTAATATGGGACGGAGGCAGTATCTTTATTTCTTGTGGGAAGAGAAAGAACTGCTAAAAGAAAATATATAAATCAACTCTTACCAACCTACGTCCCCATTCCCCCACCTTTTCACCCTTCCCCCTTGAAAAGAAGGGGAGGAAAGGTTAATTAAAATGCGTGTCTAACAGCTGTTAAAAAAACTCACAAGCGTCCATAGCTCAGAAAAGTAGAAAACATATTTAATTTGCATGATTATTTTTACATGTTGAAGGCATATAGCACTATAGTTGTCAATTATTATATTTTCTAAATTGTATCATGCTAAACTTAAGCATGAAGCAGAATGTAGGATATTTCGAGGACAAACTAAATAAAAAAGTAGAATCAGTACACAAATTAATATTGCTCTTAAGGGAGAATAACTACTAGAATTGTACACCTAAGCAATGCATATTTGTGCACATTATCAGAAATAAATGGTTGAATTCAGTTTCCCTCATCTTTTAGAATTTTTCTGTGGATGTCATTAGCAGAGCTTTAGGTCAATGTTAACATATGGAAAATTCCTGTCTTAGGACACAAATCTTCACTGTTGGAAACATTGTTTAAAACTTATATGTGACCACGAACATCATTAAGCTACAGGATGAAGAAATTACTTGATATTCTCCAGCTTCTTCGACACCAATGTGATATCCCTTATAAGAAGTTTCAGGGTGGAAATTGAACACGAACAGTAACGGACCCCTTATGTATGAAATAACCTGCAAAAACCTTAAAACTTGGAGTTGGGATGTAATTATATAGACCTTTCCTTTGTGATTCTACGATTTTAGAATACGATTTTGACATAAACCCTACTGTCTGGCATCATACCATGCTTGAGTTACTGATGTGGTGAACTTTGGGAGTTCGTCTTGAAAGTATCTTCTGCTTTTCATCCAACTTTACCATGTCCTGTAAAAAAAGCCCAAAAAGACAAGTTACCATTAAAACAATATCCGGAAAGACGTCAATGAAAAACAAATCCTAGTTAAGTGTTAAGCTTGTGGTCCTTCCAAATTGTATCGCCTAGCAAAATATGAAATATAGCCAAAAATAGTGCTGCCCAGAAAGTAAAGGACATAACCAAGTCACTGGCAAGACATGATATGACAGAGAACCCAGTTCATGAGGCACCAATAGTTCGAAGAAAACTAGATTAGGTTGGAGAAAAATACAAAGAAATAGGATTAGGTTGGGAAACTTCTGTTCCAATGTTAGATTGCGTGAAAGTATGCCAATTTTTATTGCTTTGATAACGCATTTAGGCTTCCAAGAAGAGATATAAGTCTTTAAGTTCAGTCCTTCCTTTTCTCCTACCCTTCTATCTTTCACGTTTGTTAAATTCAGCCCTCCTTCTCCTACCCTTCTTTCTCTTTCACTCTATCATATGGTATCAAAATCTATTGAAAGACCATATGTAATTTATTATATGGCAACCATTAAATAAAAAAATAACCCATTAGTATGTACCGTGTGGAGATAAAAGACGAAAAAGATGATGAACTGCTAAAAAGGGAATAATTCAAGACCACTCATTCCTTAAGTTTAACAGACATGTCAAAGATACACGATACCAGCCTCTCACCTTATCAAAGGCAAAAAGATCATTATAGATTCCTTCACCTGACAACAAATTCCATCTGCGGTTGGCTAGAGAAAACGAGAAGTCGTTGCTAGACATTGGGAATTCGATTCTCTGAAACAGAAAATCAGTATTTAAATGCTATAACTGCAGAGAAATGAGAAAAAAATACTACAGGGGAGAATCTCACATTTGGGTGACCAAATTCATTACCCATGAAGTTCAGATAAGCTCGCCCACTTATTGTGAAGGTAATCAATCTGATCATCTGGAATTAAGATATAAAAAATATTATATTTAAATATCTTTATATATATTGACATATATATAGTGTCTCAGCATATGAATCTAGACTAAGACATGCTAGTATCACAACTTTTATGCAGCCAATCTCGCTCTTTGCTCGACCTTACGCTTTCAGTACCCATCATACATGGATAAATGATGATGATGTTGAAGATGATGATGACGATAATGTTGGATGTGGCGGTGATAATAATGGTGTACATCTATTGTATAAACATTCAAGGTAAATCTAACCAATTACAAACATTTCTAGAAACAAAAATGGATCCCATCAAATTACGGTCAAAATTTCTGAATTAGCATACTTTGTACAATGACATTCCTCTAAGTATCTGATCATCTGAACCCATATCAGTCTCTCCTGATTCGCCAAACAATATTTCTGCTAACGATCTTCCCCCAGTGATGGACTGTCAAAATAATCACCAAAATTATAAATTCAAGTACATCAAATGAATGTCCTGCTGGAAAAACAAGCTTGCATTAGGAAAACAACGTCATGTATAACTAAAGGACAATCTATAGACAACATAGTACAATGGATAAATGCCTTAAAAAAAACGACTACTTCATCTAAGTAAATCAACAAAGAAAAGAAAGGTTATAAGACAAACAATGACCTGGTTATGGTTCTCGGCATAAGTTAGCATCTTCTCCAAATTATGTTTGGTGCTTGTCAATGTGCTGACAATCTGCATGAAGTAGCATTCAGAATGGCAAATACACTTCAAGAGTGACTGCATTAGTAAAACCAAAAGAGTGGGGTTAGCCTGCGCTGCAGCGCTAGTGTGATCAGATCAGTGGGCCCCACATGACCTGACAGGTGCCTGGCTTGCAGCTCAGGCTAGTTTTTTCCAAACCAAAATAGCTTCTTGTCACTAACATTAATTATAACCAGGAAGTAAATGAGCAATGACGCATTTTATCCAACTGCTGATAGTACTCAAGCCATCACATACAATTACTTTGCGTTCGGAGTATCTCTAAAGCCATGCAAAAAAGTAGACAGCCTCCGCAAAGGTCAATCCAAGCAGATTACTAGCACACCAATAGAACCTCATAGTCATAATGAATCACTGTAAGATGCATTCCGGTAAAACATCCAACATTCAATCAATTTAAAAAGGCAAAAAGACTTTGAAACTAAAGCGACAAGGAGCATGATGATGAACAATGTGAAAGGGAGACATTTAATTCAAACTTCCGAATGCTATAACATCTACAACCATTTTTAACGAAAACTTGCCTAACCTTATCCATACTCCACTCATCATCAGGTACATTTTGGAGGAACCAAGACCACATTTCTGATGGAGAAAAATTGACATAATAATCAAATCCTAACCCGCCCTGAGAAACTGGTTCACAAAGTCCAGGATATAGCGACGCCTGCATAGGAATAACTATATATTGCACAGACTTCCAGACAAAAGAGGAAGGTAGATACCTATCAAACTACATGACCCAAATACAGCAAATGCAAGGTCAAGAACAAAAGTAACAAAATAAGAGTTTTATGGCAGTTAGTTTCTGTAACACCAATAAAGCATTACGAGCAAGTTAAGGCTAGCTTTTCACAATGTAAAAGCCAACATTGTTAAGTGAATTGTAAGGACAGAAAAGTGAGGTACTGGAGGAATAATTAAAACTTACATCCTCTGCAACAGTTATAATACTTGGATGAAGCTCGTGTAGCATCTCATTTGCTAAGCAAAGGTATATTAAGGCATCCTTGTCAACATATTGATTACAGTACCTACAATTTATCATTTAAAAATTCTAAGAAATTTGTTGATTTGCATAGGTAAATTGGTAGAAGAAGGAAGCAAACCCTAAATGAAATAGCTACAGTAAAGAAACAGTAAACAGACTGAAGAGCCCAAGAAAAAGATAGCTGTTCAAGCCAAACCAAATCACAAATCTGCATATATGCTCACAACAATTTGATCCTCTAATTCATTTAAAATGTTTGAATAAATATAAAGCTGCACAAAAAATATTCCCCCATACCTGTGCAAGAAAGCAATTAGACAAAAGAATGTAGATCAGAATACTATGCAAAATGCATTAACGTTCACAGTTGTGAAATCAAAACGTACATTACATTTCTAATAGAAAACGTAAAAATTTGTCACCATCCATAATTATCAAATTCCATTAAATAAGAAAATAAATTTATCTGACATTGTAAAAATAACTCCTGTAAAATTACGTACTCCTCCAGGTCACCTGTGAACGAAGCAAAACCGTTGTGCGTGTACATCATGGATGGGAGTGAATGGAATTGGAAGCCATCAATAAGATACTCCTCAACCCACCTGTTCAAAAATTAGTCCATGTGCAACTTAATGCCAACCATTTTAAGTAAACATGATCATATACATATTAATCCGAGTATTTAATTCGAGAGGACAAAAATGCATATAAATTACCATTTCAGGTTAGACAAAAGATAATGTAGAACATCAAGATCCTCATACTTGTACATTCTAGTACCCCAATATTTGTGATGCCCTCTTTTACCTATTCAAGGCAACATGACTGCACATCAAAACACAAGTTTCATAATAAAGGGCAAAGATAAATCAGAAAATAGTGCTTAAACCCAGTTATTTGCGTATATAGTTAATGTTTTTGTAACCTATACATCAATATAATATAATTAGTCTCATCGAATTAATGTTATTTATTTACTCTCCATAAAAAAATTGCTTCCATCTGCCTTTCCTTGAAATTCTTAATTACCAGAGACATTAAAAGAGATCTTCCAACAACTGGTGGTCTCTAGGATATCCAAAAGTCAATCTGCTGGGTCTAACTACACACATTATCGAGTTTATAGCATTTAGAAATGGATGCAAAATAGCCCTGGAGCCTTTCCTCTTCTTTTATGTTTCCAGCAACTTGGCACCTCCCAAGATTGGTTAATTAATTCCTCAATAAAAGGTCAATCAATAGAAAACCTGTGCTGTTAACAGATGGATTCTCCCATTAGAAAATTCTATAGTTGACATAGAGAAACATACTCCCTCCATCCCACTTTTATAGCTCCATTTAGTTTTCCAAATTGAACTATTAAAGAGGGATGGAGGGAGTACTTTTTACTGGCATACAGCTTCCTCTTATTAATTTTCTCTATCATTTTAATATCAGTACACAATTTTTGCCACTACTCCAAAACCCAGCAGCAGTTGCGGATCAAACAAGCAATAGAAAATGAAAGATATATAATCAGAAAACATTTCGTAAACATAATACGTATAATTCAGGCAGAATTCATCTTTTACAAGAGGCAATAAGGAACTTAAATATATTCTCAGACACAATCTATCTAACAATACAGTACAAGAGTTTCACAACTATCTTCAAGTGCTGCAAACTCAAAAGGCCCGCTGCATAAGACAAATAAAGAAAGCACTTACCATGCTTAACAGGACATAAAAACCTGAGAATTTCTTGCTCTTTTTTTTTTCTTAAGTCTCATAAATTTTGATATTACATCTTTGATATGTTTTTCATCTCAGGAACATAATATCATCATTCTCCGATCATGTCTCTTACCAGTATGGAAATAGCAGTCATTAGATCCATCAAACAGTGATAAACCAACCATTTCATCTGCCGCAGAATAGGAATGGACAATATCCAGGAAAACCAATATCCCAACTCCTGCTTATAGTATGCAAAAGAAAACAAATGTAAAGCAACATATATGCCTGAGGAGCAGGAAAAAAATCATGAACTATGCAAGGCGTTAACTGAAGGCAACTATATTCTGTTAAAAAGAGCTAATGTTAATATATGAACTGTAAATCCTAGCTCTTTCAAAGAACAAGTAGATAACGGAGAAGTATTAAGGGACCATGTGCTTCATCAACCAAATGCTTGAAGTCCTCAGGCGTGCCAAATCGACTGCTAACAGCATATAAGTTTGTGACCTGCAAAACAACCAAAGGAAAAAATTGGAAGTATTAAATTTCTTGGTAGGTTTGAAATTCGAAGCAGGTGGCACACATAAAACCCTGGTACAAATGACAAACTTATCATACTTGTCAACATCTTATTATGCTGAAAAGTTGGCACAAAAGAACGTAGTAGATGTATAGATAGATGCCACAAATCGACATCCATGTTTTTGGATAATTCACAAATCAGCATCATAAAAGCTTAAAAAACGTTATGATAACCATGTATAATTGAATATCTCACTTTATAGCCAACAGATGAGTAATCTCTGTGCTCAACAATCCCCATCAACTGAATTACGTTATATCCAGCTTTCTTTACATGCGGAAGAACCTACAAAGGAATAGTTGTTGATATCACAAAGAAACATATGAGGCAAATAGCACCTTCAATCCCCTAACTTTTGATTGTGAACGAACTACCTTCATTCTGAATTCATCAAAAGAAGAAATTTTTGCCTCTGACCCACTTATTCCGATATGGCACTCATATATACGGAGTGACTTTGGGACATCTGGACGCTTGTTTTTCCACTTATAAACAGATTCTGGAGGTGGCTCCCAGTGAACAGCATAAAACTGGTTTCCATCAGAACCTGAAATTGCAGAAAAAAATGCATTATAAAGGAAAGGAACCATCAGTATCAAAGAAATGATAAAATAAAGATTATAGATGAATAAAAAGATATATTTATACCAGGAAGCACATATGTAGCCCAAGCAGGAACTCGCGCCAAGGGTCCATCAGGGGTGTTAAAATAGACCCTGTACTTACTACCATGAGGAATTGCCGGATGGTACTTCTTTAACCAGGCCTTTCTCCCTTTCCTCATTTCTAACCAATAAGCCAATGGGGGCTTCTTTTTTCGAAACTTTTCCCGCCAAACTGGATCATTCACGACACCATTTATGTCATATTCTTTTCCATTATCAATCACATCAAAAGGCGGTAAATTACTAGGAGGATCATCTTTATGGCTTTCTTTCCAAGCCTTATACCGTGTTTCTGCATCTGGAAGATCACCCAGTTCTTCTTCAGTTTGGGGTCCATTAGGACCAAACATTTCTTCATATAACTTGGCTACTACCCCAAAACGTGACTTAACAAACCGGTCCTCTCCTGGTTCCCAGTACTCATCCTCCATTCTCTTCAGTATTTCATCAACATGAACACCATTGTCACCTTTATCGTAATCATCCACATAATTATACTCCTGGAAATAATATTCTTCCGGTTCTTCCCCTTCTCGAAGCCTATCTTCAAGAATGACAGACCAGTAACCATAATCATCACGACCAAAATGGCCCTCTTTTGCACAGTTTTCAGTTGGAGACCAGTCATTAAACTCACCAATAATGGAGCAATAGCGCGCACCTTTTATTAACATCAATCAAGTAGATCAATGAGCTACTCTAACAAAGTTTTTAGCTAAATAAGAAGAAAAACAAAATGAATTCTATCAATGGAAGTACCTGGAGCCCACTCCATGAAATCGACACGATGTTGCCAATTACGTTGCATTCCCATCAGCTCATAACTAGATAACATACGAGCAACAACGTCTCATACGAATGGAAAACAATACCTTCAATTGAAACTACGATAAGCAATTACAGGGAGGAGCAAGGAAGGATTCTGTTACCCTGAAGACATTTCTCCGAGATCCGCAAAGCGCGTATATATGTGGACTTTCAGGTCTTTCATGGCCTTATACCTACAAAAACAGCATATATTTTTATACTGATGTTCGAATTTCAAATGAAGTGCTTAATTTCTTCCATGTACAGCATTACCTCTCCCGGAGGAACTGAGCAAAGGCCTTATTGTAGATGCCAAGCTCGGCGAGGAATCCGACGGGGTCCACGGCCCCCTTATTCCCCTCAGCCAATCCTCTCTGAGCCACCCGCCCGGAATCCTTCTGCGGCAAAGCCGCCCACCTCCATTTCCGAGCAGAAACAGCTCGTCCACGAGCCCAACGCGCAGGGAAAGAAACGAAGAGACCTGGAATCTGCGGGAGCGGAGCCCTGCAGCTCAACTGGAGAGTGGGGAACGATGCCGAGCAAGGCGGCGAAGAGAGCGCCGCCATTTGGGCCAACAAATGCGGCGGAGGGGAAGGCGGGAAGCAGAGGGAAGGGCTCGTGCTGGCTACTTGAACTGCTAGTGAGAAGATAAAATATCGTTTGTGTTCGACGGACAGAAACTTGGTGAGAGGCCAAATCCGGGCAGGATGTAATACGGGCCTAAGGAGTCGTTTGTGGACACGAGCGTTCCAGGATTTTTACGGGCATGATCAAGTTTATCTCGGCCCTTGATTCGGACAATTGGACCATCTTTTCAGTTTATCGTTTTTGTTCTTTTGTTTTTTCTATTTTTTGGTAAAATGATGGTAGGACTTGGGATCTGATCTGCCTGAACGTCTCAACGTCCCATTATGGATTATTTAAGCCCACTCTAACATTAAACATTGTATTCTACCAAAAAAAAATATATCCCTCCCTCCTGGTTTTAGATGCTCCATTAAAAAAAGGACATTCTTGTCCTGTTTTAGATGCTCCATGTGGTCAGTTTAATACTCCATCCAAAAAAGAGGACATTCCTGTCCTGTTTTAGATGCTTCATGTGGTCAGTTTAAGTGGTTTTTGAACCTCTTCTCCACCACTAGTTAGGGTTTTCACTATCCAATAATAATCAAATTTTTTTCAGATGGAGCATCCGAAGCTCGACGGAGGGAGTATTAAACATTCGGGTCAGGTCACTGTCAGATGTCAGAATTAGAACCAAACATTTTTCTTTGTTCTTTTTATTATCGGTAGCAAACTTCTTTTCTTCTTTACATGGAAATGTAGGTATTGCCTTGGGGAAGGATCCAAAAGTAAGATTGGAGGCATTTGAAAACTATTAACACAGGTTCTATTGGGGGGTAAAGTTAGCATGTCAGATTCTTCATGACCAAAAAATTGGGAAAAAGAAAAAAAGGCACAAATGGTCAAAATTTTAGTTCTTATCAATTAGGGGCCATTTGGGGCGTGAAAAAGCCGTAATATCCCGACTGAATTTTGGATATCCACTGTAGCATCCATATTTTTTTTTAAATACCTGGATGCTACAGTATAGCAAAACATCCCTATAATCACACCCCAAACGGCCCCTTAGATCCAATAAGTTAGCCAAAGAACGTGACGAGGCCAAAACTATCCAGCATCTACATCTGTAATTTTTTTGGACAGTTGATCTGAAAGTCTCCACGCTAGTTAAAAAGAAAAAACAGATGACTTCACTGAAACTTTTTGTCAGCCGCAACATTTTTTTTTGTGTGTGCTAAAACAGCAATATATGTGTTGTATCATGTAGTGATTATTAAAAGAAGACGCACGAGCTATTAAAAAAGTAACGAAATACAATTCCCTACATATAATTCAATATGGAAAACAATCAAGTTCAACATAAACGCATGGAAAAATTTACGATAGTGCGGGTCCACTTTCCCCCATCCAATGTATGGTTTGGGAGGACAAATTTCGGTGCACAAAAATCAATTTTCAATAATTGATTATAGTAATTGGTTCTGAATGGTTGAATCGTCAATTGAAGCCAAATCCTTTTAAGGCTGGCACTTAAAGGTGAATCTTAATATGGTGATGTACAGCAAAAAGAATCAAAATGGTGCAAAACACTTGTCCAGCCCTGATTCTCATGACCTAATACAAATCCCCATAAATGAGAATTCGCATCCTGGAACATGAATTTATACTCCTCATTAGACAATGTCCTATTTAAAATCACCAGAACTCACCGGCAAACCAAATTCATTCTACCTCTCTTAGCTAATGCATTCACACAGCTTTTAAAATCATACATACGAATTTGTTTAAGAGATGCAAAAGTTTGCTCCCAGAGAAAATTTGAGGTCCTCCTCGTGCATTAAATCTAAAATCTATACTTTCATGAAGAACAAGAATAGTAATACAGAAAATTGTCCTCTCCCAAAATATAAATCCCGTGAAAGTTATTCATACTAATAATCAAGTTCTTAGTGTTCAGACTTTGGAATGTTGAGATCTGCAAATACTGGACTGTCCACTCCTACTCCCATGGCATGTAACCCGTTGTCCACATATATAACCGATCCTGTGATTGCTGAAGCTAATGGTGAAGCCAAAAATGCAGCAGCATTGCCAACTTCATCTGTTGCATTTTCACAAGTTTAGAAGGTCTAATTGGATAATGCATTAAATCAGATAAAGTTAAATTATGTGGCTGTTTAATATAACAACCGCCTTCTTGTTGTTTGAAGAATAAATGAAAACAGAGGCAGCCTAAGTAATGAGATGAATTACCTGCCAACAGCTCTTTCTGCATTGGAGCATTGGCTGTTGAATAGTCGATCATTGTATCAATAAATCCAATAGCTTTTGCTGCACGGCTTCTCAATGGACCTGGTATTATAATGCAGCAACATAACTATAAAGATGGTTTTTACAATACATTAAAACTCAAAGAAGCAGCGAATAAGTATACCAGCAGATATTGTATTAACACGAATCTTATAACGCCTTCCAGCCTCAAAAGCTAGCACCTACATGACCAGAACGGCTATTATTTAAATATTTATTACAAAACACTTATAGTGAAATGCAAAAATGCTCCAAAATGCACAGTCAAGTTAAAAACAAAATTCATTGCCAAAAGAAAAAGTTCAAAAACAAATTTTAAAAATTACCCGGGTGTCACTCTCTAAAGCTGCTTTAGCTGAACTCATACCTCCACCGTACCTAAATTTAGCATATTTCAGTTGCAGAAACATAAAATCAAATCCAATACACAGGTCCAATAAATTACTAAAAGCAATTAAATTCTACCCTGGAATGATCTTCTCCGAGGCAATGTATGTAAGAGAAAGGGAGGCACCACCTGCAATACAGTTCATCTAATGAAACACTCAACACATGAAACATGGAAGGGGATAAGGAAGTAGTATTAGTTTATACCTGGATTCATTATTGGAATAAAATGCTTTAGCAAAGAAACGTAGGAGTAACTGGAGGCTGACACTGCTGCAAGATATCCATTCCTTGATGTCTCAAGCAGCGGCTTGCTGACCTGTTTAAGCGAGAGTATTGCATAAGGAAGCAGATATATAAAAACGCTCAGAGAGAAACAAAAGGGAGAATACCTCTGGACCGTTGGCAAGAGAATGCACAAGGATGTCAATAGAGCCATACTCTTGTTTTACAATTTCAGCCACTTCCTGACAAAGTTAAAAACTTCAAGGGTTGCATAAAAAAAACACTTCAAGGGTAAGATATCAGTTGTAAAAAACTAAGGGTAAATCTGTTGCCAGATACTTGTTTACTAGCTAAAATTCAAGGAAATGAGCAAAAGAAAGTTCACAAAAGAATGAATTCTGGTAAGCCAGGTTTGTTCAAAAGACTGAAAAAACTAAAACTAATGTCAACAATCTGCCATTCAAACACATTATTAATTTCTTCAATTGATTACACTTTTTACATAATTCTTAGCTCTTAAACATTAATCATCAACTGCTGCTCCCAAAAGTACATCGGTATATCCTTCTTTGCAATCACTTTATGTGGTAAGCATAATCAAACTTCCTTCTTAATTCAGTATTCAATGAGGTGTTCTTAACCAGCCCACCATTTGTGACAATTTTCAAAGGAAATATTCAAAGACTGAAGCATAATCCAAAAGTTACAGGAAAAACATAGACAACAAAGTTCAGAATAGCTTTTACATAACTCAGCATACCTTGACGGTCCAATTTGATGCTCCTGCATAGCGTTTGTTTGTTTTGACCTGAATCAAAAGAACCACAAACAACTTACAAGATAGCAGATATCGCATTATAAGCAACATCAGAGTGCAAGAAGAGTATATTAGCCAATGATTGAGTATATGGTTTTAGTTTTGTTACATCTTCAGGCACATCTTCCGGACAGTCATAAACTGCATCCAAAGCGTATACTTTTGTAATCTCCATTAAAGAACCATCTGGTAACCTGTCACGTCCAAAGTTTAAGTTCAGCCAAATGCCACTAATCATATGATTTACTTTAACTTGATAAGAAAATTAAAAATGAGAGAAACCAAATAGGTTCCTACACACGAGATTCGTCGAACTTCCCACGTCTCAAGCTTGTTTCAAAAATATTCAAGGCCTGAACAAAAAAGTTCTTAGCATTAGTAGAACCACTGATAAGTTGTGAGAAAAAAGAATTAAAATCAAAACCATCAAGGTGCATACAGGGACCCATGTCCCAACAAGGATTTCAGCGCCAGCAGCAGCCAGAGATTTTGCAATTGCCCAACCATATCCATTATCATCAGCTATCCCAGCAATAAAAGCTCTTTTTCCTGTTATCGAAACCATCGATCAGGCATGATAATCACACTATCATGTGTGATTCAAAGTGTAAACCCGCACGTAGATATTCAAAAAGCCATCCAAAAAGACATTATGACAAGGTAACATATCCAACCTTTAAGATCGATAGGCAACCCTGAAGTGGCTCCCTTTTCACTGGCACCCGAAAGTGCCCTAGTCGCAACACAACCAAATTTTGCTTGTGTGGAACTAATGTTGCGAACAAAAGGCCTGACAGAAGCAATATGAGAGGAGCCCTTAAGGTTGGTGTGGAGCTCTGCTTTCTTATCAGCACCTGAAGCAATCCAACCTGCTTTGCAAATTTGGCGGGAAGAGGAGATACATGGCCTTGTTGCTGCCATCTGCAACCCTGGAGCAGCCATTGATGCCATTCCGGAACGTAGAAAATTAAAGCAAACACAAGACAGAATCTGCAAACAAACAACAGCGGGATGAAAGTTATTCTCCAGGTATAATCCTCAATCTCTAGAACACCCAACAAGAGAGAATTTTTCCATACTACGGAAGCGCTAACAACAAAGAGACCCGTTCACAACTTTGAGAAGAATGATAATAACAGTAAACTTTCACAGTTTATTCCACAAATTCGAAAGCCAACTTTTTTAAACAAGCAATTGATCATCCGGAAACAGATGCAATCTAGCATAAACTTACATAAACACCTAATCAAGCAACTGGCGAATTGGCAATAATAAAGAAAAATAACTACTCCCTCCGTCCAATGAAACTCGTCTGGATGCGGAAAAATACAGGCCCAACATTACAAGGCTGTGTTTGCTCCCTCAAGGCAAAAAACAGGAAAGAGCAACCAAAAAACTCTTTCTTATTTGTCCGGCCCCTAGAATCTAATAAAATTCACTAATTTTGCAATGCAGAGAACTTCACTGAGACGGAGGAAGTATAAAGGATCATACTAAAAACATAAAACGAGACGAGCGTTGAGATATAAAGATACCAAATTTCCCCAAGTACGATCCATCCTTGCAGCTGAGCAGGAAGCATGTTCATATCAAAGACACCAAATTCCCGCAAACAAACGCAATCTAGAAACAAACTTACCACACATTCATTTACCGTAATTTCAAATACCAAAAACCGGTAATAGAACCAGAAAAAAGGCACCAACAACCAGAGATCCATCAGATTGGTATGGCCTAATAAGCACCAATCTCCACAGAAGTATTATCAAAAGCCAAATAACCCAAATGCAAACTAGCTACCAATCGACATTCTATCACACTGCATTGCTCAAGAAAATCGCAACAAATCAGTAAAACATGTTCAGGCAATGCTCTAACCTTCCGGGAGCGTAAGATCCTGGAGGTTGGAGCTAATTTCTCCGTAGCTAAACTAGAAATAGCTGCCTCGTTCTTATCAGCCGTATTTTGTCGAGCAGCTGGTGAGTCTTGTATCAAGGACTCGATGATACCGAGAGGGGTTAGCTCAACCGAAATCGCACCAGATACTCGTGTCAGGGAGATAAAGGGAAGGACAGCATATGTTTGAACTTTGGAGATATCGAAAAACGGGCGGAAAGACTAGGGTTTCTAGGGTGCGTTTGGAAGCTGACACGGTGAAAGGTGAAAATTTATGTCAGCCTGAAAATAATCAAGGGTGTTTTTTCCTGATTGGTGACAGCTCGTTTGGAAGCTGAAAGTAATTCGGCGTCAGGGTGAAAACTTTCACGCCTAATTTGTGAAAGGTGAAATATGTTTGGGAACTGAAAATAAGTCACACTGATAGGAATATTCGTCAGCATATCGAGTAATTTGATACACTATAGTACTGCATATCGAGTAACTGGTTACACTATAGTACTGCATATCGAGTAATTTGATACACTATAGTACTCCATATCGAGTAACTGGTTACACTATAGTACTGCATATCGAGTAATTTGATACACTATAGTACTGCATATCGAGTAACTGGTTACACTATACTGCATATCGAGTAATTTGATACACTATAGTACTGCATATCGAGTAATCGATTACGCGATAATTTTTTTAATGGGCAAACTTCACCGATGCATATCTTACTCATTTCTAATCCGTTTTGGCCCATTTTTTTTTCATTCTTCCTCATTTTTAGTGTTCTTTCTTATAACGATGAAAAAAATTGTCCAAAATGGACTAAAAATGAGGGAGATATGACGGGGAGGGGGGGTCCCTTGGCTTAACGGTGCGGCAGCGGAGGTGTCGGGCTAAATACCGGGGTGACCGGCTTTGGACGACCCGAGCAGTTGCCCGGGAGGGGTGGACACGTGATCACACACTGCGTCTGGTTAGCAATAATTCTAATCCTTTAGAGAATAGTGAAACTAAAATTAATCTTTCATTCAAAATGGAAGATCAACCTGAGAAATCTCTGAGGGAGTTATTTTCTCCGATCACAATCAACCCTCCATCTTGCATAGTGTTGCCTGCAACCTCTGCAAAGCATTTTGAATTAAAACCTCAGATAATTCAACTTTTGCCCAATTATCATGGTCTTAACAGAGAGTATCCTTACATGCATGTAAAGGATTTTTTAGAAATTTGTGCAACTTTTAGGTTCACAGACTTCTCTGATGAGTCTGTTCGTCTGCGCCTTTTCCCCTTCTCTTTGAAGGACAAGGCCAAGGTATGGTTAAATTCTCTTCCCGCTGACTCTGTCACAACATGGGATATGTTGGTGAGCAAATTCTTGTCCAAATTCTTCCCAATGGTCAAAACCAATGAATTAAAGAGAGAAATCACTGACTTCATGGAAGATGAAAATGAAAAATTTTATGAGAGTTGGGAAAGATTTAAAGACCTTTTACTAAAATGTCCACATCATGGGTTTGAAACATGGAGGTTAATACAACACTTTTACAATGGTTTAACTCAAACACACCGCAACATGATTGAATCAATGAACGGCGGTGCGTTCTTAGATTTGGGAGGTGAAGCAGCTTATAACTTCTTAGAGCGATTAGCTGAAAGGTCCCAACAGTGGGATTTTGCAGGTCATAGGGAGAGACAACATCAAGCTCCTAAGAAAGGAGGTCTCTACGAAATCAAAGATGACGTAGATGTTAAGGTCAAACTCGATGCGCTAACCAAGAAAATAGATGCCCTGAGTTTGAACCGAAGCATCAATGCCCTCAACATGAATGAAGCATGCTCTGTGTGTGCTAACCCGATGCATACATCTCTGAACTGCCCTTCCATGAATACTTATCCAGAGTGTTATGCAGAACAAGTAAATGTTCTAAACAATTATGGGAAGCCGACAGGAAATCCCTTCTTTGAAACCTATAATTCAGGTTGGAGAAATCATCCAAATTTCTCCTGGAGACAAAGTCAACCACCTATGAATGTAGGTGGGCAGCCCATGCAACCCATGCATAATCAGTTTAGGCAGAATAACCCACCTTATCCAGCTTTGTCTCAACCTCCTACCCAATATTAACAACCTGTCACTCAATCTCAGGGTCTTACACAAAAACAATCCTCGTTAGAGGACACTCTCAAATCTTTCATCCAATCCACAAGCCAAGTTATCCAGTCAACTAACCAAGCTATGCTTGAGATGAAGAACTCTACACACATGAATACTCAAGCAATTGCTAAGTTAGAGACTCAAGTTGGTCAATTGGCTACTCAATTAGCAGAAAGAGAGAGAGGGAGATTCCCTAGTCAACCTGTGCCTAACCAGAAGGGCCAATTTTCCATTGGTAGTAGCTCCAATTCTTCACAGAATGAGGAACATGTTCAATCAGTTATTACCCTTAGGTCTGGAAAGCAAATTGATAATAAAATTGAAATGTCTGAAAAAGAAAGTGAGAACACTAAGACTGAAATAGAGACTAAAGACATTAATTCTTCTCCAACTGTTGACAGTGATTCTCCACCTAGGAATTTTGTACCTAGGGCACCTTATCCGCAAAGACTAGTCGATCCTAAAAAAGGTGCACAATATGGAGATATTCTAGAAGTCTTTAGACAAGTACAAATAAACATTCCTTTTCTAGATGCAATCCAACAAGTGCCTTCATATGCAAAATTTTTGAAAGATCTAGGGTGCGTTTGTTTGCACCTTTCAGGGTGAAAAAAAGCATATTTCAGCCCTGAAAGGTGAAAATTTTCACCTTTCAGGGTGAAAAGTGTTTGGAAGCTGAAATGGTGAAAAATGGTCGGTGACGGTGATAGGTGAAAATTTTCACTCTTTCACCTTTCAGCCCTGAAAAGTGTTTGTTTGCTAAAAGGCCGAAAATTGGCCCTGAAAGGTGAAAGGTGACAAATTTTCACCTTTCACCCTGAAAAGCTGATTCTCACCAAAGTGAGCATCAGGCTGACGAATCGATCGTCGCACCTCTTCGACGAAAAAAAAATCAACTCTCTCACAAGGTTCGTCCGCCCGGTGAGTACCCCCACCCCGATGGTGCCCCGTTGAGCTGAGAGAGGTTGTGCCCCCCGTCCCCGCCGCTCATTGAGCCCCCCTCCCCTCCGGTTGCCGCCGCCGCTGATTGAGGCCCCCACCTCGTCGCTGCCGCCCCGTTGAGCTGAGGGAACCCATGCCCACCCCTCCCGGGCAACTGCTCGGGTAGTCCAAAGCCGGTCACCCCGGTATTTACCCCGATACCTCCGCTGCTGCACCATTAAGCCAAGGGACCCCCCCTCCCCATCATATCTCCCTCATTTTTAGTCCGTTTTGGACATTTTTTTCATCGTTATAAGAAAGAACACTAAAAATGAGGAAGAATGAAAAAAAATGGGCCAAAACGGATTAGAAATGAGTAAGATATGCATCGGTGAAGTTTGCCCATTAAAAAAGTTATCGTGTAATCGATTACTCGATATGCAGTACTATAGTTTATCTAATTACTCGATATGCAGTACTATAGTGTATCAAATTACTCGATATGCAGTACTATAGTGTATCAAATTACTCGATATGCAGTACTATAGTGTAACCAGTTACACGATATGCAGTACTATAGTGTATCAAATTACTCGATATGCAGTACTATAGTGTAACCAGTTACTCGATATGCAGTACTATAGTGTATCAAATTACTCGATATGCAGTACTATAGTGTATCAAATTACTCGATATGCAGTACTATAGTGTATCAAATTACTCGATATGCAGTATAGTGTAACCAGTTACTCGATATGCAGTACTATAGTGTATCAAATTACTCGATATGTAGTACTATAGTGTAACCAGTTACTCGATATGCAGTACTATAGTGTATCAAATTACTCGATATGCAGTACTATAGTGTAACCAGTTACTCGATATGCAGTACTATAGTGTATCAAATTACTCGATATGCTGACGAATATTCCTATCAGTGTGACTTATTTTCAGTTCCCAAACATATTTCACCTTTCACAAATTAGGCGTGAAAATTTTCACCCTGACGCCGAATTACTTTCAGCTTCCAAACGAGCTGTCACCAATCAGGAAAAAACACCCTTGATTATTTTCAGGCTGACATAAATTTTCACCTTTCACCATGTCAGCTTCCAAACGCACCCCTAATCTCTGTCAAAAAGAAAAATAATATTCCTAAAAAGGCATTTCTAGTAGAACAAGTCAGCTCTGTCATTCAATGTAAATTTCCTATCAAATATAAGGACCCTGGTTGTCCCACAATTGCATGCATGATAGGGAAACATCAGATTGAGCTAACCTTGTTAGATCTGGGGGCAAGTGTGAATTTATTGCCCTACTCTGTGTATGTGCAATTAGGTCTGGGAGAGCTAAAACCCACGTCAATGACACTTCAATTAGCTGACCGTTCGGTTAAAATTCCTCGAGGTGTTGTTGAAGATGTTCTGATTAAGGTTGATACATTTTATTTCCCTGTGGACTTTGTTGTCCTTGATACTCAGCCTGTTCCAAACATAAGTGGGCAAATACCTGTCATTTTGGGTCGTCCATTTCTAGCTACATCTAATGCTATCATTAATTGCAGAAATGGAGTGATGCAAATTTCTTTTGGGAATATGAAGGTGGAATTGAACATTTTTTACATCAGTAAATAACCACCTGACATGGATGATGTGAATGAAATAAACCTGATTGAAACACTTGTCCATGAAACATTTCTTCAAACACATTCCCAAGACCCCTTAGAGGCATGCTTAACACATTTTGGTTGTGAATTTGATATCGATCAGTCAATTGAACAAGTAAACTCATTGCTTGAGTCTGTACCTCTGATGAGTACTGAACGGTGGCAACCAAAAGTGGAGCCTCTTGCTTTATCATCATCACCAGTAGTTCCATCTAGTGTTGAGCCACCTAAATTAGACCTGAAACCATTACCTGATACTCTGAAATATGCTTATTTAGGTCCTGCTGAGTCCTTACATGCCATTATTGCATCTGACCTAGATGTGGCTCAAGAGCGTAACTTACTTGATGTTCTTGTAAAGTACAAAGAAGCCATAGGGTGGACCATTGCAGATATTAAAGGCATCAGTCCCTCTGTTGTTATGCATAGAATTCATTTGGAGGATGATGCCAAGCCTTCTCGTGAATCCCAAAGGCGTCTTAACCCTGTAATGCAAGAAGTTGTTCGAGCTGAAATCCTTAAGCTTTTAGATGTAGGAGTTATTTACCCGATCTCTGATAGTAAATGGGTAAGTCCTGTTCAAGTTGTGCCGAAAAAGTCTGGCATAACTGTTGTGAAAAATGATGCTGATGAGTTAGTGCCAACTCGAGTTCAAACGGGCTGGCGTGTCTGTATTGATTACAGGAAGTTGAATGCTTTGACAAGAAAAGATCATTTTCCCCTTCCTTTCATTGACCAAATGCTGGAAAGGTTAGCGGGACATGAATATTATTGCTTCCTTGATGGTTATTCTGGTTATAACCAAATTCCCATAGCCCCTGAAGACCAAGAAAAGACCACTTTCACGTGTCCTTTTGGTACCTTTGCCTACCGTCGCATGCCCTTTGGGCTATGCAATGCACCTGCTACCTTTCAAAGGTGTATGTTGAGCATTTTCTCTGATATGGTAGAGCGATTTTTAGAGGTATTCATGGACGATTTTTCTGTCTTTGGGTCTACTTTTGATAAATGTCTGCACCATCTATCTTTAGTGTTAGTGAGGTGTAAAGAGAAGAATCTGGTGCTTAACTGGGAGAAATGTCATTTTATGGTTCAAAAAGGAATTGTTCTTGGGCACATTATATCTAATAAAGGCATTGAAGTTGATAAAGCTAAAGTTGATTTGATTTCACATCTTCCACCACCACGAACTGTGAAAGAAATCAGATCATTTTTAGGCCATGCTGGATTTTACAGAAGATTCATTAAAGACTTTAGTAAAATTTCAAGACCTTTGTGTAATCTTCTTGCAAAGGATACACCATTTGTCTTTGATGATGCTTGCAATAATGCCTTTCAGAAACTCAAATCAGAGTTAACATCTGCACCTATTATTCGGCCACCTGATTGGAGCCTACCTTTTGAGATAATGTGCGATGCCTCTGATTATGCTATTGGTGCTGTGTTGGGGCAGCGAATTAATAAACTTCCCCATGTGATTTACTATGCCAGTAAAACATTGAATGATGCTCAACTTAATTATTCTACAACTGAAAAAGAGTTGCTGGCAGTAGTCTTTGCTCTAGATAAGTTTCGGTCTTACTTATTGGGATCGAAGGTCTATATCTATTCGGATCATGCTGCATTGAAGTATCTTTTATCTAAAAAAGATGTTAAACCTCGTCTTCTCCGATGGATATTATTGCTACAGGAATTTGATATTGAAATTCGGGATAAGAAAGGTTCCGAAAATGTTGTAGCCGACCACTTATCTAGGTTGATAGTTGATTTTACTGATGAATCATTGCCTATAACTGAATCTTTTCCTGATGAGCAATTACTTGCAGTGTCCCAATTGCCTTGGTTTGCGGACATAGTTAATTATCTGGTAACTGAACAAATTCCATCTCATTGGTCTTCCCAAGATAGATCCAAGTTTTTGTCCAGAGTTAAGTATTTCTTTTGGGATGATCCATACTTGTTCAAGTATTGTCCCGATCAGATTATTAGGAAATGTATTCCTGAACATGATCAACAAAGCATCATTTCTTTTTGTCATGATCAAGCATGTGGGGGCCATTTTAGTTCTAAAAAGACTACTGCGAAGATTTTGCAGTGTGGATTTTATTGGCCTACTATTTTCAAAGACTGTCATGCTTATTGTTTAGCATGTGAAAGATGTCAGAAGTTAGGAGCACTTTCACGTCGTAACATGATGCCTTTAACCCCAATCCTTATTATAGACCTTTTTGATGTATGGGGTATTGACTTCATGGGACCTTTTCCTAACTCTTTTGGCAATCTTTATATCCTGGTGGGGGTAGACTATGTCTCTAAATGGGTAGAGGCTGTAGCATGCAAAACCAATGACCAAAAAGTGGTGGTCCAATTCTTAAAAGACAATATTTTTGCACGTTTTGGTTCTCCTCGTGCTATCATAAGTGATGGGAGAAAACATTTCTGTAATAGGGTTTTTGAACAGTTAATGAAGAAATATGGCATAACCCACAAAATTGCTACCCCATACCATCCCCAGACAAGTGGTCAAGTTGAGATTTCTAATAGGGAGATTAAGCAAATTTTAGAAAAGACAGTCAATCCTAATCGCAAAGATTGGTCACTGAGACTCACCGATGCTTTGTGGGCTTACCGTACTGCATTTAAAACTCCCATTGGAATGTCTCCATACCGTATTGTTTACGGGAAAGCTTGTCATCTTCCTGTTGAAATTGAGCATAAAGCTTATTGGGCAATTAAGCACCTGAATTTTGATTTAAATAGAGCAGGAATTCAAAGAAAACTTCAGTTGAATGAGTTGGATGAGCTTCGTAATGATGCTTATGAGTGTGCAAAATCATACAAGGATCGCATGAAAAAGGTCCATGATCAAAATATTCTGCGAAAATCTTTTACATCGGGGCAGAAAGTTCTTTTATACAATTCTCGTTTACATCTGTTTCCGGGTAAATTGAAGCCTCGATGGACAGGACCTTTTCTAGTTCGTGTTGTTTATCCTCATGGAGCAGTTGAAATAGAAAACCCAAAGAATGGTGATATATTCAAAGTTAATGGTCATCGTCTTAAACCATTCTTGGAATTGCAGCAACCTCAGATTGATGAATTGAGTCTGGCAAACCCGACTTATAATGACTAAAGTTGCAGTAATTTGTTTTGTGCCTAGTGGGTTTAGTTTTCTTTGTGTGCTTTATTTTTCATTATTTATCACTCATATTTTTAGGTTCATGATTCTCACAGGATATCTAGATGGCTGCCATATTCTTACACCTATGGGTGATGCCTGCACAGTTAGAAGAAGTAATGAATGAACACCCACTGAGTCCAGACATAGATATTCCAGTCGTCTATCCTTGGGCACCATTACTACCACATCAGTTAGCGGGGAGTATGGATGACTCACCCATAGATGAGCTTGATCTTCAGGGGCCCATAGCTGCTGTCAATGTTGTTCCCATTTCATATTCGTTTTTGTTCCCCAGAGAGTCTAGGTGGGAGAGATTGAAGAGAAGACTGGGAACATTCATTTGCAATTTGAGAGATGTCATTTGGTCATATTTTTATTCTCTGTGGTCTCACGCTAAATCCTTGGTAGAATCTGCATCTTCCATTAATGAGTGAATTAATAGCTGTGTCTGGCTGAAGACGTAAAACTTAGCGCTACTGGGAGGCAACCCAAGTTTTTAGAATTTTTATTCTTGTGTTTATTTTTCTTATGCTATTCTTGTGCTTCACTTGTTCTTTTCATTTTGATAGATACTATAGCGTTTCAGTGGAGTGCAGGTACTATCTTTCCTTCCCTCGTCTATTTATTTTCCTCAGTACTTATTTCATATCTTTTTACATTGAGGACAATGTTTCATGCAGGTTTGGGGGCATAGGACGATATTTGTTTAGGATATCTTAGTTATTTTCTTACTTGTTTTCAATTTTGCAGTTATAAAAAAAAATTAAAAATTTGTAGTTTTTAGGCTGTTTGTTAGTATTTTTATAGGTTTTGGTAGTTTATCCCTTCGTGATGCATACTTCAATTTTTAAGAGATTAATTTACATTGGAAGTGTGAGTAAGTATACTGGAGGATAGAGACAATTAACTGAGAAATAGCATTCTGTTACAGTCCTCTTGGATCAAGTGCTTGAGCTAATAAAACTCACTCACACACACCAGTTACATAAAGTAATACCTTCTAGAGATTTGTTGAATACTAATCTTCAGTGGGATGTCTTTAGTCATAGTTATTAGTTGTTATGTGGTTGTCTGTTGAGCTTAAAAGATCATGATAGACCATTTACTTGGCTATGGCAAGGGCTTGGAACCGGAAATAGGTTGAGAGTATAATACAACCTGGACAGAATAAGATGCTTGAAAATATATATGCTAAAAATGGAAAAAAAAAATGGAAACGAAAATAAAGAAAAAGGGCTGCTTGACTATTATAGGATTAACTTAGGCTGATGCTCAGGTCCGAAGCGGTCCATCTTAAAACCTAATGCCCTAAGCCAACTGGCTGGGAGTCATTGGCCTGAGTCATTGCTAAACCTAAGCATATTAGAGTCAGGCCTTACACAGTCGTAATGAAAAAAAAAAGTCTATGGTGTATTATCCTCTCAAATCTAGAATGTTGGACCCGAAGGAGGCGCGCAAGCATCTGTGCTATCATGAACCTAAAGATTACGATGACTATGTAGATTCTGATGTTCTTTGGTTAATGGGTAACGCTGGATCTGTGTGAAACAGAGATTTAGAGTGTATTGCTACAATGTTCTACACTTTCTATTATTTAAAGTATCATGCTATATCATATTGAGCAGAAATTTCTAAGATGAAGGTGTAGAATAAAACCACTTACTTGAGCGCTTCTATATTCCAGTTGATTATAAATGCAAGTACGTGTGGTTAGTTTTCTTAAGTATTGCAGTATGTATTTGAAGGGATAATAGGTTTTGTGTTTTGAAATGTTTAGTTGACTTCTTTCTCATTTAGATAAAGAGTAAGGTTAATTTTATAAATACATGTTTGTGGGTAGCATGGCTGCAAACCCTCACGAGACTTCACTCGTCGAGCCAGGGACACCTGGGGGTTTAAAAGGCTTGTTGCATATGCTAAATGCAATCGTGATTCCCTACGACAGTGGCATTTATTTTTGAGTAGTTTTATTATTTTTCTTTTGTGTTTTGCTTGAGGACTAGCAAAATCTAGGTTTGGGGGTATTTGTTAAGCATGAAAAATACACATTTTTTATATGCCTTTTTACCTGTTTGTTAGTCATAATTTCTAGTTAAAATAAGGAATAAAGTAAGTTTTAGTAATTAGTTGAGTAATTAGGAATTGAATAAGTATTTTGCTTTAAATGACTCCATTTAGACATGTTATATAATTTTATATTGGGTACGTCTAATGTGGGACATGTTTTATTTTTGTAGGTTCAAGTGCCCATACTGCTGAATAGCCAAAAGTGAAGCCATTAGACGGACCCAGGAGCTGATATCACTCACAGAAAAGATCTGATCCGTTGATGAGTCAGTCAAGAGAAGACGGGCGTGGAATTAGAGTACAGAGTCGTTCAGATTTGATTCGACGGACGACATTGATACAACGGGTTTTAACCCAAGCAATTGAACAAGCAAAATAAGAGCGGGTCGTTGGGCCGGTTCGGTTCGCTGAAAAAAAAAAAGAGAAAAACAAAACCCGAGCGAAAGGCTCGGGTGTTCAGTCGGGTTCTAACAGACGAGCTCTGTCGAGCTCTGTTCGAGCGGCCGACAGAGGCGAAGATGGAGGCTCATGGCGAAATCAGACCATGGGCAAGGCTTTGGGTTCCGACGGAGATGACTCCACAGCAAGATTCCGGCGATGAGGGGCCCTGGTCTGAGGTGCGGTGGCGGCAGTCGAGGTTGACGGATGGGTTCGAGAAAGAGGGAAATGGTGATGGCAGCGGATGAGGATCGGCGGCGATGAAGAAGGCTGATGGCGAATCTCGACGGCGCAGAGGCGAGAGAGGCGGCGTGATGAGAAGCAGAAGATGGAAAGATTTAGATTTGGAAACTCGTTGCAACAAAGCTGAATCGGGAATGTTGCAAGGCGTCAAGGAAGCTTCAGATTCGGGTCTGTTTCAGCTATGGCAAGCTGCTATTTTCAAATCCATTGAAAAGTTCAAGAAGGGTGGAATTGGATCAGCAAAAGGAAAACTTTATTTTTCGGTGCTTTTTCGGTTTTGTTTTGTGGAGTAAGAATGGGATTTTTACTGCGATTGGAGGAGAAATTGAAGGGCGAATTGACTGATTTGGAAGGCAGCTATTTGGAGGGTATTTTCACACGAGATTGGTTTTGGAATACTTACTGATTTGAGGAGATTGGGTGGACTGTGGCAGTCGAAAAAAAACAGAGCAGAGAGCAAGAACGGGGAGTCGAGACAGTTTCTTCAACAAGTTTTTACAGTTTCAAATTTTAGTTTCAGTTTGTTTTTTTTACTTTGGATTTCATCTGCTGTTGTGTTGGTGTTGATTTGAAGATCGAGTTTGTAACGACTATTGCTGGACAGTCGACTGAGAAGAGAAAGTACAGTACGGTGTATTTTCGTTTTACCTCATCAGTTTTTTTTGTAAGTGAATTCTATTGTTAATGGAGATGAATTTTATGAATTATGCATGTGTTTTTGTTAGTATGATTGGCTAAGTCAGTTGCTAAGGCTAGGATGAGGCTGCAGTAATTGTAGGGATTCCCATATTCATGAAAGTTGATATTTTTATTATAGAATTATGCATTAATTGTTTATGCGTTCTTGTGTTAATTGCGTAGTTAGTTTCGGATATAGCATTAATCATGTTTTTGCTATGATTTGGAATTACTATTGTCAATGCATGCTTGTTTTAATTGGTTAAATAACAAATCGGATACTAGATGTGATTTACTCGTAACTGGATACATCTAGTGATTTGAGTTGTTAATTTAAATAGCATGAAGGACGTGATTTTTGTATGAGTAATTGTGCATTAAAGTAAAATCTTCCGTAACAACGTGAATAGGATTCTAGATTGTTACGAGTATTTGGAGAATGATAAATGGTTGAAGGGTTAGGGTTCTCTATAATTTATTGCATGCCGATTCCAAAGCCTTAGTATTTTGTTAATTTGATAAAATTTAGTTTTTTTATTACGTTAATTGATTTTAATTAGTCGTTAGTTAGTTAATCAATTTCTACAAGTTTCATAGTTTAGTCAAGGGTTTAGTTAGGATTCGATTAGATTTCTGCTATACAAGTCCCTGTGGGTTCGACCTCGTAAGAATTGTGCGACTATACTCCAAACACGATTCGTACACTTGCGAGTAAATTAAGAGATTAATTAAAACAACAACAGACTTAATAAAATATTCAACCTAATTCTAAGAGCATGTGTAACAAGTAGTAATGAAAATGTAAAGTTCTAATTTTCACTTTCTATTCAATCAATCAGATATTCAACTAATGAAATGAAATTAACTAAACAAAATATCAAAGAAAGAAAAATCCTGGTTCTGCTTTTAGTTCGTCTGCAATCCTGTCCTGCTTTGCTCTCTCCTCCATCTTCTGCAACAATCTCTCGATTGCACGCCTCAACCGTTCTACTCTTTCTCTCGAACAGAATAAAACAGTCCCTAATTCCAGCCAAAGTAAAGCAACCCTTTTTTCCCGATCTCAAATCCACCAGGAACAGAACCGTCTCTCTCGATTAAACAGCCCTCCTCTATTGCTGCAAACACAATTCCAGCCTCTCTGCTCAGTTGACTAGCCAGCCAGAACCTCCTCTCTCCCTTCTCTGCCTCCTTCTTTCACTTTTCTGCCCAGCCGGCCATCCAGAACAGAGAGCCACCCAAATACAAGCTCCTTGTTTTATAGTCGCAAAATTGAGTCCAAGAAATCCCACCACCTTCCTAATCGAGCATTCTTCATTTCAGCAAGCTCTGCACTGAGTGTATCTCCTTCCTTTCAAGACGCAACCTCAAACTTTTCAAAACATTAATTTTCCATTTTTTGGATACCGGCCAAAGCAACAGCTTTCCATCCTTCGATCTGCCCTTCCAAATCGAGCCAGAACCGTCACCATGCTCCAGATTTCTATTGTCGACGATCATCTCCTCCATGTCCTGTGACCCATGGCCCTGTCGTTGTCGTCGACGTGCTCTATTCTGTTCTACTTCGGCCGCCATTAGCCTCCTCACAATCGAGCTCCTCTGTCCGCTGTTGGGTCACCGTCATAGACCTCACCACTGAGCTTCTTCTCCACCATCGGCCGCCCTGACGCATCGCCTTGGCCGCCATTATTGCCAGCTTCATTCGAGCAGAGCTCTGCTCTATTTCTCTGTCGATCACCTTGCTGTCTTCTTCTCCGGTGCCGTCGCTCCGCCAACAACCGCATGCCGTTGTCATCGAGAACCAATCGCAGTGACCCACCACCGTTGAGATCTCCACGGCCCTTTCCGGCATTGCCACCTCCGTCGCAGGCGTTCGAGCAGAGAGCTCGAGCTCTCTGTTCTGGGTAACGCCCGAGCCATCGCCTCGGGCCTTTCTTTTTTAGTTTATTTTATTTCCTGGTCGAACCAACTACTGAACCGGTTCGGTTCAATTCTTCCTTTTTTTTTTCTTTTTATTGGCTAAAACCCGTTGACACGATCTCATCCGTCAGATCTTTGATCTCTTCACAGAAGCTGTTTGACGTGCATTCGCTTTTGGCGATCTGAATCTGGAGCTCTAAAGCATGCATAAATAAAATTAAATCGTAATTAGATGCATAATAAAATATAAATCTATTAAATCTAATTAATGCATCTAAATAACTCGATTAAGTGCATTTATTCATTGAACTCTTAATTACTCACTTAACCCTGATAAACATTAATTATCCTTATTTTAACTGAAATTACGACTAATATATAGGTAGAAAGGCATATAAAAATGTGTATATTTTGTATATATCAAAAGGTGTCGATTGAAATGACGTATTTCTTCTTACAAGAGAGAGGCATCTATTTAAGTAACATCTTTTGGGTCAGTGTAAAAAAAACTGCGTAGTATGGCATGCCAGATAACAAATCAGTAAATATGTTTATCTCTTTTTTAATTGGTAATTTTTTTATATATTATTTAATAAAAAATTTAAAAATTATTTATATATTTTTTAAATATATTTTTTGATATTCTAGGAGAACATTTTTTTCCTTTAAACTTTGTAAACAAAACCAAAATACCAGTCCAGATCTGCTGGTGAAGCTTGAAGTTTCACATGCCGTCGAACAGACGGAATCGACGGCGCACATAGATACAATGTGCGCTCGGCCAAAGACGCGTTTTTTGGCCACTTGTGCGCCGTCGATTGTATGGAATCGACGGCTGGTGAAACTCCTCGCTGGTGAAGCTTCACCAGCAGATCCGGTGCTCCTCGATGCCCTCAACTCACCTCCGCTTCTTCCCCCACCACCTTCAGTCTCCTCCACGTCCTGCTCCTTCAGTCCTCTCAATTTCGGTTCCCCTGCACCATCCACCAGCAGCAGCAGCAGTCAATATGATCACCGGAATGGACTTCTACAAGGTAATGATGGCGGTGGTGCCGCTGTACGTAGCCATGATCCTGGCCTACGGTTCGGTCAGGTGGTGGAAGTTCTTCAGCCCGGACCAGTGCTTCGGGATCAACCGCTTCGTTGCACTGTTCATAGTGCCCCTTCTCTCCTTCCACTTCATCTCCACCAACGACCCCTACACCATGAATCTCCAGTTCATTGCCGCTGATACTCTTCAGAAGCTCATCATCCTAGCCCTCCTCGCCGTCTGGTCTAAGCTAAACTCCCGTGGCTCCATCGAGTGGACCATCACTCTCTTCTCCTTCTCCACCCTTCCCAACACCCTCTTCATGGGTATCCCCTTGCTAAAGGGCATGTACGAACAAGCCTCCGACATCGACTCTGGCAGCCTCATAGTCCAGATCGTCGTTCTCTTCATGCTCATCTGGTACGCATTGTTGATATTTTTTTTTTAAAAAAATGAAGGGTTGTACCTTTTGGTGAAAGGTTGCATCCATTAGTTTGGTGTGACTTTTATTTATTTTGCACCCCTTTGTGAAAGGTGTCTTTTCTTAAATTTTGTGATGGGTTGCAACCATTGGGAATAGTTGCATCTTTTGGGTTGTGATGAGACACCTCTTCATAAAAGGTCATGCCTCTTCACTTCGCACCCCTTAGGAGTCTATAAATAGAGACCCAGGCCTGGGCAAATATATGAGTATACAGACAGAAGAAAACACACATTACGGTTTTCCTCTTTTGTGTTCTTATTTTCTCTTGTGCTCTTCTCTTGTGTTTTTAAACACAAATTTCTGCCACATTCTTATACAGTTTCAAGGAGAGTTCAAGGAGAATTCTTCAACATTGCTGGTTGCAGTTTCTCAAAGGCTCTGTTGTATCCTGGGAGGAAGTTTGTCGTGTAGCCCATCAGCAACTTGGTTTTATCCAAGGGGGACAAATAATTCCTTGAAGAAAACTGTACTTGTACGTGCCTCAGAGCCTGAAAGTTTTTTGTGTTCATCCGTATTTCAATGGCGAGTTCTTGAATCCATCTCCAACCGCCGTCCATTGTGAAGATCAGCCATCATCCTCTAAAAGTAATTCTGCAGATCTGAATCCTACCTCTTGGCGCTACTAACACACATGAGGGTGTACACCCTCATGCTCTTCATGTTCGAGTACCGCGCCGCCCGCATCCTCATCTCAGACCAGTTCCCCGATATCGCCACAAAATTGTCTCCATCGCCGTCGACACCGGTGTCCCGCCCGTGTCTGGCCGTATCAGATACGTATCCATTTTTTTTTTAATTTTTTTAAATCGAAAACCGCTGCGACACCCGCCTAGGTAGCACGGATACTTGAAAAATGAAAAAAAAAAAAAAAAAAAAAAAAAAAAAACCTCCTAATTCACAACTGTGCTTCGTAGGCCTTACGTACCCCTTTAGTTGGGTCCAAAAGATTCGACACCCCTCCTCGAGATAGAAAACAAAAACCTTTTAATTGTGCAGCTATATGGGAAAAGAATAAGAAAACCATTTCCACATAATAAACTTTACAAACATATGAACTCCATACAACCATAATGAATTGATAGTAATATGCATATTGTACTAAAATATGCATGGGAAGATACATTACGATGACACTGCGCCTTAAATAATGCAGTCACCATGAACTATAAACAGAAACTTTGGCTCCTCAGCCGAAGTAGCACTGCAGTACTTCCATCACAATCTGATCAATCTAGGAGTGAGAGTGAAACCCACCACATCAAGCTCTTACTAAAACATCAGAGAGCAGGTGAGCTCACGCAGTTATGCCATCGTCCCCATCCAATCCAATACCTTTCCAGAGTAGCAGTTCTAATCTAGTCGGATATGTCTCAGAAAGCCTTGTGGTAAAAGCCATGGATCTTCTTCCAAGATTCCTCCCTCTGAATCTTCAACTGCTTGTAAAAGTTCCCAATGAACGCCTCTGCCTTGGTAAACAGCTCCTGCCCACTGGGCACTTCGAGCTCCTCTTCTTCTCCCTCTTTGTCCTGACTCTCTTCATAATCCTCGTCTCCATCAAACGCACCGATGAAGAACATGCAGGGCGTGGATGGGCACTTCTTCACCTTCTGCACCAGCTTAGCACCAGACCTGGTTTTCTCCACTACTGCCGGTTTGCCAGCCACCAGCACTTCATTAGCACCCGAGCCAATACCATGGTTGGCTTTGTCATTACCTGCAGGAAGGACGGGTGGAAATGCAGTGGGCTTCTTGTCCTCCGGGGGCTTTGAAATGGCTGCCAGGATCCCGGACTCGGCACCTAATGCAATGATGAGGAGATGAAAGAGGAAATAAAGATAAGGAGGCCTCATCCAATCTGGTAAAAAGGGAGTGATGAGGAGAAGGAGAGCAATGAGGACTATCTTGGCACATTGTGATGCATGAAACTTCTCCATGACTAGTCACAGAGAGGGGAAGAGGAGAAGAGCTAGTAGCTGTAGAGGGGGCCTGTGAGGTTAGCTTAGCATATATAGACACTTGACAGAGTAGAGAGATCAGGTCTTTACTTTTTCCACTATGAAAAGGATGAATCAGATTAACTAGCAGGCATTAGATATCTAAAGAGGGATTAAATTGGATAGTCAAGGATAAGGTCGGCGAGCATATTCCTCGCTTTTTCATGGAGTGTGGGCCTCATCGGTTGAACGGAGGGAAGCTCCCGGAACCTGGCCCTCAAAAGGACCTGGGGGATATTCTCTTCGCCTTACAAAGGGCTGCAACTGTACTCCCACTTGGACCTGTGCGTTGGTGGTCCCTCTCTCACCACTGTATTCTAAGGGGCAGCAAGAAACCAAATTAGCTAATTGGCCCACCGATTCTTGACTCTTTCTCCAGTCTCCTCTTTGTTTTTGGCACAATTTCTCCAGTCTCCTCTGCTTGTAGAGTGAACAGCAGACTAGCATTGCTCAGCTAGGTTAGCAAAATCGAACATTAACATAGAAACTCCGTGGTTCAATCTGATCCAATTCCAGTAGGGCCACCACAGATGAGCCACTCAACTTTACCATGGAGTACTTTTTGTAGAGTGAACTAATAACGACGAGAAATATTCGATCACCGCATGTTCAGTTGCCGGGTTTTTCCGCAGTCAAACAAAAGATCCCCTTTTAGCATATCTGCATGCGATCCAGAGAAAAGATAAAATGGCAGCAAAGGGAGAAGGCAGGAATTCGTTTGTCGTGGATCCTGCGTGCACGTCCTGCTTTTTTCTCCATTACACTAACATAGCGTCATTTCTAAGAGTTATCCGAATCTTACCTCTGGTTATCGCTCTCAATCCCTATCCCACTATCTGAACACAAAACTAGGATGCCGTAGAACAATGCTATTAACCGAAACCCGTCTTTTCTTTAACATGCTTTTATATCCATTTGCGTCTATCAGCGTCAAAATGAACTTTCTTGTCAATACAATTGTGTGGACTCACGAACAAATGGCATCTTCATTGCCAAAATATGCACATCATACAGTAGCTACAACTGTAGTTCAGCATTCGAGTAGATTGGAGTACAGCAGCGACAAGCTTGGTTTCCTTTGTCTGCTGACAAAACAAGATATACTCAAGATTTATAGCCCAAACATGGCAAAGAAATGAATGATAGCAACCCACAAAAGAGGACGAAATTTGCATTAGGTAGCCACTAATGCTTACAACTTTTTTTCCGCAGCTACCACACAACCAGCATCTTTAAAGCAGAGGCATGCATCAAAGGCTGATACAAACAAAACAACACATCATAGGTGAGATGCCTAGTAAATTAGCCCTCCAGCAGTGCATTATGCTCAGGAAAATATATCTGAAGTTCGTCCAATGTGGAGCAGTCGCAAATGGTGAGACCATGCTCATTAGCTAAATGTAAAAGGCATATAAAGCACAGATGTGGGGAAATATCGGGCAGTGCAGCAGCCGTGCAGTCTACTGGAAATTCAGCCACCAGCTTTTGGAATGACACCATCTTCTCAAGTCCCTGCTGACACAAATAAAATAGAAAACTGGTAATTGGACTGAAGAAAGAAGAATAAATTATAACTGCACAAACTTTCAAGACCTACATTAAGTCATCAAAAAACTATTTTCAACAAAAAGTCAATTTAGACATTACTATGCCTCTGAGTTATTCTTGTTGTAAATAAACATAATATAATTTGTTTAGCACTCCCCTTCCTAGATAATTCACTCCCTCGGATCATCGTAACCTATTCACCACCTGGTATTATCATCTGTTGCACAAAAACCTATATACTACAAAATTACCACTGTAGAAAAACTATAACAACAGGCAACCATGAATAAAGACAAGCGACCGATAGGAATTTTTTACTAATTAAAGGTTTACAATGGAAAGGCAGAGGGTTAAAATACTCAAGGAAAGAGAGATATAAGAACACCATTGGCAATCACTTGACAACGCGCTTGTTATGCCAGAAGATTAACTTCTTTCCCCATGAAAGCTTGAGTATGTACCTTCCAAAAATGTAGTACCACACTATAGGAAGACTAGATGATGACATTTTAGAACAAACAGAAAATCAACATATACAAAAAAAGCTACATATGATAAGAAGCAAGACAGGGACAATTTATTTTTTTGGGAAAAGTTTAAATGGCACACGACTCATGCACATCTGAGTGAGCCAAGTCACTTCAAGCAGTCAGATTTTGATCTGACGGCAGATGGTCATTTACACCCATACTCATGATTTGACACCCTACGTCCGGTCAGAATCCGACAACAAGATTTAACTCAGCTCATGCAGGCCGCATGAACTGTGTCTCATGTTAACAGGTTTCTATTTTTATTTGCCAAAAAAAAAATACAGAAGAACAAAACAAAATTTAGGGGTTGCGTATCATATCTATACTGCCAAATCTCTCATTCATTCCAGTAATGTATACTTTTGCTGAAATGTACCAAATTTGCAACTAGATAGTTTTAAAACTCATCAGATGCAACTATATCTCAACCAGGTTCAGTACAAGAATATCACTCTTATTCTTCCTTAATCAACATAACCATATTATCAAATTTGCAAGTCATTTATTGCTGTATGCATTTCAAGTTGCCGCTCTTATCCTCCATCCAGGTTTGGGACGGATAGGCAAGTAAAATTATACTCCCTCCGTCCTGTTTTAATATCTCCATTGCGATAAAAGTAGATGCTCCATTGGGCTCAATTTAAGTGGATTTCCCACTGACTATCTCTTAGCTGTGGTTTCCACCATCCAATAAAAATCAACAATTTCCGCAATGGAACTATTAAAACAGGAAGAGAGAGTAGTATACTTATCCACCAACCCCATGGCACATAAAACAAGTTACTTATTTAAGTTAGAATATCAAACAGTGACGTCTGCTTTTTTACATAAACTTAATTCACATAAAGTCATGTTACTTCACCGTATCAATCTTTTGGATAGACTCTTGCATGCAACTCCATAATGTTTCTTTAAGAGCATGAACATCAACTTGTTTGGATGCCTTATCATACTGAACTTCAATTTTGTTCACCTAAGATTAAGAAAAGAAACAACCAGTAAAATTACTATTCATCTTCACCCACTGTAGATGCCATATGGAAAATTGAAAGTTAAAAATCAAGCACTGAAGTCATCCCTCAGGCTAAACGCAAAAAGTGGGTGTGTAGTTTGAACAATTCAGTACTAACACAAACCTGCCGTGGCTGAGAAACAAGAGTGCTAGATTCTTCCATGTCACCATGACAATTTCCATCATCAAAGTCGCCATTTTCCTGGTCCCATGATCCCATTGGATCACAATTATAACTGTCATCTTCCTTTTCATATGCTGAAAAAGAATAACTATACATGTATTATAATCATTTGCAAGCATATCTCGAAAAACCACTTGGTATTATAGGAAATGAAAGGATGCCTTTTCCTAGGCAAAAGTATTTAAATTTGCAAAGAGAAACTTTTTCATGTTGGGTATCAACTATCCAATATTCAAGTAAAACAAAAGCAAAAATTAATTCTTTCAGAGGCATTTAAACTCTTCGTCAAGCTTTTTTTTAATCACTCTCTCTTTGTCAAGTAACTAAAAAGTCATGTTTCCAAAAAAACAGAATAATTGTAAAGAACAGTTTCTACTTTCTATCCTTAAGAGCCATAATACATCCATAAACAGATATTAAGGTATATACACAATATACTATAACAAATAATGCTAGATATAGTCTATAGACAATCCAGTCAAACTTTTCAAACGCCTTCATTTCCAACATTTAATATGTAATTTCTTATTAAGAACCAGATAGACACATAGCTTAAAAATCATTACTTTAACACTGCAACAACAGCTGGTAGATATGCTGATGTTCATCAGAACAAACGTCCCAATCTCTAAATTTAAAGGACTGCATCTTAGATTGGATGCATCAAGTAAAGTTGCTGCTGCTTATAAAAAAATCTATGCATAATTCCCTCTCATATTTTTACAAAAATTATTTTTCCCTCCAGTATCTGCAAAAAATATGTCCTTCCAATATTACACATTATCTAGGTAAATTCACTTATTCTAAAATGAACAGGTGATGATTTTCATGTTAGAACCTTCCTCTATCCTTCTATAGTTCATATCTAAAATATGTAAACCTCTAAAAATGGTACAAATTTGAAAACAGGAATCTAAGTCTAAATAGGGAAAAATAACAAATATCAATACAAAAGTCTCATTACTTACAAGTGAATTTTCTTTTGCTCTTTGGCACGCACTGCAAAAGGAAATGCACAACGATGTCAGCATCCTAAATCGTTCAGAAAAAGGTTGATAATGTGAACACAATAAGTCCCATCACAACAAGAGTCCTAACCATCACATCCGGAAGAAGAAAAAGCTTCACCAAATCCTCTGGTTGATAGTGGCAATCTTCAGGAAGTAAACTATTGCATATACATCTGTTAGCAGATAGCAATAAAGTTTTCTTATTTTTTGGTGGTACAAAGATCTCATGCATTTCCTTTCCAATTGACTGTCCAAAATCAATGTCTATTAGTGGCTTCTTCAAGTTCTTTTGCTTCTTAGAGGGCATTTGACTATCACTTTCAGCAACTGAAACCTGATCTGTACCTGCAAAAGATCATTTGCAATTTGATGAACAATTTGTCCCAGAAAGTATACCCTGAACCTAAAATGTGATTGTTGTATAAACCTTTAGCCTTCCGATACTTCCAGTGATCAGGACCTGCCCATGCATTTTGTTTTAAACTACGATCCAAACCTAGATGCAAAAAATCAGCAACATTTTCAAATTGTCCATCCATACCATACACAACATAATTTCTCCCATCCTACAAAAGAACTAAAACAAGTTAATTAACATGATCAAGTTGCTTCAACATATAATGTTATGAAGGCATTTGGTTAAGGAGGCCTTGCATTTCCAAAACTCTCATTTGGACCGGGTTCGCAAGAGCTTGAAAAATCTTGATCTGCAGAAGTTGTGCAGTCATCAGGCATATCTGCTGGATCTTCATGATCAAAGCTGTAGGATCCACAGTTATCAGATATGTCATTTTCCAACTCAAGTTGACTCTCCTGATACATATTATCTGGTCCGGCTGCTTTCTGATCCATAGATAAAAAATGTGATGGCCTTTTATTGTCTTTGTTAAATAGACTGACAATATCTCTCAAAGTTGGCGAAATATCTGAGTTTTGGGTGATGTCGATTATCATCTGCTCAACACACTCTGTGAAAGAGAAAGTGTTAGCAGGAATAAGAAAAAGATCAAAAATCCAGTTTACAACAAATACTTATGAATATGTATCACCTTCTAGAAAAGATATGTCCATCACTTCTTCTCCTTCCTTTTCCTCTGCACAAGACGACTCCTTCCCTGGCCTTTCAAAGGAATCAAAGAGAACCTGGCAACAACCGTATACACCAAGGTTATTCAAGAGGAGTCCTTTGGCCCCACCTTCGTCAAATTGTGCAGAAGTCTGATGGTATAATGGATCTATGGCAAAGGCCACTAAGAAAAAGAAAAGAACTTGATTAGAGGGCCATATTACAAAATATGATGTGAAGCACGAATACAACACCCATCAACAATGTAAATTACCGTCAAACTTCTTCACATTAAGAGCCTCAAAAGATGACTCTAAAGTTGACAATGGCGACATCTGCATGCATCAAACCCTGTCAGCTGAGTAGTTGGTGCATTAGCCTTTTCACAAACTAAAACAAACTATATGTACCTTTTTCTCTAACTCTTTCCTGGATTTAGCATCCTCTTTTTCATCATCTACTTGATCTCTTGAGTCAACAACTTCTGTCATGATAAGCCATGAACTAAATTTTATCTTTGTTAATTTTAAAACAAACTTCACATGATCATAATCATACGCCTCTATTCTGGCCTATTTTGTGCCAACTCTTTTGTAAGAGATAGTAAAGTCACAAAATTATCTTATTCATAACAGCCATCAAATACACAGAAATATGTCAATGTAAACTCCCATAACAGCTAGCGTAGAGCTCCAAACAGAATCTCTGTGTTTGCAAGTCCCACAAGGATCACAACTCACAAGAGGAAAGATCAAGAAAACCACACAATTTGAGCCAATTCTAGTCTATAAAGGAAGTGGGCCAATTCATAAACTAGTCTAAACAAACTTCACATGGTGAAGGCATAAAAGTTATCTTATTCATAAAAGCCACCAAATACACAGAAATATGTCAATGTAGACTCCCGTAAGAGCTGGCATAGAGCTCCATACAGAATCTCTGTTTGCAAGTCCCACAAGGATCAAAAGATCAAGAAAAGCACAGGATTTGAGCCAATTCTAGTCTAAAGCCCTATGACAGGTAATTTTGTTCTCTCTCTGCTTAATCCATTATCTGCAGTAACTGGGTACACTTCCTGCAACAGACTTAGTAACTGACAAAATGGAGTTTTGAGCATCAGCATTATTCATAAACTAAATGGTGTTTCAATAAGGTGGATTACAGATTATTAAAAAAAAACAGCTTAAGTGAGCCCCACACATTAAAGCCCATCTGTTAATGCCACGTGTGCAATCCCATGGGTCCCTATGTTACCCACAAAGAAAATGGCTGCATAGATGCTTATCAATGGGAGGATACTCACATAGAAATCTTACCTAATATGAATACAAACAATAGACGCTAAACTTTGCTATCACGGAGTGAACTAAAATGAAATTAGAAGTCAGTAGCATAGTTATATAAGTGGTCACAATTTAATTCCTTGATATGTTGAAGTCAAAAGAACTAGCACAGTAAAAGAGGCATTATCCATTATTTATCTGTAAGCTATAATCATGTCTCTAATCTAAGAAACAACCCTCCAGCTTAATACCATAATTGGACATATGATCTACACAAAATGGCGAACCATTTTTAACAATCACCTCAGCCATGGCATTCGACATCTTTCAGTACATCTCAATTATTATGTGCAAAACATGCTACAAGATCATGACCTCAAAATAAGTGGTACAAAATTAATTTGCTATTAAAAGAAAACAAATACCATTATCATCTCCGCGGCCAGCCCTGTTGATCCCACCGAGAACTTTGTAGGCCTCGGAATGCACTGAATCTACCCTCAGCGAATATATTTTAACTCCAGCTTCTAGCGTACAACTTGCCTAAGGCAGTTAAGAAACTATCAAACAACCAAAAATTCCACTAATTCCTTCAAATTAACACAGCCCCTAAAATGTCAAAACAGCATAAACCACACACCTTCTGGAAATTAGTCTCCGTGTCGTCATCCTCAATCTTAATGATCTCGCTTAGGTGGTCAATTAGGCTTAAATCCCAAGTATTCTTCTGGTTAATTTTCTGCAACACATCCCAACTCATGAAAGTAAGCAAACACAACCAAACCCTACCTTCAAAATAATGGCAATTTTTAAATAAAAAAAGTGTAAAAGACCCACATTTTCGCTGGCAAGTTTGATGCAATTCTGGAAGAGTTCCGCAATCTGGCCTTTGTTCAGAATGTCGGCCCGGTCAGACTGCGTAGGAGGCGGGACGGACTTTCGACGACTGGCCGCGACACGGGCGGCGCGGGCCTGGGCGCGCTCGCGCTGGTCGTCGTTGGAGCCAAGGAAGAAGGGGCTGGTGGGGGACTGAAGGCGGACGGAAGCCATGGCAGCCCTCTGCTTCGCCGTGGCATTCTGGGGCGGAGTAACACATTCGCCCATTGCTCTTCCTCTGCCGATTCCTCACTTCTCAAAACAGGGTTTTCGGTTATGGCGATGGCGGGCGAGATCGAACGACGTCGGATATGAGCATTTTCAGAGGATGACGACCTTGTCCCTGCAAAGGAGTCTGGATTTTGTCGGAGATCGATTTCGAGGTTTTTGCCCTTTCTGGTTTATTTGGCTCTGTGATTTGAAATGATGGGATTCCCGCCTACTTTGATTGGGGTCTTGATGAGAGTTGTGAGCCCACGTAATAGGCCCATCTGATGGTATGGGCTTCGGAGTCGCATACAACGAACGACAACCGGGCAAGTGATGAGCGCGATCCTCCAAGGCCCATAAATCTTCCATCAAATCGTCTTATATATTATTCTGCATTTTGATCAACGGTTAAGATCTCATGATCTAATCTGGATCCTTAAAGGCGTAAGGTGGAAAGATTAGGAGTCAAAAATTCTGTCACGATGAAGGTCCATTAATTCAAGGGCCCGTCCATTGACAATCAAATTTTAATCAATTTGGTGGGTTTGACTTGACAATACGAGTCCAAACTTCAAATGACCTACCCCAAAAGTGCACTAGCCTAATGGTAACAAACTCTCTATTACAAAAGATAGAATCATGGGCTCAAATCGCAGCCGGAGCCTTAAGAGAGAGGGGTATTTAGGCCATAGGGCCTACTATTTTTTTTATTTGGCAACACGGGGCCTACGTGTGGGTGTGGTGTTTGTGGGGAAAAAAATACTTCAAAAGAGTGTGTTTGGAAGCTGAAAAATATCATCTTTCAGGCCTGAAAAAAAAAACTATCATGCTGAAAAACGTTTGGAAGCTGAAAGTGGTCGGTGACGATGATAGTTGACAATTGCCACATTTTACCCCTGAAAAACTGATTCTCATCGAAGGCTAACAAATCGATCGTCGCGCCTCTTCAACGGAAAAAAAAAAAAGCTCTCCCAGAGGTTTGTCCCCCCCCGGCGAGTCATCCCACCCTGTTGAGTCAAGAGAGCTCGTGCTCACCATCGCTATCACTGCCGCCGTCTCATTGAGCCCCCCACCTCGATGTAGTCGCCGCCCCGTTGAGCTGAGGGAGCCCGTCCCCTCCCTCCGGGGCAACTGCTCGGGTCGTCCAAAGCCGGTCACCCCGACGCCGCCGCTGCAGCATCGTTGAGCCGAGGGAGTGCCGCCTGATCGTTTAAAATTAAAACCCTTGCAAGTGCACAAGGCAATTGTACTACGGTGAGTATAGAAAGGGTTGTCGAACCTCAGGGACGGATTAATCTTTTACCAAATTCAAAAGAAAGTAGCAATGTTGATTCTAGACTAAGAAAGCAATGAACTTTAACTAAACTAAGTGAGATTTAATCAATATGGAGAAGACCAAGGCTTCGAATCCACCACAATAAACTAGTGTATCGTTTCTCTCTCTCTTTTGAATAAAGATTTTCAATTGGCTAGCATATTCCTCTCGGACATACACTTGCCAACTCAAAATATAGTGCTCTCCTCTCGGATGTAACACATAAAACGGTTAAAACATGGAATTGTGATCTATCTCTCTTGAGTATAAACTAATGAAATTTTATTGATATATAACACCTCAGTCTACTTACGTTCCTCTCGGATACGCAAGTATTCTTCGAATTGAAACTCACAAGAATTCACTCTTGTCTCTCTCGAGTACAAAGAACAAACCTTTATTGAATTAACGGTGATTACACAATAAAATCCATACACCAACAAGAGTAAAAACATAAGATGAGAGAAAAGAAACTACACAACCAGATTATTGGGCTTAATCTATGCCTTAGAAAAGTGTTTAGCCTCGCATCGGAAGAGAAATCACCATCGTGTTCTTCATGTTCTTCATCTTCTTCTCTTCTTTGCTCTAGCCTCCAATAAAGCTCAAAAGTCTCAAAGGGTTAAATATGTGGTGCCCAAAACGTTCTCCCATAATGCCTATTTATAAGAGTGAAGAGAAACCACGAAGTCTCCTTCCAAATCCAAGTCGAAATAGGTCTTATTTCAGTTTGCCGCATACTGCGATTGATCGCTCCGTATTGCCGATCGTTCGCTATCCGATCGATCGCAATTCCTTCGTTATTTTCCTCCGATCGATCGCTTTGCCGATCGACGCCGTATGACACCGATCAATCGTCGTTACTGTCTTGCGCTATTGAAAAATTTCAGTAGATACGATCGATCGTTTTGAGGTCCGATCGATCGTTTCCTTTAATACACTGCTTTTGCGGCTCTGGCTATCGATCGCATTGATAGCCGATCGATCGTAGTTACTGTTCATAAACTTTAAATGGCTATAACTTTCTTTCCCGAACTCCGAATTGCACGTAGTTGGTGGCGTTGGAAAGATGACTTCTTGAATTTTAACATGAGACTTGAATCAGTCCAATCTGACATTTGTACACGAAGTTATGATGATTTAACCATTCAAGTTATTTTTCTCCTCATTTATGTGTATTACTCTTGTTTCCTACAAAAACCAAAAACTATATTAAAGTAGTAGTTATTCTAATCAAACACCAGCATAATCATAAGCTTAGGAGATAATAAAATGCATATTTCATGTGTAGATCACACCCCCAAACCTAGATTTTGCTAGTCCCGAGCAAAACAAAACAAAACAAAATCAAACAATCAACTAAAAGAACTAATGCATAAAAGTAAACACCACTTTCGTAGGGAACACGATTGCATTGAGCATATGCAACAAGCCGTTAAACCTCTAGGTGTCCCTAGTAGGACGAGTGTTGTCTCGTGAGGGTTTGCAGCCATGCTACCCACAAACATGTATTTATTAATCTAATTAACCTAAGTGCAAAAACAAAGCAAAAATTAAAACATTGCAAAACACACAACCTATTATCCCGACAAATTCAAACTACAATGCTTAAGAAAGTCAACCACATGTACTTGGTTCATAATCAACAGGAATATAGAAGCCCTCAAGTAAGTGGTTTTATTCCACACTTTCATCTTGGAAATTTCTGCTCAATATAATATAGCATGATAATGTAAATAGTAAAAGTGTAGAACATTGTAGCAATATATTCTAAATTTCTGTTTATACAGATCCAGTGTTACCCATTAACCAAAGAACATCAGAATCTACATAGTCATCATAATCTTTTAGGTTCATGATAGCACAGATCTGCGCGCCTCCTTCGGATCCAACATTCTAGATTTGAGAGGATAATACACTATAGACTTTTTTTTCTTTTTTCGCTAGGACTGTGTAAGGCCTGACTTCAAGATGCTTAGGTTTAGCAATGACTCAGACCAATGACTCACAGCCAGTTTGGCTTAGGGCATTAGGTTTTAAGAGACCACTTCGGGCCGAAGCATCAGCCTAAGTTAATCCTATAAAGTCAAGCAGCCCCTTTTCTTTCATTTTGTTTTCATTTTTTTTCACATTTTCATTTTCAGCACATATATTTTCAAGCACATCTTTATTTTGTCCAGGCTGTATTATACTCTCAACCTATTTCCGATTCCAATCCCTTGCCATAGCCAAGTAAATGGTCTATCATGATCTTTTAAGCTCAACAGATAACTACACATCATCCAACGACTATGACTAAAGACATCCCACTGTAGATTAGCATTCAACAAATCTCTAGATGGTATTACTTTATGTACTAGTGTGTGTGAGTGAGTTTTCTTAGTTCAAGCACTTATTCCAAGAGGACTGTAATAGAAAGGTATGCTCAGTTAAGTGTATCTATCCTCCAGTATACTTACTCACACTTCCAATGCAAATTAATCTCCTAAGAATTGAAACATGCATTATTACGGGATAAACTATCAAAACCTAAGAAAAAGTACTAACAAACAACCTAAAAACTAATCAAATTTTTATGATTTTTTTTATATAAGTAATATTCCCTCCCCCAAACCTATTATGAACATTGTCCTCAATGTGAACAAAATATAGAATGACAATGAGTATATAACAAAGAAAATCAGATAAAGGAGAGAATACACCTGAATACGTGGGTTGCCTCCTACCAAGCACTAAGTTTAACGTCTTCAGCCAGACGTAGCCACAATCATTCTGTAATTATCGAATCAATTAAATACACCAGCCCGTCATCTAGGTCACCAGCAGCCTCGAGATAGGGTTTTAGACGGTGGCCATTAACTTTGAATGTACTCCCATCTTTTGGATTTTTTATCTCAACAGTACCATGTGAAAATACTTCTTTGATAATAAAAGGCCCAGACCACCGAGATCGGAGCTTCCCAGGAAATATGTGCAGTCTAGAGTTGTAAAGTAGTACCTTCTGACCAGGCTGAAAGGACTTTCTGAATATCATCTTATCATGTACGGCTTTGGTCCTCATCTTATAGAGTTTGGTATTCTCATATGCTTCAAAGCGCATCTCCTCTAATTCACTTAGTTGGAGTTTTCGCTGATCACCGGCTTTATCCATATCAAAGTTGTAGGCCTTAATAGCCCAATATGCCCGGTGTTCCAACTCAACAGGTAAATGACAAGCTTTGCCATATACCAGTCTATAAGGAGACATACCAATAGGTGTCTTGAATGCTGTCTGGTAGGCCCATAATGCATCATTCAGTCTCAAGGACCAGTCCTTTCTATCAGGGCGAACCGTCTTCTCCAGAATCTACTTGATTTGGCGATTGGAGACCTCCGCTTGGCCACTCGTCTGAGGATGATATGGTGTGGCAACCTTGTGGGTGACAGAGTATTTCTTGAGAAGAGCCTCAAAAGACCACCGAAATGTCCACCACAGGCATGAGAGTGACAAAAAGATAGGATGCTATGAAACTCACTCTCATGGACACATCGTCTTATGACTTGGTCAGCACATATCTTAAACAGGTCAGGGTCATCCCAATAGTAATGTTTGACGTGAGAGAAAAATAAATCTTTATCATGTTTAGACCAAAAGGTTGGGATTTGACCCACAGCAAGATAATTCACAATATGTGTAAACCAAGGTGGAGATGTAGTGGAGACAACAAAGAGCTGCTCATCAGGGAATGCATCTCTTAGAGGGTCATGGCTATGCAGATCAGGAATAGGAATTCTGGATAGATGATTAGCCACGACATTCTCAGAACCCTTTTTATCTTTAATTTCAAAGTCAAATTCCCAGAGGAGTAAAATCCAATGGATCAGCCTTGGCTTAACATCCTTCTTGGAAAGAAGGTACCTCAAGGCTGCATGATCAGAGAAGATGATAATCTTACTACCTAGGAGATATGACCTGAACTTATCTAATACAAACACAACAGCATGCAACTCTTCTTCGATGGTAGTGTAATTCAATTGAGCATCAGTGAGTGTCTTGCTAGCATAGTATATAACATGAGGAATTTTGTTGATGCGTTAGCCTAACACTGCCCCTACAGCAAAATTCGATGCATCACACATTATCTCGAAGGGCAGTGTATAGTCAGGGGGCTTAATGATGGGGGAGCTAGAGAGGAGGGTTTTTAATGTGGTAAAAGCTTCTTTGCACGACTCATCAAATTCAAATTGCACATCCTGACCGAGAAGGTGACATAATGGACATGATATCTTGCTAAAATCTTTGATGAATCGACGATAAAACCCTGCATGGCCAAGGAAAGACTGTATTTGCTTAACTGATGTAGGTGGTGGTAAATTCGCAATCAGGTCAACCTTGGCCTTGTCAACCTCTATGCCCCTTTTTTATATAACATGTCCAAGCACAATCCCCTGTTGAACCATGAAATGGCTCTTTTTCCAACTTAACACTAAATTTATTTCCTCACAACGTTTTAAAACCAAAGCAAGGTTGTGCAAGCATTCATCAAAACAAGCGCCAAACACCGAAAAATCGTCCATGGGACACCTGGGTCTTTAAATTTAGGTGGCATATCACTGGTAAGTAAAGAGCTTACTTGGTTGGTCAAGAAGACCTTTTGGGTGACATGGGATTTAGTTTTCCTCTTTTGGGTACATAGGTCTTTCAGGAACTTGGCATAGGCAGGTACTTGTTTGATGGCATCTAAGAGCGGAAGGTTGATCTTAACCTGCTTGAACACATCTAACATTTCCTCCATTCGTTGGTGGGACTTACTAAACGGGGAGGGTTGGTTGAGGCATTGAGGGAAAGGAACCCTAGGGATATAGGATTTTTCATTGGTGGGCTCAGCTGGGACATCCTTCTGTGGTGGGAGACTAACAGGATCAGGCATAGTAGGAGTGGGTTGGTTCTATTTCACAAGGGGAGTGTCCTCACTCGCAATGGTTGGGTCCCTAACCTGATTGTCAACTTGTTTTCCATTTCTTAGGGTAGTAACGGCCTGTACCTGCTCATTTGGACAATGGGAACCTTCGACGGCAAACTGGCCTCTAGGGTTCTGCTATGGTTGGCTGGGCAAGGTTCCTACTTCCCTACGGTTAATAGATTGGGCCAGCTGTCCTAATTGGGTTTCTATTTTGGCAATGGATTGTGTATGGGAATGAACAAGCTGGGCCTGGGTTTTTAGCTCACTTGTCAGCTCTCTGTGTTTGGTTTCTATCTTGGCGTCCACCTTGGCTTCCATCGCATTAAAAGCTGAGAGGAGGGTAGATTGGGTGGCTAGCATTTGGCTCATCTGATCTTCGAATGATGGTTTCTTATTGGTTTGGCTAAATGGGGAATTTGTAGCTGGTTGGTAAGACTGAGTTGGATTTGAGAATTCTTATCTTGGTGCCTGATTGAAAGTGGGCCCCTGGTTGGATTGTTTTCAGGCGAAATTGGGATGATTTTGCCACACCCGGGTTATAGGTATTTGAGTAGGGGTTATTGGCTCTAGGATAAGTTTGTGCAAGGTTGACGTGCTCCTGGACAAGATCTGGATACTGGGAGGCTGAGGAGCAGTCAACAATAGTGTGCATAGGGTTGGCACAGATGGCACAGGCATCTTGAGAGGTTGGGGTATAAGGTGGAGTCTGTGAGAAAAACCTGTCAAACCTCTCAGTAAGGGATGTCACTTGGTGTTCTAGGTTCGTGATAATTTTAACATCATACATGCCTCCCCTTGAGGCACTCCTGCCAGGCATATGGCCTTCAGATCTATAGAGGGTGGCACTGTGTAGAGAGTTTTCGCTCAGGTCCTCTAGTAGATCCCAAGCATCATCCGAGGTTTTCTTCATGAATGTGCCTCCACAGGAGGCGTCTATTAGGGTCTTATGCTGATCGCACACACCCTCATGAAATATCTGTACTAATTGCCACTTGGGCACATCATGGTGGGGACAGGACCGGAGTAAGGATTTCATTCTCTCCCAGCTTTCATGGAATTGTTCATTAGGTGTCTGGGTAAAGGTGATGATTTCATGGCGGATCTTATTGGTCCGCCCCACAGAAAGTATTTCTTGAGGAATTCGGCCTGAAGTTCCTCCCAAGTGGAAATAGAGTTATTCTCAAGGGAGTATAGCCATTCCTTGGCCCTATCTTTTAAGGTGAAGGGGAACAACCTAAGGCGCACCTGGTCATCAGATAGTGTAAGTTTAAAGGTTGTGTTAACCTCTAGGAAATTTTGTAGGTGCCTATAGGGGTTCTCATTTAATTGGCCATGGTATGTGGGCAGCATCTGTATGATGTTTGGCTTAATTTCAAAATTAGCCATGGTTGTAGGCAGTAGGATACATGAGGGGGAGGTGTAGGTAGTGGGACGATAGTAGTCTTACAGGGTACGGGCATGGGGCATTAGTGGATTCTGGTTTAGGTCATTCCCACCCCCAAGGTTCATGTTGTCCGCCATTGGATGAATTTCAGGGATTGGGCTAGGAGTCCTACAGATTCTATATAGGCGCTCAGGATCAGGACAAAGGCAAGGTCGGGGTTCAGGGAGCGACGACCATGCATGCACAATAAAAATCAAACAAAACCTGTGCAATCCTAATAGCGACAACTAGCACGCATCAATCCTAGATAGCGACAACTAGCACGTCATGCAATCCCACAAAGAAAAGAAAAACACCAAGCACCCAAATCTACTCTAAAAGAAGGTTAAGAGAGTGCAAACAGTGGGAAGGAGAAAAACGAAATTAAGCTACTGAAAAGAAATCTAAATTAAACTAAATAGCATTAAAAATGATGAATAATGGAAAAAAAATTGGCCAAAACGGATAAAAAATGAGTAAGAAATGTATCGTTGAAGTTTGTCAAATTAAAAAAGTTATCGTGTGCTATCGTGTAATCGATTACACGATAACTAGGCTATCATGCGTTGGATTACATGGTAGGCTATCATGCATTAGATTACACGATACAGTGAGCTACACGATACAGTGAACTATCGTGTAATCGATTACACTATATAGTGTGCTATCATGTAATCGATTATACGAAAGCACACTAGATCGTCTAATCACCCATTAAAATGGTACAAACTTCAATAGTTTATATCTCCCTCAACCGTTCATATCTATCTCATTTTTAGTCCATTGACAGGTTTTTTTTATTCTTCTTTATTTTTTATATACTATTTTTTCAAAAATAAGGAAAAAGAAAAAATGCCAAAAATGGACTAAAAATGAGAGAGATATGAATGGTTGAAGTTTGTCCCATTTTAAGGGGCGGTTACACGATAAAGTGTGCTATCATGTAATCGTGTCGATTACACGATAGCACACTTTATCGTATAACCGCCCCTTAAAATGGGACAAACTTCAACTATTCATATCTCTCTCATTTTTAGTCTGTTTTCGACCATTTTTTTTCTTTCTTATTTTTTATTCTTTTTCAAATTACCATGATATCCTAATGACCTTGATATTTTATTTTAAAAAATCCCACAAAATCTACGGTAAATAATACACAGTGGCTCAACATCTTTATGATATCATCATTACAAGAAAGAAAGTGCACTAAAATGAGGAAGAATAAAAAATGGGTCAAAACGGATCAGAAATAAGTAAGAAACGCATCGTTGGAGTTTGTCCCATTAAAAAGCTACCATGTAATCGATTACATGGTAGCCTATCCTATCGTATAATCGAGTACACGATACCAGAGGCTGACGAATATTCCTTTCCAAACATAAATTAACGTGATTTATTTTCAGTTTCAAAACATATTTCACTTTTCACAAATCAGGCCTGAAAAATTTCCCACTGATTTATATTTCAGCTTCCAAACACACCCTGATCCCTATGTCCAATGAGCCCTGACTATATTTGAAAATGATTTAAATTTATTATACTATGGGTATTTTGGCCATAGGGCATAGTTTTGTGTGATATACACATTTTAAAAAAATGTTTAAAGGCAAGTTTTATAAGATAACCATTATGCATGCACTACTCTATGGAGCAGAGTGTTAAATACCAAAGAGAAGTCATATAGATAATTTTGTATTATAACGCTAATATGGATTAGTAGGATAATTAGGAGAGATAAAGTTAAAAATAAATATATTTGTAGAGTTTAGGATAGCTCATTGAAGAGAGAAGCTGATGGAATATAAGTTGCATTGGTATGAGTATATACAAAGAAAACTAACAGATGCATGCCCTATAAGAAAATTAGAAGTAATGCATGTAAAATATGCCAAAAGAGAAGAGTTTGACATATGAAAACTTCGGTGAAGTTAATAAAAAATTATATGACTTTATTATCTCTTATAAAAGAGTTGGTACAAAACAAACCTGAATGGAGACGTAAGATCCATATCATCGACCTCAAATAGTTGAAAAAATGTGCTATTTAATTATGATTATTATAAGTAATGATATCAATTTTAATAGCTAACGAAGATGGTTACTACTACATTTATACATGTGTGTTCCATTCTTGCGAATAACTTGGGATTTGATTTATAAGCGACTGTAAATTTCAGCGTCATAAATGCCAAACAATAGGAATAGGGAAAGAAGAAAGTCGTCAGTGTTGTGTTTTGCTTTGCCCAATTACATTATGTTGTACCTCTTATAAAATTTACCTCCACTTAAATTAAAGTGGATGATAAACTTCGCTGAAGCTGTTTACTTTTGTCAACAGAACTCGTGAACGCGAGCAAAAGAATCACATTGACAGTTTTCTTTCAGCCAATTGCCTTTGTGAGAGTTTTTCCGAAGAAGTAGTTGACCAAGAGCAAACAGGATACTCCAAGCAGAATTTTGACAGTTTCAAAGTAATGTTTTTCCAACGGGTTGACTTAAGATAGATATTAATTATATACAGGTGGAAGCATCAAAACTGACAAAGGTACAACTTACGGACATTGAGTGCAGGAGGTCTGAAAGAATTTGGTGAAGTGTTAGATACCCACAGATCGTACTTGCCCTTTTCAACAGGATGTATCTTGCCATAGTAGTTTTGCTATCAATATATACCAGGTGTATATATTAGGCATATCCAGTAATATGTGATTTTAATTTGGCGGGAGTCATAATCGCAGCAAAAGGATTTAATCATGTATATGATATTCATATGTATGATTCATTTATTCATGAATGAATTGGTTATACTTGTCTCTGATTCTTTTGTTTGGAAATGAAATTTGTCCCTTAGCAATTTGGAAATTGTTTCGTATTGTTAAAAAATAGTTATTGCATGAATCTGCACCTGGTGCATCATGTCCTCCGGCGGCAGTCACGTTCAAGGGTAGGTGGGCTGGGGCAGCAAAACCTGCCTGCCCTCTGTCATAAAGCTCGCCTCGATTGCACAAAACGAGGATCTAGCATGCTGTCTGTAAGAAAGATTTGACAACTTGCGATAGTCTTACCTGTGAGCTTTTTACATATGACCTGGCGCCAAACACCGGTTTGTCATATTACCCGGAATCCTTTTCTTCCTTCCATATGACCCGGAACGTACCCAAAATGCCCTTAGGTTTAGGTATAAGGCACCCACACTTTGGTTTTCCATATTACCCGGAAAGGGAGCGAGTACCCGGAGAAGCTGCCGCTAGTCGGAGAAGAAGGCGTTCCGTCCGGCCGCTCCGCCCATATCATCGCCGGCGCCGGCGTCGTCGAAGTCCGAAAAGGTCATCTTCGCGGCAACAAGCGGGAAAAGGAGCGGGAAAGATCGGGTATTGGAAAACAACTTCAACGGAGGCAAGGCACATCGAAAAACTGGTAGGTGAAGTTAAAATACGACGATTTATATGTTGAAAGTTGGTTCCAGAGAAGAAAGTTGAAAACGTAGCAAGTTTTCAACTGTTGTTACAGTCGTGTCGTCGACAACACGACTGTTACCATAGTCGTGTTTGATGAAACACGACTCATATACGATGCACTCATATACGGTTTTCAATATATCGTGTCTCACGGATTTGTAACTTATGACGGGTTTTTAATGGCAGGTACGGATGGAGAAGATAGTTCTTTGTTTACACTACGATGGAGTTTTGACGGATTCTGGTAAGTACGTGGGCGGGATACGGAAGCTCCTGCCTATAGATACACGAATAAAGTACCTAGAACTGTTGCAGCTAGTCGAAGAAAGATTACCGCTTAAGTCTACACCTGGTACATTAACTTTGTCATATCATGTTGAATCTGAAGAATACACATTTCTCCTTGAAGACGATAAAGACGTAGAGTCAATATTTATACTTCACAAGAGCAAGCAAGGCACAAATGGACTAGTCCGCCTGTACGTGGAGTGGACTTCTACGGGCAATAACACCGAGACATCGACTCTCAATAAGGAAATAAATGCCAATGCGAATAACAGCCCGGCCGAGAGGCTACCAGAGGCAGAAGTGATGCCGGGCAGTAACACACCGCCGGAGAGGCTACCAGAGGCACAAGTAATGCCGGGCAGTAACACACCGCCGGAGAGGCTACCAGAGGCACAAGTGATGCCGGGCAGTAACACACCGCCGGAGAGGCCGTCCAGCCCGGGCAATAAGACACCCGCATCAGCAGTCGAAGGAGGAAGAGATGGGGACTATGCGAGGTGAGACTTCTAAGGCGCGGATACAAGCAACACGTGTGCTATTATAGTCGACTATAATAGTACACGACTAAAAGGGTTATCGTGCCGTATTGAACACGACTATATACTCGTCGTGTTGAATCGTAGACGACTATAAATCAATTCGTGTTGCATAAAACAATACCTCATAGTACACGACTAAAAGGGTTATCGTGCCGTATTGAACACGACTATATACCTAGTCGTGTTGAATCGTAGACGACTATAAGTCAATTCGTGTTGCATAAAAGAATACCTCATAGTACGTGCAATCGTTTTGTCAAGTCCATTCATACATGTTTTTGCCCGCAGTTTCGGAGATGGAGAAGGTGAAGATGAAGAAGATGACGATGAAGATTCCAGTCCAGATGAAGAAGAATTGTTGGATGAAGATGAATTACCGTGGTCTGCAGATGAGTGGGATGAGCCTCTTACAGTACCACATTTCAGCCAGCCATATCACACGCGAACATCAACCTCTAGAGGTCCAACGGCAAGAGACACATCTGAAGGGAAATCTGTCGCGTCGGAGGACGATGACTATCTCAATATTGAGGGTGATGGTGGTTGGGATTGGGGTACCTATTCTGCAGAGGCCGGTCCTTCAAAACATTGTGAAGAGGAGACGATGTTGACCGGAAGTTTGCAAGCAGAAGACTACGAGGCACAACTTACCTTAGGGGCTAGATTCGAAAGCGTCAAGCAGTTCAAGATGGTTCTAACTGATCTGGCAATCAAGAGGAAATTCATGTTCAAAGTAGCGGATGAGAGCAAGGACACATTCGCTGCAAGTTGCAAGGTTTCGGGGTGCAAGTGGTACATACGAGCGTCGAACAGACTTGATGGAGTCAGCGTAACAAGGAGGGAAGAACGGCATACATGTGACACTTCTCTAAGTTCGAAAGATCATCCATTGGCTTCTCACCTCTGGATCGCGAGGAAGTGTCATGGCCTCCATAAGGATTCAAACTCCATAAAAATCTCAAATATCCAACAATACATTGAGAAGCATTGGGGCGTCACCGTCAACTATAAAAGGGCATGGAGGGCGAAAGAGGAATTGATCCGATTGATCGATGGCAACCCTGAAGACGCTTATCGTATTTTGCCACAATACGGAAGGGAATTAGAGCGGTCTAACGCAGGTACACATGTGGTCATCGAAAGATCAGCTGATATACCTGATATCCCAATTGAGTTAGCCGGCTACGACTTCAGACGTGTGTTTTGGATGTTCGGCCCGGTTGCAAGAGCATTCCGAAGAACACTGAGACCGTTGCTCACGCTTGATGGAACATTCCTAAAAGGAAAGTACCCTGGAGTATTATTGGTTGCTACAGCAATAGACGGCAATCAACAATTAATGTGTCTTGCATATGCAATTGTGGATAAAGAGAATATCAAAACGTGGTAAGTTTAGAACCAGGAAAGACGACTGTATGAGTAGTCGTGTTAGGCACGACACGACTGGGCACACAGTCGTGTAATCGACAACACGACTACTCATCTAGTCGTCCTTTGCTTATAGACGACCTTGTAATAACCTGAAGCATTCTATGTTTAATATGTTTGTCTCTCACTTGTACAGGACGTGGTTCCTCACCTTACTTAAATGTTTTCTCTTTACGGACCCCCCGGCATCCCTGGACACTATTGTCTCTGATAGACAGAAGGGACTTCTGAGAGCGGTCGCCGATGTCTTTCCCGAGGCTCACCATGGGTTTTGCCTCCGGCATATGGCCGTAAATATGCTTAATACTTGGAAGGATAAGTACCTGAAGGAACTCCTATTCCGAGCTGCAAAATGCTTCAGGAGACCAGAATTCGACGCTACGATGGAGAAGATGAAGGAACACAATGAGGCGGCCTGGAAATATGTTGACAATATTCCGAAAACACATTGGGCGAACGTCGAATATCCGGGTAAAAGGTACGGCACTCTCACGTCGAACGCGTCAGAAAGTGTAAATAATATGCTTCTAAAGGCAAGGTTTTGGCCAATAACTCGGTTGATCGAGCAAACGCGGGCGACCACAAGCGTCCATTTTCAGAGACGCCGAATAGAGGCAGACGGCCTACCGACTCCGTTAACAAAATATGCACAGAATCATATCAATCAGATGAGGAATCAGAGTGCTGGAACAGTTCGAGTTCAACCGCTATCATTACGGCAGTTTGAAGTGACATCTTTATACCATGTGGTAAGCATAAATTTGTTTTCTGTAAGAGACGCCTATAACAAAGTCGTGTCGTCGAAGACACGACTACCCATACAGTCGTGTCTTCGACGACACGACTGTTTTGTCGAATACACTAATTAATTCATGTTTTCGCATCAGGATGTTGTGGACCTTACGAATAGAACATGCACATGCGGTTTCTTCCAGAGCATGGGACTTCCGTGCAAGCACGCCATGGCATGTATTGATGAGAGGAGTCTGGAAGCGGTAGAATATTGTGAGAAGTGGTACTGCGCAAGTACGTACCGCACCACGTACGAAGAAGTAGTGTTCCCTACTTTAGACAGAAGTCAGTGGGGAAATTACGGCGTATTATTTAAATGCGAACCGCCAAGGCTTGATGCTCCAAAGAAGGGCAGGAGAAAGACAAAAAGAATTGAGTCACAGCCCGATCCACCTGCAAGGCCACGTGCGAAATGTGGGAATTGTCGTGAAGTTGGTCACAACCGTAGAAAGTGCACAAAAAGCCCCGTTCCGAAAGAACATCGGACGCGCAGGAAACGAAAACTTCCGCAACAAGGCAAACTGTCTACGAACGAGACAGCGGATGTACGCCGCTCCAGCTTACCTCAGCCCCCACCATTCTTCACTTAGGATGTAGTCAAAGTCTTGTATAGCGCAGAAGGCCTACCCAAATTAACATCTCTACTGTCGTGTATTGTGAAACACGACTACATATAACGTCGTGTTCGATCAGAGACGATTATATACGTAGTCGTGTTGTTCCAGAGACGATTATATGCGTAGTCGTTTTCCATCATAGACGATTATATGAAACTAACCTGTTGTATCAAGGCCGTATTCACATTCATGATAGCGATATTTTGTCTACATCTGGTATGAGTCAAATATGTGAACTTTGTATATTAAAAATGAAGTTTGTACAGTGAAAGAATGTGAATAAAATGAACTTTGTACAATGACATCTGGTATTTACAGGAAATGAACTTTGTACATTAAAAGAATGTGAATAAAATGAATTTGAAGTTATTCTTTATCCGGAAGCCGCAAAAAACCCGCAACTGTGACAGCATCTTTTGTGCCTTGTCCGGAATCGTCGTCAAACTCGCTGTTAATAAGCCCCCGAATCAAGGTTGAAGCGATGACTGGTCGCCACACTCGTGTGATTGTGGACTGGTCAAACTCCGGGGGGTTCACATTGGACGCCAAATGCGCGACGTACATCATGATGAAGATGCCACAGTCTTTCGAATTTTGTTGCCACGGCGCTTTGGTTATCTGAGTCATCTTCCAGTCTAGCAAACCAAACCACCCCAGCTTGCCTGCCATAACGACGTTCATGAACTGCGTGAATTTGTCAGCAGCTTTTCTGTGATGCGGATATAATTGGGCTCTGCCAGACAGTGGGTTGTAGAAGCGCCATACACAGTGCGGGAAATGGACATACACGAGGCAGAAGTGGGAGCCGGTGCGGATTGGGAAAAATGCGTAGAACATGTTCCTATTCAAGCCGTCCAGCATCCTCCCGAGCTTTTTAACCAATTTAGCATTATTTCCCCCTTCCTGGTGCTCCTGCGAAAGCGAAAGAGATTTAGACAACGATCTAATAATATCATAATTATTTACTTATCACTCCTTCTGCAGGGAACACTTACGTTGTCGAATATCTCTTTGAATGCGTGGCAACCAAAAAATGCCCACGGATATTTCATCGGGTTTCTCTCGTTGCGCTGGCTCAAAAGACTTAAAAAAGCATCTATAACCTACAGAAAACATATTGAGGAGTCATTACACTTCGGTAAGGCAACATGCAACTTCCAATTAAAAGTCGATTATTCTATATATACGATCTGCATAGTAGTCGTGTCCTCGATAGACACGACTATGCGTATAGTCGTGTATTCCATAGACACGACTACGCGCAAAGTCGTGTCTTCCAATACCGACTTTATGTCTACAACCCTATATATGAAGAGCATAGGTTTACTTACATTGGTGTTTATTTCTGTTGTTTGTAGGAGGGATAAATAGTCGTCATCACATAGCGTTGGGATTGGATAAGCCTTCCTCGGATTGGCCATCCATCCATCTATTGCCACTCTATCCCGCTCTAACAGTACCCCCATGTCGAAGCATAACTCCGAATCGGCATAGTGGTCGGGGAGAGCAATTACAGACTTAGACTTCTGAGGGGTTAGGAGGACATCGACGTCAACCGGCTGTGATGCGGTTAAGCCAGTGCCCTCGGCGACCTCCTCCTCCTCCCTCGCCTTCTCCTCCTCAGCCTCCTCTTCCTTCAACTCCTCCGTCTTCTCCTCGTCCATCGCCTCTTCGTCTGCTTGCACCTCCTCCTCCTTCCCCTCCTCCTCCTCCTTCGCCTCCTCCTCCTTCCCCTCCCCCTCCTTCGTCTCTTTCTCCAAAACATCCGCCTTCACCTCCTCCTCTTCGACGTCCCCGCCCTTCACATCCTCCTTCACCTCCTCCTTCACGGTTTCGATATCCGACTGCCGTATGGAAGAGATGACCTCATCGATGATAGAGGTCGCCTCTCTATCGGATATGGTTTGTTCGGAGTCGGCTTTCGGCTGAGGGGACCTATTTCTTCTTTTCTGCTCCTCCGCCATTCTCCGTATATGGTCCTCTTCTCTAATCCTCTGCTCCTCCTTCGAGCCGACAGTCCTGAAGCGCTTCCTTATCACTACACCAGGGGGGAATATGTCCCGGCCGTACGTCGGACGGGACTCGACTTCTGCACGCTCCATATCTTCCTTGAATTCTGGTTGGAGCTTCTTCAAAAACATCTTGGCAGAGGATCTCTTCGCAGCCCGTTCCATCTTGTCTTCCTCAACCGCGCGTTTGATGGGAGCTGAAATGACATTTTACTTCTTCATGTCAGTAGTAGCAGCACGATAAAAAACATAGTCGTGTTATATAGAACACGATAAACCACATAGTCGTGTACAATTAAACACGACAAATATAGTAGTCGTGTATGATGGGGCACGAAAAAATAAATCATCGTCTACAACTTACCTTTACCCCATTTCGTCGAATCCAGATGTGACTTCCTTGCCAGCTCCTTCGTCCGCATACCGATAGGAGTGTTCTTATTATGCTCCTTTTGAAGTGGCCGCTTCTTTGGGTCCATCTGATGCACTGATGACGATTGTGGCCCCATTTGGGGCCGCTTCTTCGGCTCCATCTGATGCACCGATGACTTCTTTCTCTCCATTTCGGGGCGCTTCTTCGGCTCATTCGTCGGCTCGTCAGTCATCTCCTCCTTCGGATGCTCGAAGATCTGACCTTCTAACAGCATTGACGCTGAGGCGGCAGAGGACTTCATAGAGTGGAGAATCTCTCGCAGAGGTCCCACTCTCCTTCCCATCTCCTCATAGGAAGACAGAGCTATCTCTATTAGTGACTGTATGCCCTGAAGGGCACCCTCCAATCGGCCCATTGCAGTTGCAGTCGACTGGGCAGCCTTTCTCGAGGAAGTGGAGGCAGGTTGGTTGGGAGTCGTCTTCATTTCCGGCCTCTGCGGCCTCTGCCGTCGTGGAGGATGGGCCCCTGAGGTTGACGAAGCAAGGAGATATGCCTCTCCGGCCATGGGGCTGATTACGTCGACGAGTTCCTCCCCTATTTGAAGATTGTGGAACACTCCCGTCCAATAGTCGGCCATGCGGTGCTTCTTCTGTGCACCTTTCTTCACCTCTGTAATGAGGGCCCCACTTCCTGGCCATCTTTTCGCCCGTGGGCTGGTAGGGCCCATGACAGGATGGAAGATTGTCGTGTGCTCAAAAAACCAAATCTGCAAATTAAACACTTGAAAACATTATAACAATGCGCGGTTGCCTTAGTCGACTATAAGTTCAACACGAATTGAACTATGGTCGTGTCTTAAAAAACACGACTATATACCTAGTCGTGTTTCATTATACACGACTATAAATATAGTCGTGTTCTATGATACATGACTATATATATAGTGGTATTGTATAAGACTTTTTCCCGATCGAAGACTATGAATGCTACATACCTGAAGGACATATGCGGCGCCATTTAGGCATCCACCGCCCAGGCACTCTCCTTGCGATCTCGCTCCCACTAGGCGGCTGGTATGGGTTATACCAGAAACCAACATCTTATGTATAGCCCCAGCCCAATTGTATGACCTCAATCTTGGGAGGTCGTCAATGTAACGGTACAAAGAGGGATGAACCGCTCTAGTGCTGTGTGGAAACAACACCGTGGAGAAGAGGAGGCAGATGATCATCCTCGCAATGTCCTCCTCTTCCATCTTCAGTTCGCCCGCGCTAAGCTTGTCTATCATTTCCTCAATGTGTGGAATGTCTGCTCTCCTCGCGGCGAAGTACTTTCTGAAGAATTGACCTTCCGGTCGGCGTGTCAAAGAGGGGAGGACCTCAACTCTGTCGCCCTTTGCGGGCAATCCGGTGATAAGGGCAACATCTTCCTCTGTGAAATGTAGCGTCCTACCCTTGATATTGAAGACCTTCGCCGACTCATCCCAGTACCTGACCAAATGGTCGAGGAGGTTCCGAGATACAACAACGTCCTCACCTTCAAAAATGACAGCGAAACCAGCCTCGTTCATCAGCTGGGCACATCTTTGGTGACGCTGTAGGAGGGCCGCACACTTTTTCATCGCCCCCGGTTGACAACACGTCTTCAGCGCCGGTCGCGCATTATATGTTCTCTTCACTGGTCGGTCCATCGGAGCCTTCCTTTTCCTGCCCCTCTGATTTCGCTGCCGAGGTGCGAAGACAAAATCATGATCCTCCTCCTCTTCCGGTGGTATTTCCTCCATAGACTCATCTCTTTTTTTATCCATCTGCAAGGAGTGAGGTATAGTGGTCAGTACAAAAGTGTCCTGAGTGCAACACGAAAATATAAAAGTCGTGTCGTCGCGGACACGACTAAATACACAGTCGTGTCTACTCTAGACACGACTTTATAGTTCATAGTAAAAATTAAAAATTCAAATGTCCGACCTTATGAAACTAAAATCAGGTAGGATAGTTGTAACTTACCGTAGTTTAGTCGTCTGTATGTCTGTATTTCCTCGCAGGTGCCTTCACAGTCTTCCTCGCCGTGCACCGAAGCTCAATCCGGTCAATCCGCCTGTTGCATGCAGGCGGAGGGAGCCGCGGGGGTCTTCTCAAGGTTGAAGATCAGAAATCCCGACGGATGCGCTTCAAATCGCCGCCTTTGTCCACTCTCCCTCAGTCGTGTCGTCGAAATCCAGCAGGGGGGCAGCTCGATATCGAGATGGGGGACGCGAATAGGCTCGAACTCGTCCGTGTATTCCGCCGGTTGAATCGCCGCTCCAACTCGCCGGTCGCCGGTGCCGTCGCCGATGGGAATCGCCGGAGAACTTCACACTCGAGGCGTGTTGTACACAACACGCCTCTTCGCACAGTGTTAACACGAAAAAATAGAAGAAAGGGCATTTTCGGTACATCAAGTCCAGATTCCGGGTCATATGAGATTTCACGGGAAAAACCTGGTAATATGGGAATATGAGATTTTGCGCCAGGTAATATGGAAAAAACTCCTTACCTGTGGACTGTGATCTCTGAACAGAGTCCGAGCATGCTGAATATGCGCGTTTTCGTGTATTCTCCATGGGAAGAACGTCGTTAAATCTCATATGCCTGCATTATTTTATCTTTTCTCTGATCTTACAAATTTTGATAACTAAACTAGAGAGTAACAAGTAAAAAGCCTTACATATTTATAAGAAAGCAGTCAGAACTCAATATTGAATTAATATTTTTTCCGAGAAATTATTGGGTATTACTATCTAAAACTTGGCAAATATTATGTTCATCACGACGAAGCACTTCTTACTACTTTTGTGAAGTTTATGTTAGAATATATAATAAATAAATAATGATTTCCGTTTCTTAATAGCTTGAGCTTTTAGAAAACTTAGTTATATAGTATCAGAGCTCCTGGTTGTAAAAAGTCATGGGTTCTAATATCGCTGAAGGCATTTATATTCTAATTAAAATATTTATAATAGATGAATAAAAATTTCCGTTTCCTAACGAACTTTTAGAAAACTTGGCCGCGGATGCAGGTCAGAACAATTCTCGTAGCCTTCCCGCGGAATTAAATCTAATGAATGAATCGTTTTATTAGGAAAAATCTAATGAATGTTAGGGGGCTGTCACGATGTCATTAGGTGGACTTCCTGAATGTCCTCACATTGATCCGTATAAAAAACATCTCTACATTCCGCCCACATTCAACGAATAAATCTAACGAAAAATTTCATTCAGATTCCAACCATTTGGTCTCCACATAGTCCCTTTCGATTCAAATCCCGTATCTAGGTGTCCTTTCGATAACACTTTCCATAGATGAATAGATTCAAAGGCCGTTCCAATGATTCCATCCATAAATGAACAAATCCTTCCACATATGACAAGTGGACACACTCTGGCAACTAATCCAAATTAAGCATAACAACAATAAATAAGGAATACTATTTTATCTCCGTCTTCAATAGATGATGTCCGGCCGGATCGGTTAGACCGGGTCGCCTCAAATAAATAACAAAACCCCCTCTTCTCCCTCCCGCCCCCGCCACCTCTGACGGCGCCTCCTACTTCCCGCGCCAATCTCCGGCGACCCTCCCACCTCCGGTCGCCGTGATCTCTTCCTCCAACCAGGTAAGAAAGTTCGCATCTTTTTTCTTAGTTGATTCTTAGGAGAGACAAAAGCTGTCTGGAAGAGAAGTTAATGCAATTTTTTGCATCAGTTTGCGTGTGGCATATCTTTTTGCTGTGAATCAAAAGATTCTTAGGAGAGACAAAAGCTGTCTGGAAGAGAAGTTAATGCAATTTTTTGCATCAGTTTGCGTGTGGCATATCTTTTTGCTGTGAATCAAAAGTTTTTTTTATGCTTTCTTAGATACGATATATTTGTTTCTTATGTTTTTGCTATGATTTCGATTAATATTTGTCGAAGAAAGCTGTATGGAAGGAGGAGTTCATGCAAATTTATGCATTAGTTTGTGTATTATGTTTGTTTTTGCTGCAAATCAATGAACTTTTTTTTAATACCATATATTTGTTTCTTATGTTTTTGCTATGATCTTGATTAAAAAGATCTAAGCATGAGGCTGATGACATGATTCCTCAAGGTTGGAATACATGCTGTTATGATTTCGGATAAAAAAGTGATCTTTTTGTATAACAGGGAACGGGGGATTGGGCTTCTATGCTGCCTGATTGTTTCTGCTAGCCAAGACCATGGTAATTCTTTTTCATTTATTTGTTGAAACTTTTCTTATACAGATTTATTTGTTGAAACTTGATTCTTTAGAAGGTTGGTCCCAACTAGAGCAGCATTATCTTCACGCTTTTTTTTTTTCTGGTGCAATCTCTCTTGAGTCATAACTAAGAGCATGTATATAAATGGCTACTGTACCTGCAGGGTGCATTGGTCCCAAAAAATGCTATGAAATTGCCGGTACTGCTGAGGCTGGTTGTGCTCATATTTGCCACCATATTTGGTGTTTATATATGCTTTATATGTCTGAGGCAGATTAGTGCAAGAGTGAATCCAAAGTTGATCATTCACTTAACGGGGAATGAACAGGAGTGCCAAATTTCTGGTATCCATCCTGGGGAGTCTCTGCATGTGCACTTTCCTAAGCCAAAAACCTTCAGCCGGTATGCTGATATACTTTCCTTCCCATGTTACAGTAATCAAATTTTATTTGACTTTTTTATAAAATTTTTGAAACTTTATCAGGGAGGAATGCGTGTGCAATCCTGTTCGGAATTTTGCAATTTTGTCAATGCAGAGGTCTGGGAGCGGATGGTTTGAAACTTTTTTAAACAGTCATATCAATGTCAGCTCTAATGGGGAAATTTTTTCAGTGAAAGAAAGGCGGCATAATACTTCAATGGTTTTTAGTACACTGGATAAGGTGTACAACCTGGATTGGTCAAGCAGTGCTGCAAAAAATGAATGCTCTGCTGCAGTTGGCTTCAAGTGGATGCTTAATCAGGTTTTGATCCTTTCAAAAACCAATTAATTGAAAAGCGCTCACAATGTTTTTTACATGTCTAGCATACTTGCGTTTTGTCTTATCAACAGGGGTCTTTATTTATTTTGAAACAAGGCTGGTACTAACGTCCAAATAAGTCCATATTGAGAGTCCTAACTAATATGACTGGCCTAGAATGTAGAGGCTCAATTCTTTCATAGAAAGTGCTTCTTATACACAAGTTCTCCGGATCTTTCTGTTGGGACAATGTTGAAGCCAACCTGACTTTTTCATGTCTAAATGTTTGGAATATATTCTGTATTCTTTTTTGTCAAATTATTCTCTATGTATTAGAACTGGAACCACTGTGCACTAACTTTTAGTTTTCTTTCTTCCAAGTCTTATGTTTTGATGGATTGCGTGAGGAAGTCTCTGCCTAATTATGCAGGGCGTGCTCATATATCACAATGAAATAGTGGACTATTTTAACCGTCATGGCGTTTCAGCAATATTTCTCTTCAGAAGGAACTTTTTGCGGAGAATGATATCTATTTTGGCAAATTCTTATGATCGAGATGTTAAGCTTCTGAATGGCACCCATAAATCCCACGTACACTCAGAAAAAGAGGTCTCTCTCTCTACATATATGTGTGTGTGTGTATGTATACACACACACACACACACATATATATATATATATATATATATATATATATATATATCAATATATACAACATGCGTACACATATACATACAATCATGCATGCATGCTACATCCATGCGGGATTTATTGTTACTGGTCTTAGTGTAATTGCACCAAATTTTAGATTTGAGATGATCTAGGTCAGGCAAGTCGATAGCACCCCCTCCCTGTATTAAGGATGTTCACAGTTGTAGTACGCCAAGAGGGCATTGATATAGCGGTGGACACCCTTAATACAGGTAGATATTTTGACAGATCTGCCCACCCAGCTCATCTGTGCTCCGGCTTGTGTTTTCGTCACCTTCGTGGCAACAACACAGAGTGGAGGAAGGCTCTCTCCACTCAGTTGGAGGATCTCTCTCTCTCTCTCTCTCTCTCTCTCTCTCTCTGTATGTGTGTGTCTTTATATCTATCGAGTGTCCTATTAGGTGGAAGCTTATTATATGCATGTCTTTCGGCGCAATAAGTGTGCATGTGTTTGAATCCTCGTTTATGTTCAAGTTTGTTATTGGGAATGTTAAGTAGAAAATTAATTTCTGATCTCATTGTATGTCTAATGTATCACGGAGAGACAATAGGATTATTTAATGATTAACCAATTACAGCATGATAGTTTTGTTCTTAATAAAAGTTGAATGCATAACGTTTCTATCACTATTTGACGGAAGAACATGGAAAATTTATTGAGTTGGAACTTGGTACTTGATGCAGGCCAAAGTTTTGGCACAATACAAGCCATCAATAAATGTCAGTTTGTTGCTTTCAGATCTACGACATGCTGCAGAAATGGCTAACAATGCATTAGAGTATTTCAAAAGTACAAAACACATAATTTTGTACTATGAAGATCTGGCCCAAAACCACACGGTATTTTCCACTTATTGACAGAGGAAGTTTTCCTGCCTGTGTTCTTTCAGTTGCTATCTTTTTCCTTTTATGACGTTCTCTTTCTTGTTAGTCACAGATTCTCAGAGTCTGGCTAGATATGTAATTAATTTCTTTTGCATATAACTTATTATGCTAGAGGCAAAGATGCTGATGCTATGATCTATTCGAGGGTGGTTGTGTCAGTCTTTATGCAAGACACAGTGTGAAATCACATAAATGTAGAGATTTTTTTTTCTCTTTTCTAGTGGATCATATTACAAGCAAGCGAAATATAAGTCAAATGGCTAAACATCTTTCTTTGAAAAATTTCTGGTTAAACATCATTTATTTTACTGTTAACTATTTATTGTTGAATCCTGTAGAAGCAAACTAAAAGCTTTTCGAAACATGTTTTTTGGCATGCCTGTTTTTCACTTCTGAGATAGCTTGGAAGTAAGGTGTAGGATGTTGACAACTAGAGTGTGCATGTTACCGAACAATCATGTGAGAATGCTGAGGGCATTATGTTACTGTATTCTTTCTCTGTCTAGTGTTCTCTGTGTAGTATACTTTTTATGTATATGAGAAATGATGCCTTTACTTTCTGGTCATTGTAGAAATTGATGGATGTCCAGGATTTTCTGAGTATTCCCCGAATGAAATTGAAGAGTAGGCAAAAAAAGATTCACACGAAACCCCTGCCAGAACAGATTGACAACTGGAAAGATGTGTACAATACACTCAAAGGATCCGAGTATGAGAACTTTCTTGAGCTTAACGAGCAACCAGTCTAAGCTTCAGCACTCCTGGCACTACTGTAGATAGTTTTATTCCTGATCATGAGGGCAGGTTGCACATGAAGATCTGTCATCTTCACAGATGACAAAAAGAAAGTTTTGATGACCTAGTTGGTTAAATATAATTCTTTTGGCATGATACTTTATTTAATTTATTCATTCATTCTTTATGCAGTTTCCCTTACCATGTAACATGTATCCACTTACAAATAACAATTTCTGCGATTAATACGAGGCCATTCTTTTTTCAATTATTGACATGATTAATCTTTTTATGTGCATTTTTTATTGACAAGTCTGAGGAAGTAATTTATAACTTTAGACTGCTAGTTGAATGAATTTTGACTGCTGTATTTAAACAGGTCAAACAATTGCTCTATATTTTTATTTTTTGATCAAAATAGATCATGTGCCGAGTAAGAATGTGTAAAATTGAAATTCATAAAAAAAATATGTAAAATTGAGGGCGTCGGTACTGAAAAACTTGTGATTTGCAGTACTGAGCATTGAAGTTAATTTGGAAGGGAAGGCGATTATGATGCTGTTTTTGTTGACATACTTTCATTTAATAAGAGGATGAGTTTTTTCTTGCATTAAGCTTTTTGTAAATTTTATGTTCATATTGGTGAATTTTAGGTGCAACTCCCAATGCGCCAAAAAATGCTGAACTTGTCTCCTGGTTCATAATCATGTGTCGGCACAGGTGGTCCTTTCCCTGAACCATTGCCCATCAGGTCATCACCTTCCAGGAGCAAGCGATCAATGCATTCCCATCACAGGGCTGATGCTAGGTCGACTTGAGCAATATCGTGGTTGAGGTCTGTTTTTCTGATCACTATAAGTCTATAACCCACCTGATGTCTGCTTAAGTTCTGATTTTGATGGAATAGAAAGAACTTCTGATTTTGGTCAATCAAGTTTTGGTTGGTATATTCGTCTTATTTGGAACTGTTGTGGAATACGAAGTAGCATGCTTGTAAACTTGCTTTGTCTATTTACCCTGGCGGAAGGGTAGGGTAACTGCAGTGTGCGCCGTTTTGTTCACTCTTTCAGGGTGTCAAACTTCAGACCACAATAATGTAAGCTTTCATGAACTTCGTTTGTTCAGAAGGGGGGACATTTATTTAAATTTTAATCATAAAAAGGGGGAGATTATTGCTCATGCAAAACCTGCCTGCCTCATGTTATAAGCGGCACCTCGGGTGAAGCTTCACTGACTGCCTGCCTCAATCAGACAGCCTGAAAACATGGGTGCATATAAAACGGGACTCTAAAATGCTGAGTATGTGGGAAAGGCTTGGCAAGCTATAGTTATACATGTGAACATTGAACAGAGTCCGAGCATATGCGGAATATGCGTGTTTTCGTGTGCATGTACCCTCCATGGGAAGGTTCACTAATCGTATATGCCTGCAGTAACCGGCTTCAGATCGTCTGTGAGGGCCTCGCAGGCACTTTCATGTGAGAGGCCAACGGGAAATAGACACGCTTGGAAAAACCGCGGTGTGCATAAGTCCAGATTTTAATGAACGATTTTTCCATGTGTCTATCTCTGGTTTGCCCTCACACGAAAGTGTCTGTGAGAGCCTCACAGATGGGGGTGTTCACGGACCGGACAAACCTCGGACATAGGTTGTTCGCGTCTGTGTCCGTATAAAATTGTCCGTGAGCATGCTGTCCATGTCCGTGTCCGCATGTTCGGCATACACGGACACGGACATGGACAAATATATACTTTTTTTAACCCTCCTCCCCACCATGGAATGCCAGCTCGCCGATATATCGGCGATATATCGCCGATATATCGGTATCGGACACAAACCGATACTCCGATACCATTAAGTATCGATTTTTCTATTTTTTCCAAATATCGCCGATATATCGGTTTCGGACCGATATATCGGCCTTTTTTGAAAAAAAAATTATTATTTTTTTTTTTTTGGGAAAAAAAAACTTTCATGTTTGTTTTCTATCCTTTTATGCATATTTTGAAATCTATTCTTTGTTTAAATTAGTATAACTCATTTTAGAAGTTAGATTTTGAAAATATATGATAAAAACTAGTTTTTGACGACCGATATTTTTTTACGCAATATCTCCGATATTTCGTCTCTTAGGCCGACCGATATTTTACCGATATCCGATACGACATTCCATGCTCCCCACCCCCCTTTCCTTCTCCTCCACGGCTTCACCCGCCGCCCTCGCTCCTTCCTCCTCTGCGACCGCCCCCTCCACCCCGCCGCGACGCCACCCCTCCTCCTCCTCCGCGACCGCCACCCCTCCTCGCTCCTCCTTCCTCCTCCCCGTGGCCCTCCTCCTCCCTCTACCCCCGTAGCCATGGCTGCCCTCCTTCCTCCTCCCCGCGGCCCTCCTCCCTGCCGCCCTCCTCGCTCCTCCTTCTTCCTCCCCGCGGCCTTCCTCCACCCCCGCGACCCTCTTCCTTCCTCCTCCCCGCCGCGGCGCTGTCCCCCTCCTGGCAGGACGGAGACTTGGGCGACGGCCAGAAGCCACAGCGCGCCGGAAGACAGGTAAAAAACAGATTTTTATTTTTTTTATCCATCGCCGGCAGTCCTCCGCGATAGCGTGGATGACCCGGGGACGGCCCCTCCGTCCTCCCCTCCACGACCGCCCCCCTCCTCCCCCCACCCCGCCGCCCTCCTCCTCCACCCCGCCGGCCGCCGCCCCTCCTCCTCCTCCTCGGACCTAGGACAGACGGCTGTCTGAGGTCCCTTGGCCGTGTCCGTGGCCGAAATCTATGGACGACTCTTCTCGGCGCAGACACGGCCACGGACACCTCGGACGCGGCCGGCCGCGAACAGCCCTACTCACAGACGATCTAAAGCCGCAGTGACCTACCTGAATGGCTTACTTTTAGTTTTTTGACGAGAAACAACTAAACAGCATGTTGCATATAGGGGTGCAACTTTTGTGGGCCGGCCTGCAAGCCCGACCCTACCTGGCCCGTAAAATTGCAGGTATGGGCCAAAATTTTAAGGCATAAGGTCGGGCCCGGCGGCAAAATTTTAAGCCCGCTAAACTTAGGGTTGGGTAAGGGCCCAAATAAAAAAAATTGCTTAAGCCCACAAGCCCGTAGGCCCAGTAAACAATGAACAAATTGCTATATAAGCACAAGTTCACATAAATAGTTCTAAAATAAAAATATATGCACTAATAGCCTAAAGAAACAAAAGGAGTTGTCTTTCTTCAGATCATCTCAGTTGGAGTGGTTGATGCAGAAAGAGATGAGGGCCTTGATGGTTGCCGCTCTCAGGATGTATTGGTGGTATGTTGCCGCTGCTAGTGCCCCGACGAACGGTCCTACCTAAAAAATCCATTGGAAAAACATGCCAAACAAAGCTTGCATTAGTATCTCCATATACCCAAAACCATCAGTAAAGTAAGCAAAGAAGCAAAATGGAAGAAGACCTACCTAGTCATCCCCAAGCCTTGTCGTTGTTGTAGATGACGGCAGCATCGAAGCTCCTGGTCGGGTTGATGTCGATGCTAGTGATGAGGATGCTGGCCAGGTGCACCATGAACACCGCAAACCCAATAGGCAGCGGAGCCAAAACCTGCAAGCAAAAAACCTATTAAAACATCAGAAATTAGAAAGAAAGAAACATGAGAAAGACTGGAGAGTAGGGAAGCTACATATGGGGACGTGGGAGTCGTGGGTGCTGCGCTTGGGGTCGGTGGTGGAAAAGACAGTGTAGACGAGGACGAAAGTGCCGATGATCTCAGCACCGAGAGCAGTGCCCTTGCTGTAGCCAATGGTAACCTCGTTGGCACTGCCACCCCTGCCCTAGTGGTGTTGTCCTTTTTATAAGTTGAAAGGTTTCTTGATATGCCAATTGAAAGGCCTGAAAGCTTGCAGCCCGACCCGAAGCTACTTAGAGACAAGGTCATGCTAGATTTTTGGAATTGTCTTGCTAGGGCCGAGGTTCTAGCTCTTAGGGCTTGGGTAGGACCAACCTCGGACCCGCAATAACCTGACCCGCTTGCACCTCTAGTTGCATGGGAGCAATTCTAGAAAATAAAGTCAATGAGCTGCTTATTGAACTATTACAACATCAGTCAAATTAAGGTTGCATGGGGCCTCTTCATCAAATTCTTGGGACGAAGCATTTGCTGCTACTTTTGAGAGATTTCTATAATTATTCGTCAAATTAAGGGGGGTTAGTGAGATAGAAATTGGATCCTGGCCTATTAAATTCCAGTTTAATGAGGCTTTCTTTTGGATTGAAAATTAGGAGTGTATTCAACACAACATCAAACTGTGAGTTTACACCTTAATCCCTCATCCAACACATAGGTGATGCGCTGGTCGGCGACGTGCCCCGCCTCTCCTTCACCGGCAACATTCGCATCCTCCCCTACCTCGACACTGCCGAGCCCCTCCACGCCTCCCGCCAAGCGCTTCGTCATAGACACGCTGAGACACAGCGCTCACCTCTGGGTGGCGGAGTTCGTAAAAGAGGCGGACGCCATGTTTGACGCGATTGAAGAGAAGGCGTCCAGCCATGGGAAGAGTAGCTTCATCGCCCCCCTGCAGAAGTGTTTGTTAACATTTCTTACTAAGAGCATCATCCGGGCCGACCCAGCGGCGAGGCCAAGGGTGGGCCGGTGAGGATCGACCATGATCGACGCTTGGCTGGCGCTGCAGCTCATCCCGACCCAGAAGATTCTGGTTATTCCATTTACCCAAATGACCAAGTGGTCTTACAACTGTCTCTACGGGTTCGTCGAATTGGAAGGGAAGCACATGGTCGGACGAGCCATGAAAGACTACAATCTAACCAAAAGCGAGGTCATTCACAGCCTCATCTTCGTGCTGGGATTCAACGCCTTCAGTGGCTTCTCTGTCTTCCTCCTGAGACTTCTCTCCACCGTCGGCAACGCCAGGTCCGAGCTCAAGGAGAGGCTGAAAAGCGAAGTGAGGAAGAAGATGGACGACGTACACCAAGTACTCAACTTCGAGACGATGAGAGACATGGAGCTCATGAAGTCTGTAGTCTACGAGGCTCCCTCCTGTGGCGCTCCATACGCCCGGGCTCTCCAGGACTTTGTATTGAGGTCCCACGATTCGGCCTTTGAGATCAAAAAAGAAGAGCTGCCTTGTGGGTACCAGAAACTGGCCATGAGGGACCCGAAGGTGTTCGAGACGGTGGTGGAGTCCCTGTCTAAGAGGTTTGGAAATGCAAAGAATAAAAATACAATGAATTACCATAAATAACTAATAATTTATTTTCTCCATATAAGAAGAATATTTTACACTTAAAAAATCTTTCATTTTTTCTCTTTCTTCCTCCAATAAATCTCCATTTTTTTAACTTCCAAAATTATTGTCTTTTTTACCTTTTTTTCTACTTATTTATCATAAAAAACCCATTTTTAATAGAAAAGTTTGATTTTTCGTAAATAATATAAGCCACTTTTTATTTGTAAAATTAGACTTAATCCCACATGAGAGGGAAGTTCAACAACAATGGCCTTCACACAAGGAGGAAAAATCCCAACAGAGGTGTCGTTTTTGCTTGTGGCTGTTATATTCAAGAGGTACGAGAGTTTGCGGTGGATCTAAAAGTTGGGCCTTGTTACTAAGCTCAAGCGCGACAATACTTCAGCTACCAGAGATGAGTGATGTTTATGATTTAGTTGCATGCATGTTCTACGTAAAGTGTCATTGCCAGTTCCTAATTACCATTGTGGAACAGATACATAAACCAGTTCCACAATGTATTGATGTCCTGTGAAATAAAAGTGGTGCACAAATCAAACTTTGTAAAAGAAGTAAAGTGGGTTTTACATTGGCAGATGATGCTTTTTGGTTTTATGCAGTTTTTTGTTTGGTTGGTAGGACCGAGGCTGTGCTACAAATAGAATTGCGTAGGCGTCTGGGGCTCTCTGGCGTAAGGTTTTTTTTTCATGTGTTTGGGAGAGGAAGGAAGGAGCAGATGAGGTGAAAGCTCCGCAACCTTTTGCCCGAAAAATATGTCAAATCTTTGTCCCGTCTGAGATGCGGGAAGCATTTTAGTCCACCTTGAGGTAGTCTGCCAGGGTATCCTCCACCTGATGGGAGCCATTGATCATCAAGATCGACTGTGCACGTGCTTCTATAGTGTGTTCAATTAATCTTTGATGGAGCAGTGGAAGCCTATGTGCCATCGATCCTGATGATCCACATCTCTCATTAAAGGAGGACATCCTCAAGGCGGACCATCGCTGTGATATTGACCATTCTTAAGTATTACTCCTTCCATCCGAGAGTAATTGCCTTATTGTAAATAAAATTGTTCCATGTTAATTCTCCTTTGTTTCTCATTTTCTCATGCACAATCAGAGGGCTTCTTATATGCTTCTTCTTCTAAAGGAGGATAATTGAGTGCCCCTGAAAAGGTGGTTAAATTTGTTACATTATTATGGTCAATATCAGATGGAGACATATAAACATACAATTCCAAAATGTATTTTTTTGTTTTGTTCCATGACCATGGTACATAGGGGTCCTAGCATGGTGTATAGAGACGTAATAAGATACATAGTTACAAACGAATTTATATTGCTACGTACCATTAGAATTCTATGTATCATGTAGCACCACCATGGTCATGGGCTCTGCCCAAGCTGCTAGACGTATCCTTAAAATCCTAAGTCATGTGATAATGCAGGCTATTGGCAAGACAATTGGAGCTGCTTGGTTTGGCTATACAGCGGACACAAAATGGCAGCCAAAATAGAAAAACAAGAGTGGGGGCACGGGGCGGCTGCTAAACTCTAAGAGCAAAGTCTAAATGGGGTATATACCATTACACATGGATGATTGATCTCCTGGTGTATAATATAACTACATATATTAAATTCTCACTCCAAAGTCTATAAACTAGAAGGATCTGACTAACTGCTAATCTCTGAAGTTTTAGGGGGCTGTTGGGTTAGTGAATTTAATGAATCTGAAACTTAATTAAGAGAAAATTCATTCATATTGAATTAGGGTAAAACATGGTTTAGTTACTGAATTGAAAATTCACAATTCAATCTTAATTTGGTGAATCTCTTAATGAAAAGATTCACAAATTAAGCTTAAATCTGGCGAAAATTCTCTTTCAGAATTCAACCTAAATTTATGAACCAAATATGATTAAATCACTTAATTTGGTGAATCTCCTAATGAAAAGATTCACAAATTAAGCTTAAATCTGGCGAAAATCCTCTTTCAGAATTCAACCTAAATTTATAAACCAAATATGATTAAATCAGTTATCTCCAAATTCACTTTGCTGCCAGATTCATGTACCAAACAGTCCCTTAGTCATCTAAACAGTTAGACTTGGTTGCATAGTTCACACATAACACATGATTCGTTCACCAAACCTATCCACCCCTACACAGTTTTCAACGCCAGAAACAAACCGTCGAAGAATTTGTTTATATTCTTACATACTTCATGTTGATATCTTATATACTTAATGTTGATAAATGATACTAAAATGTGTACGTATGCAACAGAGCCAAGGAGGAGCCTCGGAAACCTCGGCCGGCTTCCCTCGAATGGCAATGAAATCTCATTTGTTTAGTACACAGTACACACCCCTCCGATATTAACTATTCTTGTCAGTACCATGTTACGACTCAGCACGTCCCGTCTGTCACCTCCTTCATGTCCAAACAAAGACAGCCTTTTTCTCTCTATCTCTCGCCACCTCTGCTTTCAGTGTTTTTCAAGCTTTCTTCTTCTTCCTTTTGCCCTTCCTTTTCAACAAATTTTTATGAAGGGAAAGTCTTTGCATTTTCCCGAAACATATTTGTCCTTCTTCTCTCTGCTTTCACTGACCTCCCTCTAGATTCTAAGGTTGATCAGTCCTCAGAGGCTTAGTCGGTGCTTCCTGTTTCATATCATTTATAGCATTTGGGCTTCATCAAGTACTGCTTCTTCTTCACAAGCCATCGCTTATAAGTATCTTTCTCTCTCTCTCAATTTGTTTACTGTATTGTGATGAACTTCTGATGAATGATCTTATTGCACATGGTTTAAAAATGGCCAGTGTGATGTTTAAGACTAGTTGTAACAAGTTTCTCTTGTTGTTCTGTGGTTTGTCTATCAACCATGGTTTTCTCCAATCAAGTCATCAAAAGCATAGCTAAGACGAGGTTGGAGAGGGAAAAAAGGAGTGAAGATGAAGAAAGTCTGTCATTTGATCAAGTTGATCCATTACATTATTGATGAACTGGCATGAGATCATGCTGTTTGATTAACATGATCGTCTGTTCTTGAGATTGAATTCTCTGTAGTCTAATGGAATTTCATTATTGGCATCCATATTTATTTTGGGTTCTACTGTTGGAGAGGGAAGGACTGAAGATGATGAAAGTCTGTCATTTGATCAAGTTGGTCCATATTGATGGACTGGTGTGAGATCATGCTGATTGATTAACATGATGGACTTTTCTTGACATTGAATATTTGTGTCAAATGTAATTTCATTCTTGGCAAACTTGTTTCTTTGGAATTATACTGTTGACGTATTTGTCTTTTATTTGAGCTCCCTCTTGCCAGCGATGTCTTCTATGCTGTTCATGGGTTATGATTTGGTGGAACTGAGCACCTGATATATGGACTCTTGTTTCCTTTGTTACGAAAAGGATATGAGACACGAATCATGTTAAGAACCAAAGTTCCCTAATATACCCAACCCTTCAATTTATGAACATAGTAGTACTATAGACATGGTAATTTATTCAATTAATGATACTTTCCTGTCCTGTTTTGCTTTCAAGTTGTTACTGAAATTTGTCCCTAATTAGTATTATCTGTAACTTCTCTCAACAAATCCTTTCGGGTCCATTGCAGCAGTAGATGGCAACACTTGGAGACATAGGATTTGCAGCTACTGTCAACACTTTAACTGCTCTTGCTTTCCTCTTAGCATTTGCTATACTGCGGTTGCAACCACTAAATGACAGGGTCTACTTTCCAAAATGGTACATAAAGGGCATAAGAAGCAGTCCGGGCCTTTCCGGAGCTGTTGCCAGCAAGTTCGTCAATGTGGACTTCAGATCATATGTGAGGTTTCTGAGTTGGGTGCTTGCAGCGTTAAGAATGCCAGAGCTTGAGTTGATTGATCATGCAGGGCTCGACTCAGTTGTTTATTTACGAATATATTTGCTCGGGTATGCTTCAATATTCGGATCAGAAAGATTGAAATTTTGGACTGTTTCATTATGCACTCTCTTGTCCTTTGTTGTCACTAAAAACATTTGATTGGTGTCTTGGCAAAATCTAATACTTAGTCCATAAGAGAATGAGAATCGAACTAATAGTGTTCTTGTCAGTATAGTTGTATACAGGGAAACTCTTGGTTTATGTAGCCTTAATAGTATCTTTAATAGTCATAAGGATTGTGGAAGAACTTTCACTTCAGTGATTTCTTGATATCAGAAAGTTGCAATAATGTTCAAACACCACAAAAATCAACTCCTATAACCATTTTTTCTATAAGTTCTTAATGCGTACGTCTGAATGACTCTGTCAAAAAAACAATATTTTTCTTCATACCTTCAAGTAATTTTGTTTAGTTGTGACAGAGGACAAAAATTTTTAGTAGGCAGTCTTGCAGCTTGTGAATGAAACAAAGGAAGCTGCGGTAAAAAATTCACTCTAGTAGTCTGTTAGATTATTTTTTTTATTGTCACAAAATTTATCTGGGATACTACTTTACATCTTATACCTATGTTGATGCTGTCTTATTTGTTCTTTTCTGACATAAGCAATAGTATTTTTATTACCTTACGTTCTTGCATTTTTTTCTCTTCATAAACTGTATGTAAGTTCGTTTTATGTCAAAATTCTACCTCTTATATGTTGGATCTTTGGTACACTTTACCTTTTTCAGACTCAAAATCTTTGTTCCAATCACCTTTCTTGCCTTTGCAATTCTGGTGCCAGTGAATTGGACTAGTGGCGGTCTGGAGAAGTCTGATGTTATATTCAGTGGCATTGACAAACTTTCTATTTCAAATGTCCCAAATGGATCTGAAAGGTAAATGGCTTAAAAATAGAATGTTCTCCAGATGATGAAGCTCAGTTTTTTCTTGCGTTTAGATGATGTTTTTATGGAACACTTGGATTCTTTCTGATCACTACTACAGATTTTGGACGCATCTGGTAATGGCTTATGTTTTCATAGCTTGGACATGCTACATATTGATAAATGAGTATGAGCGAATTGCAGCAATGAGGTTGCATTTTCTTGCTTCAGAGCATCGTCGTCCTGATCAATTTACTGTAAGTTTATTGCATATCTCTCTTTCAGTTTTATCAAAGAAGATTTAAGATTATATTACGAACTAGACACTGAATATGGGACAGAGCGAGTATTATAGAATTGATCTATTGTTTGTTTACTTCTTCCTCCATATTCGAATAAAGAATTTTATTTTAGATATGATAGCTTCAGTTATTGTTTTGTATCTGTTAGATGTTTCTAAATGAGTACCTGCAGGTTCTTGTGAGAAATGTACCACCGGATCCTGATGAAACAGTTGGTGAACTCGTGGAACATTTTTTTCTAGTCAATCATCCTGATCACTATCTCTCCTATCAGGTCATATTTGCAGTTTAAAAAATTTATATATTGTATTAGTATCAGCTTTCTTTCGTTATTTCCGCATGGTCCTTGCCTATTTTTCTGACAATCTACAGTGATTTTTCTAGTTTAAGATGAAATTATTGATCTAAGTAAAAAAAGTCTATAAGAAAGATATCTCATTCGAGACTTGGAGTGCCCCTGCCCTAGAGTTATGTGGTTTAATGTGAAAGATGAGCTCTTCATCTTAGCACTGAGATTTAAATTTTGCTTTTTATTAACACTCATTGTCAATAAAATCTTAGCTCTGTGGGCTTAAATAGTGTTTTTTATTAAAACACATTCGCGTTCATGCTAATATGCTAAATGCTATACTATCTCATCATCTAAGTTTTCTGTTTACTATATTTTGTTACTTGATATCTGATATTGCTGGGGGAAGTTTATCTGACATGAGTCTGTGTTTATTGGAGTGAGTGCAGGTTGTCTACAATGCTAACAAACTTTCAAAAGTAGTTAAAAAAAGGAAAAGCATGCGGAACTGGCTCGATTATTATCAGCTTAAGTATGCCAGACAGTCAACGAAGAGACCAACTGCAAAGGTTTAAACTTTGAAACTTCTTCCATATTTTTTAATGAACACTATAATACCCTATTAACTTCTGTTATTTGTTCATGAACTGTTAGATTTTTAAATTTGCGACCTCAGACTTAATAATTAGTGGTTTTTTAGCTAAGCAGACTGGTTTCTTAGGACTCTGGGGCAAGAAAGTTGATGCCATTGATTACTATACATCGAAAATCGATGACCTATTGAAGGAAGTAAGTAATTCATTTTGTTTTTGAAATGGATTATGGTGCATTTATCTTTAGTCAAAACAACTTTATTAATGTTAGGCTGTTAGCTGCGATTCTTCGAGATTCTTATAGTGAAATGGTTTTTTATTTTCAGGAGCTTTTGGAGCGTGAGAGAATAAAGGATAACCCAAAGGCTATCATGCCAGCAGCGTTTGTTTCTTTTAAAACCCGTTGGGGTGCTGCAGTGTGTGCTCAAACTCAGCAATCCAGAAATCCTACACTATGGTTGACTGACTGGGCTCCTGAACCTCGAGATGTTTACTGGCATAACCTGGCAATCCCATTTGTTTCTCTAAGTATAAGGAGACTCTTAATGGCTGTTGCATTCTTCTTTCTCACATTTTTCTTTATGGTGCCTATAGCTATTGTCCAATCCCTTGCAAATATTGAAGGAATTGAAAGGAGAGTTCCATTTCTGAGACCTGTAATTGAGATGTGAGTATTTTTAGTCACTTCTCTTTCTTTATACATATGCCACATTGACAACAGCGAAGACACTCTTAAAAATGATCTGAGTTTTATTAACAGTTTGTTTTTACTTGCAGAAAATTTATAAAGTCATTGATTCAAGGTGTCCTCCCTGGGATTGTTTTAAAGCTTTTTCTCATCTTTCTTCCAAGCATATTGATGTTAATGTCTAAAATTGAAGGACATATCTCTATATCGTCTCTACAGAGAAGATCTGCTTCGAAGTTCTATATTTTTGAACTTATAAATGTATTTCTGACTAACATAATAGCTGGAGCTGCATTTGAACAGCTAGATGCGTTTCTTCACCAGTCAGCAAATGAGTATGTTCATTCGCCAATTAACTCACAGTTGTAATCTTTGACACACATGTTGGATTATCAACTTTTACTATAACTTGTTATGAAGGTGTAATATATTCACTTAAAGATTTGCTCAGTGTATTCATTTTCAACGTGCAGGATTCCCAAAATCATTGGTGTTACAATCCCGATGAAAGCAACTTTTTTTATAACTTATACTTTGGTAGATGGCTGGGCTGGAACTTCTGGTGAAATTCTGAGGTTGAAAGCGCTCATAATGTACCATGTGAAAAATCTTTTTTTCGTGAAGACTGAAAAGGACAGAGAAGATGCTATGGATCCAGGAAGTATTGAGTTTAATGCAAATGAGCCAAAAATACAGTTATATTTCTTACTAGGTTTGGTATATATGGTGGTAACTCCCATTTTGCTACCTTTCATTATAGTCTTCTTTGCCTTGGGCTATGTGGTTTATCGTCACCAGGTACATGCTTATCACAATCATTGATCTGGCGTGGTAGTCAGTATTTTCAAATGCTAGAACATAATATTCTAAATTGGACGTGTTGTGTGATTTCAGATCATTAATGTCTATAACCAACAATATGAAAGTGGTGCAGCATTTTGGCCTGATGTCCATGGGCGTATCGTCACAGCTATGCTTATTGCAGAACTACTTTTATTAGGACTGTTAGGTACTAAAGAAGCTTCTCAGTCAACACCTCTGCTTGTTGCTCTTCCTGTGCTCACCATATGGTTCCACTGGATCTGCAAAAACCGATATGAATCAGCCTTTGTTAAATTTCCCTTACAGGTTTGCTCCAAAAATACGTTTTTCTTCATGCTTATTCGCAAGTCTTATAACTATTTATTGGCATTCATCCAATTCCTTTGTAAAGTGATTAAGAATGTCCAGTTATATATATTGTAATGTGCATTTTATTCTCTTATCTCGTAAGGATGAACTTACTGGTCATTCTTGGAGCCTTAACAGTTAAGAGGTGATATAATATTGTAAGAGTTGTACTACTTAGTGTACCAACCTACATGGCTTGCTCTTGAGTGATTTACCAAAATTCTGCAACTCATAAACTTCCATCCTGGATTGTAAGAGACACATGAATTTTTCATATGAGGTTAATACCTCAACTTCTTTTGATATCATTACCAATTGCCATTGGCTTCATGTATTTTCACCATGTCCATTTTTCCTGATAGGAAGACTTACTTACCCTGGTACTCCCTTCATCCGGAATTATTATCGCCGTAAGGATTTCCCTCATTCATTTTGGAAATCCTTTTGGTGATAATAATCCCGGATGGAGGGAACACATTTTACGCCAATGAGATTCAACCTTGGGATCTCCCTCACAACTTGGATAGATCCACATCCAACCAGCCCAACTGAGGCTGCATTATCTATCTCATCTACGCTTGTCTGTTATTAGACTGATTATACATATATTGAGTACTTCAGTGTTAATTGATTCTTACAGTGGATTATTCCAGGAGGCTATGATGAAAGATACACTGGAGCGTGCTAATGACCCACACTTCAACTTGAAAGGTTACCTAAAACATGCATACATGCACCCAGTATTCACTGGTGACGATGACAAGGACAATTATCTGCTTGCTTCGCATGGGCTGGAGGAGGAAGACATTAGGGTCGCAACAAGAAGACAATCCCGTAGAAACACACCATTGGCCAGCAAAAGGAGTAGTAACTCAGTATCTCCATCTTCATTGTCAAGGGCAATTTATGAACAGCCATGAACTTGGCCAAGATATTCTAAACTGTCCCAGTTGTTACAATCATATCCTGTGCATATGGGCCATTATGGTGCACTAACAAAGTCATTTTTAATTTCAAAGCATGGCTGATTCTGCAGATATTGGAGAAAAGAAGAGCATGTTTGGTCTTTGCTCATCATTAATTTCTGTCACTTTCAAAATTCATGGTGTATCTTGCATTGTACAAACTATGTGTTTGATCTAGTTGTGGCGATATATATACACATGAGAGTGTTCACTTTTATTTTTTCCTTGCTCATCATTAAGTTCTTTCAGCTTTCAAAATTTATGGTGTATCTTACATTGTACAAACTATGTGTTTGAACTAGTTGTGTCCATATATATATACACATGAGAGTATTTACTTCTCTTTTGGCAACCACATGTGTGTATTCACCATTCACCCATCAATGTCTCTCCATTAGTCCACTTTTTTACGCTTGTAGTTGGAATGTCCAAATCTGCAGGATTTAAGCTCTAATCTACATTAGTTGCTGATGCTCAATCAATCGAAGAATAAATGGCAGTGATTAGAAACTAGAATCCACATGGATTAGGCAATTCAGACTTCAGCAAAACAAAACAAAACAGTAAAGCACCTTCCAACCATTTAAATAAATAGCTGCTTATTCGAGCTTCCCCTTCCAACAGTTCAAGAACAGTAGACAGCAAGCCAGACGTTGGATGCAGTATAAAGTAAGACTGTAAAACTGGAAGTTCCCATTCATGCAAAACAGCTACAAGAGTTCATTTGCAGACAAGACAGCCGACGCCAGCAAAAGAGACCGGACCAAACTGTCCACACCCCTCTTCCTCATCTGCTCTCTCCCCTCGTTGGTGATGGCAATCAATACGTACTAAATGAACGGATGATGTGCTTGAGAGGTAAAAGACCTGAGAAGTTGCATTCCCAATAGTCTCATATTGCTTTGTTTTCAGTCGTCTGTCTCTCTCTGGCAAAACCCATCACAGGATAGAGTGAGGGAGTGGAGTCTGGTGGCTTGGTTTCTGGGTTTTGGGGGAGGAAAGGTGTGGTCTTTTGGATATTTGAGCTCGGAGATGGCTGGAATTCGATCTGTTTGTAGTCCGGTGCTGGTGAAGGTGGTGGTGGTGGTTCTGGCCTTGAGCTTGGCTGCTTACATTGTGGGACCTCCGCTCTACTGGCATGTCTCCGAGGGCCTGGCCGCCTCCGTCTGCCCTCCTTGCGTCTGCGACTGCGCCTCCCAACCGCTGCTCACCTTGCCTGAAGGTAAACATTTGTTTGAAGTTTTTTTTGGACGAATACCTTTTGTTTAAAGTTCTAACGTGAAATTCCGATCTCGTTTGTTATCAGAACGCTTCTGATATGGAATTGTGGATTTGTGTTTCAGTAACTGTGAAGTTGAGTAATTGGTCTCTCATTGGGCAATTGAATATCTCTAATTTTCTTTATGTTTTGAGCATTGTCTAACCAAAGAGTTTCTGTACTTAATCTGTCACTGGTTGTTTGTTGTTTGCTTATGTTTGTGTTTACAATTTCAGCTTTAGGTTGCAAAGTTGAGATGCTGGCTATTTTATTTGTTTCAGAAGATGCTGGCTATTTTATTTGTTTCAGATCATCCATTTTATTCCTTGTCTTAATTAATCCCTCCATTCAATATGAACTAAAAATCAGTTCATTTAAAAAAAAAATAGGACTATTAATATGGAACGAGGGAGTTTGTAATACCGGACTCTATCTATTGTACGATTTTATAAAAGGGGCTTGGCAGGGTTAGCACTGGGATTGGGCACTATGCCTTTATTCACAGCTTTGAGTTGAAGGTGTCTGTTCTTTGAAGCAAATCTTCTAGCGTTCTCTATTTCTCTCATGATTGTCGCAGATTAGTTTTCTTAAAATTGGCACCTTGGATCTACTTGTAATAAAATGGGATTCCGTTTAAAGTTTAAACTATCTTTTGTGTGGCAGTTAGCAGTTTCATTTTGCACAATTTTGCTAACTTACAAGTAGATGAGATTGAAAGGTGGAATCTTCTAGTAAATTTGTGGAGGTCCACAATTGGGAATTTTTTTGGCACTAAGAATTAGGGAGGTATGATAAATGAGAAACTTTATAATTTAATTTGCAGGACACTGATAATTTTACTTGCGAGGACATTTTAATTTTCTCAATTTAGGAGTAATAGTAATGATTGTGAGTTCAAACTCGAAATTAAATTGAGTTATTACGTGAAATTTAGATCCTGTGAAGTTGAGTAATTGGTCTTTTAAACGAGGATGATCTCAATTTTTTTTTTCTGCTTTGGGTTTTCTCTAACCAATGGTTTGAGTTTTTGAACTTTGCCTTTCAATGGTTGTTTGTTGTTTGCTTATGTTTGTGACTGCAATTTCAGCTTTAGGTGGCAAAGTTAAGATGTTGGCTACTTTATTTGTTTCAGATCATCTTATTTTATTCCTAGTCTTAATCATGATGTAAATCAGACTCAACATGTTGTATGGGTTCAATAAAAAGGCTTGGAAGGGTCAGGTTATTGCACACCATTTGCATTTATATATATCCCTGTCTCCACAACTTTGAGTTGTAGTTCTCTGGTCGTCGAAGCAAATTTTTAGCATTCTCTACATGCAAGGGGCCAGTTTTTAGAGGAACAAAATCTACGATAACTAACTTTTATATGGCATTCAGCAGTTTTATTTTCCCAATTTTGCTAACTTACAGGTTGATGAGTTTGTTTGGTGCTCTCCTATTAAACTTGTGGAGGTCCAGAGTAATGATCATGAGAAATTTTGTAATTTTAATTGCAGGAGGACGTTTCCCTAATTGTAATCCAATAGGTCATTTTAATTTGGTGAATCTAGGAGTGATAGGAGTGATTGTAAGTTTGCCTATGCACCTTGTGTTTATGTGACCTTGAGGCCGCAACAATAACAGCATACATCGTCATATGCACAAGGTTGGAAGATTGGAAACTCAAAGGCATTCCATTTTGGCAATTAATTTTGCTAGGCATTTCTTGGTTTGCCAGGAAAGCCTTCAAAAAAGGAAGTGAGATGAAGTGATCAAACGGCCATGACGCAAAACATAAAGGGTTTAGTTAAACCAAATGACTTTTTTAGCAAGAAGAGCAAAGGAATATGATTGCTTGGGTTAAAGACCTGCCAAGGCTCATCATGAAGAGGTCAACCTTTTGTTATCTGCATGAGAAGCAAACAGCAGCATGTATTTTTGAGCTAGCGATCTTACATTTTCTTATGTTTCTTTTCCTTTCGGAAATCTTTTAGGGCTGCACCAAAAACCCGGACCCGACCCAACCCAGATAGAACCGACCCGACATTGACCCGGGTCGGGTCCTATCTCGGGTAGGGTTGGTTCCAAGGTTTCAAAACCCGGATGCTATCCCGGGTCGGGTCGGGTTTTGCTTTAAAATACCCAAGAACCGAGATACCCGAGATCATAATCATAATCATAATCAATTAGCGCCTTTTCCCAACTATTTGGGGTCAGCGACACGGATCCTACTCCTCCATTCCAACCTGTTTTGGGCTACCTCTTTTGTAAGAGATAATAAAGTCAAATCCTTTTTTATTAACTCCATCCAAGTTCTCTTAGGTCTCCCTCTCCCTCTTTTAGCATCGTTTACCTGTATCCCTTCTAATCTTCTCACAGGGGCATCTAAAGGTCTTCTTTGCATATGCCCATACCACTGCAACCTACATTCCCTCAGCTTCTCCCCTAAAGGCGCTACACCCAGGCTCTCACGAATATATTCATTTCTAATCCTATCTCTCCTAGTTATCCCACTCATCCACCTCAACATTCTCATTTCGGCTACATTCAACTTATCTATATGACTCCTCTTTGGTGCCCAGCACTCCGCTCCATAGAGTATTGCAGGCCTAATAGCTGTCCTATAGAACTTGCCTTTAAGTCTTTTTGGAACCCGCTTATCACACAACACTCCCGAGGCTGCCCTCCACTTTACCCACCCCGCATTTATCCTATGCACCACATCCCTATCAATATCCCCTTCTTTATGGAAAATAGATCCTAAGTAACGAAATTGATCACACCTTGGCACTTCTTGCCCATCTATTTCAACTAGGGCTCTATCTATAGTTCTACCTTCCTTAAAATTAAATTCCATGCACTCGGTCTTAGTCCTACTTATTTTAAAACCTTTTGATTCTAGAGCAACCCTCCACAATTCTAATTTCGCATTTAAACCTACTTTACTCTCATCAATTAAAACTACATCATCTGCAAAAAGCATACACCAAGGTACATTATCTTGCAAATGACTAGTAAGCTCATCCATAACTAAAGCGAAAAGATACGGACTTAAGGCTGACCCTTGATGAGGACCTACCGTAACCGGAAACTCCTTAGTTTCCTACCCGACCCGAGATATATTATTTAAATCTCTTATTTTTTAATATATATATATTTATTATTATTATATAAATTATTTTATTAATTATTTTATAATTATATGAATTATTTTATTAAAAGCTCGGGTTCTCGGGTAGGGTCGGGTATTGCGGGTTTTATCTCGGGTAGGGTTGGGTTTAGGATTTTCGGGTCCTATCTCTGTCGGGTCGGGTCGGGTTTAGCATTCTCGGGTCCTATCTCGGGTAGGGTCGGTTTTAGCAAAACTTGACCCTACCCGACCCGAGATGCAGCCCTAAAATCTTTTGGGCATTTTCTGCACCACAGATGTTGATTCTGCCAAAAAGGACTGAAGCTGAGTGATGACAGAGGCAGATGTTGATGCTTACCTGAGTCATTTTAGGCATTTACACACCTTTGGTAGGAGAAAAAGTAAAAAAAATGTCTAATACAATGACGATAAAAATAAGGTTCCTTTTTTCCTTCATTTAGATCCGAGCTGTTATGATGTCTTGCTTAAGTTAAGCCACCTTTTTAGAAAAATCAAAGGCAATGTTTCCGTGCTTGCATAGCTATGGCATCTGAGGATAAATTAAATGCTTTATGATTGTGCTTATTTTTTCACTGTTACTGCTGTTTATTGAGCTCTGTGAGTCCTTGATCTTTTTCCTTTTATGTGGAATTTCAATGTGGTATAAATCTGTTCATTTGATGCCATTGTAATTTCCTTTTGCAGGTTTAACCAATGTGTCATTTGCAGGTCAGTTTCCTCATCCTCCCTCTTCTTCTTACTTCCCTAATCATATGTATTTTGAATAATGTTAAAAGTTTTGGCTCATGATGGGTTTAATGCGATTGATATCTTATCTTCTGTTAGTATATGTCGACAGTGCCAGCAGAATGTAAATGTAAGTCCATAATCTTAAGTTTGTACTGGTTTTCATGAAATTTGATTATATTTCATTCTTACGAAAGCTCTATAGTGGCTTCTCCTACACTGCAAGAAAGTTTTCTAGATATCATACCGACACACTGATTAGATGAATAAATCACTGAGGATAATTAAAAAGTAACCTTGTCTTTCAAATGCATATTATCCAATTATCCTGTTTTGGTCTTGTTGCTTCTTAAAAAATGTAAGAAATGCCTTGTCTCATCTATGTTCCAATGCAGATTGTGCAAAACATGATACAGATGACAATGAAGAAACAGAAAATAATTTTACTGACCTCCTTGGCGAAGAACTGAGGTTGCGAGAAATTGAAGCTCTGGAAAAACAGAAAAAAGCTGATATGCGCTTGCTAGAGGCCAAGAAGATGACATCTCAGTACCAAAAGGAGGCAGATAAGTGTAATTCGGGGATGGAGACTTGTGAAGAGGCAAGAGAAAGATCAGAAGCTGCTCTACAAGCACAAAAAAGGTTATCTGCGATGTGGGAGATGAGGGCTCGTCAACGAGGGTGGAAAAAGTCCCTGTGAAACTCTTAGTCTCTAAAAGAATGTCCATTGAACTCCATCGGATCTTGATCAGATTTAAGCTTCATCCTCGAAGAGGGTGGCACAGATTTTACATACACAAGTATTGCAGAGTACTAGGTAGAAAACATTGTATGCATTGTTTCCTCGTATTCATTAGATGTGCAAAGTGAGAAGTTGATGCTGATATGTTTAAAAAAAAAAATATTCCCTGAAGTACATACAAAGAAATTTCCAGGTTATAACTATATAACTGCTGGTGTTTGGCAGTTAATCTGGTTTACCATGGGCACTCCATTGATTCACTGAATCAACTGATGGAACTCTTGTATCCCAATTGTAGTTATCTTGTCAGTAAAGGGCCTGTCAGGAGGATTTTCTTCTTAAGCTTTTAGTCTCTATCAAAACTCATCATCAGATGGCAAGGATACAGAAAGCATCCTCATCTAGGTAACTGGAGAGTTCTGCTAAGTTGAATATAAGAATGTTCTCAAACGAAAGATAATTAGTGGCTGGAAATGTGGTCAAACCATACGATATGTACGCTTTGTGATCAGCTCATCAAGCATGTCTTTAAGATTGACAAATACAAGCTTATGGCTGCGAAACGCCCGTTGTTAAGCGCGCTGTTTTCCTCAGACACATGCAAGACCCAGAACTGTTGTTCCTCAGACACAAGCAAGCCAGACCCCATTTTCCTCAGCAGGCAACATAACACCCGGTTCTTCAAATCAGAACACTAACGTCTTGTATTAATAAGGTGTCTTTCTCTCATTTTCTCATAGAGGCAAATGAAGTAGCTCACTGTTTAGCGCATAGTTCTCGTTCTCAGGAAGGCTCCCGGAGTGGTGAGTTTCCATTCCTGTGTTTATTTCTGAGTTTGTATTGGCTGACTTAAAGCCTTTCAGTTAATATAAATCGCTTCCATTTAAAAAAAGGACTCAGAACTGTTGCAACTTTCGGATGCCATAGGATCAAATATGCAGGTAAATCACACCATTTTCATTACGTCTCTGCCGCACATGCTGGAGGTGTGTATCACCTAATAAAGGTTGGTGATGCCAGAGTCTGGTCTGAGATAAGAAATATAATTTTTTAGAAAATCCGATAATAATTGAGAATTCTTAAATGCAGAAGCCATCTCTTGGGAATAGTAAGCGGGTCAAGAAGAAAAAAACAATTCATAGTGAGAGGTTTTCTTTCATACTAGAGCATCGTTGAAGGGATGACATCGTGCTTCTAGATAAAGCGACGCCATAGGTAATTGGAGGCATTGTGAGATCTTCAATCAGTCTTTGTTTTAATTTGACATAAACGTCAAGTCTCGTGCACCTTTTGTTAGAATATTAAAACACTTTAGTACACCTACTACGAATCCCATTGGTTGCAATTGTTTAGACCATCGTAATCGGAAAAAAAAAGGCGGCTCCACTCTTTTCTTATAGTGTGTAATTGTAACTGAAGTTTATCATGTAACTGAAGTTTTTTTTTAACTTGCTTGAAAGAAGATGAGATTTTAGGATGAACTTGTAAGTTGTATCTTCCATCAAAGAGAAGTAGCAACTTCGCCAAAATTCGCACTACAGTTGCTGGATGGATTTATACTTGGAAAAATGCCTGCAGTTCCTAAAATGCAAGTTTTAGAAACCTTTCTATGGTTAAGTGCAGCAACAAATGCAGGTAGGTATGGACCATCTGGGATGAGTTCATGGTTTCCGGAATCCCATAAATTCTAGAGATTAGACAGCCAACGAAACTAAAAAAGATTCTACATACTCATTCATGTATGAACCTATTTTTTTGACATTGAAATGTTCATGCTCTCACCAATCCTGTTGCACCACCACTTCCTAATATCATCCAGTTATAACTCTTAATAATATGAGTTTGGTTTACCACCCGCCCCTTGAGATCTAATGGCTCAAGATTACTCAGGCTCATGGTAAAGTCTCATTTAAACTTTTCCCTCATAATAATATTCAAGGAATACAAAACGTGCCAATTTATATGCTAGTAAATAGTAATATGTTTGATCACACGTGGTTTATCAATATAGAAATGTTTAACCATCTTGGAGTTGGAGCAATGGTGCCGGCCATGTGATGATCAAGGTGTATTCCCCTGCATCCGGAACGACCCACGTGAAGCCAATGGACGAACTTACTCATCCTTGGCTTTGCCTCACGAGAACGATCTAACTCCTACAACGGAAGGTTAGGAGGAAAGGAGACAGTGATGTCTCACTCACTAGCCAATCTCCATGCTCGGAATTTGGATTAGCAACGGTAATCACCATCTGTCCGACCCACCAGAGCCTCTCAATCGATGATGGATCATCAACCTCACAGATTCTGATTTTTGCGCTTTTAGAGATTTACCATTACATATATACAGAGGAAGAAAGAGTGCAGGTGGAATGGGATCAGTGTGAGGAAGATGCGCAGAAAGATCACTGCTTGCCCCCTTTCTTCAGCTGCCAACTTGCATAATTTAGTACATTATCATTTGCTGACCACAGACCAGTCATCCATCCGTACGTATGCCATGGTCCCCATGAAGCTTGGAACATGGCTACCCGACGTGCCCGCCCTTCTCCCACCTCTTCCTCTCAATTATTTCGCCTGCTCTCTGTAAAAGATCCATTCTTTTTGGTGCTTACAGAATTTTACAGTTTACAGTGACTTGCCCACCACCCATTTGCTCTTTTGCCTATTATAAATACTCCCAAGCCTCAACTCATGCCAAAGTTGCCACAGAGAAGGAGAAGAGAAGGTAGAGAGGGAAAGACTAGTGCTTTTTCAGTTATAAAGACTCTAGCTTTCTTCTTGTTGATTTGCCCAGATCATCCGTAGAAGGCTGGAGAGGGTGTAGGAGGGGAAGGGGTAAAACCCAGGTTTGTAGAGTTGCAAACATCACGGCTATACACGGAGCTCTCCGATCCCTTGTTCATGTCCGGGCAGTACGACGCAAGGGTTGTGTAGCAGAGAGCAACCCTTCGCCGCACGGCGGGCGTGGAGCCTTGCCTTCCGAGGGGGGGAGCCCCTCTGACCTCTTGTTCCTTGCCGGAGGCGGTTCTCTCGTCTCTCTTCGCTTCTCTTCCCAATCTCTTGCTGCAGCACAGGAATAGATCTGCAAGAGTTGGGTGGCTGAGAGATTGGTTTTTTACTTTGATTATAGTTTCATTGTCGTAGAGAGAATTTGTGTTGAGTTTTGAGATAAGAGGTGCTATGGCTATGTTGAGCATCAAGAGGGTTCCGACCGTAGTGTCCAATTACCAAAACGACGAGGAGGACAAGGGTGGCTGTGGCCGTAATTGCCTTGGCAAGTGCTGCCTCCTGCAAGGTACTACCTGCTTTCTATCTTTCCTTCTGCTTGACTTGCATGCTAGCACTTGTTGGAGATTTGACCATTTGAAAATTTGAATGCTTGTTATGCTAGACTACAAATCCGCCGTGCTCAAATGGGCTAACTTAAATTAAATTGATCTTGTTCTAGCCTTTGGTAATTGATCATCTACATTTAAATGTTTTCTATACTTCATAGGTTTGATTGTGGTCTTCGTAGCTAATAGATTGGGTCATGCATCATAATTCATGGTTCTGTTTTAATTTTGGTTTGAGGCCGGATCAAATGGGGGCTCTTATGGTTACAGCTAACACTATACAATTTTATTTAGTGAAACTTCTTTTTTAGGTTTTTGAACAGGAAAGATAATGAGATTTCTGTTCTCTGTTTGGTAATCAATTCAAAACACTGTATGTCATCGAGCCATTTGTAGCCTTCTTGATGAATGAATATGCTAACAACTTAAACATGCACCTGTGACACAAATAGACAACTATTGTTTAATGATCCTTTGGATAGTTTCGTAGAAATTGAGCTACTAAAGATTACTTAGGCTAAAAGGTGTATAATGTAACATATTTATTAATTTTCAATTGTATGAATATGCTTAGTAAATTTCACTTCAGAAGTGGTCGGTCTGTGGATAGTCTTCATAGATTCTAATTTTTAAATTTTGGCCAGCCCTAGGTGGGTGCATATTGTTTCGTTCAAACCTCTGCTCAAACTTCGCCTTCGGTTTTGTCATCATGCTCCATAGAGCAGATGCTGACATTCAAGCGCCTGATTAGTGCAAACTAAGTGTATTGATAGGATGGATCTTATACTGAATTTTCTATCTACGTACAATCTGTTGCTTCCCAAGTTTCTTTACTTTCAAAAGGTCCTTTGCGACATGTAATGTATATATCTTAACCTTGGTATAAATATGTGATAACTTTGTCAGGGGCAAAACTTCCTTTATACACTTTCAACAAAAGGGGCTCAAAGGATTTGGAATCAAAAATAAAAAAGACTCAACCATTCTTCCTTGACACATTGCTCCTTGGAGAGGTAAACAACAGAGAGATATTTGCTTTATGTCATTGTTTTTTGGTTGAGTAAATAGTGAACTTTTACATTTGTAAAATGCAGTGGGAGGATCGAGTGGCGCGAGGCCTTTTTCGCTATGATGTCACTGCATGTGAAACCAAGGTCTTCATCTAAAACCAATTATCAGGTGTGTAATTTATCTTAATTTGGCTCCTATAGGTGACAGTTTTAACTTTTCTAGCAGGTGATTCCAGGTGAATATGGCTTCATTGCACAGCTGAATGAAGGTCGCCACCTTAAGAAGCGTCCCACTGAGTTTCGGGTTGATCAAGTTCTCCAGCCTTTTGACGGAAACAAGTTCAACTTTACTAAAGTTGGGCAAGAGGAAGTCCTGTTCAGGTTTGAAGAGAGTGAGGACTTTGAGGCGCAATTCTTTGAAAGCGCTCGCATTCAGCTGGAAGACTCCACAAATGTGGTTGCCATTAATGTAATATTGTCAAAGGCTGTTTTTTCCTTGGTTATCTATATTCAGATGTAATAATGTCTGTCTAAGTAGTGTTTACATTACCTGACTTTGTAGGTCAGCCCTATTGAATATGGTCATGTCCTTTTAATTCCAAGAGTTCTTGAATGCTTGCCTCAGAGGATAGATCATGAGAGCTTTTTACTTGCACTTCATATGGCAGCTCAAGCAGGAAACTCATATTTCAGGTTGGGATACAATAGTTTGGGCGCTTTTGCCACCATCAATCACCTTCACTTCCAGGTAATGAATGTCTGTTCAGTTAATTTTGTTTCTGATAAGTAATATGCGATTATGTACTTAGCTGGTTAAAGCTTTGGTGAGTATAGGCGTATTATATGGCAGTACAATTTCCTGTTGAAAAGGCTGCAACCCGATTCCTAACTAGTGTGAAGGGGAGTGATGTGAAGATCTTTCAGCTAGTGAATTACCCTGTTAGAGGCCTTGTTTTTGAAGGTGGGAATTCTTTGCAAGATCTGTCAGATGCTGTGTCCAACGCTTGTGTTTGCCTTCAAAACAATAACATTCCTTACAATGTCCTCATATCTGATTGTGGCAAACGAATCTTCCTCTTTCCACAGGTAATGAGTTGAGCTAGCAATCTCTGAATGTTCCTGTTTCTTGCAAATACTGGTTGATTTTGGCCGTGTAGCTTGATCTAACTTCTAAAATTCTTTCCGTCTGTACTATGTACAAATGAACAGTGTTATGCTGAGAAACAAGCTTTAGGAGAAGTGAGTCAGGGGCTGTTAGACACCCAAGTGAATCCAGCTGTGTGGGAGATTAGTGGGCACATGGTGCTGAAGAGGAAGAAGGACTATGAAGAAGCATCTGAAGAAAATGCTTGGAGGCTTCTAGCAGTGGTCTCTTTATCAAAAGAGAGGTTTCAAGATGTGAAAGGCTACATACTAGAAGCTGTTTCTGCATTTGAAGAAACAGGAGAAGAAGAAAATGAAAAAGCAGTTGATGCTGGCGCCTGCCAGCCTCAGATGGATCCCGAAAAAGACGAGTGCTGCATGGTTACTAACTAGAGGGCGTGGCATGCTATAATTTTATGTTTTATGCTGCTTTCTATGTTCGAATATGTGAAACTGTCTATTGCCAATAAGGCATCTTAGAGCGCCAGTTCTTTAATTGGTGAAAGCCATAGCCTTGGGCTTGCTATGGTTAGCATCTCTCGCTGTATAATTATGTGTGCTTATGTGGAACTTCAGGTTGGGATCTCTTATGTAATGGTAAGAGATGTTAAATGTAGTTTTTATATATTTCTACTTGAGATCTATCAATAGATGATGGTTAAGGCATAGATGTGAAAACTTGACGTTATGAAAGGGTGATACGGACGCGTAGAGTCGATGGATGCATGTACTTAGAACCTGGGCCGGACCTTGAATATCAAAGAGTAAGAGAAGGAAATGAGTGCCAAAACAAAAAAAGAGAAAAACTTGAATGGAGAGAAATGTTTTCGTTTCCTCCTTTCGTCCAATGAAGCTTTTTTTGAATTGCAAAACGAGTGAATTTTATTTGATTCCAGGGTTTTTATTCGTCTTATAGGGCCAGATTTCAAGCCCTAGGGCAACTTACAGGCCCAGATTTCGAAGCCCTATATCATTGGGCTAAATCTCTAAGGCCCAACTATGCAGGACCTAACTATGCAGGATTTAACGAGCCCAATTTCACTCCTACAATTTTTCATCCGAGTACTCGTATACGTTTCTTTGTATACATTTTTTAAGCTAGGCTGAAAGTTAAAAAAAAAAATGCATTTTGAGAACCAATAGACCACTGCTACTTGAACTATACCAAAAAGAAAACTAGGTAGCTACACTACGTCAAAAAAAAATGCATTAAATCTGGCCCTGTAAGTTGCAACTTGCCACAAAAGCCCACTGAATTCAGTCACTTAATTAACGCGTGAAACAAATCAGCTATAAGCCAGCTTATGACCGGCTAATCAGCCACATTCATTTCAGAACGTAATCAGTCAAACAAATGGACCCTAAATTGGGCCTTATGGATTCAGGCCATTGATTAGGGCTTCAAAATCTGGCCCTGTAAGTTACAACTTGCAACAGCAAACAGGCCTTCGAAATTTGGCCCCGTAAGCTGTAAATACATTTGGCCTCATATATTGCTCTCTAGTCGCTAGAGGCGGCTTCAACGGCCACGGGTAATGCAAGTCCAAGTCCATGCCCAAAAGCCCAAAACACCCATGCAATATGGGTCTGCTCAGTTCCTTGTCTTCGGATCTCCATTAGGTCACAGTTCTTTTAGCTATTTCATATTCAGGTAGCACTGTAGCAGCACTATGGTCCATGTCATCGAAGTTCAACTTTTACAAGGCTATATATAAATACCGATTCATAGTAGATGTATGACACAATGTCTGGCACTGTTCACAATTTTACGAATTTGAGATTTTCAACATGGGCCCAACAGCTCAGGCTGCCTCAGTAATAGGCAATGAAATTTGGCATGGCTGTTATACTCCAAGCCATAACACCATTTTCACCAAGAAGCTATATACTCCCTCTGTCGATTCCTGTCCCCGTTAGAAAACCAAAATGGACTAAAATCAGTTCCTCCTCCCACAGCCACCGGCCAGCCGGCATTCACCTTCTCTCTTTTCACCCTTTTTCCTTTCCCCTTCTCTGATTTCTAATTCTAGGTCAGTGCGAAGCAAAACTGTTTGAGGCAGAACTACTGAATCTCTCCTTATCCAATAAGCTAATATGAATTATGAATTAATGATCTCCGAATGGGGATGGGAACCAAGGAGCCCACGTGGGAACATGATCCATGTCTGTCTGTAGACATTTAAGGCACATGAAAGAGGCGTAAGTCCACGTGATGGCATGTGTAGAAGACTAGAAGTAGCCTGACCTCTCCTCCCTCCCCTCCCGACTGGTGGATTCATGTGGAGATTCAGCACATTCCATCTGAATTAAATTCAAGAACTAAACAAAATTCCAATTCTCTCCACTTCAGCAAGAATTAATTCGTTCTGAATTGAATCAGATTCTTCCGGATTCGCGTACCAAAAAATACTCGACAGCAACTGTAGGGAGAATACTCCCTTAGCAGTGGTTTGGGTGGGGATCTGATGACATTCATTGGCGCGATTGGCGCTAGCTAGCAGTGAAAAGTGCTAACTTTTTCAACTTCCTTTTAGATGATAAAGAGAAATAAGACTTCGAAAGTTCTATTTACTTTCACTTTGTAATGAACAACCGGAGGGCCAATTAAACCCGCTTTTTCCTTTGATGATAACCCTGCCAAGTAAGTATCCACCAGCATAATACAACTTTATCAAGCAAAATTTACGTTAAAAAGGGAAAATATTTTAACAATGTTTCTGTAATCTGCTTAGTACGACGAATACTAATAATTGTGATACTTCGATAAAAATTTATAACTGCAATCTAGACTATTAACATTGTTTTTAACAACACTTAAGCCATAACGGACTTTTATTTATTCATTCATTGATGAATTAATAAGTGCTTATTCAACAACGAACAAGTAGATCAACTAATCTCACTCTTGCTCTCATTGCTGCTGAGGATAGTGAACTTATTCAAGGTATTAAAATCTGTCCTAACGTTCCTTCTTTTTCTCATCTTATGTATGATGATGATTTGCTCTTGTTTGGTCGTGGGCAGGTGAGAATTTGTAGGAACTATCAGGATATTCTTCGTAAATTTTGTAAGGTTGCAGGTCATGATATAAATCTGAATAAATCATCGGTAATATTCAGTTCTAATGTAGGCCGGAAGTTTAGGAAAATTTTATGCAAAAAAGCTAAGGTTCAGAAAAAAAAGACTTTTGGTTGATACTTAGGTATTCCCATTGTTGTGTGAGTGCCTAGACATGCTCACTTTCAACAGGTTCTTGATAAAATGAACTCTAAATTAGCAGGTTGGAAGGCAAAAATGTTTACCCAGGATGGGAGGTGTGTTTTAATTAATTCTACCCTTGCCTCTCAACCTGTTCATTGTTTGTCTGTCATGAAAGCGCCTACCTCTGTTGCTAAGGAGATGGATGGTATAGCTAGGAAATTTTTTTGGAGAGCTTCAACCAATCCAAAATCAAAGAGAAAGGAAAATCAGAGTAGCAAAAGCTATTTTGCTACCATTGCTTGGGACAAGATTTGAAGACGTAAGAGATGTGGTGGGTTGAATTTTAAAAAAACTATGGAGTTCAATTCAGCCCTCCTGTGTAGAAAAGCCTGGCAGTTGACTGCAAATTTTGACTCCCTTTGGTGTCGTATGATGAAGTGTAAATATTTTAAAGACGGGGGCTTTTTCCATGCTAAAACTAAGCCATATGCTTCTAGTTGCTGGAACAGATTAACACATTAATCAGGCTAAAAGATAATATGAAGGAGCGTGTCGGTTGGCCATGTTGCTCAAAGTCTAATCTGTCTCTGGTTAATGACAATTGGCATAACAACCTATTAGAGGTGTCTGATATTGTTAATGAGGTAGGTACGACGGAAGATATGTTACTTATGGATCTGATGGAGGTCTATTCTGGGCTGTGGAATGTTTCTTATTTACTTAATATTTGGCCGATTGACATTGTTGAAAATCTGTCAATTTTCCTACCATTGATGGGGAGGTGGACTCCCCTTGTTGGCCACTGCGTCTGATAAATTTTCTACTTCATATGCTTAAAGACTGTTCCACCCTCACTATGATAGAATGTCTTTTGCTGATCACTCTACTTGGCTTAAATTATGGAAACTTCCTGTGTATCAAAAAATTGAAATGTTTATGTGGAAACTCATTTGTGATGGTTTCTGCATTGGGGTACTTATGCATTCTAGATTGCAGTGCCCTTTAGAATGATGTTTTTTATGTAATTCTGATGTTGATTTTAGTGATCACCTATTCACAGAGTGTAATTTTAGTAGAGCTCTTTGTTTCACTGGCATGGGGGGCTATCTTCACTATGCTGGAGGTGATTGTGTGCCTTGGTTTTTGGAGGTTCTCAAATTGAATCGTTTTCCTGTCTCCGACTTCGATATGGCTTCTGCTATTGCCATATTCTCCTGGGTCGTGTGGAATAGAAGGAATAAAAAGGCCTTTAAGGGGATCGAGCCTAATGCTATGTCTGCTGTGCACTGGATGCTGGATATTATGAAAGACTCGAAGTTGCTGTTGGATCATGGTAAAGCGAAGAAGGCCAAAGATTCTATCTAGATGAGTTGGGTTGTCCCTCCTTTTGGAAAATGGAAAGTCAACTTTGTTGGAGCCAGTCGGGGAGACCCTGGTAGATGCTCGGCTGCTGCTATTATTCGTGACTGCGAAGGTCGGTTTGTTGCTGGTATTGCTTCCGATATTGGTTTCGGCTCCTCTGTTTTGGCCGAGGCGCAAGCTGCGCTTGATAGGCTCTTGCTTGCTCAGCGGTGGTGTCATCTGAAGGACATCCTTTTGGAGGGAGACTCTCTTCTGTTGATTAATATTATGAAGGGGGATTATCTTAATATCCCTTGGCCCATTATTTCCATTATGGCCAAAATCAAATATGCACTTTTGTTCGGTTTCTTTAGTGCACACCTTTAGGGAAGGTAATTGTGTTGCTGATGGCCTGGCTAACTCTATCTTCAGTGAAGATGCTTGTTGTTGGTTTCGGTCTCCCCCCTCCTGTATCTCTGCTCTCCTAAAGGAGGACTTCTGTTGTACTTCTCGTTTAAGGTTAATTTAAGTTTTTCTTTAGCAAAAAAAACTGTCTTCTGGTGCCTAAAAATCATTTACCCCATATTGAAATTACAAGGTCCCCTTCCCATGCAATGTCTCTTAACATTTTTTATGTCATGGGTAGATATCTCATTTATCGGCTCCGACTGATTGAGGCGAATCTTCCAGTTAATTCCCAGATTCCAAACCCAATATTCACTGGCGTCAATTGCGGGTTTAATTTTCCAGGAGCAGCTGAACTTTGAATCAGATGGAGGTCAACCAATTGTTGTTGCAAGAGTACCCAAGGATACCAAATTTAACAACTTCTACCTTCCTCTTGATTGACTCAATTCAAGTAGCTAGGTTTCTTTTTGGTGTATAGTTCAAGTAGCTAGTTAGTTGCACTACTGTGTAGCCTTTGTCAAAATCTGGTTTCAGATGTCATCCACTTCTTTTGACATAGAAAATATAGTAAGTACTTCATTATAACTGACTTGATACTACTAAAGAATTCAACTAAAACATGTTGATAGTAACTTAATTTTTTCAAGTGATGTCGTTAAGTCCCTACAAAAGGATCAAGGTCTGAATACACAGCTAACAACATGACAGTCGAAGAAGTAGCCTTTATAGGAGCATGACGAATTGACGAGTAACGTACCACATGGTGTGGTAAGTGCAAAAAGCCAAACATGATTCAACTATGTTTTATAATAAAGGGGGGTGTCGCCCACTACAGGTAGCACATCACTAAGCTTTTCAGTGGTAGGGTCTGAGCCAGAAAAGGGGTTCTGGCATGAACTGGATGTGCAGAGGATCAGCCCACATTACACGACGGTGACAATATTCCATGGCTTCTACACTTAAAGCTCAACTGTACTAGGACACTGATCCTTTGTGGATAAGCTGATAAATAAAAAATTGGCATTTGCCCTTTTCTTCTCGTTAGCTGGGACTTTTAACTTGTATACTTTCTTATCTTGTCAAATGCAAATACTTCATTCTAACTGACTTAAACAAGATTAATCTTCATGGATACTTATTTGTATCTTCATGGACGTGTAATTAATCTTCATGGGTTTTTTTTCCAAATAGGGCCACTTATTTTTGGACGGAGGGAGTATTAGGAATTTCTACCCTGAGCCCCGCCGACATGAAGCCAAATTTATGGTAATGGTGCAAGGTTAATCACACGTATTACTTAAACAAGATTAATTACATGTATTTATTGATGCTAAAAAGTCTTAAGAATATTTCATTAAAAAAACTTCTTAAGAATCTTTTGATGCAGCCAGGGGACAAGGACAACTCAATGTTACGTTGCATTGCTACAAGTTAACGGTATAATTGTAAAGTTATTTATTATTTAAAATAACATATGAGAAAGCAAGGGCTAGAGGAATGTGCTTTCAGGTCTCGAAGATCTAGCACTTGAGTTCATTTTAAATTAGATTCAGAATATCAGCGACATGCTCGGATAGGGATACGAGCTTGTATGTCTATGGAGTTGTGTGCAAGTTGCAACATCGCTGAGAGGTTTATAGGTAGCTTGTCATTTGTCAGCCGTACTCTCTGCTCCCCCTAAATTACACGATTTAACCACATAATGAAGATGTCTGCTAACTTTTTCGGGTAACTCTAAAATGCCCCAGATGAACAAATTAGCTTAAGTGCCTACACTGACATGGTACTTATATGCATGGTCCAGCCTGCTTTCTCCATGTAAGCTAAGATCACTACATTGGATTAACCGGGAACTTGCAATTCCATGCAGCAAAACCACCATAAATGGTGCGAATGATTGCTTTATGTATGATTGGCGATAGTCAGCTCTTTTGCTGCCCCAGTGAGCTGAATGATGAGCACCCGCACGCTAAACTGCAGTACCATCAATACTTCGAATTCAAGCCTTAGACATGGTTATCTATATTTGCATGCAACTCTAGCAATAGACCAAGTTATATCGGAGAAAGACAATCGTATGGAAAAAGAAGAGAAGCTAATTATATCCCGGCACGTGGTAAAATTATCACGTTACCTCTTTCCTTCACGGAGAAACTTCCTAAAATTTGTTCAATCGATTGAGACATAGAAACTACCTCCCCAAGCAATATGATTAAAAGTTCATTCCAACACAAGGAATGACTATTCTTTTCAGTCAACATGCATACATATGGTGCTGGTTAAAAGTCATTTGGCCAGGCCGATTCTAGAAGACCAAGAAGGGCGATAGATTGTCAATTCCTTTTCTCGGCTACTTTTCTCCATTCCATGAGGAAACAGGACACGCCATTTCCGATTCGGTGGAGACGATAGGGCTGTGGCCTGGGACGGAGTCGGGACCATGCATTATTTCCAAGGAGGAGCCATGTCGGGCATGAAAAATTAGAGGCAAGATCGACTGTGACCGGGGCCCCCGTGGAGGCCAATAATGGTGATCTAGCTCTAACATTGTTTGCCCTGTACTAAATGGGGCCAGCTGGAAGTTGTTAGTGAACATGATTGTGTGACTAGACTCAGGAAACTTGGTGCAGACAAGGCCGTGAACACATGACCTGGAATCTGGATACGATCAGAATTCAGACCCTTCTGCCTTCCCCACTGATTCATGGCAATGGCACTCGTCGTCACGTAAGTTGTACACCTTATGTTGCATATAATACAAATTTTGCATGCACTACGTTCGTATTGTACGCCACCGATGGCAGCCCGATCTGCAAATACGATAAAAAAAAACTCATTATCGAGTATTTGTTAAGGAAAAATAATAAGCTCCCTGATCACACGCTGGGGCGCTGCGAGCCATCGGATTGAGATCCAATGACGTGTGGGGTACGCGGGCGATTAAAACTTGGCTGCTCCGCTCCCTGTATTAACGCGCGCCACCGGATCAAAATCCGACTGCACTTCAGTGCATGCCAACGCACGTGAGTTCCGACCCATATAAACAGGATTGATTAGTTAATTAAACATACTTTGGTACAAGTAAAGCTGCTTTGAGTCATGCGCCTGTCACGGCGGGTGATCGAGAGAAGTGAGAGGAAGTGTATTAAAAGAGAATTGGAAGGAGAAGGATCAAGCCAAAGCTCGTGACTATCTTCTTTATTGAGAAAAATGAATAGGGCCCAGAGGATGGATTGGTGATGGAAGGATTGGGTGGGATGTGAAAGGGATAAATGAGAAGGGAAGCATGTAATTTATGAGGACAACAATGGACAGCCAATATTGTGCCACGGAGGCTCATGAATTACGCACATAAGTAAGGGATTGCTACGGCGGTGGCCGGTCTAGATCTCTTGCCCTGTAGGGCCCTGGCTGTCGGGCCGTGATTCAAAGTACAAGCCGTCCTGACTGTTTCTGGTTGTCAACTTGGGGCGTGGCCCATGTATGCAGTTTTTGTTCCTACTCCAGAACTCCAACCTGTTGAGTTGTTCTAGGAATTGATTTAGCCTCCACTGGGCTTGAGGCAGGAAAGTACGAAAATAAACCAAAGTGATCAACCACCACGTAATTCTCTTGTAAAAGAAAACAGCACAAGCGAAGACAAATTGCTGCAACTTTACTAATTTCAGCTCTTTGGGTGGGCATAGTTTAGCACTTGAAGTCACGAGGTGGGATGTGATTTAGCATAATTAGTTCGATCTGCTAGATTTAGATTTGACCATTCATCATGATGAATACGTAATTGTTGCATGCCGAGGAAAGGGCCAATGCATTATTCTGGCGAGGGGGAGAATCTGCCAAATGAGGAATCAACCAAAAGCTTGACCGCGGTGGCTTCGGTTACGGAAGTGGCCGTACCACGTGGGGTGTCCGAATCGAATAGGAGAGCTCGTCCCCGAAGCATAAATGAAGCTAAAGTGATGCATGTGGCGGATAACGTTTATATTGACCGTCAAAAATCTCTTTTTCTCCGATTTACACTTGCCTGAGCAGAGAGAACTTTTCTTTCTTTTCTTTTTTCTTTGATTAGAGCAAACGAGCAGGGAGAGAACTAGAGAGCAAGTTGCACTGAAATAAAGAGGAAGAGAAGAGAAGGTAGAGAAGCACGGAACAAGCGGTAAGGGTAAGTTACTAAAAATATGGACCTCAGCTCAAAAAATTAAAAAGGGCATAATCCTACGTGCTTGGTATTAATATAGAGCAGAGCGAAGCTGGCTCAAAGTTTTCGAGCTGGATCGAAATTCACCGGATCATATTAGCTTTTTCCTTTAAAGAAATATAAAATTACAAAATGTTTGAATACATGTTGAGGTGCATTGCACATCGTTTAAAAGAAAAACAACATGCCCCAATTAAAAAAAACAAAAAAAAACAGCATGTATTATTTGGGATGGGCAGACTATCGATAGGATGAGTAGTTCACGACCCCACATTTTAGCCAGCCACCCCTATACTCAGACGGTGGATGTTATGTTCTACTGTCCATGTACTTTGAGACGCTGGACAACCACCATCTGTGTATAGCAAGGTGGGCTGGTGAACTACTCATCCTTATAAAACTTACTTACCACTGTATTACAAAAACAGGGTCACACAATGAAAATGGTCCTGATTATATCTGAGTAATAACCTGTTTTAAAATTTGTAGAATAACCGAGCCGGTGAAAGTGATGAGCCCGTAGGCACCTTGTGCTTTGAAGTAAGAGAAAAATAATAAAACATTGGAGTTCCATGAAATTGCTCCCTTAATAATGAATGATTGTGGATTGTATTACCAATTATAAATCCTCCTCTGGGAGCCATGTGATTCAGTCGGTGGTACTGAGGCCCCCACAACCCAAAGCCCAGGGCTTCTGCCCTTCTTCAATTCTGCCCCTAAATTTAGCGGCGGCTGCGGCAAAAATTAAGGGCGGAATGGTGTTTGGCCGACGGCTCGGTTCAACTTAATAAGCTTCCCGGGTTTGGGTTCCAATGTCGGTGTCAGCAATCTCAACCAGGAGACTTTTTGCCAAACAATACACAAAAAGACGCCACCTGATTGGACTGAACTCACAAGCGCATTCCGGATAATGCCGCTTTAAAACACTTTTTTTACTTGCGTCCTTTCCCCTGATTCACATCCGTACACCGGTACGAACCAGAGGCCAAAGATAATTAATTGTGCTTATATCAGAGTCATCCCATTCTTTGATTACAATTGATACAAGCAGATGAGAGATTGAAAGTCAATAAATTTAGTGGATTAATGACTGACATAGAGATTAACTCCGGGATATCTATAGCTCAATGTTCAACTACTTCATTGAACTCCTTTAAATTGGCCACAATTTAACAGCCCAACTAACAAGAAAAGATATCCAACCAGTTGAGCAGCACTGCCAATAAAACATGAAAAACTAGAAGACATATGACTGATAACTGTGAAATTTAAAAAGAGTCTTAACTAGGATGTGCTATTATATGTTTCGTTTGGTTTGCAAGAAAGAGACGTTTCGACCATTTGCTTGCTCAAAACTAAGCTATGGACAATGGGCGTTGACAGTGAAACTTAACGCACAATTTGCGCAAATTAAAGCAGATGCATCAATTTCGGGTCTGGATTCCACACATTGCCACCAACCGCCGGAATAATATGGTTGCTTACAGTTTGCACAAAATCCAATTCTCCATTTTCGAAGCTATGTTAAAATGGAGCAGATCAGAGGAATCATCATGCCAAGGTCGTATCTTTGGACCTTCTCTTCCGGCCATTGCGGCGTAACAGATTCCGGGGCTGATTCCTCTTTTAAAAATCAAATCATCAAATGTCTGGAACTGGATAAACCCCTAAAAATGTCATGAATTAAATGAAGTTCAAAAAAAAAGATCGTGCCATGATGCAAGCCGGTGGAAAGTGATCTAAAAAATAGGGAAAATGTGAAAAGCCGAAGAACAAATCGGACGGCTGATGGGGGGCTTTGAGGAGAGGGCCCACTTGCGGCGGAGCTTCATGCAAAGCGTCTAAGTTGGTTGGGGTGGGGCAGCCCTCGCACGTGATCGGCCGTAGGATCACACGTGGCAGAATCCGACGTCGGTGAGCCCCGGGGAAGAGGGGGATGGGCGGGGCCGATTCCGTTTTGGCGGTTAAGGAAAAAAGTCGCGTGGGTTGGTCCGAGTTAATTATTAACCCGAGTTGCTAGGTTGGGGTTGGATTGGGTTAAGGAGGAACGAGCCGACGGGAAGATTCTATAAAATGGCGGTATCAATGCCCAGGGCTTTTTGACTGGTTTTTTGCAGCGCTTCCTTACATTCCCTTGTTCTCCTCTTTGTCTGTCTCTCTTCGCTTGAGCCGAAGAGACAGAGACGGTAGAGAGAGGGCAACAATGGCGGCATGGCTCAAGAGCTTTGCTCTTTTTTTTCTGCTTCCCCTTCTTGTTGTAGCCGAAGCTCGGAGCTTAGGTGGGAGCAGCACCGTGCCGGATTTAAGGTACATTCCCTTCTTCTTGTAGCTGAAGCTCCGAGCAGGGGATTTTTCTTTGTTTCAAATCTGCTCTGCTCTGCAAGCAACCCAACATCTTCGTCCTTGTTTCTGTAGTACTGAAAAAGCCAAAACCAAATCAGATTGCGATTTCTTTCTCCTTTTGTACGAACCGAAATATGGTTTTCCAGTAGATGCTCGAATTTCTCGCTTAGTCTCCGTTTTGCAAGAACTAATCTCGCAATGTGGGTTTTTCCTCTTCGTTCCTTTCAGAATCACAGAGGCGAGCCACAATGCTTCAGCCGGAGATGCTGCTGCTGCTGCTGCTGCTGGAGCTCCCAATGAGTGGCGGTTAGTATATATCAACTTCCTCAAACCGAGAATAGAATTACAGCGAAAAAACCAGAGTCTCCATTGCCATTGGTAAAGCCTCCTAGTCCCTGCAGAGGCGGAGGCAGGGGATCTGTGTGGATCCCCAACGGGGTGGGTGGGTCGTTGGATACCTAAAAAAATCCAATCGTGCGGCCATCGTGCAACCATCCGATGTTTTGGAGGCGGAGTTGTCCCCATCAGCGCCGTCCAGATCGAGATCTGCCGATCTGCACTGTTTCGCCCGTTACTTTGGGTTCTGCGCTGTGACGCGGCGGGCACATTTACTGTTAGGGCAGCAACGTCTGACCGGTCCCCGTCTCATGTGTGTGTGCTACCCAGGCCGAAATTTCCAAACTCGTCCCATGTGCAATGGTGGTGCGCCCCACTGGACTGTGTACACACTACACCGTCCATGCACTAGCTGTCCCTCCATTTCAGCTTATAATTGCTTTCTCAAGATGTTGTTAATACATATTAGGAAAATTTCATTAATGGAGAGTTCTTGTTTTCGTTAATGGTGGTCGCAGATCGCAGTTCGACTCCACCCAACACGCAGTGGAGGATCCGGAAAGTGTCGCCTCGGTCGTGGAGGAGTACGTCGCCCCTTTCCTATTTTTGTGGTGCTATTCCTCCCGCTTATTTATCACGGCCAACCTCACGGGCCTTTGGCCGTGATAAATAAGCGGGAGAAGAAGCATTTCTGTTCCTATTTTTGCTCTCATTATTGCTCTTACTGTTTTAGACCCATTTTTCTGCATAGCCATCTTTCTCATTCCCTTGTTTTCCTTTTGAACTGTACCATCGTTTGTAGATTATGTTGGCATTTTGCTAAGTAAATTACCATTTTACAGCTTTTCCATGGTAGTTATGTGTTCAAGTAGTTGATATTTGTCTAATTCAGCGCCTGTCTAGGTTTTGTCTCCTGATTCTACCATTTTTGGATTGAATGTGCCAATTCTCACATCTCTGCTCACTTCAATGTTCCTCTGCTCTTGCCCGTTGTTCGGTGTTTTTATATCTGATCTCTATTATTTTGCTCCATTTGAAATTGCTCATGTTAACCATCTCATATATTGCTTAATTAAGTGGCCATGATGTCAACCTCCATTTGATATTGATCTCTCTTAATTTAATTTTACAGAACTGTGAACAATAGTACAGCTAGGAGGAACCTGGGCTTCTTTTCATGTGGCACCGGCAACCCAATTGATGATTGTTGGCGCTGTGATCCAAACTGGCACCTCCATCGCAAGAGATTGGCCGAATGTGGTATTGGCTTTGGCCGCAATGCTGTTGGTGGGCGTGATGGACGCTACTACGTGGTCACTGACCCAGGTGATGACGACCCAGTCACCCCCCGGCCTGGCACTCTCAGACATGCGGTCATCCAAGATAGGCCTCTCTGGATTCTGTTCAAGCGTGACATGGTCATCCAACTCAAGCAGGAGCTTATAATGAACAGCTTCAAGACCATTGATGCCCGAGGTGTCAACGTTCACATTGCCAATGGTGCCTGTATCACAATCCAGTTTGTGACCAACATTATAATACATGGGCTTCATATTCATGACTGCAGGCCGACTGGCAATGCTATGGTTCGCAGCTCTCCTACGCATTATGGCTGGAGGACAATGGCCGACGGTGATGCCATTTCCATTTTCGGCGCCAGCCATGTGTGGATTGATCATAACTCTCTCTCGAACTGCGCAGATGGTCTTGTTGATGCGGTGATGGGATCCACTGCCATCACCATATCCAACAATTACTTCACCCACCATAACGAGGTAAGAAAACCTTCTCCAGTTCTCCATGCTCTTTCAATTATGACTCTGGCGAATTTGCTCTTTTGTAAGTTCGTTTGTGGCGTTTTAGCATTTTTTTTGGAAACAATGGTGTTTTAGCATTGGTGTAACTCACATTAGCTAACCTCTAATTTTGCTTAGCAACATGATTGTCGCATGTTGTTATCATAGTTCGTTAGTCGCTAAAGACGAATTTGTAAGGCCTACCAAAAAAGAGTAATTGATGTTGGATTTATTTGTGCTGCCATAGGTCATGTTGCTCGGTCACAGCGACTCTTACACCAGAGACAAGGCAATGCAAGTGACCATAGCTTTCAACCATTTCGGTGAAGGACTTATCCAGAGAATGCCCAGGTAAAATATCAGCACTCGGTAGGGTATTTGTTTGTTGGCTAGTCCCACCGACACCCGCTTGTATTTGTCCAAAGAGCTGGAAGCAGGGTTCCTGACTTTTTCCTTGACCTCTTTTGTTGGGCCTTGACGTTAATGCTTTTACTGTTTGTTCCTTCCCGTATGGTTCGGAATTTGCTTTAGTTATTCCTACATCTGTGCGATTTGTGCTTAAGTTTAAACGTGAATGCTTTTACTGTTTATTCTGCCACTTATGGCTTATAATTTGTTTAATTATTGCTACAATGGGGGATTTGTGCTATGTTGCAGGTGAATGCTTTTTGTGTTTGTTCTTTCACTTATGGCTTATAATTTGCTTTAGTTATTCCTACATCTGTGCGATTTGTGTTGAAGGTTCAATTCAAATCTTTTATTGTGAAAAATGCAGGTGTAGGCATGGGTATTTTCATGTGGTGAACAATGATTACACTCACTGGGAAATGTATGCGATTGGTGGAAGTGCAGAACCTACGATTAATAGCCAGGGCAACAGATATCTTGCCCCTGTAAACCCTTTCGCCAAAGAGGTACTTTCATTTAATAAAAATGTTCTGGTAGTCATAACTTTCATAATAATGGCCCCATCTTATATATTAAAATGCTTCAGCTACGTTAGGTTTCTTATAATTTCACCCATAGGGCTGATGTGGCAAGCCTAAAGGGATAATGTGATGTCACTCACTTTCCCCTCCCGTGGGTGAAACTGCAGGTGACCTAACGTATGGGTAGCATTACTCCTTAGATATTGCAACTTTAATGACGGTGGGATGATCATGATTGGCAGGTGACCAAGAGGGTGGTAACCGACACAAGGATGTGGAAGCACTGGAACTGGAGGTCTGAAGGTGATCTTCTGTTGAACGGTGCCTACTTCACCCCATCCGGAGCTGGAGCTTCAGCCAGCTACGCAAGGGCCTCCAGCCTGGGAGCCAAGTCATCTTCCATGGTGGGCTCAATTACTTCCGGAGCAGGTGTTCTGTCTTGTCGCAGGGGATCCCAGTGCTAAGCACTCGAACGTGCCCTCATTTTGCAAGTGTAAACAATTTTTACAGTCTTGTCAAAACAACACAGAAAAACGACTTGCTTATGGCTTTTATCCTCAACCTCGGCCTGCTTCTCTATTATTTTCAGAACTTATCATGAGGCTGGCGCGGAAGCGTTGTTGTTCCTTCAGTGGTTGTTTTGATTGCCACCCCTCAAATCCGTCTTTATCATATATATATTTTTATATGAAAAAAGATCATTTACTGCTTCCTCTGTTCAGCATTTTTCCTTCAGTGTTGATTGATTTCTTTTTTTCATTTCTTTCTTTCAAATTGGTTGCTTACTTGTCTACAAAAAAATGATGCAAAAGTGGGAGGCTCCTAAGTGTCAAAAGGCTTTATGGTTTTGGTTGATACTCCAATATGCATTAAAACCTCTTGATCGCACATTACATGCCATTGATGTGGACTGCTTGAACGACTTCCCTTCCAAATGTGGTTGATCGTGTGATTATCTTCAGTTTACACATCTCTCGTTCCACGAAGGCTGCAACCTCTGTCATGACAAAATTCCTGACGGGACATTATTTGGCATAGTTCTAGTTGTGCTACATCCAAAGAAAAAAATCTTGGTTGATTAATTTGCAACTGCACGTTTTAGCTGTTGGGTTTTGGGTTTGGCAGTGGGCCCAAATTTTAGTAAAGATACCGTGGGTTGGATAGTAGTGTAAAACTCACTAATAATATTTAAGCCTACATTGATTATGTGATTGAAGTAGAAATTGCAGAGAAATTCACTTTCAATTTTTGTCTTTTGCTGGATATGAAGGAAAAATTAAAAGAGATCTATGTTATGAGATTTTTTAGTTCTACATAAGAAAGACACCTTAGTGTAATATGATATATATAAAAAAACTTTCTTTCTTGTTATATCTTTTATTGGTGTAGAGACTCTATCCAAACAAGTAAGTACAAATTCGTGGATGCACCGAATGTGCACACACGCGTGGCGTAGGCAAATGAGCGCATTGTGGTGCACTTAGTATTTTGTATTTAAATCTTTTGATTTTTTATCAAATGGCCAATTACTTTTTTGAGCTTAGGAGGCGTGATTATAATCAAATGGTAAGATAGGTGCTTGGGTGGACAATGGACATTCATCTCTCTTTGTGAAAGGATGTCAGCTTGTCTCCTTTTGTGAAAGGGTGTCCGTCGGGTTCTGATCTATATATATGGCTGTCTAAAACAACAAATAATAAGAAAAAAGTCCTTTTCTGATCCAGAAAAGGCAACAGTTTTACTTTGTCTCTGAGTTTAGGGTTAGACCTGTTGTAGTACACCACTCGTCGAGCAGTGGTCCGTTGTATCTTGGGATAGATTATCGGATAAAACTTGTGAACGTGGGGGCAATATCTGTTTCGAAGTCAGCAGTGCATATTGTGCCTCATATGAGGTTAAATTACGATTTTATTCAATATAGTCGAATAAAGTACAATTCCTCCCACTCCTAAGTGTAAAAAGGCTTTGTGGTTTTTGTTGATACTCAAATATGCATTAAAAATCTCTTGATCGAACATTATATGCCATTGATGCTAGGAAGAATGGATACAATAAAATCGATGCCATATTCTTATCTGATATATATCGAACATGGATACAGGAGCGAAACGGTTGGACGCGTGCCCTGCTATATATGAAATAAAATATATACTTTTTGCGCATTATTCTGTGGCATTCTTGTCTGCTATAAATAATGAATAAAAAATAATTTTAAGTTTGTAATTGTAATTTTTACAAGGTTTGGGAAGAAAAATGTGGTAATATAATATTAAAAATATATTTAAAATTTATATAAATAATTTTTTATTAGTTGTATCCTACTTTTTGAAAAAATGTTGTGTCCTCATATCTGTATCGTATCACCGTATTCATATCCGCACATCCATATCGTATCACCGTATTCGTATCCGTGCTTCCTAGCATTGATACGTACTGCTTGAACGACTTCCCTTCCGAACGTGGTTGATCGTGTGATTATCTTCACTTTACATATCTCTCGTTCCACGAAGGCTGCAAACTCTGCCATGACAAAATTCCTGATGGGACATTATTTGGCATTGTTGTGCTGCATCCAAATTTATCAGCGAAGAAAAAAAATTTGGTTGAGTAATTTGCCACTGCACGTTTTAGCCAGCCAACCCATTAACGCAGTCCAGGGGTGGTGAACTGCTCAGCTATACATGTTTGGCAAAATTTGTCATCGATTGAGACCAACAAGAGAAGTTATACGATCAAATTTGCTAAGCAGCCTGTGGGTTATAGAGAAAACATCAAGTAAAAAAAAAAAAAATTATGAAAAAAATCAATAAATATGAATCTCCAAAACAGAAGCTAGGTAGAAAAAACTTGGGACGTATGAAAATAATGTGCTTAGGTGGGGTTAGTGAGATTGGATATTAAATACCCTGCTAAAATATTTAAGTCGCAAAATTGATTTAGGTGCTAGCGAAGCATTGCTTTGGAGACGGCATATTTACCTGAAGTTAAATCTCGCTTCAAAGCTAAAATCAACAAGGAACCCTGAATTTGTTTTCCCACCTCTAAGGGTGAGGAATCAAAATTCACAAGCTGGTCTCTCACTTCTCCCTCCAACCACATTCTCACCTTGTCTAACCCACAAATTCAACTAACCTATGCATCTTAAAACTGACCCAAAACCCTCCCATATCCTGAAATACATTTCAGGCCAAGAATCTCTTCACACATCTCACTACCTCCCCCTTATGATCTTGCTTGTAGTTCAAATTGCTTGCAGTTCTGAATTGTGGAAATAACAAGTTATAGTGTAGATATATATCATCTCCGCTTAGAAGAGACCACTTTAGGGAGCCATAAAGTAGGCCTGACGCCAAAGAAAAAGAGACTATTGGGCCACGCCAGCATGGCTATCGGTAAAGCCCACCAATCACCAGCAAATCCGGAAGCACAAGGGAAGCACTTCATGGGCTACAAGATTACGCAGGCTAACTCTACCACTCCAAAACCATAGTGTGGCCCAGATGAGATCCACAAATTGAATCCATCATCCGCATCAACATGTCAACTTTATTTCTTGAGTAAAGAAGCTCCCCGACCCCCCACCCCCGGCCATGCAGGCAAGGAGTCACGGACCATGTAAATAAGGAAACAAGTAAAGAAACAGGAAGGACGGTGGAGTCTTGTAGCCCATGTGCATGAATGGTACTTCACCTTGACAAAATTTGCTAAGGCAATCGGCTGTTGAGTTAGCCTCCTCTTAAGTATATTGTAGAGTAAATGGAATGTGTTGAGAAAGTCGTAATTCTTGATTTCAATGTTGCACATGAGCCATGGAATGTGATACTGTAAAGGGTTGATGAGCTAGCTGCAAACAGCGGCCATGAAGTTGAATGCATGTGCATTGTGCATCTCCCGTGCCAATTTGAAGAGAGCGTCCAGCGATGGTAATCTGTCCGTGACCAATGAGAAAAAGAATGATTCGATTATTACTAGGAAAGAGGTCGATGCTGAACTTACATGGTGTTTTCGCTCCCAGTGAGCATTTTGCACGTTTTTTTTTTTCAAAACCGGAAGAAAGACATTCAATGCACCCATCAGTGTTGGAGTAATAGCGTAATGAGCATTTAGCATGAAGGTTTATGTGCAAAAACACAGTGATGCCACAATCAAGTGTATCGATCTTGTTGTTGACAAGAAGAATCATATATTTGTAGGAATGTGTGGTAAGTATTGACATATATACAGAAATAGGAAGAATTTCGTTATAAAGTTAGCTAACCAGAAAGTATTATAAGAGAAATTAGGCACGAGCGAATTATCAATTCGGAGTTAATTTAAACCTCCGGTTTTGCAATTTTGGCTGCATTTCAGTTTGGTTGTTTAGAATCTAATGATCTGAGACTTTTAGTAATGTTTTTTCAAGTATCCCGAATATTAGAATCCATGTGGGTTCCAAGTAGGGGGAGCTTTTTACATATGACCTGGCGCCAACTTTTAAATTCCCATATTACCTGATTTTTCCCTTGAAATCTCATATGACCTAGAATCGGCACCTATCTAAAATGCTTCATTCTTCCCAAAATTAGCAATTTACGGGAGCACCAAGTTGGGGAAGAAGACATTCCGACAAAGGTATGTCCATCATCGCGGTTCAAACCACCGCCGGCGCCATCCAACCGGAAAAAAATAAAATTTCATCCTGGAAAACATCAAAATCAGCGGAAAAGACGAGAAAAAATCTATAATGAAAGGATTTTGATGTAAGAGAGATGCAGGGAAACTATAAAAATTGAGATCTACATTTAAAGAAACACATATAAAGGTCACTCATTGGTGTTCGACCGCTCCTGGTCATGAAATAAGAGGATAAAAAATGGTCAAAAACGTAAAATACTCATTGGCGAGGGACAAGTTTAATTTATATATCTTTCTGTGATCCTAATGAAGTGGAAGGAGAGAGGAAAAATAGGGAAGAATGAAAAAAATGGGCAAAAACGGATGAAAAATGAGTGAGTTATGACATTTTAAAAATTCCCATTTTATCGTGTCTGATAATTTTTAAAATATCATAACTCGCTTATTTTTTATCCGTTTTTACCCTTTTTTTTGCATTCTTCCTCGTTTTTCTTCCTCTTCTACCTCATGAAGATATATCAAGATGAAAGAAAAAATACAAGAAGAAAGAAGAAAGTGAAAGCTCTTCGCCGAAAAGCTTCTATTTTTTCTTTCTTCTTATTTTTTCTTCTTTTCTCAGCCTAATATATCTTCATAAGGTAGAACAGAAAAAAATGAACAAAAACGGATGAAAAATGAACGAGTTATGACATTTTAAAGATTGTCATTTTATTGTGTATTTAAACATGACTTGAACATTTATCGTGCATTCCGACAACACCATAAAATGGGAATTTTAAAAATGTCATAACTCGCTCATTTTTCATCCGTTTTTGTCCTTTTTTTCCCTTCTTCCTCATTTTTCTTCCTCTTCCACCTCATGAAGATATATTAGGCTAAGAAAAGAAGAAAAAATAAGAAGAAATAAAAAATGGAAGTTTTATAGCGAAGAGCTTTCACTTTCTTCTTTCTTCTTGTTTTTTCTTCGTCTTTCATCATAATATATATTCATGAGGTAGAATAGGAAGAATGGAAAAAATAGGAAAAATAAGTGAATTATAACATTTTAAAAATTCTCATTTTATCGTTTCGTCGAATACACGATAAATGTTCAAGTCGTGTTTAAATACACGATAAAATGACAATCTTCAAAATTTCATAAGTCGCTCATTTTTCATCCATTTTTGCCCATTTTTTTTCCGTTCTTCCTTATTTTCTTCCTCTTCTACCTCATTAAAATATATTAGGCTGAGAAAAGAAGAAAAAATAAGAAGAAAAAAAATATAGAAACTTTCCGGCAAAGAGCTTCTACTTTCTTCTTTCTTCTTGTTTCTTCTTCTTTTTTCATCCTAAATATCTTCATGAAGTGGAAGAGGAGGAAAAATGAAGAAGAATGCAAAAAAAAAAGGTCAAATATGGACGAAAAATGAGTGAGTTATGACATTTTATAAATTCCCATTTTATCGTGTCGTTGAATACACGATAAATGTTCAAGTCGTGTTTAAATACACGATAAAATGGCAATATTTAAAATGTCATAACTCGCTCATTTCTCATCCATTTTTATCCATTTTTTTCCGTTCTTCCTCTTCCACCTCATGAAGATATAGTAAGCTCAGAGCTTCCACTTTCTTCTTTCTTCTTATTTTTTCTTCTTCTTTCATCCTAATATATCTTCATGAGGTGGAAGAGGAAGAAAAATGAGGAAGAACGCAAAAAAAGGGCAAACATGGATGAAAAATGAGCGAGTTATAATATTTTAAAAATTCTCATTTTATCATGTCATCGAAGACACGACTTGAATATTTATCGTGTCTTCGACGACACGATAAAATGAAATTTTTTAAAATGTCATAACTCGCTTATTTTTCAGCGTTCTTTCCCATTTTTCCTCCTCTTCGACTTCATTAGGATCACAAAAAGATATATAAATTAAACTTGTCGCTCATTGATGAGTATTTCACGTTTTTGCCCATTTTGTCCTCTTATTTCATGACTAGGAGCGGTCGAACACCAATGAATGACCTTTATATATGTTTATTTACATGTAGATCTCAATTTTTGTAGTTTCCCTGCTGCTCTTACATCAAAATCCCTTCATTATAGATTTTTTCTCGTCTTTTCGACAGATTTTGATGTTTTCTAGCATGAAGATTACATTTCCCGATTTGGACAGTGCTGACGCCGGTGATGATATGGCGGAGATACCGAACGGAATGCCTTCTTCTCCGACTGAACGCGAGCTTCTCCTGGTACCTCCTCAGATTCCGGATAATATGGAAAAACGTAGAATGTGGGTGCTTATACATAAACCTAAGGGTATTTTGGGTACTTTTTGGGTCATATGGAAGAAAGAAAGAGATTCCGGGTAATATGAGAAACTCAAAGTTGGCCACCAGGTCATATGTAAAGAGTTCAAGTAGGGGTATAAATGGCATCCGCATGTCCGTGTCCGTTTGTCTGTTTAATGTTAAAACAGACAGTTGTTTCTTGTTCGCCATGGACACGGATGTGGCTGCAGACATAACCAAGCCATGTCCGTAGCCGTCCGTGTCCGCCAATATATATAAATTAATTATTTTTTAATAAAAAACGACTAAGTTGATAACTTTTTTAAATCAAAAGTACGATCATTTAAAAAGGAAAAATTGGTATAAGTGTTATTTTTGCTTTAGGAACTGAGATATTCTTTATCTCACTAAAACTTCCTCCTGTTTTCAAACATAGTGTCGTTATATATTAAAAAATAAAACATTGTATCCCCTACTCTTGTTTTCAATCACAGTGTTCATGTCCGTCTGCATCCGTGATGGACTACTGCGGACAGACGTAGATGGATGCCCGCACTTAAACGAACGGCTGTAGACATGCCTTATCCACGTCCGTGTTCGTCCTTTTACACCCTTACTTCCAAGTAAGTATTTATAATTTGGAAATGATCAGCATTATGTAACAAAGGTCCATAACAAACAAAATACTCACTATGACTTTGAAAGGTACATTTAGTGTCCAAAATCATGAACTAGAAATGAATGGATAATATTTCAAAAGATCTAATGCGCTTCTTTGCATATGTTGATACCGTAAAGGGTTGATGAGCTAGCTGCAAATAGCCGCCATGAAGTTGAATGCATGTGCATTGTGTATCTCCCGTGTCAATTTGAAGAGAGCGACCAGCGATGGTAATCTGTCCATGACCAATGAGAAAAAGAATGATTTGATTATTACTAGGAAAGAGACATGTTGTTTTCGCTCCCAGTGAGCATTTTGCACGTTTTTTTTTTCAAAACTGGAAGAAAGACATTCAATGCACCCATCAGTGTTGGAGTAATAGTGTAATGAGCATTTATCATGAAGGTTTATGTGCAAAAACACAGTGATGCCACAATCAAGTGTATCGATCTTGTTGTTGACAAGAAGAGTCATATATGTATAGGAATGTGTGGTAAGTATTGACATATATACAGAAATAGGAATAATTTCGTTATGAAGTTGGCTAACCAGAAAGTGTTATAAGAGAAATTAGGCATGAGCGAATTATCAATTCGGAGTTAATTTAAACCTCCGGTTTTGCAATTTTGGCTGCATTTCAGTTTGGCTGTTTAGATTCTAATGATTTGAGACCTTTAGATATGTTTTTTCAAGTATCCCGAATATTAGAATGTGGATTCCAAGTAAGTACAATTTAATTTGGAAATGATCAGCATTATGTAACAAAGGTCCATAACAAACAAAATACTCACTATGACTTTGAAAGGTACATTTAGTGTCCAAAATCATGAACTGGAAATGAATGGATAATATTTCAAAAGATCTAATGCGCTTCTCTGCATATGTTGATATCGTTCTCATATTAGGGCTCAATCCATTCGAAGGGTCTACTTCTTTAACATATAAACGCTGTATTTGATGGAGCTGACGATGTCTTCATCAACTGTTGTTTACTTTTGATAACATAGACCTGCCTAAATCTTTAGATAACAAAAGCTGTCTAAGAAAGGAAAACGTGCAAATCATGAACTGGAAATGAATGGATAATATTTCAAAAGATCTAATTCGCTTCTTTGCATATGTTGATATCGTTCTCATATTAGGGCTCAACCCATTTGAAGGGTCTACTTCTTTAATATATAAACGTTGTATTTGCTGGAGATGGCGATGTCTTCATAAAGGGGAATTTATCAAATAATATTTAAAATAATAATTACCGATCTAAAAATTCAGAAAATATTTTCCGATCTGATTATCTAACAAACCGTGCCAATGTGGCGCTGACCTTGTACAAACTTTTTTTTTACCCTGATAAAAAAGATGTCACTTGAACTGACACCTCTGCCTCTCTCCTATAAAGAGAAAGGCGCCGGTTGAAATGGTGTTTTTCCCTGCCTTAGCATATTTCCTCTAATAGCCTTCAACGTCTTTCCTCTTCTAAAGAGAAAAGCTCGATTGAACCATGCAAGGCCAACGCCATGTTGGTGCCAGCGTGGCTTGTCATATAACCAGATCAAAAAATATTTTCCTGAGTCTCCCGATTGGTAATTTTTAAATATTATTTGGTAAATTTCTCCTCCATCAACTGCTGTTTCCTTCTGATAGCATAGATCTGCCTAAATCTTTCGATAACAACTGTCTAAGAAAGAAAATTGTGCAAAACATGGAGACAAACGTCAGTATAGATATTTCTTTGCTAAATAAGTCGGTAAAGAAATGTCCACAAGATAGGTCTGTCAAAACCAAACCACATCGTGATCCACCCACCATGGCGAAGCTTCAATCAAAGATAACAATGGCAGATTTAGAACTTAGCAATTAGCTAATACTAATGCGAATGAAAGAATGTAGCCAAGGAAAATAGTTCCCAGTCGTGACCAAGGTGGACATGGATTAGATCTTTGAAAGATGACTCTACCCGACATTGATTTTGTGTGAAGTCCACTATTCCGCACATGATTAAATTCCTTATTGAATGTAGCGGTTGATATAAAATATGCTTTGGGGATTTATTTAAAAGCATTTTTTTCTGCCATGATTAAATTCCTTATTTAAACCCCTCTTTTATTATCATTATCTAATTGTTGAATAAACTGATATGCTTTTTAACGGTAGTTTTCATTTAGGGCTTTTAGAGCTTTTTACGTGTGACCTGGCGCCAAACACGGGTTTCTCATATTACCCGGAATTACTTTCTTTCTTCCATATGATCCGAAAAGTACCCAAAATGCCCTTAGATTTAGGTATAAGCCACCCACTCTTTGGTTTTCCATATTACCCGGAATGGGAGCGACTACCCGGAGAAGCTGTCGTTAGTCGGAGAAGAAGGCGTTCCATCCGGCCTCTCCACCCATATCATCGCCGGCGCCGGCGCCGTCGAACTCCGGAAAGGTCATCTTCGTGGCAAAAAGCGGGAAAACGAGCGGGAAAGATCGGGTATTGGAAAACAACTTCAACGGAGGCAAGGTACATCGAAAAACTCGTAGGTGAAGTTCAAATACGACGATTTCTATCATGAAAGTTGGTTCTAGAGAAGAAAGTTGAAAACTTAGCAAGTTTTCAACTATTGTTACAGTCGTGTTGTCGACAACATGACTGTAACAAGAGTTGTGTTTGATGAAACACGACTCATAGACGTTGCTTTTCACTCATATACGGTTTTCAATATATCGTGTCTCACGATTTTTTAACTTATTTGGGTCTTTTAATGGCAGGTACGGATGGAGAAGATAGTTCTTTGTTTACACTACGATGGAGTTTTTGCAAATTCTGATAAGTACGTGGGCGGGAAACGGAAGCTCCTGCCTATAGATACACGAGTAAAGTACCTGGAACTGTTGCAGCAAGTGGAAGAAAGATTACCGCTTAAGTCTGGTACATTAACTTTGTCATATCGTGTTGACTCTGAATACACATTTCTCCTTGAAGACGATAAAGACGTGGAGTCAATATTTATACTTCACAAGAGCAAGCAAGGCACAAATGGACTACTCCGCTTGTACGTGGAGTGGACTTCTACGGGCAATAACATGGAGACTTCGACTCTCAATAAGGAAATAAATGCCAATGCAAATAAGGAGGAGGAGAGGCTACCAGAGGCAGAAGTGAGGCCGGCCAGTAAGACACCGCCGGAGAGGCCGTCCAGCCCGGGCAATAAGACACCCGCATCAGCAGTCGAAGGAGGAAGAGATGGAGACTATGCGAGGTGAGACTTCTAAGGCGCGGATACAGGCAAGTCGTGTGCTATTATAGTCGACTATAATAGTACATGACTAAAAATTTTATCGTGCCGTATGCAACACGACTATATACCTAGTCGTGTTCCATAGTACACGACTATAAATCAATTCGTATTGCATAAGACAATACCTCATAGTACGTGCTATCGTTTTCTCAAGTCCATTCATACATCTTTTTTCCCGCAGTTTCGGAGATGGAGAAGAAGGTGAAGATGAAGAAGAAGATGAAGATGAAGATTTCAGTCCAGATGAAGAAGAATTGTTGGATGAAGATGAATTACCGTGGTCTGCAGATGAGTGGGATGAGCCTCTTATAGTACCACATTTCAGCCAGCCAGATCACAGGGGAACATCCACTTCTAGAGGTCCCACGGCAGGAGACACATGTAAAGGGAAATCTGTCACGTCGGAGGACGATGAGTATCTCAATATTGAGGGTGACGGTGGTTGGGATTGGGGTACCTATTCTGCACAGGCCGGTCCTTCAAAACATTGTGAAGAGGAGACGATGTTGACCGGAAGTTTGCAAGCAGAAGACTACAAGGCACAACTTACCTTAGGGGCTAGATTCGAAAGCGTCAAGCAGTTCAAGATGGTTCTAACTGATCTGGCAATAAAGAGGAAGTTCATGTTCAAAGTAGCGGATGAGAGCAAGGACACATTCGCTGCAACGTGCAAGGTTTCGGGGTGCAAGTAGTACATACAAGCGTCGAACAGTCTTGATGGAGTCAGCGTAATAAGGAGGGAAGAACGGCATACATGTGACACTTCTCTAAGTTCGAAAGATCATCAATTGGCTTCTCACCTCTGGATTGCGAGGAAGTGTCATGGCCTCCATAAGGATTCAAACTCCATAAAAATCTCAAATATCCAAAAATACATTGAGAAGCATTGGGGCGTGACAGTCAACTATAAAAGGGCATGTAGGGCGAAAGAGGAATTGATCCGATTGATCGATGGCAACCCTGAAGACGCATATCGTATTTTGCCACATTACGGAAGGGAATTAGAGCGGTCTAACGCAGGTACACATGTGGTCATAGAAAGATCAGCTGATATACCTGATATCCCAATTGAGTTAGCCGGCTACGACTTCAGACGTGTGTTTTGGATGTTCGGCCCGGTCGCAAGAGCATTCCGAAGAACACTGAGACCGTTGCTCACGCTTGATGGAACATTCTTAAAAGGAAAGTACCCTGGAGTATTATTGGTTGCTACAGCAATCGACGACAATCAACAATTAATGTGTCTTGCATATGCAATTGTCGATAAAGAGAATATCAAAACGTGGTAAGTATAGAAGCAGGAAAGACAACTATTCTAACAGTCGTGTTTTGGACGACACGACTGGGCACACAATCGTGTCTTCGAAAACACGACTACTCATACAGTCGTGTTTTGCTTATAGACGACCTTGTAACAACCTGAAGCATTCTGTGTTTAATATGCTTGTCTCTCACTTGTACAGGACGTGGTTCCTCACCTTACTAAAATGTTTTCTCTTTACGGACCCCCCGGCCTCCCTGGACACTATTGTCTCTGATAGACAGAAGGGCCTTCTGAGAGCGGTCGCTGATGTCTTTCCCGAAGCCCACCATGGGTTTTGCCTAAGGCATATGGCCGCAAATATGCTTAATACTTGGAAGGATAAGTACCTGAAGGAACTTCTATTTCGAGCTGCAAAATACTTCAGGCGACCAGACTTCGATGCAACCATGGAGAAGATGAAGGAACACAATGAGGCAGCCTGGAAATATGTTGACAATATTCCGAAAACACATTGGGCGAACGTAGAATATCCGGGTAAAAGGTACGGCACTCTCACGTCGAACGCGTCAGAAAGTGTAAATAATATGCTTATAAAGGCAAGGTTTTGGCCAATAACTCGGTTGATCGAGCAAACGCGGGCGACCACAAGCGCCCATTTTCAGAGACGCCGAATAGAAGCAGACGGGCTACCAACTCCGTTAACAAAATATGCACAGAATCATATCAATCAGATGAGGAATCAGAGTGCTGGAACAGTTCGAGTTCAACCGCTATCATTACGGTAGTTTGAAGTGACATCTTTATACCATGTGGTAAGCATAAATTCGTTTTCTATAAGATACGACTATAACAAAGTCGTGTCGACGCATACACGACTACTCATACAGTCGTGTCGTCGGGTACACGACTAGTCATACATTCGTGTCTTCGACGACACGAGTATTCTTGGAAGACACTGATGTTCTTCATGTTTTCGCATCAGGATGTTGTTGACCTTATGAATAGAACCTGCACATGTGGCTTCTTCCAGAGCATGGGACTTCCATGCAAGCACGCCATGGCATGTATTGATGAGAGGAGTCTGGAAGCGGTAGAATATTGTGAGAAGTGGTACTGCGCAAGTACGTACCGCAGCACGTACGAAGAAGTAGTCTTTCCTACTTTAGACAGAAGTTAGTGGGGGAATTACAGGGTTTTATTTAAATGCGAACCGCCCATGGGTGAAGCTCCAAAGAAGGGCAGGAGAAAGACAAAGAGAATTGAGTCACAGCCCGAGCCACCTGCAAGGCCACGTTCGAAATGTGGGAATTGTCGTGAAGCTGGTCACAACCGTACAAAGTGTACCAACAGCCCGGTTCCGAAAGAAAATCGGCCGCGCAGGAAACGAACACTTCCGCAACAAGGCAAACTGACTACGAACGAGACTTCGCATTTACGCCGCTCCGGCTTACCTCAGCCACCACCATTCTTCACTTAGGATGTAGTCAAACTCTTGTATAACGCATATTAACTTCTATCGAAATGTACGCCTGTAAAGATAAAGAAAATCAGAAATGAAAAACAATCTTTCGACACGACTATCTATACTGTCGTGTATTGTGAAAGACGACTATATATAAAGTCATGTTCCATTGGAGACAATTATATACGTAGTCGTGTTGTATGAAGGCCGTATTCAAAGTCATGCTTGCGATATGTTGTCTACATCTGGTATGCGTCAAAAAAAGAATTGGAATTATTTGAAACAGAACTGTACAACAAGGTGTCAAAAAGGAATTTGAATTTTTTGAAAGAGTACGGTATTTATAGCGAATGCACTTTGTACAATAAAATAATGTGAATAAAATGAAATCCAATTTATTATTTATCCAGAAGCCGCATAAAACCCGCAACTGTGACGGCATCTTTTGTGCCTTGTCCGGAATCGTCGTCAAACTCGCTGTTAATAACCCCCCGAATCAAGGTTGAAGCTATGACTGGTCGCCACAGTCGTGTAATTGTCGACTGATCAAACTCCGGTGGGTTGACATTGGACGCCAAGTGTGTGACGTACATCATGATGAAGATGCCACAGTCTTTCGAATTCTGTTGCCACGGCGCTTTGGCTATCTGAGTCATCTTCCAGTCTAGCAAACCAAACCACCCCAGCTTGCCTGCCATCACAACGTTCATGAACTGCGTGAATTTGTCAGCAGCTTTTCTGTGATGCGGATATAATTGGGATATGCCAGACAGCGGGTTGTAGAAGCGCCATACACAGTGCGGGAAATGTACATACACGAGGCAGAAGTGGGAGCCGGTGCGGATTGGGAAAAATGAGTAGAACATGTTCCTGTTCAAGCCGTCGAGCATCCTCCCGAGCTTTTTAACCAATTTGGCTTTATTTCCTCCTTCCTGGTGCTCCTGCGAAACCGCAAGAGAGTTAGACAACGATGCTCGTAATATCATACTTAATTACTTATCACTCCTTATGCAGGGAACACTTACGTTGTCGAATATCTCTTTGAATGCGTGGCAACCAAAAAATGCCCACAGATATTTCATCCGGTTTCTGTCATTGCGCTGGCTCAACAGACTTAAAAACGCATCTATAACCTATGGAAAAACATCCACAGGAGTCATAACACTCGAAGTAAGGCAATATACAACTTCTAATTAAAAATCGATTATTCTATATATATGATTTTTATGATAGTCGTGTCTTCGATAGACACAACTATGTGTATAGTCGTGTGTTGCGAAGACACGACTATGCGCAAAGTCGTGTTTTCGAATACCGACTTTACGTCAACAAAAACATATGAGGAGCATAGGTTTACTTACATTGGTGTTTATTTCTGTTGTTTGTAGGAGGGATACATAGTCGTCATCACATAGCGTTGGGATTGGATAAGCCTTCCTCAGATTGGCGATCCATCCATCTATTGTCACTCTATCCCGCTCTAACAATACCCCCATGTCGAAGCATAACTCCAAATCGGCATAGTTGTCGGGGAGTGCAATTACAGACTTACACTTTTGAGGGGTTAGGAGGACATCGACGTCAACAGGCTGGGATGCGGTTAAGCCAGTGCCCTCCGCCACCTCCTCCTCCTCCCTCGCCTCCTCCTCCTTAGCCTCCTCTTCCTTCACCTCCTCCGTCTTCTCCTCCTCCATCGCCTCTTCGTCGGCCTGCACCTCCTCCTCCTTCCCCTCCTCCTCCTTCGGCTCCTCCTCCTTCCCCTCCTTCTCCAGAACATCCGCCTTCACCTCCTCCTCGTCGACATCCCCGTCCTTCACATCCTCCTTCACCTCCTCCTTGACGGTTTCGATATCCGACTGCTGTAAGGAAGAGATGACCTCATCGATGATAGAGGTCGCTTGTCGATCGGATATGGTTTGTTCGGAGTCGGCTTTCGGCTGAGGGGACCTATTCCTTCTTTCCTGCTCCTCCGCCATTCTCCGTATATGGTCATCTTCCCTAATCCTCTGCAATTCCCTCTCGGAGACAGTTCTCATTCGCTTCCTTACCACTACACCAGGGGGGAATAGGTCCCGTCTGTACGTCGGACGGGACTCAACTTTTGCACGCTCCATGTCTTTGTTGAATTCTGGTTGGAGCTTCTTCAAAAACAACTTGGCAGAGGATCTCTTTGTAGCCCGTTCAATCTTGTCTTCCTCATCTGCGCGTTTGATGGGAGCTAAAATGACATTTTACTTATTCATGTCAGTAGTAGCAGCACGATAAAAAACATAGTCGTGTTGTATGAAACACGATAAACCACATAGTCGTGTATCATTAAACACGACAAATATAATAGTGTGTACCATGGGGCACGAAAAAATAAATAATCGTCTACAACTTACCTTTACCCCATTTCGTCGAATCCAGATGTGACTTCCTTGCCAGCTCCTTTATCCGCATACCAATCGGAGTGTTCTTCTTATGCTCCTTGTCACGGGGCCGCTTCTTTGGCTCCATCTGATGCACCGATGACTTCTGTGGCTCCATTTGGGGCCGCTTCTTTGGCTCCATCTCATGCACCGGTGACTTCTTTGGCTCCATTTGGGGCCGCTTCTTTGGCTCCTTCGTTGGCTCTTCAGTCATCTCCTCCTTCGGATGCTCAAAGATCTGACCTTCTAACAGCATTGACGCTGAGGCGGCAGAGGCCTTCATAGAGTGGAGAATCTCTCGCAGAGGTCCGACTCTCCTGCCCATCTCCTCATACGAAGACAGAGCTATCTCAATTAGTGACTGTATGCCCTGAAGCGTACCCTCCAATCGCCCCATTGCAGTTGTAGTGGACTGGGCATCCGTCATCGAGGAAGTGGAGGCAGGTTGGTTGGGAGTCCTCTTGATTTCCGGCCTCTCCAGCCTCTGCCGTCGTGGAGGAGGGGCCCCTGAGGTTGACGAAGCAAGGAGAGATGCCTCTCCGGCCATGAGGCTGATTACGTCGACGAGTTCCTCCTCTACTTGAAGATTGTGGAACACTCCCGTCCAATAGTCGGCCATACGGTGCTTCTTCTGTGCACCTTTCTTCACCTCTGTAATGAGGGCCCCACTTCTTGGCCACCTTTTCGCCCGTGGGCTGGTAGGGCCCATGACATGATGGAAGATTGTCGTGTGCTCGAAAAACCAAATCTGCATAGTAAACAGATGAAAACATTATTACAATGCGCGGTTGCCTTAGTCGACTATAAGTTGAACACGAATTGAACTATGGTCGTATCGTAAACAACACGACTATATACCTAGTCGTGTTCAATCATACACGACTATAAATATAGTCGTGTTGCATAATACACGACTATATATATAGTGGTATTGTATAAGACTTTTTTTAGATCGAAGACTATGAATGCTACATACCTGAAGGACATATGCGGCGCCATTTAGGTATCCACCGCCCAGGCACTCTCCTTGCGATCTCGCACCCACTAGTCTGCTGGTATGGGTTATACCAGAAACCAACATCTTATGTATAGCCCCAGCCCAATTGTATGACCTCAATCTTGGGAGGTCGCCAATGTAACGGTACAAAGAGGGATGAACCGCTCTAGTGCTGTGTGGAAACAGCACCGTGCAGAAGAGGAGGCAGATGATCATCCTCGCAATATCCTCCTCTTCCATCTTCAGTTCGCCCGCGCTAAGCTTGTCTATGATTTCCTCAATGTGTGGAATTTCCGCTCTCCTCGCGACGAAGTACTTTCTGAAGAATTGACCTTCCGGTCGGCGTGTCAAGGAGGGGAGGACCTCAACTCTTTCACCCTTTGCGGGCAATCCGGTGATAAGCGCAACATCTTCCTCTGTGAAATGTAGCGTCCTATCCTTGATATTGAAGACCTTCGCCGACTCATCCCAGTACCTAACCAAATGGTCGAGGAGGTTTCGAGATACAACTACGTCCTCACCTTCAAAAATGACAGCGAAACCAGCATCTTTGATCACTTGGGCACATCTTTGGTGACGCTGTTGGAGGGCCGCACACTTTTTCATCGCTCCCGGTTGACAACACGTCTTTAGCGCCGGTCGCGCATTATATGTTCTCTTCACTGGTCGGTCCATCGGAGCCTTCCTTTTCCTGCCCCTCTGATTTCGCTGTCGAGGTGCCAAGACAAAATCATGATCCTCCTCCTCTTCTGATGGTATTTCCTCCATAGACTCATCTCTTTTTTTATCCATCTGCAAGGAGTGAGGTATAGTGGTCAGTAGAAAAGTCTCCTCGGTGCAACACGAAAAGATAAAAGTCGTGTCATCGCGTACACGACTAAATACAAAGTCGTGTATGTTACAGACACGACTTTATAGTTCATAGTAAAAATTTAAAATTCAAATGTCGGACCTTATGAAACTAAAATCAGTAAGGATTGTTGTAACTTACCGCAGTTTAGTCATCTGTATGTGTGTATTTCCTCGCAGGTGCCTTTCACAGTCTTCCTCGCCGTCAACCGAAGCTCAATCCGGTCAATCCGCCGGTTGCATGCAGGCGGAGGGAGCCGCGGGGGAGCTCAGAAGGTTAAAGATCAGAAATCCCGACGTATGCGCTTCAAATCGCCGCCTTTGTCCACTCTCCCTCAGTCGTGTCATCGAAATCCAACAGGGGGGGGGGGGGGGGGGGGGGGGGGGGCAGCTCGATATCGAGATGGGGGATGCGAATAGGCTCGAACTGGTCCGTGTATTCCGCCGGTTGAATTGCCGCTCGAACTCGCCGGTTGCCGGTGACGTCGCCAATGTATATCGCCGGAGAATTTTAAACTTTTTTCGTGTTGTACACAACACGCCTCTTCGCACAGTATTAACACGAAAAAATAGAAGAAAGGGCATCAAGTCCAGATTCCGGGTCATATGAGATTTCACGGGAAAAACCTGGTAATATGGGAATATCAAATTTGGCGCCAGGTAATATGGAAAAAACTCAGGCTTTTAAGGTTCTCTTTGTTTGTTCTTGAAAAAAAATGAAACTAGCCACTGAATGTACATATTGTTTCAGATATCGCTTTAGGCATAAATATGGGAATCATCCATTAAGATGGTTTCATGTGTAAATGAGTGGTCGTCAACGATTCAGACACGTTTCGTACATTTACCAGATGGTCTGAAAAACTGCTTTAGAGCGGCTTTTGGATTTGGGAAGGGCAAGCGTAAGTTATGAAGATTTCATGGGGGAGCCACATTGTTCCAACTTAATGAGAAAAGAAATGGATACTTATTAATACCAAATCTTAATAATGATATATTTCCTCTGTCCCACTTTAGTAGTCCCAGTTGGATTTTCAAAGTTAACAAAAATAATGTTTAATAGACGTCCCAATTTGAGTAGTCTGATTTAGCTATTCAAAATAAACGAAAACTAGTTTTTCAAAGTAATTCATTTTCAAAACTAAATCCGGCTGACTATTAGTGTAGAACATAGGGACTACTCGCTCCATCCCATCTTAATAATCCACATTTTGAGGTACGTGGGAGTCTTACACTTAACCCTTTTTTACCCCATCCACTATTATACTCTAAGAAGGATAATATATGAAATGGAATGATTAATATGGGAAGAATGATTTTGTTAAAATGAGACTATCAAAATAGGACGGAGGAATATCATATACGTCCTGGCTAATTCTGAATATTGCAGTCTAGATCATGGCAACTACATCACTCTTCAATCGGTAAATTTTAATTTAGAACTAATTAAATACGACGGACTGAACCCATGTCCTCAGTAGCTAACAAATTCTTATATATCCCAACTCACAAAATGTAAATTGACTCCATTTGTGAATTGTTACCAGCGAGAGGCATATGATGAGGCCGTCCAAATGCAAGATCAGGACTCCCATTCAACTCTAGAATAGGAATTGGATAATGAGACATATCTTGTCTAGAGCATTACATGTTAATCCTCTAATCTGGAAATCCAAATGCATGCATGTATACGATAGGGTTAGACATAATTATAAATCTCTTTCAGATTTTTCTTTGGCAACTAAATCTTTTCTGATATACTATGGCCATCAATTTGATAGTGTCATTTTCATGTAAAAACAAAAAAAGAAAGTTGGGAGTGTCCTGACTGTCTTCGTCTTCCTTAATTAAGCCTCTGAAATCTTAAAAGCATGCCTTCTCGTACCAAATGTGACAAGGAAACTAGTAAGTTGAGTCAAGGGAAGGGAAAAAGATGAAAAGGTGGAACAAAGTGGAGGCAGATACCAACCACTCCAAATAAAGAAATGGTTCATCCACAGGAGTGAGAATCGAAGGCTCTAAATTAAGAGCTGGTTGACGCAAACGGAGATCTTGCCGCTGTCGTTTCGTGGGGGAATAATTGCAGAACTTTAGTTTGTGGCCTTCGTTGGGCAGCTCACTCTCCCACCACTCCTCTCAAAATGGCTGCTGCATCGTCTGGTCTTTAGTCAATAATATACTTACTTGAAACATGTGAAAGACGGTAGTCAGGTAGGCCCTCCTCCTCCTCCAAAGGTCAGGCCGCACCTTCGCCCTTTCTAGAACTTGCGTAGTCAGGGAATGGTGCAGAAAAGATGAGTTTTGCGTGCGGGAGTTTGTTGAAGTAGAGAGAATAAAGAAAGGCAAAGAGGCCAAGCGAGAGAGTCTTGCATGACGAAGGCCATGATGATAACCAAGCTGACGGCAGTTGACGACGGTCTGGGCTAAGATTGGGACGTGAGAAGAGAGCCATCGACCACAGTGGTCCATGTGAGACCGGCCCCGGACAACCTGCGGCAATGCAAACCCCTGGTGCCTCGTTCGTCAACCTGATGAGCCCAGACGGTGCAGCATTCAGGTGATTGATTTTTAATTTGGTGTTGCTATCATGATATCATCAGGTGATCAGGGTTGTCATTTACATTAGAATTATGACCAACTTGCATATCGAAACAGACTCGTGGAGTTTGCAAAATGTGACACGCTTTGTAAGTGACCAATGATGTTGTATGTATACTCACGTGGGTGACGTTGCTGACTTGCTTGCTCTTGTTACCAGCTGCCAACTTTCCTGGGAGACCACTGATTGGAGTCTTTTTACCTTGTTCACTGGCGTATTTCATAGGTTGGAATTTGACCATGAATTCAAAAACATACGCTAGTTCGCGTCCACGGCTTAAACATACTTTTTGGCCCAATAAAGTGAGCATTGCTTCACACGCAACCAGTGTGCAATGGGTTTCTCGCCTTCGTGTGTGAAAGGCTGAAAGCTATCCACTCTAATTTGTTTCCACAATTCAAGGAATGCGTGTCATGGTGAACAAGTTTGGTGAAGATATTGTAATGGTCGAAGTGCAACAAATGGAGGAAAAAGGATGGTGTTCCTTTGAATCCCGAGTACAACTGATGAAGGAAAATAATAAGTAAGAAACCAAAATCGGGCTGAAGAAGTGTAGGGCAGTTTCTGAGAAATGAAGGGGGCGGTGCGGACCGATGATAAAAGGACGTTACGTGGCTTAGGAAAATCTTGGACTTGGGGTCGTGCTTGTTGACTACTTAACGCGTTAATTTAAAACAACTAAGATTGATTGGGGAGTGGGATGTGTTGACGACGGACCGACCACTTTGAAGAACCAAATTCAAAAAGGTGTATGGTGGCGAAAATGGGGGAGAGGGGACGACTGGGACTGCTCTTTTGGTTGTTTACTTCTTTTCCTTAACTGAAAATGTTAGGTTTGGGGAGCAAAAGGTGCTAGTGGTAGGAGCATGACGTGATGTAACTAAAGCTTTAATCCAACTTGGTCATAGGATGAGATGGAGGTTTTTTCATATTACCTAGCCAATGACCCTGGATTACCATATTACCTGATTTTTTCTAGGCTCATCCCATGTAACCTGGTTTTGACACCTGATCTTCTCATTTTACCCTCCTCACCTCAAACCCTAAACCTTTCTATAACGTATGGTTTTAAGTTTTACACTTCATATCTCCTTCATTTCTAGTCTGTTTTCGTTTATTTTTAATATTTTTAATATAAAGAAGAAAAAAAAAGGCAAAAATAGATTAGAAATGAAAGAAATATTAATCGTTAATGTTAATTTATCCCACTAAAATAGGTGATTACACTCGAAGACACAATAACTTGATTACATGATAGCAGGGGCTATCGTGTAATCAAATACACGATAGTTATTTTAGTGAGACAAACTTCCACGATGAATATCTCTCTTATTTCTTATCCGCTTTTACTAAAAAAAATTTCATTCTTCCTTATTTTTAATACTTTTTCTTATCATGATGATAGTCTAAAGATGTTGAGACACTGCATGTTAATTATTTATCGTAGATTTTGCTGTATTTTTTATATTATATCAAGATCATTAAGATATCATGATGCTCAGAAATAGTATTAAAAATAAGAAAGGGAAAAAAGCGTAAATAGACTAAAAATAAAGAAGGTATGATTCGTTAAAGTGTAAAGCTTAAAACTAGATAAAGGTTTAGGGCTAGGGTTCAATAGGGCAAAATGGAAAGATCAGCCGCCAAAACTAGGTTATATGGGATATGCATGAAAAAGTAGGTAATATGGCAATCTGGGCTCAATGGACACGTAATAGTATGGAAAAACCTGGAAAAACCTCGATGAGTTGTACAACTTCTTTCAATTACTTCAGTTCAATTCTTTCTTATTTTAGGGGGGTGAGGGAATTTCATGCTTCAATTCAGTGGGACTCATCATGTGCTGTCCTGATCATTAGTGGGCTTGGAGAGTGGACCAAACTCGTGAGTGGTCCTAAACAAATTAAATTCAATCAATTGTTAATACTAAATGCATGCTTTTATATAAGAAGCTAAATTAATGTAAGTGGTGGTTACACGGAGAATTGAGAGAAAGGGGGAGCATTGCATGCCGCCAGAGGCAGGAGGAAGTGCCACCTGTAAGGTGGGCCTCGACTTAACACGTGTGAAGACGGGTCCAGGGAAAAAGCCCAAAAAAGCGAGAACCCAAGTGGCAAAGAGGGCCAAAGATATGGACTGACGGGTCAACTTTGTCACGTGGGGCGGACCGACTGCTGCGCTCTCGGGGGAGGTGGCCAGGCCCATCCTGGCCCACTAAGGGCCCAATTGCCACCCTCCCTGCTCCCTCACCCCATACGCCCCCGCGTGAAAACCCTGATAACCTGTTCCCACCTCCCCTCTCCCCCCAACCCCAGACACGTGTGGTTTCTCACCCCCCCGCCCCTCCCTCGTCCTTATATACCCTCCCACTCCCGCCAAGCCAACGCCAACCCCGTCTCTCGTCATCTCCCCAAAGCCTTTCCTCAACACTTCAGTTCATCAATCTCTCTCTGATCTCTCTGTCTCTCTCTCTCTCTCCTGTCCATCTGATCTAGAGCTCCATTACCAGTTTCAGACTTACAGTCAGCCAGCATGCCTGTTCATCTCGCTGCTAATGCCGCATGCAAGCCTCGGCCACCACCGCCTGCATGCGCCCGGACGCATGCTCCACAAGTCTTGCAGCCCAAATGCAAAATTCTAATCAGACCAGCCGACAAGACCACGTCCAAAGACGTTACGATCAAGCGTCTGCCTCCTTTGCATGCGCCTAACTCCCCTCCCAAACATCCCCTACAGCCGAGACGCACTACTGCTCAGCCTACGAAACAATATGGAATTCCAGAGCTTAACCCATTGCAGAAGCTGGCTGTCTCGGCTCTTGACGCTTTGGAGCACTTGATCGCCGACAAACTGGAGAAGAACCACTCTCTTCCTAGAACTGTGGACCCCGCCATTCAGATTGCTGGCAATTTCGCTCCAGTGCCTGAGTGCTCGGTTCGACATGGATTGGAAGTTGTGGGCCGGGTACCTGAGGAGCTTAACGGCGTCTATGTCCGCAACGGCGCCAACCCTATGTTTACTCCATTGGGGGGGCACCACCTTTTCGACGGCGACGGCATGATCCACGCCGTCAGTCTTCGTGGAGATGACGGTTCCCCCAGCTACAGCTGCCGCTTCACGCGTACCAACCGGCTGGCCCACGAGGAGCGCCTCGGCCGGCCTGTGTTTCCAAAACCCATCGGTGAGCTGCACGGGCACTCCGGGATTGCTCGGCTCGCTCTCTTCTACGCTCGAGCCTGGGCCGGCATGGTCGACGCCTCGGGTGGGGTTGGAGTAGCCAACGCCGGACTGGTCTACTTCCAAAACCGGCTCCTCGCTATGTCCGAGGACGACCTTCCCTATCACGTTCGTATCACACGCGGCGGCGACTTGGAGACCGTCGGCCGGTTCAGTTTCGGAGAGCAACTACAGTGCCCAATGATCGCTCACCCGAAGGTGGACCCCGTCACCGGCGAACTCTTCGCGCTCAGCTACGACGTGGTGAAGAAGCCGCACCTCAAGTTCTTCAAATTCGACAGGCGCGGTAACAAGTCCATCGACGTCGCCATCCCTCTAGACCAGCCCACCATGATCCACGACTTCGCCATCACCGAGAACTCCGTCGTCATCCCCGACCACCAGATCGTCTTCCGCCTCTCCGAGATGGTCAAGGGCGGCTCGCCCGTCGTGTTCGATCGGAACAAGACCTCCCGGTTCGGCGTCCTCGACAAGAACGACCCCACCGGCTCGAGCATGAAATGGGTGCCGGTGCCGGACTGCTTCTGCTTCCACCTTTGGAACGCCTGGGAGGAGCGCTCCGGCGACGGGGACGACTTCGTCGTGGTGATCGGCTCATGCATGACCCCTCCCGACTCGGTCTTCAACGACTCGGACGAGCCGCTGCGGAGCGTGCTGTCCGAGATCCGGCTCAACCTGACCACTGGGGAGTCGACCCGGAGGGAGCTCGTGCCCGGGTTGAACCTCGAGGCCGGTCAGGTGAACAAGACCCGGCTCGGGCGGAAGAGCCGGTTCGCCTACCTGGCCATTGCAGAGCCGTGGCCCAAGTGCTCCGGTTTTGCCAAGGTGGACTTAGAAACCGGCTCGGTTGAGAAATTCATATACGGGGATTCCCGGTTCGGGGGCGAACCGACCTTCGTGCCATGCTCGGACCGGGAGGAGGACGAGGGGTACGTGATGAGCTTTGTCCACGACGAGGATTCGGGCGAGTCCGAGTTCGTGATCGTGAACGCCAGGAGTATGAAGCAGGAAGCCGCCGTTATGCTGCCGTCAAGAGTCCCGTACGGGTTGCATGGGACTTTCGTGAGCTCCAACAGTTTGGAGACGCAAGTATAGGATATGATACATGGGAAAAGAAGAGTGTCCATTCTTGTACATTCGCTTCTTTTTTTTTTTACTTATGTTGTTTTGTAAATCAGGTCAGACCCCATGCAGCTCCTTGTAAAATGGAGATATGAGCCTGTGGGCTGTGAGGTGGGTCAGTGTTATAAATGGAATTTAATTTTAAAATTACTGATATTTCCTTTATACAATGTGTTATTACTTCCATGAAAGAGCTGGGGAGAGGGGGACAAAAAAATGGACGGATACTGCGGAGACAGATTTGTCGGGTACTTGTCCTCTTGTCTGGGACCTGCGAGGGGCGTTGCTGGGAATGGAATCTTGTGCCTTGTTATAACTTAACACAGAAGCAAGTCAAGTCTGGAGTTCCCAGAGAGAAAATCATGTCCATTCTTTCAATAGTAAAGACACCAGAGTAGTTTACGAAAATAGAAAAAGAGATACAAGGTTGAAAAAAAGGAAAAAGAAAAAAAAGAGAGTTTGATAGGTACTTAAGACCAATTAGAGGCTAATGTGAAATGTGGATTTAGTGGGAATGCGCTCATTGGCAGAAAAGTTTTCACGTAGAACCTAGCAAATTTGTACCTCCACTATGAAGCAAGGCCGGCCTGTCTGCTTAATCATCGAAAGAAGTGTTGAGTTGTTGACAAACCGCACTTAATCAGTGGGCAGTGGAGCTTTTTTAATGATAATAATACAGTTGATCTTGTTTTATATAATAATTAAAGCAATTGGCAGTTGGGTGGTTAGCTATTACATTCATCACTAAGTGTGGCATTCATCATTGAGAGACACATCATTCATGGGGATGAGATGCCATCCTAAGAAGAATGAAAGGTGGGTCCCTGTCCCTGTCCCTGTCCATTTACATTAATATCATAATTAGTTGGAATTCTTGATTAGAGAGATAGTTGTGGACTTGCTGCATGATATATATTAGGGTTTGGTGTCAAGACTCAAGAGTGACAGTGCCAAGGCCGTCTACTTCCATGACTACCCTTCCCTCTACCTGCAGACCCCAGTGTCACCTTCAGTCCAGTGCCTTTTCGCCTCAAGTTTGACCAGAGCTGGCCCAGCTTGCTGTCTACCAGTTGCATGGAAGGCAATGTAAAACGACCCCCCCATCTCAATTCTCCATCATGATCATGAACCGACCTTGATGGTGGTACCATATAATTGGACTGCCTGTGAATGGCTGCAGTGCAGGCAGGCCTAGCTGGGCGATGATCGAGCTAGCTAGAAATGGACATGGCCAGCTCTTCCTTTTATAACAGTGCAGGCCGGGGCCAGGTACTGGGGCAAGTTGTAAGTGCGCTCGACCACGTTTGCTAAATAACAAGCACTGGCTGGGACCTCCACTGATAGACATGAATCTTCAACGTCATTGCTCGCGTCTGGTGGAATATCAGATGCTTGGCCATCTCATTCGACACTTGGGTGTTCCAAGTCCTTGCGATAACACCATTAGAGTATTCAAAGCAAAACGCTTGGGTCGATCTCATAACTGATTAGCTTTGACTAAGGTCGGCAAACCGCAAACATCCATTTCTTTAATCTGATCAATACGTTAAGATGATAATGATAAGATTTATGTATTCAGATTATGCGATTGCATGCCCATTTACTATACGGAGTTAGCTAGTGGCCGAGCGATAAAAAGGTGGATGAGGGAAACCTCCGTGTCTCACTCTCAATCCACCCTGATTGATCATGATATCTTTCTATCTAATTTACTAGTATAAAATCGATGGAGGACAAAAAGGAACAAAGTGGCACTCCCTCCTCAATAAACTAATCGCCAATACATAAGAATATAACAGATACTCGGCGAGAATAACATTAATCTACTCCCATGATTCTTCAGTTGTGATGCTCTCGTCGGCGCCTCTCCCCTCCTTCCTTTTACTACCCCGCCTTTTTACTAATCTAAAACTATTCTTGCGGAAGATTAATTGACTGATGAAAAGTACCTTGTCATAAACGAAAAGCACAAACCAAAAGAAAGCAGCGGGATAATCTTAATACATGCCCCATTAGCCATAACCCAATTATGATAACTTAGGCCTTGGCTTATATAAGAAACATGATCCGTCTATATTGTATCCAATAGTAGTCCTTAATGATGCTACTGCGGAACAGTGGAGTTGCACCGTTGTCAGTTTGCAATACAGTGGTATAGAAAACGAGATAGAGAGCAAGTGAAACGCGTACGGGAAGTCATGCTCACCACCAATAAGTGATTGACACGATTCCCTCTTGTCATGAGGGGCATGGGGGACCATAAATTGGAAATTGTGTCAATCGCCTATTGGTGATGAGCACAGCCTCCAGGTACGCGTCGCGCGTACCTAATAACCTTTCCAAGTGAGAGAGGCATCAAGTTGGGAAGCAATGTGCATAGCAGGTATGAACCCCACGTATGAACGGTCTACAGATTCATCATCTTCCTTCGCGTTTTGTTTCCCTTTCCATTAACGTTTGTCGTTTCATTGAGCATGTGGGTGCTTGTCTTCTGTTTAGATTGGCACCGCTTTGTGGGCCATTCAAAGTGTGCAGTAAATTTGCTAGAGAGGACGAAGCATGTGTGTTTAAATAGCCTTGTAGCCAGACAGTGCAGCAATGGTGGCCCCCCCTCCATGGCACAAATGCTGAGGAATCTTTGCTTGCTAGTGGGGTGGCTCCAATAATGTTCAATTTACCCAACACCATTAACATATATTTGAATAGATTGCCCAAATTCCAACTAATTACCTAACACCTGCTATACTCCCTCTTGTCTAATGATCTGACGGTTGCTATTGTTTGTATGGCCCCAACGTCATTAACATATATTTGAATAGATTGTTTAAATCCCAATTAATTACCTAACACTTGCTATACCCCCTTTTGTTTAATGATCTGACGGTTGCTATTGTTTGTATGGCCAAATGGTCCTCCTTAAATCAGCATCATGAAGGGATACATCACTGCTAAATCGAATATCCCACCCAAACTGATCATTCCCTTTCTGCAACTTACCTAAGAGTTGGAACTGATCATAGAGCATTACTTTTCAGCTCCCATTAATTTGGCCGCCGCTCTGCCTTGCCTTGTCGGTAAGGTATTCATATAAGAGCCGTGTCAATCATTTGAGCTAAGGAACGTGCTATGAACAAAAACAAAAAAGCTTCCCGTCGTCTACTGGAGCTAACTCCTCCATTATATATGGTCACAATGATAGTCTTTTAGAACAGCAAGAACCACATGAGCATTATAAGTTTCTCTACTCGCAATGCCAGATATGGTGTCACATCAACAAATTCTGCGACCCATACCATTCAACTGACCAGTGACCAGCCTTGGGGAAGGCTGCCAATACCATCGACATTAGACGCTACGTTGCACGAACATTGACCAATATGCTAAAATATCTTGTGGATAAGTTCGATTGCTTACCCCGACAATGCATTAGGTAATGTTCAATTAGATGTGGCTCAATCCAGCTGACGGTGTAAATTGGTTTGACATAGATGTTGTCTTCCAATCGAGATAAATGACAAACACGTTTTCTGCATTTATGTTGTTTTCTCCTTTACACGTTCTCCACCATCAATGGTAGATTGTGACATTATTATTCCTGCGGTGCGAACGTAGAGAAGATTGTGAAAATATTATTGACAAAAATGACAAAGATCATAAACTGCAATTTCAGCATTTTTCTCAAAAGAATCTATACTATATCTTAATAGAACTCAAAGCACAATTATCACATAGAGGGATCTAAAACAATAAAGTTGATTCTCATAACTTAAGATTATCCAAAATAGAGGGATCACAAAATCACGATTACCTACCTACTAATCAGAGAATAATAAAAAATACACAACCTTTCAAAATAGGTTCTACAGTCCATATAAAAGTTATAGATAATCCAAAAACAAACAGAAAAAGTGAAATGCAACTTTATTCAAACTATCTAGAACAGGTTGCAAATTGAAAAACATTTCCCAAAAGCTACCGTGTGGAAAGCAAACTCAATGGTTGACTCTGGAGGTCTCCAACGGACTCAAGATTTTTATTCAGGAGGAGAAGCCTTCAGTTCACACTTGCACTTCACTGAGCTGTTGTAGACAAGAAGCCAGGAGCCGAGGAGAGGAGTTTCCTTCACGCTTGATTAGGAGTGCTGGGATATGAAATGCCCTTATGGATGCTCGATTGACATCCCATATCTCTTGGGCAGTTACATAATCCACTTCACCCATTTATGTCACCGTTCACATTGACTAGTTACACCATAGCTAAGGGGAGTAGTGGATGGTAAATGCAATCGCTCCATAAATTGGATCTCAGAGAAACCATTGCCAATAGACTGAGAAATGCCTCATGCAACATGCATTTGATCGGGCTTTCCATCCCTGTGGCAATGAGGTAGCAAAGGGTGGAAACAAGAAGGAGAAGTGCAAGGAGACAAGTCATCTTAACCAATCAGAGCCCTATTGCAGAAGAGAGGTCCCAGCGGAGCAACCGGATGCCTGTCCCATTTATTCATGTTTCACAAAAAAAAAGTACAACATACTCCATAAGATTTTGTGATTTCCTCCATTAATTCAAAGTGTCTAAGCGTGTATGCTAAGCTGTTGGCATAATTTACATGCAATGGAGGCGTACTTGAAAGGGAACATTCGACTGAAACTCAAGTAAACTGATTTATAGTATATTCATTATATGAAATCGCAAATAAAGGGAACTGATTTTCTCAGCGGAAAAAGGGGGTTTCTTTATTTTAAATCCACCTGAAAAGCCAATAGCAACTACCATGTAATCAGAACACTGATCGTTCTATGCACATACACAAAAGGAGTAACAAATTCATAAGGATCTCATACATTTGAAGTCAAAAGTTGAACCCAAGCTAGCTCTTCTTTGTAGCTAACGCTTCCTCCACAGGAAGCCGAACAAGTGTACAACACAATAGTGGCCCAGTCAAGAGAGTCTGCCTCATTTTTCACACCGAAGTAATAAAGAAGCTGTGGTAGAATCTGCAACCAAAGAGGATAACAATCGGTTAACGGCATCACTTCTGCAATTTGTAAATTAATATCAGTGGTGTAGACACAGTGCAACCATCAAAGTAGAACGAAAGAGCTTAAAATAGATTCACGATCAATTAGAAAAAGATTCTAATTTGCTATAAACATCTCCCAAACAAAAACCCATGTGTCAAAACCGAGACTTGATAAATGATACAACTGCTTAATCCTTTGCTCACAAAACTTTAGACCGGTAATGGTGTTTCACAATTTGAGAGCCATAGTTTCAAATGATTAGTCGTGATGTAAATTTCAAATCGTAGCCAGGGTGTCTTACCCATCTGAAACATGTGAATTCGAAGATAACAAAACCTCACCAAGACTTTTATATTTGACAAACTCATCAAGACTTGTATTGAAACCAATGCAGCTCACATCGAAATGAAGATTTACCAACAGAGTAAACACATTGTACTAAAGGCCCACAAACTTTCCCCCCTTTGAATCCCATACCATTAAGCACTTAAATTCAACAAACGGAACTCAAAGCTTCAACTGCTGGAATTCAAAGGCCTAAAAATATGTGACCAAATCTCCAATTTGGTCAACTTTGAAGGCCGTAAATAAATCATCAAATCCTATTTCGACTGGTGGCCACATCACCACTCTATGGGCTGTAATTGGTAAGTAAGACTGTTCGTAAAATACATTATAAGGCTTTCAAAATTGGTATAGACGTAATTAAATACTCATGACCACACCTGAAACTCAAAACAACGCACACCGCCACAATAATTGCATCTTTGGATATTAGTTCTAGATGGCCGTCCACTTGCCATGGGCCATAATGGTTTTGCCTTTGGTTCTCTACAATATCTGTAGAAAATAATGGACCATTAGCCTGTAAAATGTAAGCTTAGTTTTTGCTTAAATAAATATCATTGTAAAGCAGGAAAATTGTGCTATCAGAAAAGGACTTTAAAAACTGAAAAACATGAATCATGATATTAAGTAACTATGTCAATAAGTTGTTCAACACCTTGTTAAGTGAGCCCATTAAAAACAACTTTGAAACACCATACTAAATGGAGCGCAAACATTAGATCAAGGTTATGACTGATATGCAGAGTTTGAACAACTACTGCTAGTCAATAGTATGGTCAGTATTTGAGAAATTTTATAAGATGGGCATGCTTCAAGCTTATTGATTATAGAAAAGTCAAACTTATGTTTTTCCACAACAGTGTCTCTATGTTACTTACAATATTTTAACGTGATAAATAAAACCAAAGAACAAATGTTTCCCGAGATTTAATCAAAATTCCAATTTCTCCAAGATCTTGCCAAATTTTCTTTTTCTCAGCCCACCGAGATGAGACAGCGAGCCAAGATGGCAAATCATGACCTTGTCCAAATACACTGATTATTCTGTGGTTAAATAAAGATAAAAAATTATCTCCCAAAAATACTTAACCTTTTAATAACACTGCAATATATTGTTAAACCATCAACTTACTATGACAATGCTTAATACACTTTTCTTGTCATATGTTTTCATCCTTAACTTATTTTGAGTTGCAATGTTGTGCAAACCTCAGCCAGCCACTTTCTGGCCTTTATAATCCTCCCAACCCTATTAAAAATATCCTTAAAATCTTTTAAATTTTACTTAAGCTAATCGTCCGTCAAAACCAGCAACCTGAAACCCTTAATTCAACTTTACTATCAGATCCTATATCACCCTTTATGTCCTTATCCAGATATAAACAAGGCCCAAAAACTCTTCAACTTTTGGGGGTTATATCTTCGCATTTGGTAGATGCATCAAGGATTACTTGTCTGTATAAATTAAAATAAATAGTGTCTATTTCTGAATAAATGCACTCAAGATCTTACCTCAACACTTGTTCCGGGCATTTACCAATCCTTTCTTGAAAAGAAGCAAAACTTTTTCTGTCCCCATTTCCCTGAATAGAAAATGGCAATTATAAATAGTCGAGCATACTAACATGTACAGAATTAAGGGGCCGTTTGGGGCGTGATTAAAAGCAAAACATCCAGGTATTTTATATATCCAGCTGAAACACCTCAGGACGTGTCTCAGCTGGATGTAAAAAAAAACATGGATGCTACAGTGGATATCCAAAATCCAGTCCGGATGTTTTGCAATAATCACGCCCCAAACGGCCCCTAAATAAACTCTACCTCAAAATTGTTTAATAATGAATTGAATGCTTCATCATTTTCGTCTGCAGCAACTAATGGCATTGTAGAGTCATTGGCATCGGGCACTTCTGCATCAAACGCACATTCTTCCTCATTCACAATCTCAAATTCTGGCCATGGTGTGTCACAGGCAACTACTTCCACCAACAACATAAGCAAGTTATTTCATGTAAAGTAGACACTCAAAGCATGTCTATCACGAGAAGTCATGTAAATAATCTCTATTGCTTTTCAAGGGGTGGTCCCTACCCCTACTTTCGCCGGAATGAGAAGAAGATGAAGATACGGTTAATCGCGAACAATCAACTTTGTGTCCTAATCGCCAATGCAAAACCTGCAAAACATTCAACAATTTCTTTGAATTAAGATTCATGATCATTGCATCTATAACTCTTGATTATTAAAGAAATGAAAATGTGATAATCTACACGAAACTTTGATACCTGATGTTTCTCGGAACAATAGCGTACTCTCCTACAGCTACTGCAAACCTTTTCTCCCTTCCATGAGCCACACCAAGAACAAAGTGCAGCTGAAAAGAGAAGCAATAAGATCCAGAAAAAGTTAGTTATCCATATCATATATAAGCATGAAAGAAAGCCCCCAAAACTAAAGATGTGTTATTCCTTTATTTCTAGCTCACAAACATTTGCAATCACCTGAACATCAACTAAACACTACATAGATACAACTCCAAATAATAATTACTAACATCTTGTACAGCAGATATAACCTGCACCTCGGTCTGATCACAAAACGTAGAGAGGAGGCATTGAAAAGACGCGAGGGAAGGAGATATGGGCTAGGGCACTGGTTATTGACAATTTCACTCCTGACGCCTCAAATACATATAGGTATCTAAATATGTTTTCTTTCATGCTTTTATGCACAGTTATGGTCATGCCTATCCTGACTCCACCCTTAACCTAAAACAAAGTAATGCCATTAAAATGAAAGGGATAAACAGAGCAACCACAATGATATTTTTTCTTGATACAAGTTTGAAGACTAACCCCCTTCTGAAGATGGTTTGTCCGTCCCATCATATTTAGGCGGTTGACTTGAGTAGAAAGGATTGCCACGGGGTAACTGGCAGCGGAAAACCTTCACACTTCAAATGTATTAAAAGCCGTTAGCGCAAATGAAAATTAAGAAGCACTATTTAAACCTTTTTTGTAAAAACAACTCTAAGGACTGACCTTCTAGAGGATATCTCAGGCTTTCGCTTCCATTGCTCATGCTGGTCTCGCAGGAGGCATGACATTGACAAACACATGAAGACGTATAATATCCGATGGAAGGCGGATTCTTCTTCAGGAAGTGGAGCATATACCTATCCATTTCACACTTTGTAATCAACAATTGTACCACTACACCCAATCATAATCATAATCAAGTAGCGCCTTTTCCCAACTATTTGGGGTCGGCGACACGGATCTTACTCCTCCATTCCAGCCTGTTTTGGGCTACCTCTTTTGTAAGAGATAGTAAAGTCAAATCCTTTCTTATTAACTCCATCCAAGTTCTCTTAGGTCTCCCTCTCTCTCTTTTAGCTCAAAATCATTATCATTATCGTCGCTACTATTCTAGTCAACACCTTTATCCCATTCGTGTGGGATGGACCACACGGATTCTATTTAGCCATTTGGCCAAAATATAGACCATATCCACCTCCAAGTTATTCATTGCCATATCTTTCCACTAGTTCCTCCCAGATCATTTGGAGTCGTCCTCGTTTCCTCCTTGTGACCTTCATAAGCAAATGATCCCACCTCCTTACAAGAGCTTTTTTCTGGTGGTCTCCTTTAAACATGGTCAATTATTTCAATCAGCATCATCTCAATTTATCAAAAATTGAGAACCCCTGTTATGGTCATTCCTAATACAACCCTTAAGAGTTTATCTACTCATCCACCTTAACATTCTCATCGCTGCTACACTTTAACTCATCTTATGGCTCTTCTTTGTTTGATAAACATTCTATACCATGTAATGCTTATAGAATTCAACTTTTAACTTTTTAGGCATGTTCTAAGGACAAAGTACTATTGAGCTACCCTCCACTACAACCACCCAACCATAAACGTAAAGCAACATTTTTATCTTTCTCCATTTTCATTAGTGAACCAAGATATCAAAATCAATCATGTTAGGTGTCTCCCCTTCATCAAATACATATATATGTCCAATTCGAGTTCTACCAATCCAAAGTACTATGGTTTAGTTATTGCCACTGGTTTCATTCAATAATTTTTAAAAATATCCTTTCTATCACTCATCTCTTCATCTTTCACAATATGTTTCACCTTCTCATTCTTCTTACTAATTTGGTTCACATTCACACCTCTTCTCAACATTTTGTAAGTATTTTCATATACTTTCGGCTAGCCTCATTCACCGCCCTGTTACCTGTTCTCAATTCCTAGCATACTTACAAACAAAGCACCACCAAATCACCAATACCGTCAAAGCATCATCTAAATCAAAAGGACCATTTTGTCATTCCTGTTTAAGTAGACTCAATTAACTTCAACAAAGGCATAGCTAGTACGAAAATGACCTGAAGAACAAATTGCAGAGGCTCTTCACAGAAATCACATAGACGAGATTTTCCTGAAGGCAAATTGACAGGATCCAACCATGCCTGCGTATGATAAGAAAAAACAACACCAGGAACGTTGAGAACAGGAAAGATATTGAATCCAAAAAGGAAAAGAAGTTTATGAAATTTAAATATACAGAGGCACAATGATACCGGAACACCTCCTGCCTTGCTCGGGAAGAAGTGGCGGTGAAGAAATTTAGGATTTTTAGGCTTTTCAAGTAAGCCGAGCATCACCACTGCTCCGTCTTCCTCCTCCTCCTCATCATCATCATCTTCGTCATCCTCTTCCTCTTCACCATCCAAAATTTCCTCTCTTTTCTCCTCCTCCTCGGAAATCCGGAGGGAGTTCAAGCTGCCCAGATTGTCGTCAGCCTCAATCTCCACTATCTCCGGCATTTTCTATCACCTTCTCCCTCTGTCTTCCACCGATTTCATCCACAATCCAAAACCCTGGAATCACAAACCATTAATACCCTTGGCGGTAGCGTTTTCTTCTTTAAGAGCCACCTATAAGCATAACTAGAATACATTTCTCTGAACTGAACAGCATACATTTCATTTAAAAAGAGTTGAATGACCTTTTATCTTGTTTTTAATCTTTATTTTCAATTGACTGATGCCGGGCACCTTAATAAGAGTTGAATGATCTTTTATCTTGTTTCTAATCTTTGTTTTTCATTGACTGATGCTGGGCACCATCAAATAATCAGCACTTTCACGTCCGTTAACGAATTGACAAACAATCAAAGAAGAAACTAAACAAGGAAACACTTACGCAGAAAAGACAACTCTTTTTAGCAAGGCATCCATCAACATAGTCCCTCCATACAAATTTCTTTGAACAAGTTAAAAAAATGTTCATATACATAACAAAAATGGAGTATGTGAGTTATATAAGTTGGGCAGACGAGAAAAAAAAACAGGTATAAGTTGTGCATAGCATTACCTAGGAGAGGAGAAATGAAAGGGATATTGAAACTGGGAGGCTGCTGCTTGGAGAGAAGGCAAAGGGAGATCGGGCGGCGCTGGAGAGGAGGCGCAAGGCCTGGGGCGAGGGAGACTAGAGGCGGGAGGCAGGAGGACGAGCGAGCCCACGAACCCCGTTTAGCTTCAACCCTCGAGGTTCTTCCGGAGAGACTATTTGGGGTTGCCCCACTAAATGGTCGTGTACCCCGTTCCTAAAACAATTGCTGTCATTTTCTCAACTAGTCATGTACCCTGGGTTTTTGTCATGTACACCCATCTCATTATTAGGAAAAATAAGGTGTGCTTTATTAAAAAATTAAGGTTTTAAAAATTGGACTGGATACCGGAATTCTTGCGGAATAGGTTCAACCAGGCTAATCGGAGTTGATCCGATTATTGATGTCATTAATAAAAAAATAAAAAAAATATCCCCCCTTTTTCAAAATTTTAAATGATATAAAAATTTGGTATGGTCTAGTGTTTAATGTATAGTAATTTAATGAATAAAATAACTATATTATGAAAAATAAATTTTGTAATAAAAAATAAATATATTTTTTAAATATAAAAAAAATGAAAAATATACTATAGAAGATTTTATGATGTTGAAAAAAAAAATATTAAAAAAAAATTATATTAAAAAAATTTAAACCCGACCTAATATGAATTTCTCATGAATTTAAAAATTGGCCTCCCCCGTTCGGTCCGATTCAACTAGGCGAGTTAAACGTAGTTAACTGGGTCAATCAATTAACCCGGATGACCTGGCTAAAAAACCGACCGGTTCGATAAAACTGGATCGAATCAGTCCGGTTGAGTCGCCCACACTCTTCTTCATCTCACCCATTGCATCTGAAATTGATTTTGCCGAAAGATTGCATTCACATGCTTGGGATTGGGCTTTGTACCCCGCAAAAAAAAGATGGGGATTAGATTCGAGATAGTCTGGAATTATGACAGGTTAAAATGTGGAAATGGGCAGCGGAGTCGGTATATTATTTGGTAAAATCCCCAACATAAATACGCCTCGCTCTCTTCGAAAGCACTTTGAGTCTTTTCAACTCCTCCGGAGTGCTGCCGCTTCCTTGGCCGCGGTCCGCTTCCTAGTGCTGTTACCAATTACGGTTTGCCGAGTTGCTCGGCTTCCATGCCCCAACCCTCAAGGTAAGCTTCTCGCTTTCTTCACTCTCTTCTCTTCTCTTCCCCAATTCTCCACTCGCTCATTTCCAGTTCAACTCAATCTGAATGCGTGGGTTGAAGCGTGGACACTAGTTGGGGTTCAACATGTTGGTATGTTTTTGGTCACTGGTATTCATTCCAATGGAAATTGGAGTTTGAGCCTTTTTGTTAATGTCAATGTTGTGTTTCTTATAAACCTTGTTATCGCCTTCATGGGTTTTCTCTATGTGGGCGACGGCTCAAATTGGGTTTGTTGGGAAACGATTCATGCCATTTTGCAGTTCTTATGTATTTGTTTGGGTTAGTATTGCATACATGTGTTATGTTGGTATTCTCAATTACTCCCTTTGGTCATTAAAGCTCGTCTGCATTTTAAAAAAACGGGTCCATCACTACATGGCTGACTTTGCTCCCTCCCTCAAGACCAAATACACGAAGAGGGGAGTCTGCTTTTTTGTACGGACCCTAGTGTACAATAAATTTCACCCATTTGGCAATGCGGACAAACTTCATTGGACGGAGGGAGTAGCATTTATATAGTTTTGCTGGGCAGATCGTTTCGTATTCTGATTTTGTGAATGAGAGTTTTGATTTTAAAACACGTTTCCAAGTGTATAAAGTGGACTTACAGCGGACGGACATTAACGAGTGTCGTATTTATGCAATGTTGTTGCTTTCAGTGACATGACGAATCCTAGTCTGTTGCTCATGCCTTTCAAAATTTCTTTGTAGGTAATGTAGCTAATGATCTTTAAGATATGACTGAATCGGGGGAACCAGAAATTGAGACTGTAGTTAATCAAACCGAGGATGAGGAAGATCTGAAAAAGGAAAATGAGTATCAACAGAAGGAATCAAATGGACAAAAAATGGATGTTGAAGAACAAGAAGAGGGGGACGGGGGGAATCAAAATGAGATGGATGAAGGTGAAAGTGAGTCCAATGATTCGTTAGCCGATGATTCAGATGCTGAAGATGATGAAGACGCATCAACATCTGAGAGCGATAAAGAGTCAAATTTTGAGGTAAGTGTAGTCCTTTATTTCTTTCCCATGAAGTATGTTATGTATGTGTATTATTCTGTATGCATTAGACTGTTTGACAAATAGTTAAAAATATTATGGGGCTGTTTGGTTTGTGAATTTGGCTGCAAATTCAGCCTGAATTGGGAGATAACTAATTGAATCACGTTTGGTTCATGAATTTGGGCTAAATTTAAAATTTAGCCCGAAAGAGGATTCTCCCAAAAGAGGTAGCCCAAAACAGGCCTGAATGGAGGAGTAAGATCCGTGTCGCCGACCCCAAATAGTTGGGAAAATGCGCTACTTGATTATGATTATGATTATGATTATGAAAGAGGATTCTCCCACAATTCAGGCTTAATTTGTGAATCTCTTCATGAGAAGATTCACCAATTCAGTCTGAATTGTGAATTTTTAATTCAGCAACCAATTGACTTTCCCATTTTACACTAATTCAGCCTGAATGAAATTCTCTCGGAATTGTGATCCAGATCATTAAATTCACCAACCAAACGACCCCTATGTTCAGCTTGTCCTTATATGGCTTTTGTTATGTTCGTTTTTTTATAGGTAATATACTCCTGCTCTTCTACTTAAATAGTCTGATTTGTTTTTTTCAAAATGAACTAAATTCACATTTTGAAATACCAAATAGGACTATTAATGTGGAGCAGAGGGAAGATAATCTATAGAGCTCTGTACCACTTTAAGTGGTATCCACATACTGAATGGTTGCAAGCTATGTTTCTGGGTACTTGAGATTTTTTATCTAATAAATTCGATCTGACCTGCTTTTTTGTAGCAGTCATAAGCTCCATGAAAATTAGGACCACCTTGAAGAGTAGCTGTTTTAATCAAGCTTGATTTGGAGGGCTGATGCAGTAATTAGATATAAATAACATCTATTTACTTTCCTTGTTTAATAAATTTTACCGTTGATTGCCTGTGAGAGAGGTAGTCTTGGTTGGCTGACATTGGTTTCTGACATTGAAGAAAAACTGTTTATTTTGGTAAATTGCAGTTTGTAGTTTTAGGAATGCAGAAGATTTAATGCAAAATCGTCCTGAGTTGGTCATTTTTTTATGTATCTTTTTTGAAAGACGATAATGAGACTTCTTAGTTGCAAAGTGTTGACTTTTGACTATATTGAATGTTGGACTTTTAGTTTATAGTTAAGGAATGTAGAATGTTTGGTGTAAAATTGTCCTGAGTTGGTCTTTTTGCTTGTATCCTTTCTAAAAGACTAAAGTAAGACTGCTTTTTTGCAAAGCATTGACTTTTGACTTTAATGAATATGTATCAGCTTCAGCTCCAACATAAAGTTTTCTTATGTCCTGGGGATAGACTGCTTCCAAATTTTATCCTAGAATTTGCATTTTCCATTCTGTTTTGTGGCTTGAATTCCAAGCTGATGTAGATCTTTTTATAGAAAGATGGGAATGATTATTCATATGTTAACTGATGGTGTAAGAACTTTTTACCGCTATATTATTTGAAATCTGTAGTTTGGTTTTTTTAGGCTCCTTTGACCGATGCAGAGGCTGAGGAATTAATAGCAGAATTCCTGGAGAATGAGAGCAAGGTATTAGTTTTTCGACTTTCAAATATATTTGGAGTCAAGCGGCGAGTTCTCCTTGCAGTTTTCCCCTTTTTTTTGCTCATTCTAATTTTTAGGCAGCAGAGGCCCAAGAATCACTTGAGAAGGAGTCAATTTCTAGAGTGGAGAATGAAGTTAGGACAGAGTTGGCTCAAAGTCTTAATGGAGATGAAGTAAATAATTATTCCCTTTGTTGCTTCTACTCGTTTGTCTTTTTCACTTCCGTCACTGTGCTTTGTTCCTTTATTCATGTAGTTGGAAGCAGCAGTGTCAACTGAGATGGACACATTTAGAGAAGAATGGGAAGCGGTTCTGGATAAATTGGAAGCAAAAAGTGCAGCTTTACTGGTCTGCAACTTCATTCTGGAATTTAGCTTATATTATTTACACTTAAGCATATGATGCTCCCTCTGCCGGGCTTTAAATGTCTGATTTTGAAAAAGTCAACAATTGAAGTCACATGACAACTGTTTCCCATGTTGCTATTGCTCCCATGAGAATCTTGGGCAGAAATGTAATTTGCGTGTCACAGAAGGGTTAATCTGTCTAGGCCTATACATACATTTTTGAGCCAGCATTTGATGGACCCTCAAATCAGACATTTAAAGTGGTAAAACTAAAATGGGTCGCTTATATGGAACGGTTGGAGTAAATTATTTGAGGTTGAGTTACTATGTAAGCCCTTATGGAGTTGCAACATATCTTCTTTTTTTCTTTCAGTTTTTTGTGATTTCACATGCCTGTGCCTTTCACTGCTGCAGGAACAACTCGATGGTGCCAATATTGACTTGCCAAGTCTCTACAAATATATAGAGAGTCAGGCACCTAATGGCTGCTGTACTGATGCATGGAAGAATAGGGTGCACTGGGTTGGGACTCAGATTACTGATGAAGTTTTTGAATCAATTAAAAATGCTGAAAAGTATCTTCAATTGTGTAGACCTGTTAAAAGGTAGAATATTGTTGCTTTCTTTTGAGATTGGCAATTGGATGTCTACGTTGTTCTAGAAGATGGCAAACCTGCGGATGTCATCTATGTGTACTTTATTAATTTAAGGATCATTGGATGGGATAAAGCCTATGATGATGATGATGATGATGATGATGATGATGATGATGATGTTGATGAAGGATCATCAATCTGGTTATACTAAAATCTCTTACCATCAACTAAGTCCTTTTTGTTGTGAAAAAAGGAGACCAGACAAATTATATGATGTGGAGGACCTATAATTATCGTTTAACTAGGATACAGATAATCCTTGTAGTTCAAAGAGTAAGGTTTTTGATTTTGGGTTCTCAGGTAGTGGTAATCCTATGGATATGATTCAGGGAGATTTGGACAATTTACATTTTGAAGAGATTGTTACTCACTAAGCGGGATTTCTAAATTAAAGTAGTGAGTCTTTATTAATTGTAACTTGTTCAAGCAAGTAGAAAAGATCTAAAATCTATAACATTTTCTAATGATGTGGTATCATGCCTTTTGTTTGAATGAATTCCTGGGTATATTTACACTTGCTAAAATCAATTTTTATGACTTGAGAATCCAGATTGCATCTTCTGTTAATGCTAATATCTTGCTAATCTGACTCGGGGTTAGGAAGCATGGTAAATTGCTGGAGGAAGGAGCTAGTGGCTATCTCCGCAGAAAATTGACTGCTGAATGCAATGGAGAAGGTTCTGGAAATTCGGAGAAGGATTGGAGTGCGTTCAATGAACTTATTCAATCTCATACAGATTTTGGTGGGAGCACTTCATTTGGTAGCAAACACTGGTCTTCTGTTTACTTGGCCAGTACCCCTCGGCAAGCTGCGAGTTTGGGGCCTAATTTGCCTGGAGTTGATGAGGTAGTGAGCCTGATATTGAAGTGATCTGAAACATTTTTCCATATTCCATTTTTGAGTGTTTATGTAATTGGTGGTTGATTGTGGAGGCTAGTTTATATGACATCATTACCATTCTACATTTTATGCTGAAGTTTGAGTAGTATTTTGGTGAAAGACCTGTTTAGTCAGCATTAAAAAAATAGAATTGAATTTTGTGTATTCTTTGAAAATTTAAAGTTGGAACTTGGAATCTGTTAATTGGTCTTATTTGTTTTAAACTTCATAATATAAAGTGCTTTTGTTGGACAGCCTCGTTATGATACCTAGGATGTATTAATGGAGTATATGCTACTGCAGGTGGAGGAGATAGCCGACATTGAGTGCGACCCTAGTGATCCTTTTTATGCTGCTGCTGTTGAAAATGAAAGAGAAATTGACCTTTCAGAAGAACAGAAGAGAAACTTTAGGAAGGTAATTTTTTGTAACTTTTCTTTGTTCAAGTAATATGTATGTTTTTTATGACAATTCATTAACTTGTGCTTTCATTATTAGAAGGATAATGAATCAAAATATCCTAGTTCTTTCTCTCACTGATCAGTTCAATGGTGTAATCCATATGCTGCTTTTAGTTTTCATATGCAATGCAGAGGAACAAATGAGTTTTTGCGCAAATTGAGTGAGGATTATTGCAGATTCGCCGGAAATATTTGCCATTTCAAATCTACATATCTTGGTAGCAGTTAGGCAGATATCACATTCGATTTTGTGTCCATTATCTAACAGGTTAAAGAAGAAGATGATCTGAAGGTTACACGAAAGTTGCAACTTCAATTGAAGCGAAAGCGATGTAGGCAAGAACGTAGCCAGGTATTTAGACTTTAATGCTTCGTCATTTCTCTTCAGGATCCACTGTTTTTTGTACAATATGCATTCACAGCTTCTTGCCACCGTCTTGGTTGAGGCAGGGTATAGTCTCTGTTTGAGCTTTCGTTTTGTTCTTTTGTTAAGGGAAAAGGCAATAACCCACTGATCTTTTGTATGTCCAAATCTTATTTGGAATGGGGATGTCTGTTCTCTTGTTGTTTATGTAGAGGATTATTTCAAAGAAATCATCGCTAAATGCAGATTATCAGATCTCGTATACTCCATCAGTCTGTTGTTGAGATCCTGGTCAAATTTTCCACCTTGGTCATGCAAATTATTAATTTAGAAGTATGAAATACCCGAAATATTTGACAGTTATAACTTTTAACTTCAGATATAAGGTTACAAAAAGACTGCAACTTTAATTGAAATGCAATTTATTATAAGAGGAGCTTAATTTCATGTTGTTAAAAAAATAAACATTTTGTTTAAGCCAACATTATTATAAACAATTTGTTTATTTTAAAACACGTCATATTCATGTTGTTTAAGCCATGAACTGAATAAATTAAATGCATTTGTTATATTTAAAGGTTCTTTTTATGGCACTTTGAAAGGAATTATGTGCAAAATAGCAACAACTTTAGGTATGAGTAGATCTCCAATAAGGGATAATTGGATGCTTATTTCTTGTTACTTAAATCAGGAACCCCTGGGAAGAGAATTACCATCTATGGAATGTGAGCTTGACATGAAATTGGTTGATCTTGTTTCTCCAAGTGAAAAAGGTCTTTCTCATATGGACAATCTTGAATCCATTCACAATGCACCAACCAGTATCCACAAAGAACTAGTGACCAATGGTAATGTCATTACTGGATTCAATGATTCAAGATGGCTGCGTGAACTTGATGATTTAGGAAATGACAAGAAAAGAAGTCGAACTGTCATTTTAGACAGTGATGATGAAGTGCAAGTTCTGGACCAAATGCCAGCAAGTAGGTCTGACAGGGCTGCACAATCCTCACAGCAAGTGAAGGAAGCAATCAGTGTGATAGATGCTGATGCTTTTCCTTCACCAAGCCCAGGTGGTTCTTGTTTACCCAGGGCAGAAAATCCTATCAATTTTCACTGCACTGCCTGCTTCAAAATGTTGCGAGCTTCTGATGTCAGACGTCATCCGCTTTTGGACGTTGTTGTATGTGAGAATTGCAAGTGCAAGATGGATGAGAAGTTGCAGCAAAAGGTATGCATCGTACCTTTGTTTGTACTTACTCACAAAATTTCACTATTACTGTTCTTTTATTTCACTTAGTTACATCAGAGCTTGGTGGATGCAGGATCCTGGTTGCTCTGAACGCTATTGTAGATGGTGTGGAAGGTGTGATGATCTTATCAGTTGTAAGCTGTGTAAGGTGTTATTTTGCACATCATGTATAAAAAGAAATTTTGGTGAAGATCGTTTATCAGAATTTCAAGCTAGTGGGTGGATCTGTTGTTGTTGTTCTCCACTTCTGTTGCACAAACTTGTTTGCGAATGTGACGAAGCTCTAAGAAGTGGACATCAGGTGTCTTCAAGTTCTGAAAATGCTTCAGATCCTTCTGATGCTGAAAACGATGCTCATATCAGGTATTTAGAATAGTTTGTTACAGTTTGTGAAAATTATAAAGAGTGATTCAAAGCATATGCCTTTTGAGCATACACGTTTATATTGCAGCAAATTTTCAAAATACTAGCTTTTATTCATATCTCTTTTGGCAGACCTACTGTTTTAGTTAGCTTTTGACTGAATATTGTGTATAGTGTATAATGCGAGAATTTTATATCTGAATAGGATCTGATTTATGTTTTTTTTCCTCATTAAGCCATAAGAAGAAACGGAAGCGTAAAATTAGGAGGATTCTTGATGATGCGGAGCTTGGGGAAGAGACGAAGCGGAAGATTGCAATGGAAAAGGTTTCTTTATTGCTGACTGGAATTGAAAACTTCATTTTTGGTATTTATGCTAACCAAAAAAATTAAATCTTTGTAGGCTCGCCAAGAGCATCTTAAGTCATTGCAAGGAAAATCATGGACTAAAAACTCAATAACTAGCAATGGAAGGATCTCAGAAAGTGCCACTGTTCAAATGCTTGGTGATGTCACGGAAGGGTTTATTGTGAATGTTGTCAGGGAGGAAAACGAGGAGCCAGTAAGGATTCCGCCCAGTATATCAGCTAAGCTGAAGCCACATCAGGTTATTAACTGGTTTCCCTATTTTTCTTCTAGCACCTCTCACTGGAAAAAGCTCCGAATTATTCCTTTTTGCTGTACGTTTCTACATCGGGGAATGTCATGCCATGCAGTTGCATGTTCACTATGTCTGATTCTGGTGAATGATAAATGTTCCTACATGTATAAAGCTATACATTAACCTTTTTTTAGAATTTTTAAAGAGTTCGATTTTCTTTAAAATGATTCAATAATTTGAGTTATTAGATATAGTGTTTTATATCTCAAAGAATTGGTGCTCCTGGCTAGTTATTATATCACGATAAAGAAAAAGTCATGAGCTAGAAACTTGGATGAACTAATTGTTTTGGGACCATTTTTCATTACATATTTGGTTTTTTTAGGGAGGACTTTTTAATTGGACTGCATAGTCTGAAATCTTGTGCAAATCAGAGTGAAATCGAGCAAGACTACGCATTCTTTCAGCACTGTGCAGCATGAGCTTTATTCATGCATGAGATGCTTTCTTAAACTTATTTGCATGGAATCAAATATCTCAAATATATCTTTTGTAAGTAGAGTGACGAATACGATTTATGTGAAGATATGTCAATGGTTGCCTTTTCAGTCTCGTTTTCAAAAAGAATTTTTGTTTTAATACCCATTTAAAAAAGAAACAATGTTAAAAAAATTTATTTATGGGGAAATTATATAAAAAATTATAAATTTTTTTTTTCCAAAATGACACATTATAGCAAATATTTTCCGAAATGGTGCTCTGACAAGCCACACAGGTGCCCGCTGATTTTTAAAACTAAACCGAAAGGCGTCGGTTGAACCGATGCCTCTCGAGTTAAGGAGAAAGGCGTCGGTTTCAACCGACGCTTGTTTGTGCCTTCATCTTTTTCGTCCCATTTTAAACAGGCCGCTACTTCAATGATACATATCTCTCTCATTTCTAATCTGTTTTCACCTATTTTTTTTCTTCCTTATTTTTAGTACTCTTTCTAATCATTATGATATCATAAAGATGTTGAACCATCGCATACTATTTATCGTAGTTTTTATAGTATTTTTATTTTTATAAATAGCATGCGATAGATTAACATCTTTGTGATATCATAATGACTAGAAAAAACACTAAAAATAAGGAAGAATAAAAAAAAATTGGCGAAAATAGATTAGAAATAAGAGAGATATGCATCGTTGAAGTTATCGCCCCTTTAAAATGGGATAGATTTGTTTTAGTGGGACAAATTTCAATGATGAATATCTCTCTCATTTCTAATCCATTTTCGCCAAATTTTTTTTCATTCTTCCTTATTTTTAATGCTCTTTCTAGTCATCATGATATCACAAAGATGTTGATCCATCGCATGCTATTTATTAAAAAAAAAAATACTATAAAAACTACGATAAATAGTATGTGATGGCTCAACATCTTTGTGATATCATAATGATTAGAAAGAGCACTAAAAATAAGTAAGAATGAAAAAGAGGGTGAAAACGGATTAGAAATGAGAGAGATATGCACCATTAAAGTAGCGGCCTGTCTAAAATGGGACGAAAAGGATGAAGGCAAACCGACGCCTTTCTCATTAACTCGAGAGTGTTAGTTCAACCGACGCTTTTTGGTTTAGTTTAAAAAAAAAAGCCACGCAAGCGTCCGTGCCACGTGGGCGCCTGAGTGGCTCGTCAGAGCACCGTTTCGGGAAATATTTGCTACAGTGTGTCATTTTGGAATTTTTTTTATGATTTTTTACATAATTTCCTCTTTATTTATCTAGCAAATTTTTTTTTTTTACTAATGCTGTGAAGCTGTTGGTTGTCAGCATCTGCACTTGTAGCTTTTTATGTAGTTTTCTTAGAGCAGCCGGTTGCAGCTTCTATATGTAACTTCTGAAAAGTGAAAAGGTGGACCTTGTCCCTTCCCTTTCCTCTCTTCTAATACTTAATATGAAATGTTCCACAACTTATACGCGGAAAATAGAATTTGACTTAATTTTAAAGCTTTGATTTGACTCCAAAAGCTTAAATCTACAGTGGAAAAGAGGCAGACTCCATCTCAAACCCTAACTTGGGCTTCCCTTTTGGTTTCAGCTTCTCATTTCAATTCGCCGATCCCTCACACACCCTTGTCCTGATATCCTCACACGTTAGAGTACAATGTTTGTTTATTTGGTGGAAAGTAGAGTGTAATAGTCCATTCATTTAGGTAGAAAACTAGTCTACTAGTTGTATTATCATTATATGCAGAATGAGGTATGTGAAAAATCTGTTTTTGGTTACGAAAATCATTTGCCAGATATCTTGGATATATTTTCCACACAGTTGTATCATTAGGTCACTCTATATGTCTGATATCTTCTAATTGTCACTGAGAAATGTCTCTGCCATCACTGTTGGGGCCTCTTTCTAAAAAATTTTGTGAAGGGCATTTGGTTTTCTAATTTGGTCAATATGACACCATAAATTTCTATGCATTTAAAAGGGAAAGAATGCAGGTTGCATTCTGTTTATGTGTTTCACACAAAGAGGGTGAGGATTAAAAGGTTGGATTGTGCAAGCTTTGTTTTGTTACTTATGGAAGGATTTTTTCACAAGAATTAGTTAAAAAGCTATCTGATCATAAATTTTTTTAAGGTGACCTCATGTTTTCAGTTACAGTCATGTTTCAACTTCAGTTTCTTGCGTCAGTTTATTTATAATTTTTTTATGTTGGAAAGGTTGCATGAGAATTCTTTATAAATTGTACAGATTTGGCTAACTTATGACTGGAAAGTGATTTAAAACCCCACATGTTTTAGCCTAAGATCTTGAATGGCCCTGTGAATGTTTTGTTAACAAATGTTAGGAATGAGATTTAGTTGCAATTACATCTGTGTTCTCTTTAGTGTATATGTGGTTGTTTTCCTTTGTTTTTCTTTCAAGATGATGATGGCAAAATTCTCAATGGTTTGTTTTCTATTTATGCATGAAAAAACTGTAGCATATTTTTTGAATTATTAACGAGTAGTTTGCATGAATTTCAGCACTTCAAGATATTTGTTGGTTCACAGTGCATTATGCACAGAGGAGAAGCATGGGTGGCATTTTCAATTTATGTTTGGTTTTGTAATTGCAGATTTCAGGGATAAGGTTTATGTGGGAAAATATTATACAATCTGTCCGGAAAGTTAGGTCTGGTGACAAAGGTCTTGGCTGCATTCTTGCTCACACCATGGGTCTTGGAAAAACTTTTCAGGTTCGGTATTTTTTTTGTGATTCCATATTCATTTAATTAAATTAATCTTTCATTTTCATCACTTAGATTGTCTACTGAATTCCTCCTTTTTTTCTGCTTTTTAACTTTCTTCTGATTCTGATTATTGTGAATTCCAGTTTAATGTTAGGTTTATTTTTTAGAATCTCATTGCGTTTAGATCCAATCTTGTTTCTAGTTAGTAGTGTTTCTTGTATACAGGGCTCTTGCTTTGGTGCCTCCATTTCTCTTGGGAAATAAGGGGTGTTTCCTTCATTTTCTGGTGGACATCACTGGATCAGGGTTAAACATACAAGTTATGACTTATTTGAACACCATGTGTGCTTGTAGTAAACAGGATGTCCTTATTATGGAATTTTAGGAGGTTACTGTTCACCATCTGTCTTTGCCATAATTTTTAATCCTTTGTATAGACCTAGTTTTGTATCCAGTCAATTGATATGAATATATAAATATATAAGTACATAAGTACATAAACTTTAGTAGGATTGTGGATGCATGAACTCACAAGAAGTTACCATGGGCCAAGTGTTCTGTAGCTCAGTTAGATTTTTTTTATTCTGTAGTACCTAGTATGGGATGTTACAACCCTGGGACCTCTCCTTATTATTTAGATGCAATTACGTTTATTGAGTTGTGATATTATGATGGATTTTGTAGACGGATTATACAACTAAGACATGATGAATCAGTTTGTTCATTTATGATTTTACTTTGACTAATTTTTTGTAATATAATACGACTCTGGTGATGAGCATGTTATGATATGTGTTACGCCTCCTTAGTACATAGGTTATTTCATTATTTAATAAGGCCATTGTGGGCCGCTGATAGGAATAGGTTAATTATTCAGATTAGTTTGATTACATGTTATAGGCCCATCAGTATCAGGCTCAGCGCCTATATGTAAAGGGGGGCGTCTTGCCCAGTTGAGAAGATAAGAAAGAAACCCTATTTTCTCATCTCCTTCTTCTCTCTTCTCATCCCCTTCTTTGCTCTTGGCCGCCGGTTATTGTGCATCCATCTAGGGTGCACAACAATATGTTGGCTTGGGTTTGGTTAATTTAATTTAAAAAGTTCAAGGTGTGATGTATCCAAAGCTTTTACTAAATAACTTGTGCTTGAACTCGTGAAGCTGAAAAGCCTTGGGTAAACTTGGTTCACAATTGTCATTTTAGAATTCAGTGATATTTAATTGAATTTGTATCTTTGTTTGATAAACTGTGAGTTTTTTAGTATTAAAATGTTAGTTGCTCATAGACTTTGGAGCTAATTAAATTTATTTTGCTTGCATTTTGATTTGTTTTCGCAGGTTATAGCTTTCTTGTATACTGCTATGAGAAATGTTGATTTAGGATTAAAAACTGCGCTTATAGTCACGCCTGTAAATGTACTTCACAATTGGAGACAAGAATTTTTGAAGTGGAGACCTGTGGAATTAAAGCCGCTCCGTGTATATATGCTCGAAGATGTCTCCAGGTTTAAATATTGCTGCTCCTTGTTTGAAGTTTATTAATAAGTTTTCTTTGTATGTTTATAGATTAGACAGATACAGATCTTTAGAATTGATTTTTGAGTATCAACAATGTAAAATATGTGAATAAATTGGTGAAATGATTACTCTTTAGGGAGAGAAGGGTAGATTTGCTTGCAAAATGGAAAGCTAAAGGTGGTGTCTTC